>JBBMKD010000001.1:3413282-3579197 GCA_037834095.1 Argya squamiceps
TCACCTTTCCATCCTTACAGAGCTCAGTTTGGCCTACTTGCTGTGACAGGCTTTCCTGGTAGGAAATACAAAGCTAAAACACTGCAAACAGCTGGTCAAGGCTTCACAAATGACTGACAGGACATCATGCTGGAATTCCACTGCTGTAGGCCATGCAGGACGTAACCTGCAACAGTTTGATTCATCTGCTGTCCCTACTCCATCCTTTCTTCAAGTCTTCCATCCCGGCTCCAACAATTTTGGAATCACAGAATGGTTTGGGTTGGAAGAAACCTTAGAGATCATCCAGTTCCAACACCATCCCCTCCAGTCCTCTCTAGGGTGTCACCCACTGGAGCAGTTTGCCCAGGGCCTCATCTAACCTGGCCTTGAACACATCCAGGGATGAGTGAAGGGACACCCACAGCTCCTCTGAGCAGCCTGTTCCAGTTCCTCACCATCCTCTAAATCTAAACCCTAATCTAAATCTCTCCTCTTTTAGCTTAAAACCATTTCCCCTTTGTTCTATCATTATCTGACTATGGTAAAAGTCACTTTCCCTCTCTTTTATAAACCCCAAGCCTTTTATCTGCTAGACCCACCAAGTCTTTCTGCACAGGGCTGCTCCCACTAAATTATTCTCCCAGTCTGTACTCATGTCTAGGATTGCTGCCAGTTCTGGGACAGTGGAATCTGTTTTGCAGGCAATATTACTGTACTTGCTCAAATTCTATGCATTTTATCAGCCACCTCTGCCAGATTTCCAAGTGTTAAGAGAAATGTGGAAAATAAACAAAACAAAGGCAACAGTAAAACCAGATTCACAGCCTGATCTGACAGTGAGAATGAAAAAATATTTTCCCAGATGGAACTGGTATCTCCCCTCAGAAGAAGAGTATCTCCTACTCCAAACCAAGGTGCTGAAGAAGACAGAGCACTCTCTTGCATCAAGATTCATCCTGGTTTAAAAATTTTAAAAATTTATAAGTGCACCACTGTCACAAAACCCTCAGCAATAAACAACTGCACTGTTTCATAAGACTTTTAAATGAGGTACTCAGACATACACAGTCACCATGGCCGACTCTACAAAGACAAAGGAGAGGAGAGACTCAGCAAAAACTCCCTGTTCCACACAAAAATTTGTTGTGGAAGCAGGCTGAGGACAACCAAGCTGTTCATGCAGGGGGCTGTACTTTATTCCTCAGCCAATTTATGTAACACAGTCTCAGCTGTCAGCAGCTCTTCTGTTTTTCTTGTTTGCACTTGTTGCTGGCACCTGTATGAGGAGCTTACAGGAACATCAGGGTACATCCACCTGCATCCTGTGTTCTGAAATTTGCCACACGTTGCTTTTCAGATATTTTATGGCACCCAGACATGCCTACAGATGGTTTTATAGTACTCCCAGAAGGAACAAATTCCAAAAGAGGTAGGAGGTTTCCAAGAGCTCCCACCAGCATACCTGTGCTTTACACATCATACTCAAATGTGCTAAACTGAAAGGACACGGAATATTTTTCAGGCAACAAGTGTTTTACTTCACAGAGGGAAGAGCCTATGTGTAGACAGTGATATGGATGCAGTTCAAATCTACTTTTTCTGAGGTATTTCACACCTTTTTTTAATAAGCTTTGTAAAGTATCACTGGAAAATACATTTTTGTTCAGAAGACCTGGACCACTATATCAGATAAAAGTCTACAGTGAACCACATCTCTGTCTCTTCATTCTACAGTTCTCTCCATTACAGCTAAAATTTTCAACAAATAGAAGCTGTGTCCATTATCCAAATTTAATTTGGACATTCTTCACAGCTCTGCACATTACAGAAATGTAACAATCTATTCAAGTGAGTGCCTGATAAAAGAATGGGTTTGCTAAAAATATAGGCTAACAAGTCTCCCATTTTCTGCGAATTTTCAGCTAAAGTGCACAAGTCCACAACCTGACATATTCTGAACTCAGTGTCAGTGTTAACTGCAGGCTACAATGTTAACCACGAGCAGCATCTGCCACTTAAGAAGGTGCTGTAAGTTTAAGGATTAATCTATTTGTTACTTTATCCCCCAAATTTTCACCTCCAAGTAACTTCTACCACAGCACTGCCGCACCATTACAACCCAAATACTCTTTCCATATACCTCAAGGGCAAAAGAATGAAAGGACTGACCTATAAAAGATAAATCTTCTGAGACCCTTGTTGAGTGCCAATCTACAATGAGAGAACTACAGTTTCCATTCTCACAATCTTGTAAACCTTTCATTTTTCTTCTTTTTTAGTCTCATGGAGCAGCCCCAGCAAAATGGGACAAGGCCACTGCATATTTCTCAGCTCACTTTTGTAAGTCCTGCCATAGATAATATGCTACAGGATTTTAAACAAGAAAACCCCAAAACTTGAAACTGCAATTTACATTGCAATGTATGATTAATTAACTTGTCCTCTTAGCAGCTTTCTGTACTGGGAATCCAAGCCTGGGGATATATCTACTCAGCCTCTCACAAAGAAGGAAATGTAAGCGTGCAGAGATTAACACTCTTCATTTTGCTTCTATATTAAACTTTCCATCACTGACTGTACCTTAATATTTGATTCATTTTCAAGATCATTAATTTGTTACCGTTAAAAAAATATTTGGGGAGAAAGGAAAATTTCCGGTAGCCTGAATTTGCTGATTTAGGGAGGGAAAAAAAATAATAGGAACTCTGGTGTTCCACTTTATCAGCTGTTCAAGATAAAACACCACTTCTAAAAAAAATTCTTCTAAAACACCACTTTATCAACACTTTCAGTGTTAACTGTGTGCAACTTTTCAACTCACCTTTTCTCTTCAAAGTTCCCTAAGCCTAGACTGTAAGCAAATGCTTTCTCTTGGAGCATTCTTGAAAACACTCATGTTTTTACCATGTCAGGTCCCCCTCTCTTTCAAGATCAATGTCAGCTGCATTTTCATTCTCTCCAAAGAAGCTCCTTTTATAGTGAAGAAGATCCAAGCACTGCAGGTGCACCAAGTAATACTGTGGGCTTTAGCAGTAGCCCAGGGCTTAAAAGCCTCTGTCTCTCTCTGACCTACTTTTCACTCGACATGTAGTTTTCTGAGTCAGTAAGACCACAGAGTCTTACCTGAGTGAAAAGGAAAAGCCTGGTTAAGGCGGGTGAATTCATGCTAGGGACAAAGCCAAGCACAAAACGTATGCTGTGCAAGGGGAACAAAAAAATAACCAAAACAAAAAACAACAAAATGGACAAACCCCAAGTCAAACACACACACTCTGCTCACCCAACACACAGCTGTCACACAGCATTCGTGAGCCAACTGTGTGCCCAGCAGGTGACAGTGACACTGCTGCCACAGCCCTGTCCTGTGCACATCACCAGGACATCACCACCACTCATTCTGTCCATCTTAACAATCTCCCTGAATTGCTTTTTTACCCCAATCCACATAAAATCAGCACATTCTGGATACTTGTTTAATAATTCTCAACAAGAAAAACAAGATTTGATTGATTTCAGAGCTGTGTACTGTGGGGTTAATAGGTGCACATTAAATGAAATATAATGTTTCCAGATTCATCCAGCTCTGAAAAGCTAACACAGTGCCACATATAAATAGAACTGCATCATCCTGACTTTTCTTTTGCATTTTGCTCATTCTTTTGATATGAAAAGCTGCTACAATTCATTACCTTGGCAGAAAGCATGCTCTAAGGATGAAACAAGTTGTGATTTGAGGTGAGCTAAATCAGGATGGAAATATTTTACAACAGGAGAGCTGCAAGGAGCAAGAAAAGAGTAATTCTGCTATTAAAAAGTTATTGCCAAAAACAATAACCTTTATGGAGTCACCATGCCTTTGACTTAGCAGAGCACAGAACTGAGGCTTCAGTCTGAGATACCAGTGCAATATTTAACAAAGACAAATGATGCTTTGGATGAGAGGAGGCATTTCTTATTGCTTCACACATCAGCAGTCTAAACTTTTTCCACTTACTTTGGTTTATTAATTTCAAAGATAATGACATTTAGGGGCCACAGTTCTCACAGGTGTAGCTGAATGTTTGCTGAATTCTGTAGACGTGGAGGATTTAAAACAAAAGAAAGCCAATTCTTCCTGTTTGCCTAAAAAAAACCCCTAACTCCTTTGAGAATGGCAGATGAATGGTGCCAGTGCTGTGCCCTTACATTCTTAGCATAAAATGCAAACACAATCTTTTAATATTTGTAATGCATACAGCTAAGTGAATTAACATTGCAGTGCTAGATTACTTTTTCTTGAATGCAAGAAAAGGTCAGAAGAATTCTTCTTATTGTACTACTTGATCTTTATTGAATAGATATTTTGTTCCTCTGAGGATCTAGCCCTAGGCTTTGACAAGAATGGAAACATGATGCACCATTTGCTGTCTGAGATAAATATTTAACATTTAATTGGTATTAATTGATATCGTGCCAATAATGAGAAACAAAGTCACATTCTTCATTGAGAGAGCTGAGAATACTCAGTGTGCTTTGAATTTGACCTCTGTCTTTATAATTAGAAAGGATTATAATTGTGGTAACAAAAGTACCATTTTTTTGGCAACACTAACATACTGCTGGCTTCTCATTGCTGTCTGTTGCATTACAGAAAGTCAGTTAAGAAGTTATTAAATTATTTTCTCCATCATAATAAGTCCTATCCCACTGCATTGCTTTCTCCCTTTATTAATTGCTACGTTTTTATGGGTTGTACCTAAGAGGACATTGGGCAGGTCAGAGGAGCAGCAAGAAGAGGAAAGGCCTGTTAGTGTAAATATGAGGAGTCTCAGAAAATCAGAAACAAGAAGGGACCCGGATTTATTAATTTATTTTAATCTTGAAAGCTACTGTCTCCTTCTTCAATCTTCATAGCCAAGAAAGAAACAACAATTACTCACCATGCAGTCACTCACAAAAATGAGTAACATGAAAGAATTTTCCTTTATAACTCTTTTATAACTCATTATGATTATTTTCCCCAAACCTGTAGATTTCCTGGTGCTACCATGTATTAAAAGACTGCCTCACTTTGAAATCTATGATCTCCATTGGGGATTGCTGACATTTACAGGGTTACTACCACGAAAAACAAGGTACAAACTCCTGTCATTTTCGGACAATGAGGAGGTGCTCATCTACCATGTGCCAATCCTCATTTATAAAGCAGCTGGCAGTGAAGAGAGTGGCTAAAAGTGATTAATAGCTACCTGTCAGCAGCGTGCTCTGCCTACACTGGCTGCACCCCTGAGCTCCTAAATATTCCATAGAAACCCACATTTGAACAACTTAGCTATTCTGCTCTCCCTGAATCAACCATACAGATGGTAAAAAGGATTCTGGAGCTGGTTGCCAAGAGATTGCTGAGAGTGTCCCAACAGTGGTGGAAAAACCCTAATAACTCCACATAAATTGGCATGAAAAGTGCACCAGGGTGACAACTTTGCAGATCTAGTCCACAAAACAGTGAGGGCAACAGCTGTGCCATCTTCTCCATGCTGCCCCTTCATCTCTTTTTCACTGCTGGGCTGGAGGGACCACCAGCAGAAGCAAAGAAACTGAATTTCAGTTATTTTGGCACCTCTGACGAGGCTCCCAGCAAGGGTGCCAATTAGTGCCAGGTTTCATCAGATTTGTAAGGTGGAAATGTGTTTATTCAGAACTGGGCTGAGATTACTAAATGAATTTTACATGGAGCACTCAGCCACCGGGTGGTAACAACATGCAACTGCCAATGATTTGGCTGGCTTTGAGTCCTAGAGGTAAAATGGGAAAGGCTGCCTGTCCCACTGGCCCCCTGACATACCCTGACCTCCACACTAAAATTTTATAATGAGGAGGGAAGGTTGTACAGCTGTGAGGCACAACAGGACATGAGGAAAATACCTGTTCTCATGCTCCATAATGCACCACATTTAAAAGAACCACTATGGACATGCTGCAATTTCAGAGTTAAAGTAAAATCTCTTACTTGTGTAGACCACAAAGACAGCCTTCTGTCACTAATGGTTTTTAGTGCTCTCTGATGCACTTTGCTCTGTTTCAGTATCAGGTAAATCTGCTGGACTAATGCTTCCTACCCAAGGTTGTGAGGGGTCTGTTTTGTTTTATTAAACAGGAAAAATATCTCCAGATGTTTCCTATCACAAGTGTGCAAAGAGTACAGAGGACACTTAAAAAAAAAATCCTATCTTGCAGTTGAGAGTTCTACCAAAATTTTAAGGGAACAAATACTACTACAGCCACTCTTACACCTGGAGTACAAGTGTTTTGAATTTAGAAAAACAAAGCATTCTAAAATCTGTCCAAAACCAAGCTAAATTCCTTATTAAGCACTGCAATTGAGAAATTCTCTTTAACTTCAGGAAAAGACTCTAACTTCTCATAAATAACTTCAGCAATGTTGTATTTTGTGACCCTCTCAAACACCAGGCCTGCAAAATTGCCTGGTACTGTGTTTAACATTCTTTCTGGTCAAATTTTCTTCACAGTGAGCCTTTTTGTGTGGTTTCTTTTTGTTTATTTGTTTGTTTTCTGACAAGGATGTTCAAACCAGTTTTAAAATTACTGGGAACCAATGTAAAATACTTCAGCTTGCATTAGAAGAGGGATTAGTGTAGCAATTTGTCCAGCTGAAGTCTAACAAGCTACATTTTTGAGTCTGAAATTTGTAGACCTAATCCACATCCAAGTCTGCATCGTGAAGCTTCACAGGCAGATAACATCCTCCAATTTTCATAATGTTAAAAAGAAAAAAAAAAGTCCTGTACTTCATTTCATCTACCCAGCCTAAAACCTTGCAAACACACCTGAACTTTAGCCCAGTAGCTAGGGCTGGGACATTCTTCCATTCACAGGCCTCAGGCGATGAGGGAAGGGAGTGAGAAGAGGATACATCTCCATCCTAAAATAAACTTACATGACCTTGGCTTCCACAGGTAAAGCCTATGAACACCACTACCTGGAGAAAAAGGCACAAGAAGTTCAGAAAATCCAAATGTAATCTTCCAGTTTCAGCAATTTACTGGGTCTGCCTGAGATGGGGTTAATTTTCTTCATAGCAGTGCATGTGGTGCTGTGCTTTGAATCTCTGATTGAGATAGTGCTGGGAACACACCAGCGTTTGGGCTGCTGCTGAGAAGTATTTGCACAGTATGAAGGGGTTTTTTAACTCTCTGTCTGTCTGTCTGAGAAAGCAGGCCCAGGGATGGGAAAGAAGTTGGGATGAGACACAGCCAAGACTGCTGACCCCAGCTGGCCAAAGGAACATTCCATGCCACGTAATGTCATAGTCAACAATAAAATACCTAAGCAGAAGGCAGTTTTGGGAGGCTGTGATTCCTCAGAGCCTGGCTGGACATCAGGCTGCTTGTGGGAGGTGTTTTGCATCACTTCTGGGCTTTTCTTGTTTGTTTCTCTTTCTTTGACTTATTAACTATTTTTAGCCTGACTATTTCCTAAATTTTGCCTTATTCTCCCCCACACACTGCTGAGAGGGGGAATTGAGTGAGCAACTCAGTGATGACTGTTGTAAGAGGACATGAAAAGAACTACACTCATACATCAGTTTGTGAGATGAAAAGGAAAAGGGAACTTTATTTTGCAAATCTCGATTTATATAGTTTTTGGGATTTGGTCAAGGATATGGGGACAAGAGGAACACCCCTCTGACCCCAGTGGTCAACTCAGACATCCATCAATTTGTCCTTCCCCCTGGAAAGAAATGTATTTACAAAACATCAGTCTTTATTTTTGTTACAATGTGTGAGAACTCTCCAGTCCAAGAATGAAAACATCAGAAGGCTGAAAAATCAGGGTGACAGATGACAGTTTAGCTGATGGCTGGGGTCAACCAAGCACAATCAGCTATATCAGAAAGTATTCTTTAACCAGTACCCAAAGTACCATTGCAGATATTTTCCTCCAATGAGTAAGGTTAAGGAGGAAATAAGGGAGCTGACATAGCACAGATAGTGCTGAATTTAGAGTGCAATTTTAATAAAATGTATTATTCAAATTAATGAGATTTAAGACAGTCATTTAAATGCAAGAACGGAAATTTAATAGCAGATGTTCAATGAACTCTATTGTTGAAATGAGTTTGTGTGAAAGAGATGAGAGAGAAGAGAAGAGAAAAAGTGGGAAAAGTATTCTGTATCAGAGGTAACCTCTGACCTGTTCAGTAAGAAAGCAGAAATTTTGCACATGTGTGGACACAGGTGAAAATACACATATACAGGCCTGCAGCTGTGATGAAGATGAACATGCAAGGAAATGTCTTATCTTTCCCATAGTACTAAAAACAAGCTCCTCAATTTGATATTTACAGAGAGAGAAAAATAGCAGGAGTTACAGAACAGGGTAACCACACTTTTTGGAAGGTCACACCTACAGGTCACAGTGGTTTCTCACTGCCAGGGTAGTCATGGAACCACAGCTTTTGCAAGGCCAGGGGTAGGGAGCAAAAGCCATCCATGCTGCACTGATGGTACCACTCCTAAAGCCAGAAAAAATATATTCAAATCTGCTGGGGGGAGGTTTATATTCTGAACTTTTGTGTGTTTATACTACACCAATCACTATTACTCAAGCCTTGGCTTTATTATCAAGCTTTCTGGTCCCATAGGCCACTAAAAAAACACAGAAATGAAGATGGTCCTAATTGTCTTTATATTTCACCCCAATGAACAACATGAGGGCAAATGCCAGTAAAGCAAAGCCTTCTGTAGCAACCAAGCCTTGCACTTGTGCTATGGCCTTTTTTTTTTTAGTAGGATTGTCTTTCAGATTATTAAGGATATTTTAATAGTAAGAAAATAAATAACATATGGGGGTGCTGGGATGGATTATCCCATAGCTAGTGATGAGCATACATTGGAGAGATGGAGATGCTAAATTTCATGAGAAAATTGTCCAAAACCCCAAACCAATTAGGAAAACTGTGGTTTGATTGAGAAATAAGTAAGCTAACTGGTTAAAGGAAAGGACCAGGAAAAACAGACATCACAAAACCCACTCAGTAGGAGAGAGTGTCACAAAAAAAGCAGAATTCCTTCCAGAAAGAAACTGAAAAACTGAGTTGCAGTACACACAATAACTCTTCCTGTTTTCTTCCCTAACTCATGTTCTTCCTTCTGCCAGCTACGTGGGGTTTTTAATCAATAACTTAATTGAATCTTCTATAATAATAATATTACCACATTCCATGTTAATTTTGCAAAGCCACAACTATATCAAGGGCTGTGTGCAGTTATCACTGCAATAATTTGTGTTTATCCAGCCTACAGCATTAATAATAGAGATAAACTTAACCAAGAGCCATAATTCCTTCATCCACTGCACTAAAGCAAATGGTGTTTACAGTTTGTCTGGAGCATTAATACAGTAAAAATGTCAGCACAGAGTTTTCTTCCAATCAAACAGACAGGAAAAAAAAAGCCTTCTATTTTTAATTACTCTTTTGTATCTCTGATTTAAAAACAGAGCTGGAAGTCCTTCTGGAAACTGCATCAGACAAATAAAACAACCAAACGCCCTTAACAGCCACTGTCTTCAATCAGTCTCATCATATCCAAACCAGCCTCTCCACCATTTTTCACTTTTACTTTGAATAGCAAAATATTCTACTGATGAAAGAATTTATCCAGTTATTATAAGCAAAGTAGCTTTAACTTCCTCTAGGTATCCACTAACAAGATATAAAATGACACTTCCCAGACACATCACCAGCACCATAGGCCCTTTATTGATTTTCATATCATGTTCTTTAGCCTGAGATGATTCTCCTGTGGATTCTGCTTCCCAGCAGGAAAAAAATTGCCTTTTCTATGTTTGAATTCAATCTATTAATGCATCCCTTGCTGTAGACAGTGTCTTTTTTCTTCTTTCCCTCTGTAGTTGATGTGTCTACACCTTGTTGGCGTGGGGTCCTAATGGATACCAGGGTTAGAGGTCAAGGTACAGAAAACCAAAAATGAAATTGCCCAGCTTGGGAATCAATAAAAAAGAGACTCTTAATCTTTCTGAGGGTAAAATGTGCAACCAATGAGGCATGATAAGTGTGTTCAACCTTGTGCCAAAGCTATAAATACAGTATCAAATCCAAAAGAAGTCACACACCTAAACTAAGACCATGAGTTAATATTATTGTTCAGTTTGCATTAATGCCATCAGGAAATTCACAGCTGGAGGAACAGATACTGCTCCTCTTCTCTGTCATTAGGAAAGTTTCTCAGGTGCAATGCTGACATCATCTCTTTGCCATACAATTTAAAAGGCTAAGAGACATTCATTCACGTTACTTCTGAGGTAAGTTTCACAGATCAGGATAAATTAACTTTGGTCACATGTCTGCATTTACCTGTGATAAATTCAATCTGGGGAAAAAGAAACAGCAATACAAACTCTTGGAGATAAGAAGCACCCACAGTCTTCACAGGAATTTGAAAGTACAAAGCAAATTAGCTTTGTATTGTGCAGTCTATGGCATGCAGGAAAGGATGAATTTGAGGAAACATTTCAAGTTTGCAATATCAAAATAGCTAGTATAAAAATACTGTGAAAATACAACACCTGATATCCTGTACCACCCAGTACAGAGTAATATGGTACTTAACAGCCAACAGTTACAGAGCTTAGATCACTGGAAGATGAAAAAGAAAACCTTTAAAAGGCACAAAATAATTGCATCGCTCAATTTTTTACTGATCAATCTTTGCAGCAGACATAAAATACAACCGTGTGACAGTTCTGACAGGAGCTAACTCTGTTACAAAATGAGGGAGTCACTTGACAGCTAAAGAAACACGTTCTAATAGCAGACACTACACACAGTGAAAACAAAGCTCTCAGCTGTGAATCCTACGACATTCACCCATCCATAACTTCACTCCTCTGGGCAAGGCTGTGGGGGAACATCCACCCCTGGGCCAGGAGGCTGAACTAACCTTCATTCCCCATCAAGAACAGCTGTCCTTCATTTTAAAGACATGGCATGCACACAATCCACATTAGGCCATCTTTTTGGACTTCATTGTGAAATACCACATTTCTCAAAACAAAATATCTTCACCTTGAACTTGCCTTCCTTATAAACATGTGAATGTGGTGCACTGGTCTCCACATGGAATTCAGAGCCAGTGATCTGTGAGGGCTTAATTTCCTCAGTTCTCCACCTATCATTAGCAGTCCTTCACCACCTGCCAAACCTTCTTCCATGGTATAACACCTGCAGGGTGCGTGTCTCTGGCCCTGGAAAAATAATTTTGACCTCTTCAAAGGCCTACTTAGAGGAATCCTGTGTGCTGGTGCTCCAGAAGAGCAGGGGGTCCAAGAAGACTGGTCTTAGTAACAGAAGATACAGAGAAGGTGAAATTTCTGCACACCTTTTTTGCCCCAGTCTTTACTGCTGAGGGTGGCCCTCAGCAATCCCAGACTTAGGAGGTAAAGGAAGAAAGCTGGAGAAAGGAGTCTTTTTCAGTAACTCAGTTGAAATCTCTTGTATTATTAGCATCAAATGATTAATTAACCATATCTATACATCATATATTATTGACACTTACTAGGACATCTATGACCCACTAAAGGGGATATTTGCCATTCAGCTCTGCTGGAAAAACACCTGCTGGGCAAAGACAATCCCAGTTTTGGCTGGGACACTGTGAGGAATGTGCACACAGCAGGAATTGTGCAACAATGACTTGGTCAATTGATTCAATCTGAGCTGTGACCAGCAGGTGTCTTTTTCAGTGTGCTTTGAACAGCTTTCTGTGGAGCCCTGTGATTCACAGGAGCTGGATGCACATCAGTTTGGTCATACAGCGTGTCAGGATTTTCTAATACAAGATGCAAGCATTTGAAGCTCTCAGAAGTAGCAGCTCCCCACATGCTTCAAATTCAGGTACCTCCTCAGGAGATATCTCAAAAATTAACAAAATCAAAGACAAGAGGAATGTGCTCATTTGAGTTGGCTTTGATGAGGCAAATGAAACCCAGTTTGATTTGTGGATTTCCTCCCTGTTTAACAAGTGAAGGATCAGAGGAGTGCTGCCAGAGCAGCCAACTCTGGCTGCAAATTGTCACTGGGCATCTGAAAAACAGAGATTTGATTCTGTTGTGCTTTCAGAGAAGCAAACTACTGATACACTTCTCTCACACTCTTCTAACGTGCAGTTTGTCAGATTTGCTGAAAGGCTCAGGGGAAATACCTGACTGCGAAAGAGGACTGGTGGCATTTCACCTCATTCCTGGAGTTTACTGAAGATTTTCTAGATCCCTGTGACACAGGTTTTCTATTCAAGCCCATACAAGACCTTTCAGTAGCATTTAACATGCACCAGCACAGAAAACACAGCTCCTCAGTGAACTGCCAGGAAATTCAACTGCACAGATTTGTTGTTCATAGCAGTGCAATACCAAAAAAAAGCAACATTTAAGGCAACATGATTTTAAAAATACCAGCAATATACACAGCCCCATCCCCATTAGAGTCTTCTGGAATATCTGACTGAAATTCCTGTGCATAAAGAGGAGTTATTTGGAATTCACATTAAAAAAAATAATGACACATTTAATCTCTGCAGTTTTATAATGGCAACACTTCCAGCAAAAGGAGTCATGGTATTCTCAGTTCCAAAACAATACCAAAATCCCAGAAGCAAACCAGATTCACACTCTAACTCCAAATTCTTTCACTTACACAACTGTCTGTCCACACCCTAGTCTGATAAATTTGGTGTCTCTGTAAAGGTACCACTAAAAAATGTTTGTTTTCTCTATACAAAAAAGACCTCGCATGTGATAAACTGACAGTTTTGTAAATGGCAAAACTCAGCACACAGTTTGAAACAGAAACAAGAAAATACTATTATTTAACAAGGTAGCAACATACAGAAGAAATAGCTCAATTATCCAGAGGCACGACTGAGGTTAAATATCATTTGTGGATGGATCAGTAAATGCCTCCCACATCACATGACAAATTCATGCCTACTCATTAAAGATCCAAATGAGACATAACCACAGAGACATACCTTTATCTCACATATTTCTGAATTTTTTAAATCATTTTTCATAAACTTTATTCCACTAGCAAAAACAAGCACTGTACTAAATTAAGTTTGACAGTTGCTGAAATGTAAATCATTATGGTGTGAAGTTCAGTGACATCCTTGAAGTATTTGCAGATATGCAAATCAGATCAGAAGGGATCTCCCACAAAAAGTGAGGAAGTTGTCCAGGAGGAATTGACAGTCATGTCAGTAGCACTGTACACCTTTGTGCAATCACATATTTGACCTTTTTTTATCAAACCTAGGGTACCTTCACAAGAGGAATATGGCACTGGAGCAAATTCCAACAGAAGGGAGCTGCAGTGAGGTAAGAAGTTTTACTGATCAAATAAACCCTCTGAAAGGTTAGCATCAAAATACTTCACAAGGGAGCAAGCATGGCAGTATTTTATGAGGGAGGTACCACTGAACTAGCAACAGCAATTTACAGTAGGCACTTCTCTAAGCACAGCCATCATCTGTAGGCTCAATAAACAACCCATTACTCAGGATCAGCTCAAGGCTTCTAGAGGCAGCTGTGTCCTTCTGAGGAAACTCTTCATCCTTGAGGAGCTAAAACTCAGCTTTGCCACAGAGAAAAGGGGGGAAATCCAGAGGGGGCTAAAATATTCAGGGGCCTCCAAGGAACTGGAAGTAGCTGAAGCCAGCAGAAAGAGTACAAGACTGGAGACAAAAACTGCAAAATACAAGACTGCTGCTCAAGATGTGAAGGTCCTGGGGGTCTAGTGACCGCTGGTACACACACTGACATCCCCAGCAGCAGCAGTCCTGAGCACCAGACTGGCATTCCAGGCCCTGACATTGGCAAGGGTCAGGCCAGAAGAAGATGCAGGGTTCATGTGCAACTCTTACCCTACTCTTACTCTTTTTAAGCAGTAGG
Organism: Argya squamiceps; assembly: GCA_037834095.1. Taxonomy (NCBI): domain Eukaryota; kingdom Metazoa; phylum Chordata; class Aves; order Passeriformes; family Leiothrichidae; genus Argya; species Argya squamiceps. Next base: position 3,427,233 of record JBBMKD010000001.1, read on the forward strand.
CATTTCCCTCCACACTTTTCTCAAATTAGGATTATACCCTTATTTGAGAAAACATGCATTTCAGATCTCAATTTTATGGAGCTCTTCAATATTGGGGGAACAAAAATCAAGCTAAAACCTTAACCTTGACAAGCAAGGGTTTGTAATCCTGCAAGTAATGAGGGATTCCTCATTACCTCCTTCCATCTCAGACCCCAAGGACAAGCAGCACTGAACCACAGGCTCTGAAATACACATGCCTAAGGAAGCTGAGGGCTTTGGGCACACATATTCCTCATGAAATTGTCATCTTCGAGTCTGGCTCTAACTCCAACTTCCAATTTAAGATTTAGGCAGCCTCGCTACTCATTCAAAATACATCTGTGGCTTGATATGAGCCACTACCCAAAAAAAAGCACTGAAAAGCACTATCTGGAGTATCATTATAAATACAGCCAGAAGTATTTCCACCAACACAAAAGGCTGAAAATATCCTTGAGGTTACAGTTTCCATAACTAACTGAATCACATCAGCAGTCTTATTTATAAGCTGTGAAAGGGTTTAGACACACTTGACCTTCAGGAGTCAAGGAAAGATGCAGCTGTCTGCATTACCATTTGAAACTTCACTGCCACTTGCTGAGGCAGACTTAATGCATCCTCCCAGCTTATCAGCAGAAATGGTAAATAGTCCACATTAATCAGAACATAACCATCTCATCTTTTTGGAGATGAAGGTTCATTAGGGAATCAAAAGAAGATAAAGCAGGACTTCAGTCACTTGAAGCCTCTACTCTGATTGTGCCTGAATTATCCTTGGGTTCCTCATAGAAAAAAGGTGGAAGAGGTGATTTATTTTCCGAGATATTCCAGTTAAGAAGCAAGAGCAGCACAATAGATTCCCATTTTCTTATCCAATTTTTTAGAGCTCATAAGGGCAGGCAGATGCCAATAGAACTGACAACTCAGTGTTTCCTGGATTTCCAGCAAGCAAACACTGTTCTACACTCTGCACTTTAAGATCAGAGCAGCTGATGAAGGTGCCTTTAGGCAAGTTAAGTGAGAAAACAAAAAAATAAACATCTCCAGCTTTTACTCTATAGCCTTTTGAAATAATTTGACAACTGAATTGTAATTCCCAATTCTCAAAATTAGCTGAAGTTTAGAACACAAGCAGCCTGGACATGGCACACAAGCCATTACCGAAGTTGTAATAATTCTTCATATAACAACTGGTGTGACTCTCAGAGACCTTGCACTGAGATCAGGGCAACCACTTATAATGCAAATATGATTATGTTTGTGGGATCTTTTTCCTGATTATATGACTTTTAGCATAAATAAGATTTCATCAAGAGGCATTTTCCAAGAACTACACTGTTTCAGCAAATTTGGTGCAGGAATAAATTATTGATTTATACAACCAGGAAACATCTGGAAAACCATGGACTTCACTTCCTTGTATCTCATGGGTTTTCAATTTCAAAGGACTACAGAACACACCTTTCCACATTAAAAATACCTTTAATATATATTTTGGCTTCTCTCCCTGCACCTGATAACGTGCTGGAATTCTTACTTATATCCCTGCTATCTCATGTAAGAAAAATCCACACAAGCTCAGCTGATATCCTTCAGGCTGAAATATTTTTAAGGCCCATAATGAGGCAGAAAAACACAGAAGAAGAAAGCTTGAAAATAGAAAGACCAGCTGTGTATATTTTGTGTAGAACCATACTGTTACTTAACCACTACTCACTGCTACCCAAGTTCTAAGCAAATGGCAAGGAGCCAAATTCTAAAGAAAGTTGTATTCAGTGACACTGTGGAGCCACTCAGCATTCAGAGCAGCAACATGTTCATTTCTTCCATGCAAGGAGATGTTATGAATGCTTGCAGTAAGTATCCAGATTTGCTTTCATTAAATCCAAAACAGTAAAGTTCTTTTCCACAGAGATTCACTATGACACACAGCACAAGCATTGCAACGTCTCTTGATAGGAACAAGATGATTTTGTGTCCCCTCTGAGAGGGGAGGAACAATTCCTGAAAAAGGTCACAGTGTAAGAAATTCTCCAAAAGGCCTAACAGCATGTAAGGCTTATTACCCAGCAGTTCATAGGATTCTTCAAAAGGATACAATACACCACTCTCAAAGTGCTGCTTTCTAACTGGTGTTTCTGAACAGCAAGGAGAACAGAGGCCTGCATCGAAAATAAATAAAAAATTCAATAAATCACTGGTTCTCTCAGATTTAATCTATTCTGAAGAGGCTGACATCATGCAAATGCATCCTGAAAGAGACACAGTAAAGCCACATGAACTGACATTGTGATCTTATAAAATATTGTACATAGGTATACGCAGTACACATTGAGAAAAAAGTGTTTTTTGAATGCTCTTTACCTTATATAATCATGCTTTTCATAGGAAACTTTTGTGGAAAAGACGAATGCAAGTTCTCATTTGTAAATCAGTTTTTCCTAGGAAAAATTGCCATCCCAATCTCCAGCTTGTAAAGAGCAATTTCAATTTCTATAGGTAAAGTCGTTATGAAATGATAAAGCTCCAGACTGATTACACCTGAGAAAGGATGTATCCAACAGCTTCACTCCACCATCTCAGTGGATCCAGCAAAGAGAGGAAATACTCAAGAATATAAGCCTGGGGGAAACAGCATTTGTGGTGCTGCATGCACAAGCAGCTGGCACACACTGGAAGGAGGCAGCACGTAGGAGTGTGACAAATTTAGCCAGGTACATTCAGAAATTAAAACTGCTGCTCTTGGAAGAAAGCTGAGTCGCTTTCACAGCTTGTTTTGTGTGTTTGTGGGGATATTCCTTGGGGTTTGTGGGTTTTATCTGGCCACTGCTGGTAAAACAGGAAACACTGAGTATAAAATTGGTTTGGTTTTACTGCTCTGTATTTGACAGCCTCAACACACAGAGAAGTCTGTCAATAATCAAATGGACTGGGGTAGAAGTAAATCCTTTTCCTTCCTCCCTTTGAACAGCAGAGCAGACAAGTGGGACAGGGCAGAAGCTGCACTCTCTTCCCCACGGGAGGAATTCTGCCCCTCTACAGACTTCCACCAAAAGCATCCCCATACATTGTTTCCATGCTCCTTGTGAAGGTGTTTTCTTTAGAGTCACCATCACCAAGTCTCCTGACAGATGAATACAGCCTGAAAAAAAATTATTTATTGAAAGCAATTTATCCAACAAATGTTGATATTTACTCAAAATTCCTTCCAGCAGTTCATTATTTGACCAGCTCTACAGACTGTCCACATCCAGCAAATAACTCTTTCAACAGTTTTTTCCACAGCTCCTGAACACCTGTGTAGGAATACTGATTTTTTATTATTTGACAAGCACACCCATCAAGGTGTATTTTGTCTCCACCTTCAGTGAAGTGGCACTACAAAAGCAGAGGAAAGAGGGCACATGGCAGCATCTCTAGGGGAGATGCAGGAAGTGCTATAAGCCTTGTAAGATAAACACCAGAATTTCTGATGCAGAAGAGTTCTGGTTAAAATTAAGATTGATGTAGCACCCACTAACCTTTGCCATCACTCACACAGAGCAAAGGAACACAGTCACTTATTCTCCACTCAAAAATAACGTGCTGGTGTTGCAAACTTGCAGCCTGCTCCCAGCCTGGAAGTGGATTTCACCACACACATCAACCTACAGGACTGCTCAGGCTGTACAGACCTAGGGGCTGAAAATAACATTCAGTCAATCCTTACCTCTGCTGGGAGGTACAGGATGAATCTAATTCCACAGTCTGACCCTTTATGGCATCACTTATCACAATGTGAGTAACATGCAGGCAGCAAGACAGGACAGCTTTTTAAAACAGTGTTGTAAGACCAAGGAATTGCAAAAGCAGCAGGTGAATGCAGCATTCGCAACACTATTTCAAACAGGGAACTCTTCCTGGTGTCACAAGGTAAACAAGAGGAAAGATTTCCACTATGGATAGCCAAGGGCAACTATTCTATACTGTAGACAAAAAATTAAAAGTCTAAATATAAAAACTGAAAGGAAACTTACTGGCTGGCATTGCTCTGTTCTTTTGCCCTTCCACCTCTACAATTTAAACACAAAGAATAACTGGAACTACAGAGAGACATTTTTCTGGGTTGTCACTTCCTCTACCCCTCCTTGCAAGGAATCAGCAGAACAAACTGCTGCACCACCACACAAACTAAAGCTCTCCTTCCTTGTACTTTCAAGTTCAGCCCTTTTTGCCCGAGGAATTCTCTTGGCTCGCGGGTTTGATGTCAGCCCTTGATTGTGTTTTGATGTTCCTGTAGATCTACGATTGAGTTCAATCCTCAGCAGCCAAAACAGACATTTGTCATCCCGTGTGCATCAAATTTCCTGTGGCACGCTGCCCACTTAATCATGCAGGCGAGGGGAGCTTTGACAAAGCAAGGGGCTGTCTGCAAGGCACCGTGACCCAGCATGTGTGGAGTCACTTGTAATTACCATTACTTAGAGGGATCACTCAAGGCTTCCCCATGTTGCTGTTCACCACTTCAGCCACTCCAGAGTGTCTGAGTAAATATTTGCACGCAACGAGGAGCTGTTGAGAGGGTTTTGTCTACAGCCACGGCCCCCAGTGCATGAAATATTCAGCACGTTAAATGTCTCCACTGATGCGGAGTGGTGGGTTTTCACTCTGATTTGATTAGCAGTGATGATTCTTTCATGAGGTGTGACTGTCCTCCTAGATTAGCATCAGCCCAGATTCCATGCAGCAGTCACGGAAAAAAGGGAAAAGAAGAGTGTGGCAAGCTGCAAGAGTTACTGTGCAGAGCCTCTATCGGGTCTCAGATTCCTTGTTTAAAAGAGAATGCTGGAGCCTAAATCTTAATTTCGTGAAAAGAATTGCGAACTCCAAATTTAAACACAAATGTGAAGCTCAAATGTCAAAATTAGTAGGAATTAACTAGGAAAAAAACCCTAAAACCACACAGATTTAACTGAAGGAATGTCTGAACAAATAAGACATCCACTCTTTATCCATAAAAAGCTGGAAGCATTCCACTTGAAGACATGCTTCCATATTAAGCATAATGATTGTCTCCTAATGAACATTGTAGAACTTAAACTGATTTAAAATGTGGCTGCATCACTCCTAAAAATTTTTCACCTAAATATACCTCTTCACTACCCAAGCAATCGGCAATTTTCAATAATGATGATGTGACACTGGTTGCATACTTTTAATATCTTAATATTTTAAACTATTCCCTTATGGTAGCGTTCCCATATTATTTCCATACTGTATCAGTGAAGTGAATCTAATGGAAGCAAGCAAATTCTGCAGGAAAAAACAGTTTATTGGACTGAGTAATGTAGCTGGAACAGAGATAAAAAAGGGCTGGTACTCACAAAAACTACTTTTGTTTGCCAGTCTGATCAGCTGCTTGAGCAAAGCAGTTTGGACACAGCTGTGACTCAGACAAATTGGATTTTGAAAATATTTGAAACTCTGCAGCAAGCATTCTGCTTTAATATGAAAGGCTGACTATGCACCCACTTAAAAAGCAGAGCACTAACCTCCCTAGTTAAATCTTGGTATGTACGTCAATACTGGCTGCACTGGGGACAAATGAAAAGCCTCTACACAAATTCACAGGCGCAGCAAAGAGAAATTCCAGGGTCTATCAGACACAGAATTTTCACAGTACATCAGCAGCAGTTATTTAGCACAAGAGGATTCTGCAAGTGTCACTGAATGGGAAAATTCAGAGTAGCCAATAAGCTTCTGTTCTCTGGGCAGGTTTGTGTTAAACAAAATAGAGAAGCATATCCGTTTCTGGAGATGAGCTATCTTCCACATAAAACTGGTTTAGAAACAGGATGTCTCACAACCTACTTCAAACTATTAGAAAAGTTTTAAAACTATCAAAGGCTGGTGTTGAGCTTGGAAGGCTTCAATCCCCATGAGCAAATCCACCAGCATGGTACCAAAAAAGGACAGCAAGGGGTAGGGGCCCACCATGCTGCTCATGGAACTCCTTTTCACCACACCACAGGCCACAATTCCAGTTTTAAATTCCAGTTTAAATTCCCATTTAAACGGAAATGACAGGATGCTGCAAGTTACACACCAGAAATACTCTAACTTCTTAGGAGTCCAACCAGCAATTTCATTTTCCTAATTAGACCAGCAAGGATGATGGGGGAAATTGAACTACACAGGGCTAAATTAAGAAGACAACAGCAGACATCCAGTGCTCTGCTTAAAAGCATTTTAAAAACACTATCACTGGTGCATAGGAAACTCCAAGATGAAGAAACCATAGTACTCCTTGCACTTTCCTAACTCCCAGTATCATGGATTGTAGTTCCAGTATATCGATTATAGTTCCCTACATACAGACAACTGATGAGAATCCTTTTATGCCCCCCAAAAAAAGAAATAAAGCTATGTGCACTTGCTCCCAGCCACGTGCAGATTTCACTACACTCCATAAAGTCCCATTTAGTTCTCTCTGTATTTTCAAGTCAATTCTTTCAGGCAGGTAAGAGAAAGAACTAGGAGCCCTTGTCACCCTTTCCTCAATCTTCAAAAAACAGTGAAAATTGCATAAGTGTAAGCTCTGCTGAGGATTTGCTTGCCATAGTGGCAGAGTTCATGGAAACCTTAAACCTTCTGTGCCAGAACAGGATCTTGACCCCTAATTACCTGAGGCATGATTTGAAGGGCTACTATAGCAAATTTTCTCTTTTGCAGGTAAGGTAACAAAGAAATTCAGGTAAGGAGAGTTAAAATTAAAACTGTGAATCAAATGTGTCTGCCAAGATTGAAACCCTTGGTTATAAGCACCACTTTTCTCTAAACTGGCACCTGCAACCCTGTGGTATTTGCAGAGCAATTGGTTAAGCCATTCTCAGGGTCAGCAGTTTACGTTGGAACAAATAAAATCCACAGCTACTCCACACAAACCAACACTCAGATACATCATCATTCACACGAGCAGCTTCCCAAATCACATAACAGCACTAGGTCTGCTCTGCAGAAACAGCTACAGAAACCTCAGGAATCACTAATGATGACAAATGGCAGGCCTGGAAATTCCACAGGATGCCAGGTTTTCATAAACTGCTGAATCTCTGCTTTCTGGTAAGTGTGGCCCCTTGTTCTGTCTCCAAAAAAAGAGGTACTTAAAATTGCTAGAGAAGGAAGCAGAGAACACAGGAGCAGCAACACAAAAATGCTGTCAGGAAAAATGAATCAGAAAATGCAAATAAACTGAGTGAATCCCCCAGGAAAAACTTCTCAAAGATTTCATGCACTAAAACAGACAAATCACTTGAATGGATTGTGTGACTATTATTGACTTTTTGATTAAAACTGCACCAATATTTATGAGAGTTTTGTCAACAATTTCTACCAAATTTGTATGGGGTTTTTAGCTTTGTTAGAAAGCATGGAGTACCTGCAGAAACCTCTCATATCCCTCTTATTCCTTATGGTGCTTTGAAAATTCATTTATAGCTGATAGGCTGAATTTTCAATTTCTGTTGAGGCCCAAACCTTCCCATGAAGGGCTGTTTAATAAAAATTCAACACTCCAATGATAAAATGCTACTAAATTATTTGCATTCCAACATTATGCAAGCTTCAACACAGGGTCACATTTTATGCAGATTGAACAGGGTGAGCCTATAGATTACAGAAATCTAAGACTCAATAAACCAGCAAGTTAATTTTTCACATGTGCAGGGGTACACATGAGCTCAACAGCATTAAAAGTCACAAGAGACAGAAGGGCATTTCCTGGAAAACAATACCCAGATGTTGAAATACTTAAAAAAAACCAAGAAAAACAACAACAAAATGAACAGCTGGTAAAATGTCACCCTGATTTTCACCAAATTGCTTTTGCTGTTGCTATTTTATATCAAGTCAAAAATCCAAACTAAATAATGGAAACCAAATTATAATCAAATTAATGGGATTTATCAGTTGCCCCAGAAGTACCAGGCAATCATCATATAACCTTCCCTAGCCAAAGTGCTCTTGAATTAAAAAAAAAAAAAAAACAAAACCTAAAAGCACCAAACCACACACATAAAAAAGAACCCAAATGTAAACAATCTTAACGCTCTGACACAATTTGATTTTGAGACTTGGTGTTTTAAATGGCAAAGACAAACAAGCTCATCTCTACTTTCAGCCTCTCTGCCAAGTTTTACAATCTGACAGTCTCTTGTGTTTCTTTGTGAAATTTCTAATGTAAACATTAGAAATTAATTATGTTGGTCTCGTGTGAAAATGACATGAACAGATTTAAAATTAATTTTTTAAAAAAACCTGTAAAATATTTCAAACTAACTCTTTATAAATAGCTTTATAATATACAGACGTAAAAAAGTGGTTTGAGTTAACTGGCATAAAGTTAAGAAGAGGAATAGAAACGCCAATTAGGGGTAAAAGAACCGAAATTCAAAAACAAGATTGCAAATTGAGAGGAACAAAATAAAACACACAAACACAAAAACAAACTAAAACCCCAAAACCCAAAGTAACCAATCCAAACTCCACTTCTATCATACAGCAAACACCTCTCTGTTGGGTCAGCCCAACTCCCCAGCTTTTGAGGTTTTCCAAACCTTCATCATTATAAGACGCCTGAGAGAAAATTTTGCTTAGTTTTGCATTGAGCCTTCACAGAGAAACTTAGCAAGTGGAGAAGTATGAAAGCAGCCTTTTTTAAAAAAAAAAAAAGGACTTGGGTCTAAACCTTATGAAAAACAAAGGCTGAAAAGCCCAGATAATTCTTGGAACCCTCTGAACATGAAAGGTTTGATGTTTGCAAGACACCAGGCACCACGGGGCTGGCCTATTTCTCCCGCAATTTACAGCAAATTTAACCTGATCAGTATTCAGGACCAATCCTAATGGGGAGAAGAAAAAAAATGTCATAGCAGTAGAAGAGGAGGAGATAAAAGGAAAGCAGTGAGGAAGAAAAGCACATCACGTCTTAATTGAGTCGAGGATGAGATAGGGAGGGCTGGTATGGCCTGGAGGGATGGGAAAACACTTGTTTAAGGAAAACACTATTTTCCTTAAAGTTTCTGATGATTTGAAAGTTAATGTGTAATCTGAAAAGTTAAGGAATTATCTGTCTTTATGCATACATGGATTTGAAAAGGAATGTAGGACGAGAGGGAGGATCTGGTACCTCTAAAGAGACCCAAATATCAACAGTGTGGTCACTTTCTCACTGAATTCCATACACAGTCAAGGGAAAGGAGCAAATAATATTTTAAGTATATTTCGTATTGTTGCAAAATAACAGCCTTTTAAAGAGGCGATTTCTGAATATATATCTGCATGCAGATAAGCAGAAAATTACAGAGAGTGCAGAGGTGTTACTGCAGCTCCAGAGCTGTATTATTGCCATGCTCGTGGACTCAGTAATTTAAGAAACCAGAGGATTGATCTTGCAGATGAAACTGTGGGTGCAGAAAACCCTGTTCCTCATATGACCCCTTTTTCCCCAGGTTTGATAATTCAAACAGGTGATCTTGGTGCTCTGGGAAGGAGGCAAACTTTGCGGGGACAGCTCTGGCAGCACGCAAAGCTCAGCAGCTGCTGAGCACTTAAAAAAAAGCCAAATGCATAATTTGCTACAAACAATGCGTTTGACAAGCTTAGCCTCTCCCTTTTCATCCCGTTCCTAGAATGCTGTGAATGGAACTGCATTATTCAGATGTAGCCGAATTTCTCTCTGCAGTGTTTCCTGCCAATATTCAGAGGGCTGCTGAGCTGTGTTCAAAAAAAGACAATCTGGTATTTTTTTCCCTTTCCTGACTGGATGAACAAATGTAACCTACTTCTGAAAACAGACATGCACAAGTATTTAAAAATTGATTTCCATGAGTAACTGGCTATGTGACACATTCAGAGAGGAAAAATAAAAGGGGGATTTAGTAAACACGAGTAGGACTCCCTTGCACACCAATAGTTAAGTTTACCATACAAATTTAACAACACCAAAACCAACACATATTACCATATGCTAAAGTAAGAGCTTCCTCATAAAACTCACATTTTCTGGCTGTGCACGAAATCCAAAAATTAATAAAAGTTTAAGCAGTTACATTTAAATATTTAAGTTAAGAGTTAAGGCTGTTTACATTCATTTCATTGTACAACACTAATCCAGATCCCACTAGCATTATTAAATCATGTTATCTTCCTTGGTAAAACACTCAGTCATTTATAACTACCTAAAAAAAAAAAAAAGCAAACCACAACTTCTATCTCATTGTCCCCAGGATCTGTTTCCTCACACAGTAGAGCAATGAGAGCACAATTACTGAAATGAAGATGTTGGCAGCCAGCCAGGTGCCAGTAAGAATACAACGGGTATTACTCACCAGGTCCTTGTGTGCTGTAATCTGCCACTTCTAAAAACAGAAAATTCCCAGCAGTGCTTGCTCCCTCCTTTTGATGCCAGATTCTTCTGTAAAATGCTGTCAATCTTAGCTTAGTAGGGGCATTTTTTTTTTTTTTTTTAATTCCCTGTTGGTATTTATTTTTCCTGTTCTCTAACGTGGTCCTTTGAGATGGCTGCCTTACCCCCTAAAGTACAGGAAATTAGCACCTAAAATTGCTGCCACCTGGAATTTAGCTGAGTGCAAACAGGGCCTAAGAGCCAATCTTTGGCATCTCTTGACCTGTGGGTGATCTGGAAGCATTTCAAAGCCAAATCTGAGCAATAATTTCAGAAAAAAACATTCTAGGCATCAGAATCCTATCGCTTTGGATGATAATTTGAGTGCAGATATCAGTTTTGCACTCCCCAAGCTCAGAACAGTGAGAGGTTTTGGAGAAGCTGACAGGCATCAGCCAAAGGTAAATCAGTCAGGGAAAGGCAAAGGGAATAAGCATTCTGGGTTTACTTTCAGGTGCCTGGATAATTTCCTGCTCAATCCTTGAACACTTGGTCACCCTTAGCAGAAACACTTTTATTCCTTTGTAGCCTCTCTTCTGTAAGGACGTGCTCTGTCACCTGCCATAAACATTGTGAATTTCAAAGTTATTTTGGAATAACACTGGCTGGTATGAGCAAAAAACTTTTACATGATGTTGAAAAACGCTGTGCTGTCAAAACCAGGCCATTTTTAGTGTTGGATGTTCCCTTTCCTAGGGAGCCAAGATCACCTGTTTGAATTATCAAACCTGGTAAAAAAGGGTCATGAGAAACAGGGTTTTCTGCACCCACAGTTTCATCTGCCAGATCATTCTTCTGGTTTCTTAAACTACTGAGTCCACGAGGATGGCAATAGTGCAGCTCTGGAGCTGCAGTAACATCTCTGCACTCTGTAATTTTCTGCTTATCTACACACAGAGATATATTCAGAAACTGCCTCTTTAGAAAGCTGTTATTTTGCAACAATATGAAATATATTTATAATATTATTTGCTCTTTTCCCTTGACTGTGTATGGAATTCAGTGAGAAAGTGACCACACTGTTGATGTTTGGGTCTCTTTAGAGGTACAAGATCCTCCCTCTTATCCCATTTTTTTTTTCAGTTCCATGTATGCATAAAGACAGATAATTCCTTAACTTTTCAGATTACATATTAACTTTCAAATCATCAGAAACTTTAAGGAAAATAGTTTTTAATAGCACAACATCTAAAAAAACCTAGATAAATACCCTTAAATAAACTAGCATTAAAGTGCCTTCTGTTGTGGTAACTCCTTGTCCTCCAGTACTTCTACAAATATTTGCTGAGAACTGTGCAACCTTGGACCAATGAACACTGAACCAATGAATTTCTATGGAGTTTGACTATATAAGTATCTGAAAAATCCAGTAAAATTCACAGGCCATGGAAAGATTTCCTCTGTACACCCGGTCTATGTGTGGACAAAATGATTTCTGCTGCACATCCTGGACAGAAGAACATGCTGGCCAGAATAAAGTAATGCCTTGATTCTCCAATGCTAAAAATGCTTTTGTAGTGCCACCCTGATTTTTCAGCCTTCTAATGGTTTCACGTTTCTGCTAGAGCTTTCTCACACTTGTAATAAAAACAAAGACTGATATATTGTAAATATGCATTCCTTTCCAGGAGGAAAGACAAATTGATAAACTTTTAAGTTGACCACTGGAGTCAAAGAGATGTTATTCTCATCCCCCAATCGCTGAACAAGTTCCAAACCCTATTTAAACCCCAAATTATAATAAACTTTCTCTTCTCACTTCTCAACTTGACAAGTGAGTGTAGTTCTTTCGTATCCTCTAGCAACATTGGAGGGGTTTTGTTTTTCCTGCAGTTTTGGTGACACAGATGTGCCCTGCAGGGCCCTGAGGGACCACAGGGACAGCCTGGCCATGGGTGGGGTTCTGAATCTTCATGAGGACACCTCACCTCACAAAACAGCACAATTAATTCAGCTTAAAAATCCATCACAATCCAACCTGTGCCTGGACACTGCCATGGCACTGAGTGCCACCTTAAACACCTCTGGGGATGGTGACTCCAGCACCTCCCTGAGCAGCCCATTGCAGTGTCTCATCACTCTTCCTGTGAAAAAATTCCCCCAAATGTAAAACCCCAACCCAGCTAGGGTGCCTGTGTGTGGCAGGGGGACACACAGGGGGCTCAGCACCAAGTCTGGAGTGCCCACAGTGGTGCTGGGCATGGAAAAAATGAGTCACTTATGCTGAGAAAATTGATCTGGATGCTGAGCTCATTTTTTTTGGCTTGTCCCCTTTATGTAAAAATCATCTCCTGTGTGATTAACATGCATGCTACAGCCTTGAGCTGGGGAAATCCAGCGTGCCTGGCTGTAATATTTTAATGGGCTTGGATCTGGATCCAAGGAAACAAGCTGGCATAGCAGCAATACAGCACAGCCATGCACAGACTGATGTGTGCTGCTGCTAGTAAAATCCCAGCGGGTATAATGATAAAACAGTTGTGGCCATAACCCCAGATACTGACAATGGTTCATGGAGATATAGTTCCCAACCAAATTTCTTGTGTGTAATAATGAGTCTGATCGTTGCCTGCTGATTGCATGTGAGTCTGAACTCCTTCCTTGTGAGGGTGTTAGCAGATGGGCATCGAGCCTTGCAGCTCCCACATGGCTCTGCAAACATCACCTTTTTCATCCTCAAGTCACTAAGCAGGCTGGATAATGTTATCTAATTTTATATTCAACAGCTACAGCAAGCAGATTTGGAAAATAAAAAAAAATCCGCTATTATGCCTAGAATTTGAGAAAGACTTTCAGGGCTGGTACAGATGGTATTTTCTGACAACAAACTGCATTGTCTTTTAAGGTAAATTCTGACTCACTAAACAAAGTCGCTTCAAGCACTTAGTGGCATCAAGCTTTGCAATGTGTTGTCATTACACTGAGATATGGCAAGGTGAAAATAAAAATTAAAAAAAGTCTGGATCACTTTAGACTGCAAGTTATTGCAGCAAGTTCAATATCCATCAAAAACACCACCAAGCTTGTTCCTTTTTACATTTATTTTTACAAAAATAAACCAGAAATGATCCATGCAATAAAAACTGTTAAATTGCTCTTGTAGTAAAAAAACTTCAAGAGAACAAGGTGTTGAGGAAAATCTTTTGTCAAGTAGAATTGAGAAGTTTTCAATCAAAACAATTCTGCCAGCCCTACTCCAATATACCTTCATCAACACGTCTCAAGTTATTATTTTTTTTCAGAGGAGACCACAAAAATCTCTTATCTTCTTAAACATAAGGTGGAAAGATTGGCCTAAGCCTCTCACTAAGATAAAAAAGCAGAAGCATTGGCTCTTGAGACCAACCCAAAATCTGACTAATAACTATTCAGTGCAAAAATTACTCATCTGGAGTGCAGCATGATTTTCCATCCTTCAGTCAAGATCAAGTTCTTGATTATCACATGCTCAATTAACTTCTTGCAGCTGTGAGTTAGGTTTTCTCCAAAATTTTCCATGCTACGTTGGAATAATGAAAGAAAGTAAGATAACTGATCTTTCCAGCTAAATGTAAAGACATTTTTAGTGTATAATGCCCCCTAAAGCTGAGGAGGGCAGCACCTTAGCAGACAGTTGGAGAACAGAAATTGTGCATGAAATTGTGAGAGGTTTCTGCTCGTTCTTTAAGAGAATTACATCTAGAAAGGACCTGGCCACTTGTGACTTGCCTTCAGCATAAGAATCGATCCATCTACAGTCTTTTGGACCAAGCTTTGACTTTTTTATCCAACAATCAGAAGCCCTTCAGACTTCATTATTCACCCAGATCATTTCCAAAATAACATATTTTTTAGCCATAAATCCCAGTTTTGATAAATTAAAATGTTCTGTCCCCTTTTTCTCCCTGTTAGTTTTTCAAGACTTAGTTGAAATTGCCAAGTTGCAGTGAAACTATTGAATGAAAGTCAAAGATAACTAAAAGCCTTATTGTCTTCCAGGGGCTGGATTAGCACACAAAATAGACTGTACCTTGAAAGAGTTTTTTCTCTGTGTCAGTCCTGTACAGAAGGATTGTGACCCAGTTTTCCAGGCAACATTCCAAGACAGCTTCTTTCTTTTGACCTCAGTAGGCTTTAAATAAGCCATGTAAAGAAAAACATTGGCCATTCACAGGGATGTGAGTTTAGATGTGCGTTTTCTCAAATGATAATTTTGTATTTCTGTATAATTTTTCGAAGGAGGGAGTGGTGGAGTTACTGAAAATAACGTGTAAGACAAATGGTTTGGTTTACAAATCTTTTAGAAGATCAGATTCTTCTCTTTGGAAGGCCAGAAAACACTGAGTATTGAGCAAATAATATTTCATAAGTGCAGGGATAAATTGATATATATTATTTAAATCATGGAGAAATAGTAAGAAAATATTTGCAGGAAATCTCCATCAACTACAGCTTGTTTTGTTCTATATTAAAAATCATGGGATGGAGCAATAAGGAAGAGCTCAAGTTAGTTACTCTGACAAGAGGAATTTTTTTCTGGAGAAACATCAAACTGACTGTGTGCATATGGTCAAAACCCAACAAGATAGATCATTAGTGCTTCTATAGAATATTTAGCCTCAGGATCTCATAGTGTTTTGCAAACTTTAATTAATTCTTACATTATTTTGGCAAGACAGGAAATAAAATTCTACCTCCAGATTGCAGCCTCATCAGTAATTAGCGTATCTGCACACCAAACCAATTCCCAAATGAGGAGCTGAACCCAGACTGAATCCCTGTTCTAACAGCTGCTGACCTCTCACAGCCACAGCAAAGAAAAGTTAAAATCCTGCAGGTTTCTGGTTGCTCTTTATTGAAAAAGAGCACAGAACCTACAAAAACCACAATTCAAACTGCTGTCAAGGCCACTGGCTTCTGCATTTGTAAATTCTGCTCCAGACTCCCTTTATCTAACATTGTAAAGCCATTTAAAACTCCCAGCTTTGATTTGGAATTCCTCTGTATAATACATAAACCTCCCTATTTTGTGGGATGGTGATAAAGAGGTCTGAATTGTTTTCACTGTCAGCTACTAAGAATGTTCTTAGCTGAGAGATCAGGCTAAAAGTTGTGGGGTTTATTTTTTATAAATGCTTTCAGACCTCAAAGAGAACAGAGCCAACCCCTATTAGTACAACAGTTTCCATTTCTAACACCCACTACTCCCTTTCAAATCATCATGGGACCAGGCTCAAGAGAGGATTTCCCTTTTAGATTTATTTTTTCTGATTAGCATTGACATATTCATTATATTTTAAGGCTGAGTTCCGACTGTAGGTGCACTTGCTAAAATTATGAGCTGTGTTCTAATGAAGAATTGACTCCAGCTGCAATGTGTGTGAAATACTCCCAGTTCCTTACTCAGCTTTGACAGGACTGTGTTTCACGGGGCTGAGATTTGGTCTTACTACACCAGGACCTATAAAGCAAAGCAGTCATGGTGGGTGCCCATATATTTCACAGAAAGGTGCCAAAATCTATTCCCTTTCATTCACAGAAATTCCTCTGCTAATGCCAACCAATGAAACTGTCAATTTGACATTTTAATACAGTAAGTAGGATTTTATAACTTTTTCTTTGCCCTTATTTACGCTATTTTTTTAAAGATTTAATTTTACACATTTTTCCCTTATATACTTACTGACACAACAGTGTGAAATCTTTTTCAAGTGATCTGAATCTGATGGAACCTGGAAAGAAGCCCTGGAGTGCAACAGTGGTTTTGGGCAATAATTAACAACATTTTAGCTCATAAATCTCAGTCAAATTAACTATTTTTTGGCCTGTGGAGCTTTCACTTCCCACCCCACTTCATTCCTGCAATCATTATTTTTTAGAATGATGGCTACAGACCTAACTAAAACCCAAGGAATTGGCTCTTTTCTTGTTCCTCTTTCACTCTTCACAAATGTAGATGAGAGTAGAATTTACAGAAAAGAGAAGAGGATGGCTAAGCATCCTCTCTGCATTAAGTGTCTTTTTTATGAGTCAAAACCTTTTGTATTTTTTGAAAAAGTGTGAAAAAAGGGGTTTAGCTTCTATTTCTATCAAGCAGCACCATGGAGAAGTTTTGTGTCTTTTGACAGAACTCATGGTCTCCACTAAGAATATCACTTCAGTCCTTTTCCTAGAAGGGGTTAGTGTCAAGTGCAGGCGTTGTTATCCTGCAGTTAAAACCATACTTTTTTTGCCCAAAAAATTGTGTAGTCAGTGGAATTCAGACCTTTGTGAATGCTTAGGTAAAAGCACCTGGCAGCACCTTATCTCTTGCAAATCCCACAGCCTCTCCCTCTTTGGGTTGACACAGTTTGCAGAGGATTTGGGAAGCATTTAGAACATTGCTTCCACGTGTAGGCAACTGATATTGATTGTTTATACAAAATACATCAAACAGAGAGGTAAATTTTTAAATATCCACATGATTTTTTGCTTAATCCTCTATTTTAAGCCATGAATTCACTTAGGGAAGTTGTAATTTTCTTGATTCTTGCAGACACCAGGATGTGAGTGAGACATTGTCTCAATTCTACCCTCAGCTTGTCAGTGCTTGATCATTAATTCTCTGATATCATTTAAGTGAAAAGTCCCCTGGCATTGTCAGCAATGTTTTCTCATATTAGTGACATCTGCTGTCCCTCTTACTTGTATTTGTGTGACCTGTGGTGTATTTTCACCTATTTCTTCCCACTAATGCAATCCATTAGCTGTGCTGCTTTAGGCAGAACACTTAAAAATGTGGAGGATGTGCCAGTGGGTTGGCAGAATCAGGTGTTTGCACAATGTTATTTTTATGTTAATCTGAAGTTTGACAAATATTCCATTTATATTCAGCAGTGCCTCTGTGTAATAAAATGTGTCTGTACATATGTGCATATTTTTTGGCTAAGCAGAATACAGAATAAAAGTATGATTTATGGACTGTGCCAGATTTCTTTCATGCAATGTGCAATAATCTATAACTAACAAATATAAACAGTTCCATTACAATGCATTAACCCCTAAATAATCTACCAGAGGGAGAAGCAGGTACATATATGTGTATTGGATTATAGATACACCCCCTTGTCTCCTCTTTTTCGAGCTGAAAATACAAACCAGCCCCCAAATTGCTGGTATGTAGGCCCACAGCAATTGCTGCACCAAGTCAGAGAATTAAATTACTTTTTTAATTTACGTAGGTGGGTGCAGATGCTGGGAAACAGGTATTAACTCTCATAAAGAACAAATTGCCCTGTTACATAATGCTGAGAATTGGGAAAGTGTAGATTTTAGTCAGAAATAACTCCCCTAACTAAAAAGCAACAGTCCTTCTGTGCCTGTAGGAATTTTCACTGTTCAACCTTGGACCTGTGTCTATTTATAGTTTTTATAAGGAGGATAAATGAAGAGAATATTTGTGATGAGACTACCATTAATATGACATCACTTTACTTCTTCTTCTTCTTATTATTATTATTATTATTATTAAATTTGTTCTTCAGTGGTTTCCAGACAGATAGAAGTACCCTGGGATGTTTTACTCTGCAAACTGAGCCCCTGCAAGAATCCAGGCTAAAAATAAAAAAATTAATTCTGCCCTTCAACTTTTCTTTTTCTTTTTATTTTTTTTTTAATTACAATCATTTCTGCAGTTTGACTCACCCTGAAATCCCACAAGCTCATGGATGGGAAAAAGAACAGGAGTGACTGGCTGGAAAAAGCTGTAGGAGGTGGAACAGTAAGTGGAAGGAACACAAAGGGAAGGCAGTTATTAAACTGAAGAAACACTGAAAACCCCTGCAAACAAGCTTAATTCCTGATTAAAATTTTCGTGAAACTAAATTGTTCATCTGGCTCTGAGAATGTCAGGGTGATTCTTGGTGGTCTTAATTAACATCAGTTAAAGAAACACATTTCTGTGTAAGAAGTGAGGGAGAAATTTTGTCAGGTGCTGTCACCCCTTCCATTCTTCACTCTTCCACTCTTGGATCACCTCTTCCAGTAGATCCACCAACATTTTGGTCCTTTGGACAAAGTCAGTGCAGTATAAATATATAAATCTCCTTTGATGGATATTTTCACAGCAAGAGACAAGGGGTTTCTCTCCTCTCTGGTCTCAGAAGGCTCTGTGCCCTCTCAGTGGTGCTCAGTGTGCTGCTTTCTGCATGCACAATGAAAATAATTCCCTGAAAGAGGCATTTTGGAACATAAATCCAAATGTTAAAGATATCTCATCTTTAAAAATACATTTGTATGTATTTATATTTATTTACATATATTTATTATATATGTACATTTCTATGGTTTGTTTGTGTTTTTTTTTCTTTAAAAATACCCCAATTCTTGCATAACATAAGCAGAGGAGTCCTGGTATCTCTGATCATATTTCCTAGTTCAAAAAGGGGATGAGGGAAGGAATGCCATAAAAAATGAAAAGAGGTTTGAGTGTGCAATAAGAAGGAAGAGCAATGACTAATGTACACTTAGATATAGGTGAGGGAGGCTGTAGCAAGGACTCAGGTTATTGTCACAGGGGACAGAAATTCCAGTCTAAGAAAAGCCAGAAGTCTCCCTCTGTGAGAGGAAATACATTAAAAATTGATGCTAGTGCCCAGCTTCAGTTCCTGGATGATTTTTCTCTACCATCTTTGGTAAAGACATTAGGAAACAGTCTCTTGTACAGATCTGCCCTGATTTTGGTATTGCTCTTGTACCTCCTAAATTGGCAGTCATGCATCTGGTTCCTTCCAGCTCTGATCCAGAGAGAGCACACTCCTTAAATTAGGCTTCCATTTATCTTAGTTATCTTGATTTATGCAGCATTCTGTGGACCATCCATCATACAGCTAATCTTGAGTAACCTTGAGTAATATATTTTAATCTTGCTGCCCCTAATTTTACCCTTTCTTTCTCAGCATTAGCCTTGAAGACTTCTCTTTCTGCCTTGAAAAAACACCTGTGAAATCTTAGCAGAGATCTCATGCTTTCCTGCTATTTTTTTTTTTCCCAAAGTCTTTCCTTCTTCTCAAGATGGTCTTGTTTAAATTGATAGGTCTTGTTTAAATGATTAAAACTGGTGAAAATTCTGAGGTGTTTAAAGGGGCACCTCACTGGTGTGATACTGACTGCCTACAAAATGTTCTGGCAAATTTCACAGCATGAAGTGTTTAAAACTTTGGTCCTTGCCAGTTCTCAGAATCTGGGTTATTTAATTTGGGGTTACAGAGGTATTTTTGTTAGGAGCTTTTGCTTCTCTAGAAACATGAGAATGTTTAAAACATTGTTAAATTGTTTGATAAACTTTGTTTGTCTCTAGATCAAACTGCTAACTGAGGCATCAAACAATACCTCCCCAGCCATTCTATTTCAGAGTCCATTCTTCAGGGACTAGACCTTATTTATTTAAAATTTAATGTTTTTTAAACCTCAGTTATTCCCTTCAGACCCAAATATGATAAATTAGGATATTTCCACACCTAGGCTGTGGGGAAACAGCTCTGCAGTGATCCCTGGCAGCAGAGCTGTCTTTTTTCATGGTGATCTTGAGTTTTTTTCTGGTCTGGGCCCACTTAAGCCTGAAACCAAGCCTGCCTCAGAAAGGGTCACTCCACTCAACCTCACTGATTTACACTGATTTACTAGGAAAGAACTCTCAAATCTATCCAAATGTTTGCACTCTTTCCTGTGTTTCCTTTCTCCTCCCTGCACACACTTATTTTTATTTAGGAAAAAAAAAATTGAACAATAAAAACTCCGTATTTTGTTAGCAAGTTTATGCAACTTTATGCATGAAAAGTTTATGCATGAAAAATTTAGAGGCCATGATAAAAATTTATTCTGTATCTCAATGTAAAGCTTGAGGATCTAAAAGGTCTCCAAACAGCAAGTGATTTCTCAAAGTGTACTCTGTGCACAGCAATTCAGAGTGTACTAAGGACAGAATTGCAGCCTAAATGAGTTTTCTGCCTTGATTTCTGCATAGTTTAGTGCTTTAATCTGAAAAATTAGCCACAGACATCCAAATTGTGCAGTTCTTACCATCTCTGCAAAGCCATTCGATGAGAGTTTAGATCCAGGATTGTTGCCTTTGCTTTCTCCAGAGCTCAATTCAGAGCACTTGATGAATCCAGCTCAAGCACAGTGAAGGCACAGCCCTGCTGCCTCTCCACATTGATGAGCTCCTGCACCTCCTTCTGCTGAGAACAAAAGGGGCTGGAAAGTTTTTACTGAGAGATTTTCCCCAGGAGTATGCTTTGTAGGCTGGGATTTTAGCCAGCAGTACAATACACAACAAATAACTCTCCTTGGTGAAAAACCTGAATATATGAACAGGTTGGATGTGGGGCCCTGAACAACCTGGTTTAGTGGAAGGTGCCCCTGTCTGTGGTAGTGGGGTTGGAACTGGATGAATTCTAAGGTCAATAGAGGCTGAGAATTTTAGGCTTTCTGTGCTGACAGGCATTGAGCCTCAAGCAAACACTTCACTTGACCTGAGGCCATGGAACAAGCTTCCAAAATTGAGTGATAGCACTGGGATTTGTGGGTGTGTAGTTTGGGTAGAATTGTGTGATATCACAGGGTGAAAGAATTGGAGTTTGGAATTTTAGTGTATAGTAATATATATGGGGCAGGATGGAGGATTTAGGAAGTTGCCTAGGTCCTTCTTCTTCTTCACCTTCTTTTTCATGGGTTTGGGTGGCTTTTCCTTATTGGGTGAAAGGGTCTGCATTGAGGACCTTGAGTGGTCAGTTATTGGGTTAAGAGTATAAATAATTTAGGTGTCATCTGATTATTAGATAGTTTATGCTTAAAAGACCTTGGAAAGAGTTAGAGCCATTTTGTACCTTGTTAGTTAGAGCTCACAACTTGTGAGACTGTAACATAGATAAGAATTAATAAACATCTGAGTCCAAACACGAAACTGCATCCTGTGCATTAATCCCAGCTCTAAAAGGAAATAAAGAAGATAAAAACCCCACGCCTCCCAACTCCAACCATTCTTTGATTATATGATTTCAAAAGTTGTCCTCAGCAGGAAACAGTAAACAATGCTCCCAGAGACTTTCTGACTGTCATAAAAAACACCACAGCCCCAAAGTCTTGTTGCTCTAAAATCAAGATACTGCGCTCAATTTTCCTCCACCTGATAGCATGGGAATGCTCAAAATTTCTTGCTTCTTATTGCATTAATTAGTCTGAGATGTCCATTCTTAACTCTCAGATCAAAGTGGAAACAGGAGCTTGCAGGAATTTTCAAGTGTGTGCTGAAGAGCACTCAAGTTTTTTCATTTTCCCCCTCATTTACCAAATACCTTTCAAAAAAACCATTCCAGAGATCCTGAGTTTCCCTTTTTATCTCCTGTTGGGAGAGGAAGAAAAGAAAGTGAACACACAAATAGAAAAAAGCTCCCACACAAATACTACTCATGTTCCTCCTGGGATAAAGCAAGCAAACAATTTTTTTGTGGAGCAAATTTTAGTATTTTTTTTAATAGGAGAATTTCTATCTGGGAAAGGTTAAGAAATCATTTATTTATTTAAGAAACACGCAGGTTAGACCAAACAGTCTTTTGAGCAATAATGCTGTGTTCTTCTCCCAGTTTTTCTGGGAAAAGATCCTCCTTTCATACCAGGTAGTTCAGAAATAGTATTAAATATTAAGGGAATTCGAGTTCCTTTTTAGCAAACAAAAACCTGGAGTAGAAAACATTACCAAGCTTATAAATTGGAGCAGTCTGAACAAGAAAAAATAGATTTATATTCTTTGCAGAAAAAATGAAGGATATTTGAACTGTCCATCAATAATTAAAGTAGCACTGAATATGATAATTCTTTGCTATCTCACTGTGTGGTAGATAGTTGGATAAATCCACCTCACTTTCATTTCCTTTTCATCCAACAAGAGTTCTGCTATTTGTGTCCAGAAAATAATGCCACTTCCAAGCATCTCTGAATTACTGGTGAATTATTCAGGCTATGTCACAATGCCAATAACATGACACCTCACTAAAAACCTGTTGAACCTAAATTAATATATTCATTTATTGTAAACCTAATAAATTTAGGTTTACTTTGAGACTCATCTTCAGCCTAAATGACTTTTCCATAAGAAGTGAAATCATATATCAGTGAAAATATAAAAATGCATCATTTGAAAACGCAGTAATTTTTATATTTCTAAGGAGATTTTTTTTTTTGTGGGGATGCTGAGCACAGCTCACATGCAGTGAGTCAGGGAGACTGAGATTCCCTCCTGGCAGTTCCTGTCAGCTGTGAAAGGATGTGTTGGATGCAGTGAAAGGATGTGTTGGATGGGTGTCATGTGGGGACAACCCTATGAAACAGTCACTGCTTCAGCTCCATTGATTTTGGCAGGAATCTCCCTGACCCTGAGCCTGATATTGAAGGATGATGACCTCCCTTATTACCCCAGGAGGTGGGGTCTCCAGAGCTTCACTGGAGACTATTTCTTATTGATTTTAAGTCTGCTTGTTGTGACATGGATCACATTAATCTTGCAGGATGAAGGCAGCAGAGCAGCACCACAGGGACAACGGCCCTGGGCTGGCTGAGTTTGGGGCACAATCCATTTGCAGCATCTGGCTGCAATCCAGGTGGGAAATGTTTATGGACAATGACGCAAACAATCAGCAATTTTCAAAAGCTTTGCTGAGGTTTCCCAGGTGCAGGGGGGGTGGGCACCCACCACCAGCTACAGGCTGGGGTTTGAGCCAGATAAGGGAGAAGGGTGATAAGAAGCTGGCCCCATGGAGGTGGGATAGTGCTGTTGCCTGGAATAAAACACAAAACTTCTTTCCAAACAATGTTAAAATGATAATATAAAAACAAATCTTTAATTTAAAGCCTTCAAGGTTCACAATATGGTGATATGCACAGTATTTCTACAATTTTAAAAATTAGTTCATTAATATATGTATCCAATATTGTCCAGCTAAAAGAGCAGTTGGTGAGCTGATTTTCCCCCAGGTTCTGCTCCATTGGAGCCCTCCCCCTCTGATCTTTTAGCCCTGCACTTTATTGTGTCAATGATGAATAGTGCAAAATAAAATGTCCTTGCCAGACTAAAGGCAAGACTAAACAGAATTTCAAGAATGTATTAGTAAGGGTTTGTTAAATTATGGGAGAGAGCAGGGAAAGTACTAGAAATTATTATTTACTGTTTATTAAAAGTCTACAAAATTACAAATAAAAATAAATAAAAAGCTAAAAATCTTTTGGCATCAGTGCTTTTCGTCATGCCAATACCCTCCCCTACACAACTGGCTCAGACATAAAAGTCCCCACTGGGCAGGTTCTGAGACATTCACAAGCAGGCTTGAGGGAATTCATCCCTTCTGATGGGGCATAATCCACTCAAGGAGGCAGATTTTAGAAGGGGTCATAAACCATCAAAGCCCCCCAGAGTGCCCCAAAATTAATTTCTGGGGCCTTCCACCAGAAGAGTGTATGTGACCCCCAGTGTTACATCAGGCTGTGTAAAAACCTGCCCAGAGGAGGCACCTGGGTGTTCCCATGTAAACCTCAGCATTTATTAATTTATAATTAATTTATTAACATTTATGAACTTTGTGTTTCATGGGCTTCCCCCACCCCAGATGGATCAAGGTGCGCCCATGTACCAAAGGACATCAAAATTAAAATAATCAAATCCGATATCTAATTCCATGGGTGCTGATGTCGTTCTGCTTTTATCCCTTCTTTCTCTTTCTTTTTCGTATATATTTTATTCAGTGTTACTTTTATGCTTTTATACTGCTGAACTTCTTGAGATAAGGACTCAAATGGCTGCAAACCTTTCCATTGCAACCAAATTGTCTTAAAATAAACCCACATATATATACATACACACACACATAGTCTGGAAAAGTAATTGAGCACGAAAAAGATTGAGGATTCCCAGCTCTCTTTAAACAGACTGCTGCTCTTCTGTGAAGAAACTGAAAAGTCTCAATGACTCTAGCATCTTTCCATGGGAAGTAATGTTTTGTATCTTCATATCACATTGTATGTCTTTACAAAACGTTTTTAAGGTACCAAAATCTAAAAATAAATCCTGAAGCTAACTGCTAAAATTCGAATAGCAACTTGGAAAGACCTATGGTTTGGAGAAAGACATAGATATATGTGACATAAAATGTATTTCTGGTTTATATACTTGCACACAACACTCTCATCAAGCCAATCCCAATTTTTTTGCACAAGTTTAGATGTTTCTGCGTGTATAACCCTCACAGAACAAAATAAGTATTCACTAAATAAAGTCTTGCTATATTTACACAGCCAAAGATTAATTTCTGACATTTTCATTCTGTGATTATTTAACTCTCCCAAGATTTTTTTTTTAATATCAGAATTTGCTGTTCCTAGCTACAACAGCAAGTCATCTGCCACACTCACAACGAATCATATCTGTCTTTGTGGTCATGCATCAGTGTTACTCTAACTCTTTAAAGTTGGTTTAGATCCCCAGATGGTTTTTTAATGTTCCATTACTTTGTGATTCTAATGCAGTTTCCTATAAGCATTTCAAGGAGAGAAAAAAAAGGGAAAAAAAAAGAGAAAAAAATTAATTAAATTAATTCCATTACAGCCTCCTCTTTTGTTTCCATGCTCACATGTGGTAAAAATGTTTGGACGGCAGACCTAAAAGAGGGTGGCATTGTGGTGGGCAGAGACATGGGGTGAGGGTATGCAGGATGCACCCACCTCACAACACTGCCCTTATCTTTGTCCTGCCAGAGTCCCCCATAAAAAAGTCAGACATCCTCAAACAGGTATTAAATGAAAGCAATGTGCAAACAAAAATTTTGGCATAATAAAAATTAAAATGACAACTGCACATTTCTTCCTCATAAAGTCTCAGCCACAGTGGCTTTTCTGATGAATATTAAGTTATGTATCCACTGCAATGTTTAGAAAACCTTTCTTAACCTCAGTTTAAAAAGAATACATATTTTCTTTATCAAAAAGAAAAGAGAACAAGCTGACCAAAAATGCACAGAGTAACATTTGGGAAAAAAGAATGATTAAAACACGCAGAGTAAAATACATGACTGGATAAACTAACCATGAAGCAAAGGAAGTATTTGGAGGAACACCTCTGAACCTCTCCTCCTGACACTATTTTGCTGTGTGAGAATGACTATTAATTAGAGCAGAGAATAAACACTTGAGTGAGCAACACTTGGATCAAAATTTCCCCCCACAGAGGGGAGGAGCAGTGGCTGGGACACTCACCTGGGCCATCCTCCAGTGGACACCAAAGCCTGGCAGAATTGACAAGGAGAGCTGTCAGATTTCTCAAAATCACCTCACCCCACCATGTGGGGGCATTCCACAGGAGGGAGGAGAGGCAGATTTGAAAAACTCACAGAACTGGGGCTGCCTGCACCTTGGGGAACACCCCCACCCCTATACTCTTGAGCAAAAAGCTAAGCCCAATGATGCCATCTCCTAACTCTGCATTTAATTAGCTCCAACCATCCAAGATCTTTATCTCCCTGAACATTTTAGGGGAAACTGAACCCACAGAGCTTGGATAACTCTTGTAGGCCAAAAATATCAATCCATTCCACAGGTCTAATTGGCATAAATTATTCCTGCTGGGTGTCTGGGGGATTGGATGGGTGCCAATTCCTCTTGAAGGTTGTTTACTGATTTGATGTGTTAGAACATTTTATCATATTAATTACTTATGCCATCAGTTGGAGGAAAACATAATTGTAAGTAAATGCTTGCTGACTATTGAGACAGTCATAAAAAAAAAAACCAAACTCAATAAGCTTGGATCCAGACAAAAAAAAAAAAACAACAATCTATCTTCAAAGTCTTCTACCCATTTATTAGTGTTCTCAGAAAATTATTTTGTACAAACTACTGGTGCGCTTCTTTAATTAGATAAAAATACATGTCACCAGGAGCTTGCACCCTCCCAGCTCCTTAATTCTGCTTATAGAGAACAAAACAACAAATCCATCTGGAATGCTCTTCCCATCACTAATAACATAAACCATGTTTGTTAGCTGACTTAAATAAGGAAATAAAAAGCAGATCTTACACACAAACACAGCCTTGTGTAAACTCCTGCCTGTAGGCAGCACATCCATGGAAATGTTTGATAAAAGAATCCACTACCTGCTTTATTCTAATTAATTTGTGATAAATTGAAAACCAAAGGCGGCATCTTTAACAAAAAGGGAAAAGCTCTAATAAATGCTAACAAAATTAGAGCTTCATGGCCTTTTATGATTTAAATTATTGACCAAGAAGAGAATTTTCAAACCTGCTCATTACTTATGAGGAGGTTTTTCCATGTTTCTTATTCCCATCAAATGACTTTTGAGGGTTTTTAATTTATTTTGGGAAAAACAGATGATCTGAGATGCTTAAATGCAGACTTGTCTAGCCAGATAAAAACTGTAAATCAAAAGAGAGCATCGTTCTTTAGTGTTTTGACAGGCAAAATAGTTTCAGATAAAAAATAAATGGCACAAGTAACTTTTTGGTGGAGTGTTGGGAAAATAGGGGAAAAGGTCTTTCCAATTGAACATAACAAAACCCATCAGTTGAATAACAATGTCACTGGAAATACAGAGAGTGCATCTCATTACATGCAAATTCAAACTTGAAGAGGAACAGTCAAAAGCAGCCAAGTGCTCGGTTCGTCTTTTTTCCCGCAATGAAAATTCCACCAATATACTTTGGAACATAATTTTGTAGATAAGATTTCAAAATAGCATTACTACTCCCAGGGGGAGGATCATTTTTTGGGGGGTGAACTAAGCAGGGCCAGGTGTTGGACTTGACCTTGTGGATCCCTTCAAACCCAGGGTATTCTGTGATTCTGTGAACAGGAGCACGGACTGAAACAGTGCAGGAGGATGGTTAATTTGAAAATTAAATTCCCATACTCAAAGCAGGCAAAACTATTTCTTTCCCTGCCAGGGTACCTGGATAGAAATTCCAGTTTTGCACAGTAAATGAGAATAATGTATGAGGGAGGTGCCTTGATTCCAATCTTCCAGCTGAGAGGGACGTCACTGCACAGCCAACTGTGACAGTTCCTTTTGTACAGAGCAGCAAAAATCTTTTGGTATAGGACATCAGCTGCTTTCTCCCCTTAGTTAAGAATGCTTTTGAGGATGGGACAACTTAATTTGTTTCTTCAAATAAATTTTTGACTTCGTATGATCTAAGCAGAAATTCCATGTTGTCTGTAGGTGAATAATAACTTCACAAAAATCAACTGAGCAATACAAACCCACTCACAGCTCAGTTAGGAGACAAGGATGTATCCAAAGTTTGAAGCTTTTTAAAACTCATTTTAATTATATTGTTAAGTCTAAACACCCTTGTTGCTAGGGAATCCATAACTTTTCCTCTCTGAGTCTACAGCTACAAACAACTTTGTCTCTGTACTGATATGAATTAGTTATGCTATTGCACATTAATGCTGCAGAAAAATGAAGCTGTTGACAATCAGAAGCTGACAGTGTTGACAACTTCAAAACTGCAGGGTTAATTTCAGATTAGTGCAAAACAAATCCTATTTACCAAATAAAAACTTAAGACTCTTAAACCAAATAATAGGGGCTTGAGGTTTTGTTTGTTTGTTCTCTGTTTTGTTTGGGGTCGTTTTTCTCAAAGAGCAAACAATGATAGTCTGAGTAAGAAATGTTCTAAGTAATGCCTAAATAAATATTCAGACTGAAAACTTTCTTCAACACTGCAGTAAAAAACTGTATGAAACAAAGTGACTGAAGAGAAAAAGGGGATAAAATTGCTGCTCTTTGGTGTTTGCTTTTGCCCTATTTTTCCACAAATTTTCAGAGTAGGCTTAAACCTTGGTGAACAAAAGGATAATCCGAACAAAGAATATAATTTTTAATGCTGTTAAGTTATTCTGTGGAGCAGTGATGAATGCAGTACCTTAACATCTCTTAGAATTGTGGCCTTCAAACAGGACACTATCAGGGTTCACCAGTTTTTATTTGTTTTCATAATATTGTTTTCTGAAGGAAGATGCACAAACTATTGGTAGTTGTTGTCCCTAAGTGAATGGTTGGGATGAACTGTTGAGGAATGGTCAGGATGAGTCTTAAGGAATGGTCCTTGTGCAGAACCTCATCCTTGCTCTCTGTTTTCTCCTGGTGAGCATGACTTTATCCCTTGAGAGTATGATGGAATTTGATTTCCTCTTTTGAAGAAAGCCTTTGACTGCATCAGGGCTTCACTCAGATTCCCTGCCAGGCTGCCCAGTTCCAGGACAGAGAATTACCCACCAGACCATGCTCTTTGTGCTGTTTCGGGTCCTCAGTACTTTTCCTGGACCCTGGATCATTGGGCTGACAGGAATTCTGTAATAAATCAGCAGGAGCATTGGGCTGACAGGAATTCTGCTAGGAGTTTCTCTGCCTGGGAATCTCCAGAGGGTTTGAAAGGACAGGGTAGAGCCTGGCAGTCACTGCTGTGGTGCCATTTGTGTCAGGCTAGAATGGCTTCTAAAAGTAACCAGCTCCTATTAAGGATCTTCACCATGTTTTTCCAAAACCTGACCCTTGGACAAGGTGAGAACAATTTTAACCAACTGCTTCACTCACTCAGAAATTTTCCGTGACACCAGCTCAGTGCAGGCTGCAGGAAACCTGAATGGCAAAAGTGCTTGAACCTGAGGGCACATTAAAAACCCCTCAGAAGGAGCAAATTCTCCAAGGCTTGTAGCATCACTCTCAGACTATCACAGCTTGTGGGACTTGGTGCTCAAGATTTTATAATGAGATTTTTGTTTTTCCATACAAACCCACGCTAGATTTTCCTGTACTAGGGTCCTTTGGGAACAGCTAGTGCAAAGAAGTTAGTCCTCCTGCAAGATATGAAAGTTAATCCAGGCATTCCCACGCCCTGTGGGAGGCTGGTTCAGCCCACTGAGGCAGCTTCTCCCTGCCTCTGCAGATCCCTGTTGGAACACCAAGAAAAAGGCTGAGCAGGATGGCTCTCAGGTGATGTCTGGCTCACAGTGCCCAAGAAAAAAAAAAGCCAGAAAAAGGACTCTCCAGATGTGCAAAGAGTAATTTCTACAATTTGTTGATTGCTGTGTTCTTCCTAATCTCCTGTCAGCACAGTATTCCTTAGGTATGGGGTTTGTCTGTCTGTGGAGAAAGCACACTCCCAGGTTCTACACAAAAATTGTGTGTGTTTTCTGCACCCTCTCTCACTGACCTTGATCTCTTTATTCTCACCATACAGGCAGGCAGCTGTAATTATTGCTTTATGTGGCTGATACACTTCATCTGAGATAAGGCATTTCAGCTGGAGGCTGATTTGACAAAGGGAAGCCAGAAAAACAGATTTGTTTACACTGTCGGGCTGGCAGCATGTGGACTGCTTGACTTTTGTTAAAAAAAAAAAAATCGCTCTGTGAAGTGTTTTCCAAAGTGCTGCTATCAAGATTCAGAAAGTTAGTCTTTTTCACCATTGAAAAATGTGGCATTTATAGCTCACTTGCTGAATGTTTTTTGTTGTTTTTTTTTTCTTCCTTGTGTAAGTAGCTCTCAGCACATTGTAAAAGGAAAATTTGAAACATCCATTAAAAATAATTGAAGCTGGGCAAAAAAAAAAAGGGAACAGATAAAATTACTAGTTTTTCACTTCCATAGAAAAAGGCCAAGAAGGGCATTGCATAACAAAAGCCAAAGGAAACTTTTTAAACATAAAAGTTCTTGAGAGTTTAAGGCAAGTGTCCTGCAGTTCAACAGATAACTAGATGGAATGCACAAACACCTTTAGTCTGGAGCAACTACAGTGAGATTCTGTGCTCCAAGTCAGTTTTTCTTGGGATTTTAATTACTGATCTATATACCCCAAAAAAATGGATAATATTGAATATTAGTTCAATTGCAATGCTGACTCTCTGCCTTCAGATTATTTTACTTCAATTTTTTTCCTGCATCTGTAAATTCAATTAGCAAGCAATAAACTCTTCTACATCACTTCTTTGTCCTTTGCATAAGGAGTTTTACATGTACAATGTACAATCCCTCTTGTTTCATACACATAATCTCACTCCTCCCTTTAATGGCCAGTGTTGTGGTTTTGTCAATTTACTACTCAGTAGCTGCTGCAAGATCTGTAGGACAAGAGTGGCCTTAAAATGCAGCAGGTTCAGCTCAGGAAAAGCTTCATGAAGTTATGGCCAGCAAAGCCCTGGGAGAGACTCTCCAGAAGGCTCAGCTGGAGATAGTCAGGGACAGATCAAAAAGGCTCTGTGATGAGAGAGGATCCCCTCTGGTGTCTCCTGGTGCTTGTTCTGTTCTTGCCCAGTGATTTACTAGAAAAACTCTCCTGTTTATGCCAATAAAGTAGAGTGGAGTTCCCTCAGGACTGACACCAGTGTGACATCCTCAAATTGTCCCTCCTGTCCCAAGGAACAAGAACTTCCTCCTCCATTTCCCATGAATGGAGTCTAGGAAATTGTCTGACCCCAAATGTCAACTCCTCCACATCCCTGCCTCTACAGATGAATCCCTTTCCATCCACACCTTCCTCCAGGCACATCTGCCCCTGTCTCCAGCAGTCTCTGACTGTTCTTTCTCCTCAGCTCCATAAAGTCCCTCTTAAATGCTCCCCCACGGCTTTTCTGGACTTTTCTCTGCTACTTATTTCAAAACAAATACCCGCAAATGTGCCTTACTCTTATGAAATATGTGTGTTAATAAATAGATATGTGTGCTATAAATATAAAATAAAACCTACATCTTCTACTACTTCAGTGGGAATACATTCTAAAAAATATATACTTTCCCAAAAATTTGTTCTGCAATAAAAATTCACAGGAGAAATAGGAAACACCATCTGAGTTGTTTGCTGGGTGTTTTAGGCAGCAAATGCAGTCAAGAATCAGGTGTGCTCCCAAGTATTTCTGTTTGCCTTCCCTCTCTCAGTTCATTGGTTTCACAAATGACAAATTGCCTTTTAGTGTATTTGAGGGGCTTATGAAAGCTTGGAAAGAGAAATTAGCCTAAGAACCATTAAAGATGCATTTTGACTTATTTTGTATTTAGCAAATTAGTAAAGAAAAAAGAGAAACATACTATTGAGGTTTAGGAAGAGGAAAGAAGACACACTGAAGGAAAGAAATAACAAATATGAGACAGAGAAGCTACAATGAGAAGAATCCTCATCAGGGGGAATTCAGGCATGAATTCAGTTCAGTTCAAACACCAGTCTTTATAACCCTGCCCTGATGGCACCTCAGACTGGCTTGATCATCAAAGGATGCAAAAACTGCCCCAGCACTGAAGGAAGCACTGGTAGCACTGAAGGAAACTTGTCAGAGAGCACTCTCAGGGAAAAAAAAAAATTAATCCTTAGTCCTTGGCTGCTGATAATCCTCTGATTAGAGGCTGACACAGAGCCACAGTGTCCCTGCCATGACCCCCACGCCATCCAAGCAGCTCCTGTCCTGTCCAGATCTCCAGACTCTCCTGGTGTTTAAACCCCTGACAGGCTGCATCAGGGTGGAGAGATTTCAAACTGCAACCCAAGCAGGATTTTGTGTTGGTCAAGGCACAGCCTCCGACCTGACAGTGTCCTTAGCCTGTTTTTGCTTGCTCTGGGAAACCTCTTGTGTCCAGCTGCCACTTCAGACCCTGGTGTTTATTGGGAGCAACAAAATTCTGTGATGCTACCGACTCCCCTTGGGAGTTTTGTTCCTGGGAAAGCTCCTGACCAACAAGTAGCAGTTTGAACACAAATCTCTGCAGCTGAAGCACTGATCTGGCAGGACCTGTTGCAAGCTCAGGAGCACAATCTCAAGCTGTCACAAGTGTGACCCCCTTGCAATTCCTCCTGCTGTTCACAAGGTTTATTCGACAACGTGAAAATGCACTCCTCCGTGGTACTAAAAGGCACTGCTTCATTATCCCACATAAACTGGCATGAAATAGATTAATCCTTTATGGTTGTTATTGCTAACATTCTGTCACACTGAAACCTGTGCTTGGCTAAGGGTGTGAAATGTAAATATGAGGAAAAGCTGCACGACACTGATAGATGGAACTGAAGGGAATCTGCTGGCAGTGGTCAACAACACTCTTGAGAAACAGAGTTTTGAATTTCTGATCAGAAGAACCAGGCATGTTATGAGTAGGTTTTCATTTTTTAAGGCTCTAAGGGGTTTTGTCGTGCCATAATGAGGTCTCCCTCCCTTTACCACACAGCAGAGCAGATTCTCCCTGTGAGTGATTTGCTGCAAGCCACCAGAGCTTGTGATGTGCTGCACATCACCTGCCATTAGCACTTAACAGGAGTTCATTAACAGGGTCATTTCACTGTGATGCTGCAACAGCATGTGCCAGAAACACAATTGTTTATCCATAAATACCCATTTTCTTTTATTTTGGTAATAGAGCAATATGGGTTTTCTTCAAAAGCAGCTGGATGATTTGTTTGGTCCATGCATGGCTTCCCACTGAACTGAAGTGGAAAGTGCTTGCTAGTTACTGGAAATATAAGTCATCTTTAGCATCTGCTGCCAATCTGACCTTCCTGGGAAGGTGCATTGTGTAGGAAATTAGAAGCAGAAGAGGCACGGGGTGAAACTGAATAAACACAATCAGTCAAGCACAAAAAGGCAGATGCTGCACATGTTCCTGTCTTCTGGAGTAATGTGTGCAAGTGACATGGTAGGGAGGTTTCTACAGGACAGGAAGAATCAGCACAAGCTACTATAACATATAATATAATCAGATAATTAATATAATGTAATATTGGCCTAACATGAACCACTGCCTTCCAATCCTGACAGATCTACTTCAAAATATTTTGCTAAAACAGTATTTTCTCCTCTAAATGAACTGACAACAAATCTGAACTTCAGCAAGCAGTTTGGGGGGCTTAGATGTTGGATGGGGAGTCAGGAGCTCCAAGCTGTGCCAACAGAAGTGCTCCTTGAGCAAGTGGTTCCTCCTTGTCTGACTTTTGTTCCCTTGGGCATTCACACTGGCAGTCCTTAGGGACAGGGTTTGTCTTTTATCGTGTGATATAAAAATAAGTTTAGCAAAACAATCCCTCCCTTCCCTGCCACCCTCTCTCCCTCCTGTAATCCTACTAGCCTTTAGCTATTATTTGTATCAATATTTCTGCTTCCAGGGGTTTTAGGCTCTTCTCAGATTATTGCAGTTCCTCTTCCTCAGCTCTTCTGAAGGAAACAAAGACTCAAATGTAAATTACTGAAAAAAAACAGGCAGGCATCTTTACCAAGATGTATTTGTGTGGATTTTTGCTGGCAGAAGGATGCACCTGAAAGAGTGCTAATGGGAATTTGGCTCACAGGATGGATAAGGAACCCAGAGGAGGTTTGTTTTCACAGTGAATACTTCACCCTGTTGAAAGGCTGCAACCTGTGTGAGGGTGTACACATATATATTTATCACTCTTTTTTACGCACTTGCATAAAGATGCTGCTCTAGCAGCTGTTCCAAATAAAAAAGCCTCTGTAACTGGCATGTTGGTAAAGATCATTTGTAAAGAAAATATCTTACTATACTGTGGATCTGTGTCCTATGCAGAACTGGTTTTAGTCACTTATTTTAGCACTTCTGGATTGCTAGGTAGAGAAAACAAAGTATCACAATCTTTTTTAAAAGTTGTTTGTTTGTTTGTTTGTTTGTCTGTGGTTTTTTTGGAAGAACTGAGCCAAATTGTTTAGAACTAAATAAAAGAATTCCGAAAACTGGAGCCTTCCACCAGAAACTCTTGATGCTGAAGGCAGAACAGGCAGGGGGTTAGATCCTGGATGTTGTGAACTTGGATTTGCATGTTTTCTTGTCAGAAGTGTATTTTTAGCTCAGAGGCAGGCCAAAAACCAATGACAAAGCTTCACTGAAATTTCATAAAATCAATTTCTCAGCCTTCCTGGACCTCAAAGTCAGTAAAATTCAATTTGCTTTAAGCCACAAACCATATTTCTTAATGTCTTTTGGTGGGAAGCCAACAGTTCACATTTGACAAAAGCTTTTGTTCTGTGTGCATATTCTGAGCTTCTGGCATTCTCGGGGGGGAGCCTTTTTCCTCTCTTCTGGATTATTTGAAAGAGATGCAGATTCCTGTCCCCCTGCTGAAGTTCCAAAAGCACAGAGGCTCCTCCTTGCAGACAAAGAAATGGTGGAAGGGGACAGAAAACTCCTCATTCTGCAGTGGGGCTGTTGAGGTTCAGCCTTCCTGAGCTGAAAATATCCACAGCCTCTGGACTCTGAATTCAAGAACTGGGAAAATTATGCTGATTTGAGTATTTATTTTCCAAAGGCTGTGACAGTGAATATTTAACAAAAGGATTTTGCTTTAACAAGCAGGATTTTTTTCATAATCTGCTTTAAAAAGCGTTTGTCAGGAGGCAATACCTGTCCAAACTACACCAAGTGTGGCTGCACTCACATTAAAAAGAGAGACTTTTTCTCTTTGTATCCCAAAAGGTGAATTACAAGAAATCCACTGTTACAGCACTGCAAAGAATTTTGACTGATTTACTCCAGAGCCACCCTGGTTTAACTTGATGCAGAAACGGGAACAGAAGTTGACTCCCAATTATTGTCAGAAAATTCACCGTGACTGAAATACGCACCAAAAATCCCACATAAGCTGTGATGAGCAAAAATCCTGCCAGCTTGTGCTGCATCTAGAGGTGTAAACATGTCATGGCAGAGAGACAAAACTGCTTTGATTAGCGCGGGTCACCGCTCGTTTATTCCAAATCGTTCCGTTTTTCAGAATCCCCTTGTGCACATTCAACCCACTCCACTACTGCTGTGGGAGCAGAGACAGATCCTGCAAGAATTTATTTCTTTCTCCAAACTCTGGGTGTGGGATGAGGTGCTGTTTTCGAGTTTGTCAGCAGGCTGCTCTGAAAAGAATGAATGATAAAGAAGGCTCTGATTCCAGGGATGTGTTTAGACATGTGATGCATGGAGGGAATGAGGGGACTGACTAAAAATCTGGGAGAGCAGGAGGAAAACAGGACATGGGGAAAACATTTCATTCTTCAAACTATTTCAAAAAGATGTTTGTCATGATTTTGGAAGTCTATCATCCACAGCAGGTGTGGATTTATTGCACAGATGTACCCTTCATTGGCTCACAGAGTGCAGGCCTTGTGTCTCTGTTGTTCTGCACACTCCCAAAGTTTTACAGCTTCACTGATTTCTGCACTCGAGCTTGGGTGGCTTAGAAAGCAGGAAAGAAGTCCCCACTGAATATAACTCATAATTTACCCAAAGATTAAAAAAAGATGGGTGAGAGAGAGAAATATCATGGCTTTGGGGTTACAATCTAAGCTGTTGTCATTTTTCTCTGAGATGCAGATATGTTCATCTAAGCCCTCACTTATTTTTGTCAAGCATTACAAATCTTGCTGCAAACAGATATATGAGTCCACAAGATGTGAATATTTCAGTGAGGACTGGTTAAAGCTGAGATGTGATAATTGTCTTGAAATTGTCTTCCTTTTGACCCAGCAAGAAGTAATTCCAGTTCACTCTGTACTGAGCAGTGTTAATTCAGTAAAATCCATACAATTTGCTCCCAAAGTCCACTGAAACCAGAGAAAAAAATGTTGATTTCAGCAAGTTGTGGGCCAGGCACTTTTGTTCTCAGACAGGATGAAGGATGACCAGAAAGGAATTTCTATCATAGTTTGCCATTAGGACAGAATTTTAGAATAACATCACTTAAAATGATAAAGAAAGAGATTTTACTGAAGATAATAAAATTACAAAAGTGTGGAAAATAGTGGTGTGAATAGGCATACATCTCTTTTTCTAGAATTTATTCCATAATATTTGCCTTGTTACAATGAATTTCTGCACACAAATAAGATGTGGTTTTGTTCCCATGGGAGTTAAATTGTGTTTTAGAGGGAAGCTTCTTATTTTCTCACTGTTGCCTAATGATGAAACAAGCTGCATAATTTGTAAGGAATAGGGCACGTTGAAGAGAATACAAATAAAAATAAAAAATAAACCAAAACAAACAAAAGAAAACCATAAAGAAAGAAAGAAAGAAAGATAAACTTAAGAGACTGCATCAGCTACTGCTGTGAAGTGAAACCCTGTCCTCTTGGTGCTTTATCTCCACAAGCTGGCCAGCGTCATTGTGTTTTCATTTGATAAGGTGACATTCCAGGCAGCCTCCCTAAACCCTGAGATAGGCAGAAAAAGAGCAAATTGACAGTTCATAAATGCATATTTTTACCAGTCTCTAAATATGTTTGATATTTGCAGTGGTCACTGACTTCAAAGCAATGTTGCTCTATTAGCACAAGAAGTTTAAAACAAGAATCCCTTTTGAGCCACAATAAAGGGCATATTATCATTTCTTGCAGAAATACTTCCAATGGCTGATTGTACAAGTATTTTCATTAACATAAGACCTTTAATAAACCTCTCTTAATGACAAGAAAACATGCAGAGCATGTGGAAGGCTTTTCTCTGGGTCTCCAACATAAACATTTTCCTCCTTTTGTCTCTTCTTTTCCCAGAGGTGTCAGCAGCATTGGGAGGGCTACATCTGCTTCAGAACAACAAGAAATCTTGACTAGAAGAGCTTCCCAGAGGCAGATCTCAGCACTGCTGTCTTGTCTATGAAATATGTGGCAATTCTAGTCAAAAACAATCAGAAGAGTTGATAAAGATGGAGAATTAAACCTAAAACATCCTTTACCATCTTTCTAACCATATGATCTGCAGCACCTCTGCCTGCACCCTCGTGCTGGCTTCCAGCACCTGGCCATGTTCATGACTCTTCACACGCAGAAATAAGGAAAATATCATGGAATAAATTCTAGGAAAAGAGTTCTGTGCCTATTAACACCACTACTTTCCATACTTTAGTAATTTTATTATCTTCAGTAATAAAGATTTTCAACAATAAACCTTTTTCACAAGGTTCTTATCTGTCAAACTACCAGAAGGACATCACAGCAATTCTTCTCCCATTCAAACACGACAAAGGAAACCTGCTGGCTCAAAGACATCCAAACTCCTCTTTGCAGGAGCTGTCAGGCTATTTAGAAGCCTGGAGAAATTAAAAAACCAATGATGGTGGAATAAAAGCAGGTAGTTCAAACAAGGAGAAAGGAAATAAAAAAACCTGACTAGTTTGGGGTTCTGAGGCAGAACCTTGCACCCCACAGCTGCAAGACATTTTTTGGGTTTAGCTTTACATTCATGCCTGCTCTTGGTTTCTTCTTTCAATTCAGGAGCAAAGCTGCTCCTCTCTTCCCGTTTTTTGTCCCAGATCCCATAATATCTGACTTACAGTGCATGCAAAATTTAGATAAAGCAGAATCTAGAGAAAGGATGTGAAATACAAGGAAATAATGTGAGATTAGGTGGAAAGGGTGAAGAGTTTAATGGAGACTTATTTAAAATGCAGGATGAGAGTGATTCTTAGACAAATGATGATTGTTTTCTGAATTCCAGTTTTTCCAATTCTCCTGAGAGACATGAGGAGCCTCCAGAAGATGGAAGACCAAAATAAAATTTTAAAAGAGGAACCATGACTTTATCCTCAAAACAAATTTATTTTCCTCAGAGCAAATGATAAATACTGTTTGAGCCATGCCTAGTTGTTCCCATAAAAATCCAGTATTTCCCTGCAAGATTCTGAATTTATTTTCAGTTATAACATCTCCATCTTCAAGGATAAAAAGGGAGACTACCAAACTTGCCTCCAGGCCATGTTTTTCACCAAAGTGCCTTGCCTGGCTCTATTCATCACCATTTGGGGCTACAAAACTAATTCTCAGCATCACAATTCCTGCTTTCCACTGCTAAAACCCTACCCCAATTGCCGTTTTTTTCCTACACTTTTCCCAGACCTTCTTTGAATCTTTATCACTTTAATTTTGTGATCCCCTCCTCTTTGTCTGCCAGAGCCAGGGAAAGTTCACCTCATGTCCCCAGACTCACTGGGAGTGTTTTATTTCAAGTTTCAGGTTCTATTATTTCATTTAGGTTTATTTCAAGTTGGATTGACCTGTTTGTAATTTATACTCTGTGACTAGAAGGGAAGAGAAAGAAACTGGACTTATCCCCAACGAAGTCAAAATCACCATTTTCAATGA
The DNA here is from genome assembly GCA_037834095.1 of Argya squamiceps. Taxonomy (NCBI): domain Eukaryota; kingdom Metazoa; phylum Chordata; class Aves; order Passeriformes; family Leiothrichidae; genus Argya; species Argya squamiceps. The sequence goes on from JBBMKD010000001.1 coordinate 3,465,836, forward strand.
GGAATGAAAAGGACAATTTTGTACTCCTGGACTGGAAATTCAAAGTTTTGGGCGTTTTTTTTGTTTGTTTGTTTGTTTCTCAACAGATTTTGTAAATTTCTGCAAGTTATTCTAATAATTTTGATTTTTTTCCTACCCAGGAAAATAATCCCAACCAGGTGTAATATCTTAGTCTGCATTCTTTTTCTCACCAATCTGTTTAGCAATGAAGTTTTGGGTGGTTTTTATTTTTGGTTTTGATGGGAGGGGATGGAGATATTGTTGTTCATATAGACTAAATAAACTTAAATGAGATCATAATTTTAGCTATATTACAAACCACTCCTATGACTGGTATGATTAAATCTCTTAGGCAAGCCCATTTTATTTTGAGAATTAGTCTTGCCTACTTTAGACAGTGAACAAGAAACAACTTTAACCAACTTTTCCAGAAAGAGAAACCATAACAAAATGAGAGCATGCAATGGTTTTTTTTGACTGTCACTAATCCCCAGGATGTTTCTGAAAATTAGAAAAGCTACCAGTCTGAGATGCAGAAAATTATCAGTCAGATCCAAATTGGAGAACTAAAAATAACGTTTGCCAAAGCTGAATGGTGTAGCAAGGCCAGCTCCTTGAAGCTGGTAAAGAATAACGAAGAAAACTGAGAGATGGAAATGAGAACTACTTAAAAAATATGTGATTTGATGACAGGCAGAAAAGCCTGGCAATTACATGGGGAGTGCCTTTCATCAGTAAATAATTGCAAATATGAAATAAAAAAACTGTTTATCAAAGAAAGCACAAAGCTATATTCTAGAGTAGAAATAATGTTAATATTGTACGTTCCCTAACCTTGAGTAATCTCCAAAATACACAGGGGCTGCTGATGCAAATTAAGGCCTTGAATTGGTGATGCCTTGGTTAAAACATGAAGGTTCTGCTGCTAAAGACTTGAGTAAATAACAATCAATTCAGGCTGTGATTTTCAGTGTCTGTATTCCATGGGGACTGGGTACTACAGGTCTCAGAGCAGATCTATTATCTCCTACCCAAGATGATTTTTCATTAGTGCTTTTATTAATTTAAATCAGATATGTGCTGCAGAGGAAGCTTTTATAATCCCCCTGCTCTCATAAAGCTGGTTATATTACAGTCTAAAGAGAGTGCTCAGTTTACAGCGTTGTTAACATGCTAACAAGCAAGACTTTACATCCTACAAGCCCCTTAATAAAGTGATAAATTAATTAGCTTGCCTGGACAATAAAGGTCTGAGCCCATCAGCTAATAGGAATTTAATTTTGCTTGTGATTCAAACATGGGCACTCAAAGCTTTCAAGGTCAGGTCAGAGAGTGTCAGGACTGGGTTTCTACCTGGCCTCTCCTCAGAAAAGTGGATTTGTCCTGTATCCCTTTCTCTAGCAATCACAAGCAGAAACCCCAGCCACCACTGGAGTCCTTCCTTGCTGCTGTAATCCAAACAGTAAATTACATTTTTCTTCTGTGGGAAAGGAGGTTCCTATAAGTACTTGGCTCTCAGTACTCAGTGATTTTATTAATCTTTTTTTTTCTACTTCCACTCTTTTTTGTCTTGGTGGAGAGAAAGTTGCCCACACCTAATTGCAGGATTGATCTATATTTGCTATTCTTGTTTGGGATTTCAAAAGTTTATCCTTGCTTCTCTTTCACCCATACCTATCACTAGAATTTCTTGTCATCCTCTGAAGTGAAATATTGTTTGCCCTGCTCTTCTGGCTCTATCCTCAACCCCTTTTCCTACCCTTCCTCATCCAATCTTTTATTTCTTTGTCTCTGCATTATTTTGTTTTTTAAAAATCTGTTTTTAAGAACATAAAACTCAGAGCTCAGCCTGAACCTTGCACTTGCAAGCTGTTCCTGGAAAACCAAAAAAAAAAAAAAAATTTGCTTCCTGGAAACCAATATTTGGTAGGGATGCAGGGAAACCAAGCAGCCCAAACCAGCCCAAGCTGGGAATGGGACACAGCTGGATTATTGGCAATTGGCAAAGAGAGAAGCAAAGGATTACTGAGGTTCCATCTATTCTGTGTGAAACAGAGGCATTAAATATTATAACCTTTTAGCATTAGCAGCAGCCATAAAGCTGAGGAAACTTATTGGAGTTCTGCAAGTTTAAAATTTAATGGTGTTTTCCTGCACTGTGGATATTGTATGGCCAGATCGTAGTTAAACACATTATAGGATTCTGAACTGCAGACATTAGTGGAAACAGACACTAAAATCCAGAAGGAAGTATCATTTTCTGAGTGAGGATAGAGGTGATCAATCCATGTCTTTCAAAAATCTCATTATAAAGTCTAAATACTTTATGGATAAGAGATTGAGATAATTCCCAAGCTGTTTAGCAACTGGAAACATACCTCAGGTGATAGCTTTACTAATGGGTTTTTAGCTGCAAACAGCCCAATTGTGACTCCAAGGTTTTAGAACTTTTTTTTGCTTGTTTATTTGTTTGTTTCCTCAAGAACAGAAATAGTGGGGCAAGATTTTATTTGTTATTTGGGTGTGTTTGGGTTTTTTGGTGGGTTTTTTTGTTTTTGTTTTTCGTTTGGTTTGTTGTTGTTGTTGTTGGGTTTTTTTGTGTTTGTTGTTGTTGTTGTTGTTTGCTTGTTTGTTTTGTGTTTGGTTTTTTGGGTTTTTTCCCCTAGAGATCTTAAGGTGACACCTGAAAATTTCTTCATCTTAAAGGCAGACAAATAAATAAGAAGACTTTTAAAAACAAGAAGCCTCAAATATCTTTGCTAAGATTACCATGGACTTTCCAGAAGGATCTGCAGTGAGCAGCCTCTGTTTGGGTGACAGAATTCTCACAGATCTCTGCACTGTCAGAAGCAGGGAAAGAGTCCCACAAATCAGAGGAGCAGACATCAGTGAAGACTGAGTTTTAAACTTCTTGTAACCCATTATTCTTAAATACTTTCTAAAAATTAATTAAATAATCAGCGAACTAAGCTAAAAAAACAAAATGCAATCAAATGTTCAAATAGCTGCCATGTTGTATCTAAATGAGAAAGAATTTTTTTTTATAGTTCCATTTCCTAGACAAGGCTCAAAAATAGTTTTTTTGCTATATAAGAGGGAGAAAATTGTAGACTGAGGGGGTGGTAATGGATAGGCTTGGAGGAGTTTGGTTTGTATAAGGAAATAAACACATTTGAACCTTGAATTATGAAAAGAAAGAGGGCAAGAGCATGTGATTGAAAGATAACACATGTTCAACAAATAATTTAGAGGTAGGCTGCAAAAGGTTGGGAGAATATATCAACATGATTGCAACTGTGACATTAGGAAAAGAGGCTTAAGATCAGAATTATCTTTTAAGAAAAGAAATATCCTGCTTTTAAAGGAGGCATTAGCAATGAAACACTGTACAAGGGAAAAATGAGAAACCAAGGTCAAGTCAAATTCTTACACTCAGTGCATGTTAACAAAGAAAGCCATTCTTAAACACTTTTCAAATCCATCCTTTTTTGTCCTTCAGTGTCAAAATAACTACTTGTGGTCAGAATGGCAAGAGGTAAAACCCAATGTGTCAGGAGAGCCTGGGTGCACTGTGCTTTGTGCTCAGGTCCTTTCAGTGACAGCATTTGTTTCTTTATGATGCTGCACCCATCTCCTGACACTACTTGGGTGACACACAACCCCCTAAGGTGCAGAAGGCCGTTCCTGCATGAGCGTGTGTTCAACCTGTGATCTTCAGCAGAGCTGGACTTCTGTATTTCACTGGGCATCTGTCCACCAGGAATTGGTGTAGGCATTGTAGGTCACTGACAGAGAGTGTGGTGGGCAGGAAGGGGAGGAGGGAACTGCTGCTATCAGAGCAGAATTTATAAATTATCTGAATGGATCTTTTCTCATTTCATCTGAGATGATGCCTTAAGTTTTAGTTTTCATTTTCATATTTGCAGATTCTGCACTGCCTAGGGATGTAGTTCTGAGCCTCATATTAAGTGACAGTAAGCCACTCTCTTCACAGAGCAGGGAGACAAAACAAATCCTTTTTCTGCGGAGAACCAAGGACACTTTTCAGGCCCAAAAGCACAAACAAGGGTGGACTGAAGGGAGGAACAAGAAGGATGATACCTCACAACCTGAAACTGTAACTGGACAATTAAACCCCAATATGCAAATAGACCAAAACTTATAAAAGTGTAAGATCTCATGTCCAGGCAGCCATTTTTTTGTGACTATTCTTGGTCCACCCTGGGTGCAGCCTTGGTCGGGCTCCTGTCCTGCCCAGGGTGGATCCTGGAGGCCTTTCAATAAATACCTACTTTATTCTCTAGCTCTGTCCAGTCTCTGTTTCAGGTCAGCCTTCCAGGCAACAAGACATCCTTTTTTATCAGCAGCAGTAAGGTGTATTTTTTAAAGTCTTCGCCTCATTGACAATCTTTTCATAGGCAATCTTGCCTAATCAGTCTAAACCAGACTAAATTGCTTTTCTTCAAGATTTCTAGAGAGCTTTAAGTTCCCACACTAGGTGTGCTTCATTAAAACTCTGCTGTAATTGTCAGGAATAGAGCATCCATTTCTCCCAAAGAAGTTCCAGACTCCTGTTTATCTTTGCCTCAGCTCACTCTGGTGCTGCCCGGGGACCCCAGTGAGGACAGATACTTGGGCAAAAGTTCAGACCTTGGCTCTGAATTTGGGGAATGCTTGTCAAGCTTGAGCCATTCCAAATCAGAGGTTCTGGGTTGGAGAACAGATCCAAGCAAGAGCCATTCCAAACCAAGCGTTCTGGGTTTGGTTGTTTGTGGTTGTTTTCCATAAACAGATCTACCAAATGTGCCAAAACCAAGTGTGCAAGAGGAACTGCAACTACTTCAGAAGAAATGTTGGATTCTAACCCTGTTTCAATATACTATGAATATGTTCTGAAAAATCGTATCAACCAATCCCAGAAAATCAGCTAACTATATTCAAGGGGAAATAACCACCAAGACAGACGTAATTGACTTAATTGCAGTTCTACAGAAATGGTTCACAAACAATACTATAGCTAATAATGCCATGCTGCTGGGAAAAGGGAAAAAAAAGCCATTCTGGAAAACCTAACCAGGCTAAATAAGGCACAGACCAATTCCCTGCTCTGCCCAGTCCCAGTGAGACCTTGGCTGGATTAATGCCTCTGTAATATGGGATATTTAAACAAACACTATGGCCCCTTCACAGAAAGACAGAAGTAATGATGCAAGCTGTAGAAAACATGATCTATGAGGCAAGGTTGAACCAATTAGCTTTGTTCAGTTAAAAGAAGAGACAGAAGTGGGCTGGGTCTTCTCTTGGGGTGCACAAACAGCTGCTGCTGAGTAATCACACAGGGAAAACAGTCATTTTACATTTGAGCTAGATTTGAGCTAGGTAGAGAGAACAGTAACACAGTGACAGGATAGACTGAAGGAGATGCTATAGGCTTTTCACTGCAGGAGCTAAAAAAAATAAAGGCTGGGCAAAAATCTGTTAGGAGTTATTATTTCTCACCACGCCCTGGGAGTGACCTAAACAATTCCTGACATCTTGTGCCTCATCCTTCCCAGCCTCTGATTCCCAACCAGCTCTCTGTGTAAGAGGAACAAATTTATTCAAGGCTTCTGAAGAAAATATTATTGTCCTTGATTGGAAAAGCCAGATAAGTCATCATCAGTGTCACAAAGATCAACCCAAGAGAAAGGAAAAGGCAGGAGAGCTCTGTGCAGCCTGGCTGGCTGAGGAACCCTTCCTGCTTATGCTGAGTAACCCAGAGATGTTTATTTGCCTCCCTCTCTTCCCCCTCCCCTTGTCTAAAAAGCAGTCTAGACATTAAGGTTTAGATTTTCTGCAAAATATTTGTTCCATTTTATCAGCACAAGGTAAGGTAAGAAGATTTAATGTGCTAAAATAGAAAAAGTAATTGATGTTTTATCTAGGGATAATTATCTGTCTATCACATTGCTTTTTTCCCACACAGAAGCTCAGCTAAAAACACTCTTTCACTTTTAAATTATATTTCTTCTGCAAGACCTTTTGCTTGCTAAAGCTTTTGGAAATGTGGAACAGGATCTACATAGTAGGGCTAATAAAAAAATGCTCTATTAATCATAATCATAAATTGTGATCAAGTCCACTACAGGTATAATTTCTCTCTCTCAAAATATGATAAAAGATAGGATCAATCATCTAATAAGCTAGTCACTGCAGTATTTTTCTTTTAGACACATTCTGGATTACTGGATATGCTGAGTATCACCAAAAAAAATCTGAGAGAAAAAAATAAAAATATAATACTTATTTGATGGAAATTACTGCAAAGAAATCTGGCAGTTTTGTGTTTCTCCTTAACTTACACCACAATTTAGCCTTATGCTAGAAAAGCCATAAGCTCCAAATCTGCCTCTTGAAGTCCCCAACTTACAGATGTTGAGATCATAGAAGGGGATCCTTAATAAAATATCAAATGCGTTCATCTACAAATGTCATGAGGGACATAAATCAAAATCAGGGTTTTCTGAAAAGTTTCTGTCTCTGTCAGACATGAAAGCAAAGTTCAAGACTCACTGTGGATTTTTTAAACCGTGGCTAAAGCTCAGCAGTTTTGTAGAGTCCTCATTAAATTCTAATTTTATACCCACGATGGGCAAGAGGCAAGTAAAGGCACCCAGATTTCTGCCTGATTGGACAGTCTGGAAGATGAACATGGTTGTAACAGCATTTCATCTGTGCTGCATAAATTTGCTATTAAAACTATGAATTACAACTTGTCCTTTTAAAACAAAACCCAACAGGCTAAATAATCTAATTTCCATCTCCACTGAGCTCCATCATTAGGGTGTTCTGTGATCTTGTTAACTTCTGTGTCAGCAGTTTTGCTGGCCCCAAGACCTTCCAGCTTCCTTTAAATAAAAACTTAACAATTTGCACCGATGACATGGAGAATAAAGCAAAAAATTCCTCCATTTGGAAGAAGAGTCCAACAGCAAATCCATGTGGATGTTCAATGAAAGTTCTTAATTTAGAAATCCTAATGGTGAGGAAAAAAGAACAAAGACAAAGGTATCACTTCTGTGCATCATTTAAGTCATACCAGGAATACTTTGTTCCATTTTGATCTTCCCAAGTTGGATGAAGACATTGGAAAAATTGCCAGTATAACAACCTTGAGGGATTTCACAAGATCCTCAAGGGGAAAAATCCTCATCTCTATTTATCCAATTTATAATTGACAGTAGGTATCTATTGGCATCTATCAGTAGGTACCTAACTGTCTGGGCTCCTGCCTTGTTAAAGGAGTAGTACAAATATTCCCAATTTAATTTCTGATTTGACAGCTAAGCTCTTTTATTTTTGTTAGGAGGACTGTTACTTCAGTTAAAATTCAAAATTTTCAAATTTTGTGCCTGTATTCCAACTCTTCTAGAGGTAACTTAAAAGAAGCAGCCAAAAAAAAAATTCTCTAGATATTTTTCTTTTAAGAATTCAGGCCTAGAAATGTATGAACTTATCAAGATGAATTCATCTAATTTCATACCTGACTCTCTATACAACAGACTGTAAACATTTTTTCTGCTAGGATGATTTTTTTTTTTTTGTACCAAGTGTCATTTTGTCCTCTGCTATTTTATGTTTACTTCACACAAAAATTGTCATACAAATGTGAGTGAACATTGAAATCTGCAATCTCTGTACCCTGTTACATGTGAGTTCTATTTATACATATTTGTGCTGATAGACAGAATTCTACAGACACCATCACTTGTAGAACTCTTTGCCACTGGAGATGAAAATGTGATTTTTGGCTTCCTTTTAGTTCAAGGAAGCTAAACATAGATGAGTTCAGTTCAATCCTGTTTTTTCACACATCTGAGTTATGTAAGGTGTCTGATAACATCTTGACCTGAAGATGTTGAGAAAAACGTTTTATGATTGCAAATTCAATTAATTTCAAAGAGATGATAATTTGAAAGGCTGAAGAAAATTGTGTAGAATTATTTTCTTCAGTTAATCAAAGAGTAGAGTTGATGGCAGGGTTCAAACAAAAAAAGTCTCTCATTGAACCAGCTCCCTGGATAAGGTAGATACCACAGAATTTTCTTCCTTACCTCTTGTGAAATATCCAGGCATGGTGAGAAGACATGGGCTGAAATTAAACATAAAAATAAAGCAATTATTAGACACTCATGATTTTTTTGTCAGGGTTTGGAGGTCCTTTTTCATAATTAGTATGTACAAACCACCAAATTTGTCAAACAGTATAACAGATGAAAGCCATGCCTTTCTTACATTGCCCTTCTGGAACTGCTCCCTGACAGATGGCCTTACTGTCAGCATTAAAGCTGATTTTTATTTTTCTTTTCAGGCATGCTGATGAATATTAAGGCCTCTTAAAAAGAACGAGTGCACAGGTAAAATCCTCTACCTATTGTATTAATTGCCTGAAAGCCTTGATTAAAAATTTAGGATTTTTAAAGGATGGTCGTTGCTCCACATTGGAAGGAGCAGGAGAAATGTTCTAGGCAATGTTCTAGGCATTGTTTCATAGTATTTCATTCAGCCAATTAGATCTGTACATGCTTTAAGCTGCACAATAATTTATTTTGCAACTGGCAAATCATTATATAGCTAAGAAAAAGTGCAGCTTCTGAGTTTCAGCACAAACAAAAAGAAAATGGAGAGGCAGGGGCTGCAATTACCTTCCCAAAACCTTTCACTTTAAATTCTGTGGTTGGTTTTGGGGAGGTTTTTTTAATTTTCTTTTTCTTCTTTTCTCTGTGTTATTTAAGCAAACAGTTAGGAAAAGTCCAAACAAATTACAAAACACACTCCAAGTTAAATTTAACCTCAATATATCTCAGAATTTGAGAAGGCAAGTCAAGCACAGGCAGCCTTCCAAAATACCTCAGTCCAGCTTTTCCAGGGTCAGCAGCCAACACGAATCCTCAGGCTCTGACTTTATCAGGACAGGAGATAGCAATAGAGGAAAAGCAGCATTTTCCCTCAAGTAATGTGATTATTTTTATGCTTCCTCCACACCAAAGGTGCCAGATGACATCTTTACACACGGAGAAATAGAATTTCTTTCTTAACAGCCCTGCAACAGAAATGGGAAAAATTGATTGTTATCTCCAGTTTGTAGGTGGGTGCCAGTGTGGAGAAAAGTTTAAAGGATGTGGCCTGTGGTAGAATCCCAGCAGAATGTGCAGCAGAGTCCAGTCCCCTCTGCTCCAGTGAGCTCATCAACACGACAACATCACTGTTATAAAAACTCCACACTCCTTAAACTGCTGCTGTTCACTCCAGCACAGCCAGGAAATCTGTTCCTGCACCTTACCTGACTTTCCCATCCATAAGGGGACCCAGACAGTGACATGTGATGATTATAAATGTCAACTCACCAAATTTCATTCAAGCAGCCATTCTAGAAAGTATCTTCAAAGTGTTGTCTTCTCTTCCAACTGGATTCCCTGGCCTGTCCATGTAACGAGTCTCAATGTGAGCAATCCACATTCTTTCCCCATAGAAATCAAAATTTAAAATATTTAACATTTTAGTCCTTACTGAACTCATTTTAGTTCTTTAGTTCTTTTAGTATTTAGTTCTTCTGGCCTCAAAAGTGGCACTACCCATCCATGGATTTTTGAGTGGAGTGCAGCTACACCATTCCTCATGAAATCAATGCTCCTTAGAGCATCACCCATTGTGGGTTTGTGCAAAAAACACCTCTTAGAAACTCCTTAACCTGTACTCAGCTCAGTAATTCATTTTCTGGATGACAAATGCATGGGTAACTTTGACACTTTTCTTCTGTTTTGACATTTTTTGCTGGTGTTCCACTAGTGCTTGTGGAAGTATAGGGAATCTCTCTCAAATCAATAAATCCTGTCAAAATATGGGGAAAAAACCTTTTTAATTTATTCACTGTCCTGGATATACAGAAATAATCCACAAAGCTAATGAGATCAGCAGGCCAGAAACCTTAAATTGAAAAGGCAGATAAGAAATCTGTCAGTTGGGATCAAAGATATAATTCCTTTTTTTCTCTTCCTCAAGCCATTCTTCAATGCAGACAGGTTTATTCTCAGTCTCTGAGCTCTCATCTGCTACAGCAAGGCAGTAAATGCCTCTTCATGAATGAATCCACTAAAATTTAACTAAATAAAAGAAATTACACTCAACAGAGAGGCCAGGACATGTTGTGCTATATGTGTGGTTATAATTGTCCACATAGGATTTTCTCATGGTTGGTGAAAATGAACAATAAAGATTAAAGTTGGCACCCTAAAGACATTTTGTTTCACGCATATGTGAGTTCTTATAAAGTCTCATTATGCTTTTATCCAGACAGAAGTACAATGAATTATTCTTTTATGCAGCTTCACCTTCCTTTCCCCAGCCTCCCCTTTCTGTACATGGTACAGGCAATACTGCAATGTCAAATAAGACAAAATGAATATATGTTAAACATATTAAATATATAACACGAGTTAAATATTTGCTCAACATCTGTCAGGGCAGGCTGAGCAGTCTCTGTAGGCAATCTGCAGCAAAACCCTGAGAAGATGAATTTTTCTGAAGCTTCCCAAAATCTTGCTCACCTGTTCCCCAGCTTTGTCAGCACAACTGCAGCTGTCCTGTCAAACCTAAAGGCTTGTCTCATGACATTGACACTCAGCTCATTCTTATTTACAGCCACATCAGCCAGACATCCCCTCCTAGCATGGTTCTCACTCAGAAGAAACGCACTGAGATCCAGAAAATCAGGTTTTCAGAAACCACCATGGTTCTTCTGTGTAAGTCCTCCTCAAACATCACACACTCTATGAACTGCAGTTGCAGCTCATGGGATCTGGCTGCATAGAAATTGTAGCTCTGGATATTTTTTAAAACATATTTCCTGCCTGGTTTTCTCTATGAAATTCTTGTTTACCACTCAGTGATATTAGAGAAGGGTTACATTACAGAGAGACTGTCAGGGTATTTTGAAGACCTGAAATGTGATGGACAACATGATGATGGAAATTACCAATGCCTTGGGAACACCAGTAAGGTAAGAGTTTCTCTTTAATAAAACATATCTTTGCAAAACCAATCTTAAAATACTTTAAAAACCTTCCTGCACTGGAAATATTAAACCTGACGTTACATTAAAAACTCAGAGGAAATGTCAGTGTCTTTAGACATTACTAGAATGTTATTCATTGAGTCTAATTACCCACTTCTAGTTCAGAAAAGCTATTTCATTTGTGGGCTAACCCTTCTCTTAGATATTTCAGGGGAACTTTCAGCTTCATGAGATCCTGTCCCTGAATTACCCTTGACAGCTTTTAACATTTTGGTATTTAATTTTTCTCAAGTTCGTGACACTAGAAGTCACCTCTACAAAAAAACTTGGGGTTTCCTGGCAGAGGGGAGATTTCAGGCATGGTGATGGGTATCTCTGTGCTGTTATCAATTCTTACATTTACCTTTGAAATTTTCCTACTGCTGGTCTGTAGATCCTTACAGGGCCACCTCAAATTAAATATGTGCCCATCAGGCCATTTCTTTTTAGGACTAAAAGAAACCTAACAGCTCATACACTCCAAAACTCAACAAAAAACTTAATACTTTGTTGAATATTCAGGCAAGTGGGCTTCAGGAAGCTCATGGAAGGCAGTGTTGATGAAAACATCAGAGAATTGAGTGACAAGTATAAGCCAGTTTTTAACAGCTGGAGAGAATCAGACATCAATATATCTTAGTTGTAAATTACTGACTGTCAGTATTTGTTTTACAATTGTGATGTTTCAGTTGCTGTTGACAACTGCTCGTTGCTCAAAATTGCAGAGAAGTCTTTCCATAAAATACGATACAGCAATTTTTTCAAATCGTCCTTTTTCTCTCTAGTAATAAATTTATTCAAAGTTATTTAGAGATCACTCTATTTTCATTGACAATATAAGAAGCCCATTTTGGCATTGACCTGTTTGCCCCTTTTAGCTACTTTTCCCTCTTTTAGGAGGAGCTCAGGATTAGCAGAAAAATCCTAACACATAATATTAAACTACAAAATATTTTCCCTTTTGCTTTCCCTGTCAAACATTTCCTGAAGAATCAACATCTTCTGAACTGGTTGAACACTTAGATCTCTGTGTAATACAACACAACACCTGATCAGCGGGATCTATTTTTAAATTTACCTCCCTCTTTATGTTTTTTGTTCTGTAAGCTGCAGTGTGGGGTGTGAGGAACTCCTCCTCTTCCATGAAACCAGGAGGCAGCAGGTGCAGCACCCACATGCCCTGACAGATGAAAAGAAATTGGCAACAAGCAAAGAACAGGTAAAATCTAGCAGTGGTTATCAAGGAAAACAGGTGGGGTTTTTCTGAACAACTGCTCCTGTGCCCTGACTCTGAGCCCTGCCCTGCCTGCAGTCACTGCAGGGGATCAGGGTGCAGAGCAGCTGCTTTTATCATGTTTGGATATCTGTGATCATCAATAAGCTCAACAGCACAGAAATTAAAGGGGAATGGAAAGGGTGAGCCCTCCTACTACACCTGGTGTAAATGGGATATAAGGTGTCCATGGCTTAGTCCCAGGTAATTTACAACAGCCTCAAGTTCCAGTATAAAAAAGCACATTGCTGCAGGGACACACGTCAGCTTTCCTTACACTGGCTGTCATCCCCTTGGAAACATAATAATTAAGATGTCTGCTGTAACTGCTTCTGTCAGAAATATTTTTAGATTTCAACCCATTTCAAGAAACTCAGAATGTAAGGGGGGAAATGACTGTATGCTGAATGACAAACTGAGGGAAGTCTTGCTACTGTCAGGAGAAACATTTGAACAAATACACAGGCAAAATTCCTTGTCAATTATGTGAAAGTTTTCTTTTCCAGAAAATATATAACTGAACAACAAATAAATAAATAAATAAATAAATAAATAAATAGATAAATAAATAAATAACAAGAGCAAAGATGAGCATTAGTTTGACAAGGAGCAAGGGCAGCTGCAACAGAAGTGAAATGGCTGTTAGTGATGTGAGAGATCTCCATCTGGTCAGATATTGACTTTTCCAAGTTTTCCAGGTCTGGAGGTGCTGGTGTGAGGCAGCACCTGCCTCTGCAGGGCTCTGGATGGGTGTGGGATGCTGGAGCTGAGCAGCAGCTCAGAGCTGTGCTCTCACAGCAGGGCACTCAAAGCTCTCACCTGCCTGAGAACAGCCCACAGGAGATGGAACAAATGCAGAGAGACAGGGGCATGCTGCTGAGGGTGCTGCTGGGCTGTCAGAAATAGTTAATTCTCATTTAGCATTAATCAACGAAATAAGACTCAATTAAACAAGTTGCAACCCGGATTAACAAAGTGACATTAATTTGCCAGTTAGGAGAGGATGGTTTTTCTGTCCAGATACACACTTTCATGTAAGTTTCCATCTGTGGAGCTATTTAAAGGGAGATAAGTCTGCTTGTGTTGTGTTCCCAGGCTTTTCTCTGTAAATATTGCCACTGGAAGGCTACTCAATTATTAAGGCCCATATTCTAACATACATTAAAGGCCAGGGAAGAGCTCTGACTTCTCAGTGTGGAGGAGAGACCCCCTTGGCTGCAAGTGCTCAAACATCACCTGCTTCTGAAGCTGATCAGAAAAAGTATTGAGGAAAGTATCAAGCAGGAATCACAATTCTGTGATTTTAGCAATTCTATGAATTCTATGAATTGCTCTGTGCTGTCACACAGCAGGTTTGGGGGCCAAAGAAACAAGCATGGCCCACAATTAAGTAATACCAGGGAAATAAAATAACAAAAGTTAGAGAACAAAAGATTAAGAAAGGAGGAAGGAGAGATAAACTGGTCATGTTTTCAGCTGGAACAACCCCAACTCCACATCTTTCCAGGAAGGTGGACACTGAACACCAGCTGAGGCAAAGGATGCAGAAATAAGTGAAGTAAAAGGATTTTTTTCATGCCTTGCATAGGTGGGCCCAGTTATGTACATCATTATGTTGGCTGTTGTTCTTGCAAGAGCACAGTGTTGTTAAAATGTTATTATGCAATTGTGCACTTTTTCCCTGCAAAATTGGCATTTTCCAATATATTGTCACAGATAATTGTTTCCTAGGATTTCCACCTTGCTCTTATTGTCCTGTGCACTTCTGGTGCCTTCCTCTACCTCAGCAAACTCATCCTGAATCTGGATTGTGTTCTCCACTGTGTTTGAGGCATCCCTACTTACATGTCACCTACAAATCCCGTGTTCCATATTCTCCTACCCGAGTCACTCAGGAGAATTTTAAGCCATCATGAAATCAGTTGAATCTCATTTTGGGCATACCTCTGTTTTGACAGCAAACCTCAATGATTTCCTCCTTCTGGAATTCTAAATACAGTCAGACAAAACTCACATTTTTCCTGTTTTACTTGTGTTTCCCTATGTCATGGATAAGAATGTCATCTGAGAAAATGCCAAAAACTTTATCAGGTTTCTGACATCAATTTCCTCTCCCTCATCCAATGAGTTATGATTCTGTCTTAGAATGAAATTAAGTAAGTCTCAAGTCACTTTTTTTCTTGATAAATGAATATGGGTTCTTATCTCCTCCTTTTCTTCTGGATGCAAACAAATATTTTGTTGAACCATGAATTTCAGCATGTTTCCAGGAAAGATAGGTCAATCAAGTTAACCTTTATACTTTAATCATTCTTCTTCTCCCTTATGAAAAATAGCTGCCATTTTTGTCTTGCACTTTTTTAGTGCAAGAATTACCTGTGCCACTGCAAACTGTCTGTATTTTTTAAACAATTATTTCAGTAGATATGTTAAATTGCCAGTAATTTATTTGCATTTGATGGCATAAATATTTTTTCTATGAAGAAATATTTATTTTCCAATGAAAATTACAGATCTGAGTGATGATAAAAGTAGCATAAAATTTTCTAAATTAATTGTAAAAATTACATCTTAAAGATATGAATTCTACTTTTCCAAGCATAGTGAATCGCTGACTATCAAAGTTTGGTTTTTATTTTTTAATGAGTTTTTCTCTGTTAAAGATTCACAAAATCGGTAATTTTCTATATTAAGGGCACAAACTTTTTTTCCCCACATCAGAAGAAAACCTTGCAGAAAAGAGTGATTTATGTTTACAGACTTCTGAAAAATATTCTGGCTTTAAAACCTGAAACTTGACCCTGAAGTTTGGGTCAGGGTTGTAGACACCCATGGAATTACAACTGGACACAAACAGAAGTCCTTAACAAAAATAACCTGAAATGATTCTCAGAAATGAAAACCTTTGAATGAGATGATGATAAAAACTTCCTCCTACAATCTGGGTTGCAAAGAGTTCTCCCTCTTGCAAGACAGAAAAAAAGAATTTCATTAAGTAGATACCAAATTTTATCAGATTAATACAATATTATGTACCTTCTCCAGTCATGGATCTCCATAATTAAAACATCCTTTTGAAGGGGCTGATGCATTCAGTTTATTTTTGTCCTCAATGACTCCATCTACAAAATTATTTTTTTATTTAACATTCTGTACTCCCATCTGCTTTGATATGATTATTTCTACTAAAAAATTCAATTCCCTAAGCTGTCCATAAATAAATATTTTGTTGGCTCTATCTTACAGTTGCCAAAAGATATTGAACAACAGAGATTAACCTTGTAGATGTACTAATTCCATCTCCAACTATCTTTCAATTAATTTGTTCAGTTTTAACTACCGAAAGGCATTCCCCAAACTTTGCAATTTAAAACTAAACATGCACTAAATTGTATTTATCTACAGCTTTATTTCAACCGTATATTCTAACACACTTTTCTTGCAGTTCTCAAGGTTGCTCAGTTTGTTGATGATTTGACCTTGTCACTTGAAGCTCATGTCCAAAATTGGAGTAATTCCCACAGTATCCTGCATTTTTTTTCCCCTATGAATCATCCTGGCTCCTTCAGAGATTCCCAGTCCTCTGAATAATGAATGAATAATTTAAGATTCAATTTCTTAATCTGTTGCATTCATTCATTTTGCAATGACTTTGATGAGAAATGAAGGCACTAACCATCTTGCAGGAATGAACATATCAGACGTGATTTTTTTTTAAAAAAGACTGCTTCTTAGAAAATACAAAAAAAAAAAAAATAGATAGAATTTGAATGAGTAATTGAAAGTGAAAGCCATGGGCATACAGACATTAATTAACCCTCTTTTCTTCCTAACCCCAGCAGATGAAGCCTTTAGTTGCAGTTTAATGGATAAATTTCACTTTCACCACCTCAACAGTACAACACTGTGGTGTGCAAGGACAACAGCAGCCATGTAAACAATTTTCTACTCATTTCCACTCCTGAGGAAATGAATATATTGCCAAAAGATATTTTTTAAATCTCCTATATCTATATATATATATCTCTTAGAATTTTCCAGATTTATTTGAAACAACTACCTGTCTTCAACTACAGAGGTACTTCTTTGTTCGGCTGTCTTGATGATTAAAGTAATTTTAATAGAAAGCATAGGAATTTTAATATGTCATTAATAATTAATATTTCAAGGATAAAATCTCTTAGAAGCTCTTGTTTTAATTCTGTTCTTTGGAGTTTCACAGAAAATCTAAAAGACAATTTAAGGTAGTTAATATGCATAAATGCTGGAGGTAAGACTCGCTGGAATCCAATTTTTTGAACTCTTTAATTAAAATACTATCTGTTTATTAATAAGGTTCTTTAATTTCCTACCTTTGTCTATACAGGCCTGAGTTTAGGTAAGAGAAGTTAGAGAGAGCAAAGGAATTGTGATGAAAATAAATAGATAAGCAAAATAAATTAGAAAAAGAGAGGGGTGGTTGATTTTAACCCATGAAATACTTGTAAGTGTTAAGAGTTGAAGAAAGGATTGATCTCTACTGGGAGAAAACACAAGGAAAAACAGTTTTTAGGGCACCCAAACAATTCTTATCAAGAAGAGATTTCAGAGTTGGTGTTGGTTTTGTTAATGTCTCTTATTTATGGAGGGTCAGCATGAAATGTCTCTTGCTTTGACACACAAATCATACAATCAGCAATGATTGTGGAGACTGAATGAGGTGCTGAGTGTTTCTACACAGGAGAGGGTCTGGGGCTGCATTTTATGAGTTAAGGAGGCTCTCCTGCCCAGAGTGCTGACTCCTAGAGAGAGAAAGAGGCAAGCACAAAGTGAATGCAGAGATGAACACTATTACTGACAATGAAAGTGCTCCCTGGCACGGAGAATTAAAGAGAGCACTGAGACCCCCTGCACACGGGGTGATGAGGACAGGAACATGTATTTATCAATGGTGACTGTCATCAGCTCTCCTGAACCTGACTTGGGCTTAGAAAATATGTCTGGTGTGTTCATCTGCTTAATGAGACTGCGGTGTCTCTTTACTGTCTCATCCTGGGTATATTGATCTTCCACCTATCAAAAAATCATCTCATTTATTTATCTTTTCCTTTTCCATTTCCCCAAAACGTCCTCTTTGCAACACATTAACATTATCCAAAGGGAGTGGGCTGCAGTCTCAGGCTTTTGGATAGACATGAAGGACTGAACTAGGAAAACAAGGATTCTGTGGTACTGTTCACTCAATTCCTGCTGACATTTTGGCTACCCAAAAAGCTGGTGCTGAGCCCTGCTGGGTGCTGCATTAGATCAAAGCAGGGCTTGGCAGGCAGGGCAGGAGGCCAGGAAAGGCTAAATGGCCTTTATGCAGCCATGGTCACCTGCAAATCCCTGTTTTCTGTCATGTTTGTTTATTTTAATTCTTACTGAGCTCACAAAATAAAGTTGAAGTCAGACTATAGGCTGCCCTGCCAATTTGAGAGATCTAAGTGGCCCTTGACATGTTGTCAGATTTAAATTCCTTAAGTAGTGGTCCTTACAGGAACTGCAAAAAGAAAAAAAATAAAGGAGGCTGAATTGAAAAAAATTGAATGCAACCGCTCTGAGTTTTACTCTTTCTACAAGCAGCAAATCTTGAGCTTTGTTGAACCAAGCTCTGAGTGGTTTTCTTGTCACAGTGTTTAGAGAGAGCAAACATTCATTGCTACACAGGTTTCACCTAATTAACCTAACAAACATACCATGTTCTAAACCAGCCTTCCAAAAAATTAGAAAGTTTCCAATGTAGTCTTGGCATTTGTGTCCAAATAAGTTCCATTCCCCTCATGACATTTCCTTAAAATATAAGAAAGGCTTTTTTTTTTACCAGCATCCAAGCTCCAGAGGTTTAACTCCTTCTCTCATTAAGAAAAATGCTATAGCATTTATATGTATTAATATATAACATTTATTATATGTATAACATATGTTATATATATTATGTTTTTATATTGTTATAATATTTTTATATATTACATATATGTTATATACAATTATAATATTTTATATTATATATATATTTAATTATATATATATTTTATATATATATAAAATATGTATATATAGCAAAATGTTAGCAGGTGTATTTGTACACGTGACAGCCCAGAGTTCTCCACAACTGTTTGAAAACCTAACCCTAGGGAAAAGAACCACAAGTTTTATGGACATGTTTCTTATTTACTCACTGGACTCAACCAGTACCTTTTCCACTACACTACTTACAGTAGATTTGGGGGTTTTTTATTGTCTGAGCATTGCAAAAAAATCCACAGATTTAAGTGGCTTAATTGATGTGTCTGGTGTGTGGAATCAGGTGTTTGAGAGTACAAAGAGTTTGAGCTCAGTGTGGCTTTTTCAGACTAGATATTCAAAAAGTACGCTTCTTGTTAAGAAGAAAAGACACATTTGATTCATTTGCAACAAATTCCTCCCGAATTTTGCCCACTTTGCAAAAGGAAACATCAGCAACGTGCAAAAAAAAAGCAAATAACAAAGGTTTTGCTGAATTGAACTCGCAATTTCTGCTAGGATGTAAAACATCAAAGCCAGATGGAAATCAGCAAAGAGATTCCTTCCAGGCTCATCATCATTTCCTTGAAAATTCTCAGATCTGCCCAACTGTTGCAAATCTGCTTTCGAGAGACCCATTGCATGAAATTATTTTTAACATTTCTCATGGCCTGCTAAACCCCATCACCTCACACATCATCAACTCATCTTCTCTCTCTGATACAATTCTGCCAATTCTCCAACAATCCTTTCACTGGAATATGACAACTTGAGAGAATCCACGTCTTACTCTCTTTCAAGCAGCTGATCATTGTTAAATCTTAAATGATCTCCTCACTTTAGTAAGACTATCCCTCATGTTCTCACCTAAAATAAAGCATCTGAAAATAACAGAGTGCCACGGTTCAAAAATCTTATCCTGAACTTTAAAAGTGTTTGGGAGGAAAAAATCCTTGAAGGGTGTTTATTTCCAACATCCATGTTCTTCTCAGTATTAACTGCTCCAACAGTAAAATAAATGAGGCACTGTCAGTAGGACACAAGCTATTACACCCAGCAAAAAGAATGCAAAACCTGTACTTGTACCTAATCCAAACATGTTCAAGGCAGAAAAGACACCACATTTTGCAGAGACAAAGTTGCACCACTCTACTTCTTTTAGTGTCTATTTCTCCTAAGAATTAATAGGTGTTATAGATTTCAGACTAAGGAATTGTCTCACATAAATTACTTTCCAGAAGAAAAATGAAAATATTGAACTTGCTTGAACTCTGGAATTAAATGTTTTTTCATATATATATTTAAAAGCAGGAAGGAAAAGATTTTCTATAAGGCTAATGACATACGTGTTTTTATCGACTTAATTTTATATTTTTCAGTCACTAGAATAAAAAATAACCTTGAGGGTTTATTCTAACAAGTTTTGCTTCTGTAACTTCAGGCTTTGCAATCAACCCATACTCCAGCTTTCCAAGGCATGCAAATTGGTATTTGCTCAGCTAATGCTTGGTTACAGAAAGTACAGACAGTTATTTGCATTTCAGAGCTAATAAAAAATCATGAAGTTCCAATTTTAATCCATTTAACTTAGTCCCCATGGTAATCCTGGAGGAAGTATGAGGGGAAACAGGGTGTTTTGTTCTTATAAAAAATAGTTGATTGATTGATTGATTGGTTGATTGATGACGTGTCACTCACAAAAGAAGATCAGAAGCCTCCACCATAACGAGAATACCATTAAAGGCAATAGTTCCAAATGTGAGATGAACATGGAGAAAAGCAGCTGCTCTGTCAAAATACCTCCAGAATCCCTCTGAGAAGTTTTTTCCTTCAGTGTTTCACACTCTCCTGCTTGCATCCATGCCCCCCACCTGCAGAATCCATGCACCCATGCACCCCACCTCTTGCTGATAGATTTTATTACCTAAATTCAACAATGGGGTGTAACAATTTGTCCATTTTGAGCAGATGGATTTGCAGCTTGGCAGTAAATAGAAATACTGAAAAGGCAAGTGCCAGGCACTATGTTGGCTTTACAAAATCAATTTTTGCCTTTATTTTTCTGGAGAGTTTGGAAAAGGAATATGAGCACTCTCAAGTCCAAGGAAAGAGCTGGAATAAACCTACCTACTCAGAACTAATTGGCATTCAAATGAATAATTACTGGCTTTGTCAAATAGATCTATTCTGATTATTTTCATTTATTAGGTCTGTCACTCCTCCTAAATTCCAACACTGTGTTTACATCAACCTGTCTTTAGCAATTTACCAGAGCTACACATTTGCACAGGTAGCAATTAGAGTGGCCTGGGCATCAAAAGCAGCTCCTAATAGAGCTGTGGATCACTTCATTCATTTATTAGGTGATTATCACTGATAACATAATGACAAATGGACACATTAATTAAGGGATTTCTTTTCTAGATAATGACTGTTATTTTCAAAACTCTATAAGGAGGTATTTCCACAGGAGAAGGATCTATATGGAAATAATAGTTAAGTCACTTATAGATCTGTCAGATTTTCTAACATTCATGTGAATTATTTAGACAACACACATTCAGCTGTGTAAAGAGCACACGAATTTTCCCCCATTATGTGTGTTTCTACCTTTTCAATGTGATATCTAAATTCACTGCCTAGATTATACGTAGAAGCAGAGACCTTCAAGTTCTTGCCTTACAGAAATATTTCTGGAGCCTCTGGTGCAGCACAGATCAACATATGGCAGATGTGTGACCAAGCAAACAAAAAGATTCAGCTTGGTGGGCTGAGACAGTGACAGCCCTGACCCCTGCCTCAGTTTCCCCCTGACAGCCCTCAAAGGGGGAACAACAACAGGCACAGGTTCCTCCTGTTGTTAAAGCATCATCCATGCATTCCACAGCCCACTCTGCCTGGCTGGCAACAAGGTGCAGATGTGTGACAGGGGCTTGGCTATAAAACAATTTGGGGTTTTTTGCTACAAACCCAGATCTCATTGATAGCTGTGAAAATGTTCCCGACATTCATTTGCCCAGAGACACCACAACAAGATGTACCCCGTTTTTCCTCCTGATTGTTTTACTCAGGAGTAATTTTATGTCATATAAGCTCACCAGTCCCTCTGGAAAACTTCCCTCAGGGATAT
This sequence comes from Argya squamiceps, assembly GCA_037834095.1. Classification (NCBI taxonomy): domain Eukaryota; kingdom Metazoa; phylum Chordata; class Aves; order Passeriformes; family Leiothrichidae; genus Argya; species Argya squamiceps. The sequence goes on from JBBMKD010000001.1 coordinate 3,487,355, forward strand.
TCAAGCACTGTTTTTGAGGCCTATTTCCCACCATACTGTGAGCACAGGCAATGAAGATGACTGCACATAACTCTTGGAGCTCTCTAGAAGATATTTTTTAAGATATAAGCAAGTCCCAAAGCATGAACACTAAAAAACTCTTAGGCTTTAGGCCTTACAGGGGAATTCACATTCCTGACTTGGGCACAGCCTGAGATTCAGCTCCTCTGATTTTATGTGTCAGGACTTGGATAGATTCCCACGTGAGCTGGTTGCTGTTAATGCTTTTTATAATTTATTTACAGTGTCTTCCAGAATGACATGCACACAGCTTATTTCTGTGACTTGTCAAGGATTTTTGCTGACTCCTTGAATCAGTGAATCCCACAGAATCCCACAGTGCTTCCCTGGAATTCTCCAAGGACAAATACTAAAGCAGAGGTGCTGTAAGAGAAGTATCAAATGTAGAGTTTATAAGTGAACTGGATGCCAAACTGCCCAGCCCTAGGAATGTAAAAAACTGCCCAGCTCTATGAATGTAAAAGTGATTTCAGTTGAGATCAAGATCCTTGCAGGACGAAACCAGTGATTTTCTTTTTCTCTCTCCTGATTTTGCACTCGGCTTGGGCCCAGCAGAACAGTGGAGCTGCACATTTGGAACAGTTTTCCTTGTAACTCTGACAGATTGCAGCTGAAAAACCTTTTTTCTTTATCCCTGGAATCAGCAACACTTGCAAAGTTACCTCTCTGAGCTTAGAAACCCAAAGTAATTCTCACTTGTGCAATTTCAATAAAATCACACTTCCTACTCAAAAGTCCACCTTCAGTCACAGAAGGTGAGGTCTATCAAACCCCTAGACAAGTGAAACCTATTCCCATTTGCACAATTTAGACATATTTTGTAGTGTGTTTTACAACATTAGCTCGATTTAAAATAACCAGCCATGAGAAAAAAAAATGGCTGGTATTATATAGAAAATCCATAGAATTTCCATGTTGATAGATCAATAATTACTGAGCAGAAAGAAGTACAAAAGACAAAATAATATGACAGGTTCATTTGTAGAAAAAGCATGGTGTTTTGTATTAATAAAAAACAATCTCTAAGGCTGTTATTAATGAGAAACATATTGATTCATTCAAACTTCTTTAGTTTCTCTCTAATCCATATTGAGCTGAATTTAAAACTCACTGAGTTGTCTATAAATATTTTGCATAGGAAGAGCAATGTGCTGATCTGTGAAATATGTGGGCTTTTCTGCATAAAATGTTGCTTTTTTATTTTGCTTGGGTGTAGAATGTATGCATGTACACATCTTTTAAATTGCTTTGTTTTTATTAATGCTTAGATCTGTAATAGCTTACTTTTTTAAGTGCTGGCCATTTCACAGAGGATATAATTCTTCAAGTTACCATCAATAACAATTAAACAACAACAAAAAAGGCAAACAAACAAAGAAAAAACCCAATTGCAGCAAAGAAAACAGAATATTTAAGATCATCTAACAGAGAAGCAATTCTTTAGCTCAGTGCTAAGATCAACTGTGCCAGCTGCACTATGGGTGACAATCCAGTGGGGACAGAAAAATTGTATTTTGGGAAAGGATGTATCCAAAATAGGTGAACAAATATTTTTGGTTTTATTTAATCACTTTTGTTGTGGGGTTTTTGGGGAGGTTTTTTTGTTTGTTTGGAGTTGGGTTTTTTTGGGTTTTTTTTTGTCTGTGTGGAGTGTTTTTTGTTTTGGGGTTTGGTTTGTTTGTTGTTGGGTTTTGGTTTTGTTGTTTTGTTGTTGTTTGTTTGGGCTTGTTTGGTTTGGTTTTTGTTTTGTTTTTAATGAAAACACAAAACCACATCACTGGCCACAGTCCCAGGAATTTAATATGCATGAGGTCACAAAAAAAAAAAATCAGCGAGACGATTTATATAAACAAAAAACACCATTTAAAAGTGGCAAACATATGGAAAAATGTCCTCCTAAAAACTAAACCCCTCAAGTTCATGCTAAATCTGATGGCAGCACATAACCCATGTGTTCCCCAGCACCAAACCAATCTGTTTTTCTGGCTGTGTGCAGGAACAGGGCACCTACATGCCTTGCCTGTGAATCAGTACATGCCATAAATAGGCAGAGCAGCTTCACTTCATGATTTTCCTCCCCACTCCTCCACCACTGTCATCGAGAAAAAAATTGGAATACTTGTGGGCACAAGGCCACCAAAGAGTTTCAGTTCAGGAATTTATTTCTGCAGACAGAGTGCAAGTGTGCATCTCTATTTTGCTTCAATTTGTGCTGTGCTGTTAGCAATGAATCAGTCTTCAGTTACATCCATGGTCATTGAAGTCTGCACACTTGTGCAGAGATAAAACTGAGTATTATTTGTGATTTCCTCGTTCAGGGTTATATTGTTACCTGTTTACCTGTAAACACACCTTTTTAGATGTTGCTTTGTCTCCCAACCACACTTTCTTTCTTGCAGGCCACTTCAAACCCAATATACTGTAAAATGCATCACCAATGTTTTTAAGTACACAAAGAAAAGCAATCAACACAGATCTTCACTGCCCCTCTCCACATTGCTACCCTAAGGGAATAAAAATGAATATTCACAAAAAGCTTAAAAATTTTCAGGATGTTCCAGGACTGATACTGATAGCTACATCATCTGAGCACCCAGGAGAAACATTTTAAAGGGGAGAAATATAGAAGAATTCGCATTTCTCTGATTTCACAATTCCTGGGTGTAGCCAAGTGCCTGACTCTGTTCTGGTCCAAATAATATCCAATTTGGGCACTTGGTGGGGCAAAGTGTGATGAGTGGTGACCACTGGAAGATTTCCTCCCAAAGCCCACTTCTGATCTGAAATACAGTGTTAAAGTATGCTTGAAAAAACTATTAAATAAACCAACTAAATCTCAACTTCTGAACAGCTATATCCACAGTAAACCACAACAACAATTGCAACACAAATTTGGAAGTTTCTGGAAGTTCATCAGTGAAAAAAAACACCTCTGGAAAGCCAAGACAGCTTTGTCTGTGAGAAGTAGGGCCTACTTTTCCTCTTCTGCTGCTCACCAAACAACTTCTATCTTGCAGTGGAATCAGCAAATTCAGCATGAACATTTTCCACAGCCACACTGGCAGCTGCTCAGCTTGAGTCAGCAGGCAGCACATTGAGCCTGTAACTTCCCTGGATCAGGAGGATAATACACAAGTGATGCAAATTAGTTACTATCAAGCCCTCTGTTCACATAATAAGCAACTGATCAAAATTTTCTACTCAAAAAAAGAGTCAGCAGAGTAAAGCAGTAAATTTCCTTAGCATCTGTTGTGATGGAGATGGAGTAATGGTTCACAGGCAGGAGCTGGAGTTCTCAATCAGCTTGGTGCAGTTATGGGAATAATCACTGTGGACAGGAGTGTTTCAGGGAAAATGGAGTTCTGGATTAACAAATTGCCTGTGAATCATTAAGGGATAGGGCATGAAATGATATTAAGCCACGGCAACAAAGGACTTCCAATTATTTATGAAAAAAGTCAAGCGAGACAAACTGCTGTAGCATTCATTAACCTAATGAGGGGAAGCACCATGGACTGCAGTTTGAGCATAATACCTTGAGGTCAGAATGCAATTTGATGCAACTCTGGTTTGATCTCTCTGCTGAGCACTATGACACTGTTTAAAAATTAAATTTTATAGAGATCTGAAGCAGTAGGTATGGCTGCCCTCTTACCACACAGAGGCATGAAACGTGCCTCTATGTGGTAAGAATGTTGGAACCTGAAGGACTGCATTTGGGTTTGATATAAGCATTCTTGAGGAATAAAAGCTGGAGAAAGGATGAAGTGGCAGAACTGGCCTGGGTTTGCATCTGTCCCTCAGCAGAAGCACAGCAGAACCCTCAGACTTCTACCATATCCTGGCTAAATTCTGGTGTGGGCAGAAGGACTTCTAAAGTCAACATGACAACATGTTACTCACAACTCTGTCTTACCACTAAGTTTAAAGAGCAAGTTATCAGGTCAGAGCCCTAAATATATATTGTGCAAACTCTGGCATGAAGTATTCAAAAGCTGGGGAGGAGGGTTTTATTTGCCTACACCCTGTATGAACAATGACAGGCCTGGAAGTCCTGCTTCACATTCTATCCATTCTATCTATTTTATCCAAGAGATGAGCAAGAAGGAAAATTCCTCACTGCCTACAACTACTTATTCAGGAAGTAATTTTCTTATTCCAGAAACTTGTCATGAGTGAAATAACCAGATGCAACAACAAGGTCAGAGATTGATCTAGGCAAAATTAGACAAAAAATTTGGGAGCAATTTTACCCAGTGCTAAGACTATAAGCATTGGAATGAAAATGGTAGGTGGGAGACAGACTTGGAAAAGAAAAGGTACATTTTCCAAGGATTACTTTCATTCTGAAAAACAAACAGAAACAAAATTGAAAAAAGCATGTTTAAGTTCCAAACAAAATTATGTTGTTGTTATCAAAATCAGGAGCTTCTATTTTAAATGTTGCACCCTCCAGGAGATCAGACCAGGCAATCTCAGTAAACTCAGTTTGGATTTTAAAATCTTTACACACACACAGGGCAGGAAAATTATCATTACACCTGGGCAAGCCTAGAGCAGGAGTTTGCTGAGACATTATGCATGTCAGCTCTGATATCAACCAGGCTGTCTAACAATCAGCTGCAGCACTGGGATCCCAGACAAGAGGGCTTTTCATTCAGCCCCACGTTGCAATCACTTCTGATTTTCTATAAGTAACAAAGCTGTTATTATTTCAAACAAGAGGGAAGGAGACAAGATAATTAAGTTTTAAAACTCCTGCAGAAGCAAAGCAACCCCCTGGATTCAGGTGGAAAAAATTTATTCTAACACCAAGACATTGCATCTCTCAAACTTCTGTTGAGCCATGGAAGTGGAATCACTTTAACAGAAGTTTGAAATAGATGTATGTGCTTGATTTGTTTTGGGTATAACACATACTATTTAAATTTCAATTAAACATTGTAGATAATATTTGTTATCCAGACAAGAACTGCATAAGTAATATTTCTACAAAGAAAACGCCATCACAAACGATTAAAGGTTTCTGAGATTGTAACCAATTATAAATTGATGGAAATACAGAATAAATAAAAATAAAGACAAAATGGGATTTCCACAATGGCTCAGAACATTCATTACTCAAGTCTGGTGTCCTGTCTCTGTCCTTTACCATACAATTCACAAAATGAAAGTCCTTCAACACACCTGCTAAGCTGCAGCAAAAAAATATTCCCCTCAGCTGCTGAAAATAAGAAATCAGCCTTGACAAATGAGATTTGATTACTTCTGTTTCAGCCTGAAAAATAACAAAATGTCATCACAAGATTATCCACACACACTGTCAATTCAGAAATTATATTTGGGCCAATTTTCACTACTGATGTACATTTTATTATCTCCACATGTTATGGTAGTTTTAGATCAGAATTGAGTTTGTCCCTTAAACCTTTAATTTTCTCCTTCATGAGCTCACAATAATAATCTGGCCATGCTTTAAATTATTCAGCTATAATTTGCAAGAAAGTCGCGTTTTCTGTGCGTCTGCTGGTATCACTGAAAGATTAAAATAAAGTGTGCTGTGCTGCAGCTGAAATGTGCTGCAGTGTGCTTCAGCAGAGCTGCTTGAAGGAGCAAAAAAATAGTATTAAAAACGAATATAACTGCTCATTATTGATTGACAGGATCAGCACTGCAGAATAAACATGCAGAATTGGATCATGCTCCAAAGAGAAATGAAGGGAAGGAACCAACACTTTCCAAATGAGGACAAACTGAGAGCAAAAGGGAATAGCGTCATGCTTTCCAGAAACCATGATATTTTTTTTTACAAACACTGAGAAGAAAAGCAAAACAAAACCTGGAGCAGAATTCTTTGACCATTTCCCTTTAAATGCCCAAGGTACTGCTACAACTTGGATTATGATCTCAGCTATTCCTGCTGGAGCAGGTGTCCTTCACATTCTGGGCTCACAGTCCTCGATCATTCCTCGAAGGGGAGAGCTGCTAAAAAGGCAGGGAGACCATTGGAACTCTGGGCATTGGATACATTTGTTTACTTCTTTGCATTTTCAGTAGTCAAAAAAGAAAACTCCTCATCCATCACTTTGATAAAAGTCCACAGGGCACCCATTTATTCTCTTCCCAACATGATCCGATGAGTTTGGATCCTTATTTATGTTCTTTCAATGCTCAGATGTTACATTTTCCTGGCCATTTTCTGAGCATTACTATTTATTATTAGTCCACAATGGAGATCCTATTGTAATGAGCTGTGATGCACTGACATATTTCATCTTTGCTGGTTATACCAGATTTATTGCAATTACTCTTGAAAGGGATGGAGTAATTTACTGAAATCTCATTGTGGGAAAAGGAACTCCTGCAGGAGGTTCTCACTGACTTTCTTATAAAGCTGTGCAAAAATCTTCTGTTCCAAGAGCCTGAATGATTTCCAGCCAGCCTAAGACTCATGCTTTACAGGATAAAAAGTTTTAATTAAAAATGAGCAATAAGTTTATGATAGATTTGTTTCATATCAATAGCAAGAGCACACAGTTCTAGCATTTTTTATTTTTAAAGATAAGCCACGAGTTACAATGAAATTCCAAGCAAGATAATGAGGAAAAAGCTTTAAAATAAAACCTTTGTTATGAAATCAGGCTGGCTGTGGAGATGCTTGTTTTCCAAGGAAATTGGATATCTCTGGGAATTTCTCACTTCAGCCCTTAAAAATCTACACCCATGAACTGAGCCCAGCCCCTTCCTGAGGTCTGCAAGGTGTGTGTGACATAAATATGGTGACAGATTTTCAATAGATTGGCCCTTTTTCCAGGCTGAGCTTTTGGAGAAATATTGCAAGGCTTCATGTAATTAAGAAATGTGCTTGAAAATTAAAAAATGTTTTCAATCAAAATGATCAGACAGACACCTTGCAGTGATGTAGGAAGTTTTCTTCATTCATTACTGTTACATTATTGATTTTGTTGATGTTGCACTCGGGATGAATTTGGCTGCTTCTTCCTGAAAAAAAAAAAAACATTTGAAGTCTTATTGATAGTAACCAAGTGAGCATCTCATTATATTATCCCCTAGATTCTTAACAATAGGAGGGAATAACCACCAGGGAAGGAGGAAAAGGCTAATCCATAAATTTCTCATTAGCTGAAAGAGAGAGAAACATTTGCTTGAATAATGGAATATGTTTAGCATCACAGCCTGCAGTTAATCATGTTTACTTGCCCTTACTTTTCCAATATTCACAGAATGAGACTGAATGGATTTTAGCACAAAATCATCAGCCATCAATATGTGAACTGACTGTTCAAAAGTACATCTAAAGGTGCACATTTTTAAAGCAATGAGAGAATACCTGTGTTCAGAGTAATAATAGAAACAATTAAATTTGCATATTGCACCATTATTCTACTTCAGCATCAATAATAAGCAAAACTTAGAAACCAAGCTAAAGTGAATAATTCACAGCAAATAAACCACCCAATTAATTTTCTCTAGTTTTATGCTTAGGAAGGTTAGGATTTTTTTTTAATCCTCTCATTGGTTTGAATTTTTTTTCCCCTATAGACTATTAGATTCACCAAAATCCAAATTCTGTCCCTCATTTCTACAATTTTATAAACTATTCAGAAAAAAATAAAAAGCAACACTTTGACAAGACAAATCCAACTGATCACTGGAAATAATTTGTGACATGAGAACAGCTTAACAACAAGAGTGCCAAGGGTGATTATAGCACTGAAATATTTTAGGAAAACATTTGTTAAAATCTGTTCTTGTCCTTTTAGCTGTGCATGGGGAGAACAAGTTGTTCTCTTGCCCTTCAGGGAGGATTTTATTTCAATACTGAATTTCTTTTTCCAAGATTGAAGCTGACTCAAACTCTCTTTGCAGCCTTTGCTTTCTAGATTTTCTGGGTTTGCCAGTTTGTTTTCCTTGCCACATTAGTGGGGATGATTTACATAAATTTCATTATTTAGCACAGAGAATTGGCACAAAATCTGTTTCTCAACCTGTATTTATGCTTATCAACACTTATACCTCAGCAAAAACTCTCTTTCAGAGTTCACATCTCCTATATGTCAAGATCACCAGAACTCCCGATCACATCTGCAAACTTTCTTACGCTGTCTCATCCACATGAAGGCATAAGCAAATTTTAGTCAGCAAATTTTCAACTAAAAGTAACAAAAAAAAATTGGATACCCTTAGGTCCAAGAGAAACCTTCAGCTGAATTCAACACATTCTTTCATTTTCCCATGTGCATCAATGAGAAGTCACTAGTGCTTGATTTTCCTTTTTTCCTCAGTCCTATTTTACATTATACTAAACTGACATCCTGTCATAAAATATCCTTCACAAAAAATGGAGCTCTAAGGTCACAATGGAAAGGTTTGTGTAATTTCTGTGATTACAGTTCATTTTGTTGTACTTTTTTTTTTGGCAGCTCCCCAGCTAAAATATCAAAGTGAAGCTTAAATTTTGACCATACAGAAACATGACTGTCGAAATACCAGTTGCAAACTTAGAATTTCTTCAGCATTTTCATTTGGCAAATGGCCTCATATTTCCTTATAAATACTTTGATTTCTATGAACAAAAGAACCAGTTTTCTAAGGCAAAACTCCTACTGCAAGAGAGGTAAAATAGCAAAAACATTCCTTGATGAAATGGAACTCTAGGCAAACTGAATAGGGCAGTCAATGGCATTTAACCCTCTCACCAAACAGATGCCAAGGTAATGCCAATTGCTTCACCCTTCCCTGTAAATGTTGTGTATGAAAATATTGGGTTTAAATGCCTTAACATTCCAACTCCATGGCTGACAGCAGGAGGATCATAAGTAGCAAGTAATACAGATGCAGTGATAATGAGAATACTCAGAGTACTCAACCACAAAGAGGTGTGACACATCTCTCTGACAGATTTGCACAATTTCTGAGCCAAAACACCAAGTAGGTGCTCACAACAGCACAGGGCTAAGACCTAACAGAGCTGGCAACATGATCCATCTTCTCAGAACTGACACAAGGGAATTGCTTGCCAAAACTAAGATGCAGGATGAAAACCCTCCCAAAAAAACCAAGCAATAGTGGTTCTCAGGGTTCTCAAAATGCATAATTTTTGTGTATTTTTTAATTTGAATGTAATAAACTGACAATGTGATCACAAGCGGTGGCCCTGAAAATGCATTATGTGGATGGTTTAATGAATTTTTTAAGGGCTTTTTGTACCAAAATGGTGTTATTGGCGTGATCTAAGTGGCTGCACGTCTTGCATAAAACCTGCTGTACCAGTCTTTCATGGAAATGTGACCAAACAACACAGCTTCTTGTTTCACAGAAAAACCAAGACCTTCAGGCCCTTTGAATGCATGTGTGACACAGAGAATATTTGTATATCTAGAGCATGAATGTTTTCAGTTAATTTAGAAAGTAATATTGAGATTATTAGTCTCAATAGCATTTTTGAGACTAATGACTAGGTGGGTACACTAGAAACCATGCATTTAGTTTGACTTCCTGTTCATGGATATTTGGGGAAAACAATTCATTTTCTTTGCAATACAGACCACAGTTAGTTCTTACCTATGTTTTAAAATCTAACCAGAAATCCTCATCACCCATTCTGTGCCTTCAGAGCTGCATTTCAAACCAGGCACATATTATCTTAAAAAAGTTTTTTAAGTAGCCCTTCAATAATTTTCCTTGCAGAGTTGAGCTATTTGCTAAAGACAACCTGTTCTCAAGAACAGAGACCTGGAATGTGCCTCCTGCCTCAGCAGTCTCCCTGCTCTGCTATTTTAGTGGCTTTACCCTCTTTTTATCATCCCACTTATCAAGCTATCAAAAGCTATTTGAGAAGTGTCAGCTTTCTTACCTCCTCCAATATCCCCACATCCACACAGTTCCATTGGAAAAAAACCTTGCAAAGATGATCCTTTCAGAGCTGAAAAGATCAGGCCCTTTATGTCTTTTTGGGTAAGAGAATCTCACTGTTCCACTGATCTTCCCTGAATTCAGGTCACTCTGAAACCTGTTCTGGAGCAAAGTTGGTCAGAGCTGGACATAATCTTTCTATGTTTCAAGAATGCTGATATACCTAAATATCTTGGTTTATCCTGCTGCACAAGGAAGAATTCCTATTTTAGTTAGGGAAGCTTAGCTGAGAACTTCCAGAAGAGCTGAGAAATCCGTGTGCATGTGCTGAATCACTGGCCTACATTTCTGCTGTGCAGGAGGTCACCAGACAGCAATCACAAGTTTCACAAATACAGGGAGAACTTTGTGTGGGATGAATTTGTCCATCACACCAAATTGACTTTGCTGTGTCTGTGTTCAGGACTGGTTTTCAAAGCTGGTCCAGCAACGTTGGAGATGTAAATGAGGTAACAGGCACAAATAGAACGGCATTTATCTAGTATTTCAGACAAATTGCTTTTAAAACCATCAGAGTTGGCTAGTTTACATTTCAGTGATTTTTAACAAGTTCCCTGCTTTGAATCCTAAAGTTGGTAAAGCTCCATATTTATTTTCCATAAAAAAAATGAAACAGGCTGTCCTAGAGTCTGTAATTTTCTTACAGTCTGGCTTTCGACTGTAGTCTGAGCTACAGAGCAATATCCCTGAAAAGAAAGCAAGTCTTTAGAGATCACAAATAACCAATTTCACAGTACAAGCAGTTGTAAATAGAGCTAAATTCCCTTTAGTAATAAACTATTCATCTTTGTGCTTCATTGAGTTCAAAGAAAAGCATTTTTCAGAGTTTAAGCAATTAAGTTTACATTTTATTTTCTCCTCTTGAAAGGAAGTTATCACAAAAGCCTGGGATTGAGAAGCCACTGTGGTATTGCAGGTATTCCCTGCCTATGAAATTTCAATTTAGCAAGGCATGCCAAACTCTACTGGCAACTAAGGTTCAATACACTAAACCCACTTTGTTTTCACACTGTGTTTGTTTTGAATCGTTACTGACCCAGCTGATTAGCTGCTGAATTAGGATGTCTGAACATTAGAACCATAGAATTGTTTAGGTTGTGGAAAGACCCCTAAGATCATTAAGCCCAACCATTAACCCAGCAGTGCCAACTCCACCTCCAAGCCATGTCCCTCAGGGCCGTGCCTACAAGTCTTTTAAATACCTTCAGGAATGGAGACTCCACCACTTCCACTTGACTTTCAGCACAGCTGTGTGGGTCAAGAGTCGTGTTCAGCCCGCCCAGGGTGCACAGATCCCACTCCTTGTGGGTTTCTTATCTTCTTTTCTTCTGTTAGAGCTGGGATTAAAGCTTGGGAGATGCAGTTTTCATCTCAGTTGTTTATTAATTCTTATCCATAGTACAGTCTCACAAGTTGTGAGTTCTTGCTTACAAGGTAGAAAATGGCTCTGTCTCTAACTCTTTCCAAGGTCTTTTAAGATAATTTATCCAATAACGAGATGACACCTATATTATTTTTACTTTTGACCCAATAACCAAACACCCATGGTCAACAATGTGGAGTTTTTCACCCAATTAGAAAACACCACCCAAACCCATGAAGAAGAAGGTGAAGGAAGAAGAAGAACTTAGCCTACACCCTAAAACCTCCATCTTACCCTCTCTATATTACTATATACTAGAACCTCAAATCCTAAATTTTGCACCCTGTGATATCACACACTTCTATCCAAACTCCACACCCACAATCCCAGTGCTGTCACTCAATTTTGGAAGCCTTTTCCATGGCCTCAGATCAAATGCAGTGCTTGCTTGGGGGTCAGTGCCTTTCAGCACAGAAAGCCTGAAGTTCTCAGCCTGCAGGGTTCCAACAACTCCTTCTGCATCCTGTGGCCGTGAGCCAAGCACAGGAGACAGAGGGGCCTCGGGGCTGTTTTGGGTGCTCAGGTGCTGTTGTGTCAGTGGGGATGTAACAATATCTCCCTCTGAAGAAACACAGGATGGAAAACCAAGATCCCAGCCACTTCTGGTTGCTGGCAAAGTTCCCATGGCTCTCCAGTTAAACACAAAATTGTTCATCTCAGTGACTTGGCCAGATTCAACCTCAGGTAATTACAGTTTGTCAACCTGAACTTCCCATGCAGATCAGAGTGGGTTTCTGTGGAGCTAGGCAGCCCCTTTGTTTCACAGCTTTTCAGCAGAGCATGAAATGATCTCTGCACAAGATTTGAATACCTTTAAAATTTGCCTTCAGCTGCACAGAGGTAAGCCCATCATTATTAACACCACAGGGCTGCATGCTAGATTTTGTGACTTCACTTTTTCACTGGTTCCAGGGTGTTGGGGCTGTGCTGATAGTCCATCCCACAGAAAATGTCTTTGCTTTTACTGAAAAAACAAGTTTAAATCGTGTCTTGCAGAGGGCCAGGTAAAATCCCTTCAGAGATCTTTAGTCATGTCATGGTAATTGTTTTCTTTTGCACTGTAATAGATGAAATGCAGCTGAGCCAGTTGCTTTGCATAGACTCATTTGTATAATCTTGACCTTTTTTCCAGGTAGCTGAAACATCTGTGGCACACCGTGATTGTTTATTTGCACATTGATTCAGCAGTAAACTGAACCAGTAGATTGGAGAAATCACTGGAGCAAATCTCCTCAGGAAAACGTGAATGAAGAGAAGGTGCTGTGATATAGGTGCAGCCCACTGAAAATCCCTAATTTTAAAACAAGCCAGAAATTTGGAAAAAAATTAGGAAAGAACTGCTGAAGCATGTGACCTTGGGGTGATAAAATCAGATGTGGGAGCCTAGCAGCAACTGAGAGAAATATTTCTGTCAGGGAGAGGCCTGTGAAAAAACAACACCCCAGTGAGCTTTTTCCATGAGGAAATTTGAAATCTAAATATTCTGGTGCTAGAATCCAGGCAAGTCATGTTGGAGCAGCTGAACTCTTGCAAACAGAAGCACAAGTTACCTCAGGAATATTATCTTTTGATGCAGAACTCAAACAGACACCATTCAGTCATTCATTCCATCTTCTCCTTTTCGCATATGAGACAGATGATGCACAAATGAAAGCTCTGTTGGATTTCAGTAAATCTGCTCTTTACCCTAACCAAACCAGTTGCTCAAGCCTACAAAGCACTGAAGAAAATATACATTGCTGATATAGTATTTTTTGGATTCAAAAGATTATAAAATTTAACAAGCCAAACGTTTCATGCAAGCATAGCAGGTATCTTTAGGATAAAAATCCTGACATCATGGTTAAGGTGATTAACTGCAGCTAAAGAATTTCACTCCAGTTGTGAATGCCATTCACAGCACTTCTTTATGAGGTGCCAGCAATACACAGCACATCTTTTCACCAGTGCTGTACTAAGCACACTTAAGACTGCTATAAACCCCAGATTAAGAAACTCAGAGTACTCATTGTTCATTTATCCAGGGAGGGGTGGATAAGAACAGCACTATTTCCTCTCTCCTTTTTTCCTCCTCACTCTTCAAATCAGATACTCCTTTAGATTTTATATTTAAACTATTTGAAATAATGTTTAGCAGTCTAAAGGATCAGATACAATAAATATAATAGTAAATATAGTCTCACTCTGTCTTTTCCCATCTGAACAATTCAGAATGTTCAAGTTAAATATCATCATTTCCATTTTTACAGAGGAAAGACACAATTCAGCTTTTCCAGAGCCACGGGGGTGTTCAGGTCATGGTGGTGACCCAACAGCTGGATTTCTAGAAATTGAAAATCACACGGTTTAAAATGGCAGAATGACACAAAACTCATTCTGAGGCAGCTCTAAAGTGGAATTTCTCTGATCTTTACCTCTTGTTTTCTCTCCAAACACAGTGGTATGGCAAAGAGGAAAGACTGAGAGAAACTGTTTGGTCACAATTAAGTTTTCACGTAATAAGGAGTACAATTATGTCAAACATGTGCCAGTAAATGCTTCATACTACAATTGCAAGACCCATGTAATTCTACACAGGAGTTAAAGGCCCGTTACAGCTGTAATGTGCACAACAAAATCTGAATGTGGCATTACCAAGCATTGAAATCCATGCAGATCCCTATTAAATAAACAGTTTCTGTATCTGAATTTATGCTCCATATTGATACAGCCTCTAACTACCATCTAATTTGTTGTTTTGTTTTGTTTTTTCTAAAGCTAATTCATGCCTTTGGATACATTTAGTGAAATCCCATGGGACTTGCATGTGCATATCTGAGCACAGACTTAGTGACAAACCCTTCCCCTTCCCAACACGTTGTATTATTACCTATAACTGCTGTCTTTTTCTTTCTTTTTTTATCACACTTGAATCTTTGGGGGACACTACAAAAAGAAGTGCAGCACGTTCCATTTGTTGACAGTTTCATTTCTAAAAGAAAATTCAATAATGCTGTACCCATGCTGTTCCTGGGTAAGTGTAAATGGGGTCTTGTTGTCAGTGCTGTCCCTCAGACACATTTCTTTTCTACTCTCACTGAGCCTAAAAATAGAAGCTGAAAAAGGCAGAAAAATAAAAATGAATAGGAGAATGCAAGCTATCCCTACCAAGTTCATGAAAATGCAGTGATCTACCATAATGCTAAACACAGGATAAAAATATCAAAAGAGAAAAATATTGCACCAATTTCCTCTTACACACAAATATTATAAACCTCAGGGTCCAGCTCTTCTCTTCCCACTCCATCTGACTTGACACACCTCCTCAAGAATTATTTAAAAAATAATGAACATCCATTATAGTATTAGCTACAAGCTTATGGATTAGCACTGATCACAGAGACATACTTTTAAGTTACTGAGTTCAAAGTGAACCTACGTCCAGACCTTAAAATTTGGTTTTGACTTAGGATCATTCAGTTGAGATCTAACAGTCCAATGTTTCTTTCCCAACATCCAGATTCAATTTGCTTTTCTAACACTGTAATTTTTAAAAAAGTGAAAAATTCATGGTTTAAGTCTAATGAATTTTAGCAATTCTGAAAAATCTCAGTAATAAAATTGTTGTCCTTGCTACTAAAACTGTGTTTTATAGGCCGAGTCCAGTTTCTGGGAAATGAAAAAAGACTTTGTAATTCGCTTTCCATAAGAAGAAAATAGTTTTCAACAAGTCAGTTGCTTTGCAATAAACTAATTTTTGGATTTGTTAGTTGTCATGTGGCATGTATAATGCTTTTTAATTATTATTTATACTGAATATCATTAATGCTAAGGGACTTCCTGCAAGGGGTTCAAGGCAGGTACCTACAGGAATCAAAGACTTTCTACTTTACTTAGGCAAACTTTGAAGGCAAACTCTTACTCTGGACACTTAATATTGACTCAGTGAAATTCCTGACCACCCTTAAGAACCCAATAGTCTTCTCCAAAGTTGCCTTGCTCTGAACAGAATTTCTTCCTTTACTACATTGAATAGAGGATGTCTAAAAACCTGACAGCATTGCAAATAATTTTAAAGCAGCTCAACCCATCTAACCAAACACCCCTGTATGAAAGGAAATCCCTGTGTAATGTCAATAAGAAAAATAACAAATGAAAAGAAAAGAAAAAAAATCCAAAACCACATTGGCATGCAAAGGAATTTAACCTGTAATATTTGCCTCAGGTTCAATAGACTTCAACTAATCTAAACTTTTATATCCTAATGCCCTACTTACAACCCAAAATCAGAGAGACTGGACATTACTACAACAAAAAAGGAGGATGTTTCTGAGGGTGAATTTACCAGGCTCCTTTATCTAGATCTTTACTACACTTGCCTTGTGTTGTCTTTCCCCCCCCCACATACACACACCTTTTCCTTAAAAATGGAAGATACAATCCTTTTAGCAATTTATTTATCTGCAGTAAACCTTCCATGACCAGAACACAACCACCACCCCAGCCCAAGCTTTTAACTGAAATAGATTACCATAGGTTTTCCTACTTTTTTCTTCAAGCACATATCAAATCCTCCAAATCCAAACTCTCTGTTTTCAGACCATTTAAAACCATTTAGAGCTTTGAATCACCATACTGTCATTAGTGGCCTAGCTGCCAGTCACATATTGTTGTGCCACTCTGTTTTGAATGGCCTAAGATTTCTTGTTAGCTTTCTGAAAGCACAATTTTTTTTGTTTGAAATAAGTTTCTCAAACCATTGTGTGCAGCTTGCAGTGTAAAAATAAATACAGGGAAATGCTGGAAATGAATTGCTGTAGAAATACTGACATGGAGCATGGCCTTTAGAAAAGAAGCAAAGAAATCTGGATATGGTAGTTACTGTCTGCATTATCCTTCCTCCAGGAGAGGAATTCAAAAGCAGACACACAGTTACACCGTTTATAGCAAAACCTACTAGTCCATGAAATCAGAAGCTGCAAGAAAAGAATGGTTTTTATATTGTATCAAAATAGCAGAGAATAGAGCTTGGCTGTTGCAGCTCCCAGAGAGCCTTGAAGCCTTGAATCATGAATCTGTTTAATAAGCAGGTCTAATTTTGCAACAAGTACAAACAACACAAAACCTCTTTGAATGGGTTTGGAGCTGCTAGATGCTGCCTGTAGTAGCTGCAGAGACCTTCAAAACAGGTTTGCCTCTGTTTTCTGTGTTTTGTACACCAGGAAAATCAACCCAAAGTAGGAATTAAATAAATTAAAAGGTCTGTGACACGTAGAAAAATTAAAATCTACCCTTTAATTTTACCTAATTTATTTTTTTTTATACAATGCTTACAGCACTAGAACAGGGAAATAAGAGAATCAAACCATTTAAACACCTACCCAGTCCAAACAAATGAAAAACTCACTACACTTTCTTTTCTTTTATACCAAATGAATAAGCAAAACTTATTGTCAGATTCAGGCTTTGGAGGTTACAGTTTCAGGCAGAAAGAGAGGTCTCGTGCCTTTAAAAGCTTTATTCAATATTTAATTCCATGTGATTTGTTTTCTGAAGTTGGAAGAAACAAGTTATTTCTGAAATTAAAAGTACTGTCAATATTCTCATATGTTCTTAAACAAAAAACATCTGGTTATGTTTAGATATGGAACAACATTTTATCTCAAGAATATTTGCCCAGTGACTGGGGAAGGACTACGGCAAACATTTGGAAAACTACAAATTGGAGGGAATTTGAGGTTTTTCATTTTTCTTTTCCCCATGGAAATGAATTTTTGCTAGACTTTAAAAAAAAAAAAAAGATGGGGAGGGGAGAAAAGAAGATAAAGTACATATTAAAATGCACCTTCACTGTATTCATTAATAATACACAGCTACTGTGTTGTTGTGTACGGACAAACATACAAAGACTAATTTAACAGAATTCCAAATGAACCACTGGTCTTTGCAGGCTGTATTGTTTCCAAATTTCACAAGAGCAAGGCTGGAATATTAAAACAAGTTCCATTTGAAATGTCTGGTTTTCCTAATCACTAATTGGGATTGTGAATAGAATTAAATGAAAAATACATAAAACTAACTGTGGTAGCAGCTATGGGCTCTGTTTGCTCTACTCTGTCTTCTTTTAATTTAAATTCTGGCTCTGTGGTAGAGAAGATTCTCAGGATTTAAATTTGCTTCAAGTCTGAAGAAATGCTTCTAATAATCAATGCCTACCAAAAATAGATTTGAATCATAGATTAATCTCTTTACTGATGTCATTAATAGACAACCCAAAATGTGAAAGGCACACCCTGTCATGTGTCCTTTATTTGAGAGCTAAGTTTTCATGCACTGCAGCTTAAAAAATGCTGGACTAAATATGTATTTCCCTCAGAAAAGTCACCTGGAAGACTGGCAGCTTGAGAAGCTGCACAAACCCATTAACCTCCATAGTTGTTGTTTGTTTTTATCACTTAAAACAGTTTTTTAATCCAGATACTTGCCAAAGCTTTTTTTGAACATACTAGTTTAGAAAAAGAGAATGAAATAAAAGATTTAGCAGTACAGTTGCATATTCTTTTTAAAACAGCATTTGTTAAAAATTATTGTGCACCAAGAGGCAGAATAAATATATTTTACTCTTCTTCTTGCTGTGAGTGATAAACACCAAAGGGGAGCAGAAAGTTGTTATTACTCATTAAAAACTCACTATATTTTACCAATGATGCTTTGGACTTGTTACGGAGTCCCAAGATCTGCATGAGGCACACATGAATAAATTTCAACCCACCAAAATGTTTGGAAGTGTGGGAGAACACTCCTAAAGATTAAGAATGCTTATCAACTTTTCATGACACGTCAGGACTCAGAAGACTTGAGTTTGATCCATTAAGCCTCACTTAGTTTACAGAGCGTTTTAAAGGGATATAGTTTGCATACTGAAAGGTTTTCTGTAAATATAAACATTCATTAAAATTTATTAGCATTTGTAAAAATAAATACATTATAATGTACAATTCCAATGCCTGTTCACAGACAAGATAAACCCAGGGGCCTGTCTTAAAACTAGAGAGAATGCTTGATTTGCAAAGTGCTGTAAAAAAAATGGATGAAGTACTGAAACTATTTTTTCTTTATTCCATGTAGAAAAAAAATGCATATTTAGTGCATAGTTGACTTTTCTAGATTCACCATTGTTTAAAAGCTTCTAATTTTACTTAGAATGCTTTGTATTACTTTCATTCAAAAAAAAAAAAAAACCAACTCTGTCCTCTGGTAGAAATAGAGGATGCATTGGGTCCTTTGTGTATTTCCTGTCCTTCTAGAACTAGCTTCATCCAGAACCACAGCGAAAATGAAACATCAACCCACACAAACATTTGGAAAAATACATTTTAGAAGACTCGACTCTCATCACCAATTTGCCAGAGTTGTTTGCATTTTCTTAGAAGATAATCTTAAAAACAGCTGTTAATCAAGATGCTATTTTCTATAGGTTTGAGATAGTAACGAGCTTTTTAGGTTTGCATTCAAAAAATATATCTGTCCTCCGGTAGAAATAGAGGACGTGTGTTTTGTGTGTTTCCTGTCCTTCTAGAACTATCTTCATCCAGAACTGCAGCGAAAATGAAACATCAACCTACACAAACATTTGGAAAAATACATTTTAGAAGACTCTCATCACCAGTTTGCCAGAGTTGCTTGCATTTTCTTAGAAGATAATCTTAAAAACAGCTGTTAATCAAGGCGCTATTTTCTGTAGGTTTGAGATAGTAACCAGCTTTTTAGGTTTGCAACCTTGAGCAGCTCCTTCCCCAGGCAGAGTTTGAACAAAGTTCTGCACCAAAGACCAGATTTTTTTTCAGTTCTCCATCACATCCCAAGGCAGAGCCCCAGATCCCCTGGAGCAACAGCTGTCTTTTAGGTTTGAAGATTCTGACTTAGGTGCAGGAACAAATTTAAATCTGACATTTACGGAAGTTGCTGAACGCACACCTTGGTGCTTTTAATCTTCTCCCCACAGATGCTGTCCCCACCACAGCAGCTGCTGCTGCTCTGAGGTGGTGCCTGGTAGCTCAGAACAGGAATCTCAGGAACAAAGAAAAGAAAAAAATAAACAAGGGGATGACTTCTAACGTGCTAACATTTGCAAAACAGAGTTCCAGTTGATACGGAGGCAAAATAGCAACAAGACCTTTAGGATGAACTTTGTATTTTTTCAGCATATGGCCTTTCTGTGTGCAAAAAACTCAAAGCCTTTTCTGCTGACACAAATATAATTTAATGAGAAGTAAGATGGTTTTGCCATTAAGGCTAATTATTAAGTTTTGTACGAACCAATGATGCTAAGGAATCAGGATATTTTGGTTCTTCTCAGTTTAGTGGGACATTGGCATTTGGATGCCCTAGGCAGCCCTGAAACTCTTTGTCTTAATGCTCATGTTGATGAATCAGAAATGCATTTCAACCTCTGAACTTACTTTGCAATGCAGGCACAATATTAATAAGCACAAAAACCAAACTAAAAATATGCTTGTATTTCTAAGCATTCCCTATAGAACTTACTGAGACACAGGAAAGAATAAAAAACAATCTGAGAAGCAGATTATTGTCACAATCTACCCTGAAAGGTTTTTACAGCACAGTGGAAGATTGGGCAGACAAAGGAAGACAGTGTGAATTCATCTGGATTTCAGCAGAAATCTCAGGGAACCTGGCAAAAGAAAACTATGCTACAATAAGGGGTAAATGGTGATGAAAAGCAACACCAATTACAACAAATAATGTCACATGAGAAGATTAAAAGGTATCCTACAAAACAGCACTTTCCTTGCTACCTAGGCCAGTATTATTCAACATGCCAACAGAGGATCTGGGGGCAGAAATCATCTCAGCAGTATTTTCAAAGCAGCAGCAAGATCTAACCAGACATAATCAAGTTGAGTATGGATTTATTATATTATGTTTTTACACAGAATTTTGTGAAATGCTTGTCTAATAAAGATGAGGGAAAAAATGAAAGGATCGATTCAGAACAAAAAGAAGCATTTAAAGATTACCCCTATGTCACTTTCTGTGTGATTTCTGGTATACTCTCAAATAAAGGAAATACTGTCTTAAATGCTTGATTGTTCATGATAAGCAAACATGAGGTGAACATGCAGTAAAGATGAAAGAGTCATTTCTATTCCTATTATTGACTTAATGCCAGTGATTTAAAGATTATCACTTCAGGCCCTCACCATAGAGAAGAAAATAATTTTCCAAGAATTCTTTGCCACTTTGCTCCTGTCTACAAGGAGTGTGAATGCCTCTCTTCACCCTGCCCTACAACTCTCACTGCTGCATTCTGGTCAATCCACAGACATTTCAGTGGTGCCCTTCTCTGCAGCAGGAAAATTCACTGATCACCCAAGGTGCCCAGAGTTATCAGTCTTTTTGTTCCTGGATGACAGTGACAAGAGACCAAGGAAATGCCTCCTCAGGAGCATTGCAGAGCTTGCCATCTTCATCTCCCACAGAGCCAGGGCAGCAGCCATAAGAAATAGGATGTGCAGATGTTACCAGGGTCTCAGCACTTTGGAGCACCCAAAGCCTGCTCACCTTCCCACCCTGCTGTCCTGCCAGATGTGGGAAGGATCCTTCACCTTCCAGGCTGATGAGGATAGAGGCATTTCACTACTCTCAGATGCCTAAGAAGGCTCCAGAAGGAGAGAATAGGACTTGGACATCTCACTGCAGGACAGCAACATCTCACTTGGACAGCCCCAGGGCAGGAGAAGACCAGCCTCAAGAACATCTAACGGACTAAAGGTGCACAGATCCATGGGTCCTGATGAGATATATCCATGACTCCTGAGGCAGCAGCCTGAGGAAGTGGATAAGCAGCACATTTGAGAAGTCAGGACATCCCAATGAAGTTCCCACTGACTGGAAATGTTTTCCTCTCCCAGGAAAGCAAGCTGACTGAGTTGGGGTCATTACAAGAATCAAATGTTCAGTGCAATATGCTGTTTAATTAAACACAACTGATATATTGTAACTGAAAGAAATACTAAATCCTGAAGGAAATTAGATAAAAAGAATCTATATTTATGTGTATGGTAAAAAAAAAATAGAAAAATCAGCCGAACAAAGCCACAAAAGTCAAGGATAGACACACAAATACACACAAAAGAACAATGGATGTTACTCTTTGTATGAAAAATAAATATCTCACTAGAGCTGACATTACATTTTGGTACTTAGATTTTATTCCAGCTGAACTGTCATGCTGCATTTAGCATGATACACGTTGTTAGGACACAACTCTGCCACATCTCCAGTAGAAGTTCAGTTCAACCCCACCAACCACCTATTGATTTTGCAATGCCTGTGTGCTGACCAGCAATGCCTCTACATTCTTTCAGCCCCTCGTGACTCCAGTTTACAAGGCAAGTTGGGATCATTCTGCCTGGAAAAGAGAAAGCTCTGGGGAGACCTTATATCAGCCTTCCAGTGCCTAAAGGAGGCTACAAGAAAGATGGGATTTTTTACCAGGGCATCACTGGGAGGAAAGGGTTAGAAGCAGAAGATTTGGTGAAGAGAAAATACCTTTGCTCAAATTTATCTCACAGCTGAAAATGCTAACAATGCTGCTGTAGGAAACCTTCCCATTATACCTGTTGTTGTATACCTCACCTGCTTTGAGAGGAGGAATTCCTGTGTGGAGATAACACATTCAGAAACACAAGCTTGAGTCTCCTGCTTCGAGAGAGAAATCATAAACTTGTGATAAACTGTGTGTGCACAAAGCTCTTGGAAAACTGGGGCAGGCAGCAGCCCATGGACGAGCTGAGCCTAACAGACCCCCAGTCCCTGTGAGTCTCTGGTGCCCAGAGTTTTTACAGAGGAAATGAAAATAAATCTCCTGTTTGCATTCCATGGTTTGATGATCACCCTGGTTACCTGCATCTGTCCATTCCCACAGGAATGTGGTGAGTGATAGGATAAGGGCGAAATGGCTCCAGCTGAAGGAGGACAGGTTTAGATTAGAATTTAGGAAGAAATTCTTTCCTGTGAGGGTGGTGAGGCTCTGGCATGGGTTGCCCAAGAGAAGCTGTGGCTGCCCCATCCCTGGAAGTGTTAAAGGCCAGGCTGCATGGGGCTTGGAGCAACCTGGGATAGTGGAATTAATCCATGTCTGTGTTGGAATGAAGTGATCTCTAAGGTGCCTTCCAACCCAAACCATTTCACTCAAAAAGAGCTTATTGATATATCTAAGAACTTTTTGCTGACATACACAGACCATTGAGGCTTTGCAGTCCTATGATTTTTGTAGCTAACACTACAAAAATAATGGGTCTTACCTCTGACCCACACTTTAGCAGAACGCTGTGGTACGTGCTTACACAGCTAAATTAACTTCAGAGTTAACAATCCCACCCACTGAACTGAAGATAAAAAAAGTAATAAATGAGGAACCGTATTTCTAAAAGAAATAAAAAGTCATCTTTAGTGCAAAACAAAAATTAAACCAATCAAGACATTCGCTACAGCAAAAATGTTATTATCAAATGACATCTGAATAGACACACAGGTTTATATTAATAATGAAAATAATGAATATTGGGTGTGAAAGAGGAGGCAATCAAATAACCAGGTCCTATATACTGCCACCAAAAAGAGTAATGAAATTACAGTTTTCTCCCCCCAAGTCTATATATTCTCATAGCACTGTGATCTTCAGTTCATGCTACACTGTTTCACAAGTGCTTCATTATAAAAACATTTTGCTGTTGAGGAAACAGCTTTGAAAATATTTTTCATCCAGCACATGCCAGGAAAGTTAAGCTAGTGTGGATGAAGCAAGTTTAAAGCTTAGGCAGCCACTCCTCTTTATTATCCAGTGTACAGGTTCCCATTCTCCAAATGCTACTCATTGGGTATTAAGTTAACTAATTTTATTAAACTTGTTTTAAATAAGTCACTATCTGCAACAACAAATATATATAAAAAAAATTTAAAAATTTATACTCCTTTTTCTGGTCTTTATTCCTTTGCATATTGCTGCCTCATGTTATAATGTGTACAAAGATTTTTGTTTGGTCAGTCTATAATACAGTCTGAGGAGCACACTATTCTTTTTTGGCATAAAGGTGTCTCAATTAACATGGTCTAGAGAATAACATCATCTTATGCCCTAGAAACACTCAAAAATACTTACTTGCTTTGAAAGAAGGTTCATTTTTAGGCCTTGCTGCTTTAACCTGTCCAGAGGCAATAAAAATCCAAAGGGGAAAAAAGTCAATTCTGAACGGCAGAAGTTCTTATAAGCACTGCTTTTCAGACCTTGGGAACCCAAAAAACATCTTTACCTTGAAGGTATTTTGCCAAAAAGGTTTATTAATTCACAAGTCCTGCAGAATTATAGTCAAGAGTTCACATAAAGTTGGAGAGGAAAGAAAAAGGTAATGGTGAAAGAGAAGCATATGCATCTCATAATGCATATAACCACATGAATTTACATATTTTCAGCAGAACTTTGTGCTCTTGGTACTTTCAGCCTTATGGGTAGGCTGAAAAAAATAAAAGCTGTTTATTTTCAGAATTATATTTAAGGTAACTTCCTTCCCCTTCCACCCTGTTTTTGAATATCTTATTGCCTGTAACAAATTTAGAATACGTGGTTGAGTTCTACAGAGAGCTGTCTGATATGGCACCAAACAGAGAAATAATTTTTTACTAAAATATTTACCAAAAAAAAATCCTAAAAGAAATTATAGCAAAATGAACTGGATACAAAGTATGACATTTCCAAGAGATATGGAAGACTTGATTTAAGGATGCTGTTACATAAAATAAAATGAGTCAGAATTTGTTTACCCTGAAAAGCTTCCAGAGGTCTTCTGGTCACTGTGATCCATCTCAGAGGGCTTTGATTTGACAGTCATAAAAACTACTCTGATCATCTAATCTGCTGATTTGGCTTTTGCCCCATGATCTATTTTAAAGTATAATAAATGGGTTTCACTTAAAGATAGTTTTGTTGTTGTTGCTGCTGCTTTCAAAATTCCAACAGAGATCTTATTCTTACAACCTATGCATGCAATAAGTGTATTTGAGCTTCATTAAGCTCAGTTGCAGGATTTTCCATTTTAATTTCAAGGGTTTTTAATGTAAATCCAACCACTGGCAACCGAGCTTGCTTTCAATTCTGTGTGAAATACTCAAATCTAACAACATGATTACATTTCTTTTAAAGTTCTGATGTTCTTTAATGAGTTGGATAGAACACATTTCTGAAGATTCATTATGAAAAGCTCGAATTCTGTCATCTTAAATGGAATGTTAGGTTATTTTACTGGCTTGCCTTTTTACACTGCCCAGTGTTTTCCCCTGGCCATTGACTGGATTACAAGAAAGCCCTTCTAGTGATGACTTGTGCACATTACGATAAGGAAAAACACAAGAAATACAAAAAAGTTCCATTTAAGGAGAGGTTGGGGCATTTTTTCCCCTTTCTCCCATTGACTTCCCATGGAAAACACCTGATTATTTCAGAGAAATTACACAAGAAGTGAATTCAACACTTATTCTCATTCTGCTCCAGGCTAACCCTGTCAAAATTGTAAGTGATTACAAAATATGCCCAGAACTGGAATGCTCTGCTTTCAGTCTACAAATTAGGGCTCTTTTCAGCACACACAGCAGTTTTGTAAGAGCCAGGAACAGTCACAGAACTGCTTTTGTGCTCTCCAGCACACCATTAGTGAAATGATGAAATGGGGATTTTTCAATGAGTATTGGCATATTTATATTAACTCTCTCTGTTGGCTTTTCCCAAAATACCTTTCAGCACAAAGCATAAAAAATACAGAATGAGAGAAATACTCTTAGATTTTGTTCTATCTTCAAGGGTTTTTTCCCTCACAAACATCTTTTTTAAAGCTTGCTTGTCCCCCCTTTCATTTCTAGCATGTGACTCCACATCCACATCTTTGACAGTCACCCCCTAATACTGAGGTGGTTTATTCCATGCTAATAGTAATAGAGAAAAAAAACCAGTTCATAATACATTAGAAGTATATAAGAGATGCATCCTCATTGTTGCATGCAACTCTCATTACACAAGTCCTAGAGAAGGCCAAAGACATACAAATATTCAACAAAACTAATTTTCTGTTCTGTATTTCTCTTTCTGAACTACTGAGTGACTTATCTTGAATAAGATTCAATTTTAATACTGATTTTAAAACTTATTTTCTCATTTTGGGTTTGTTTTTAAAAGCATTTCCCTCAAATCCAAGGTACAATGGACCAAACAAATCTCTGGTTCTCCATTGTTGTGCAGGGAGGCAGATTGCAAACTGACCTGAAGCCAATGAAATTCTGCAAAGACAAAAAAATATGTACCTGAATAGGTTTGGGGTGAAGGAGTACAGCTAACGTAGGATTTTCCTTTATGTTTCCCTTAATTAAACCGTGTATAAACCCCCCCAAATTAATACAACCAGTTATAGATAAAGATCCCAGTTTTAAAGCCTTCACTACATTTAAGCTTAACATTTAGGTCTAGGAGTGTTAGAACAGATGCTAAATAAATTTGAAATGGACTTGTGTGCAAAATTATTCATATTCATATTTTGACTGGAATGGCAGGAAGTTACATTCAAGCTGAACTGGCAGCAGCAGTGTTAAAACTGCCCTCCAAGCAGCCAGATGTTCCTGCAATTAACTAACAAGGATGGGTGGATTACTGGGTGATCCATGTGGTAATGTTAATGAAACTCATTTCCAGCAAATGCACAGGTCCAGGGAGGTGTCAGGGACATAAAAATTGCATAGAAGGGAGGGTGGAGTGGACATATTCTGCACAAAAGCAAAGCTATTTACATTTTAGATGTCAGCAGTATCTTGCCTGGCATTTCTCTGGCTGAAACAAGTCATATTTTAAACGGTATTGACATGCCCAGAGCAGGCTTTGCTTTATCCTGAATCGATCCCAGCTCAGAGAACATTATCATTCATCAAGCTATAGACAGGTGAAACCTGTTTATGGACCCTGGACTGCTCACAGGCAACAGGAGGACTTTTCACTGCTCATTTCAGCACTGACCAAAATCCTTATGATCCAAGATTTGTCTTACACACAGAAAGAGGGAGATTTGGTCTGTAAGTCTTGATTTACAAATAAGTCATGGTAATGCAAGTCCAAAATAGCAGATTTAGAAAGTTATGTAGACAAAACTCTACCAGTTATTCTCCATTCTTTATCCTTCACACCTGAATATTGATAAAAAATACATGGTCTTTTCTCTATTTTTCTGCAAAACAGGGAAAGAGTGACTTAACACTTTGATAACATCTTTCAACCAACTTCTCAAAATATTCTCAAGAGCATCAGACTATTAATGACTGTTCAGAAATGGAGAAACTGAGCTTTCAGATGCTGGAGATAACTGAGCACTCCAGATGACAATATCATTCAGGATAGGTCAGAGGGAAGCCTCCTTAGCTAGGATCATAGTGAGAGAATTTACGCCTCTGCATTTACAGCATTTGCCCCTCTGTTCCTCTTTCCTCTGCCAAGTGATTTCAAAAACCCAACCTATACAGTGTTTCAGAAGGGAAAAACCAACCAAACAGAACAACACCACCACACACAAAGGAAAACAGCACTTCTGAAAAGGCAAACAGTAGCAAGTGTGACATCCTGAGACTGTCTGAGCCTGTAGGAGTGGCACACTCTGTGTTACTTCAGTGCAGTGATGGGCAGCTGCAAGCAACCACAAACACTTACTCTGCAGTTAAAAGGAATGCTCTTTTATTTAGGATAAACTTGTTAGCCAGACATCTCAGATCTTAAATATTAATAATTTTACCACCACCCGAGGCAAGCAGAATAAACCAATGAGAGTGAAAAAAATGACACCTCACCCAAGTCTCCTAAGCAATCTCTTGTTTGTCATAATAGTTCTCCCGTGAAAAAAAATTGTGGTGAAAGGGGGATAAGAGGCAGATAATCTTTAAAAAATAAGAAAAGAGCTTGAAGTGAGAACGTGAAAGGGGAAAAGGTGGGAGGGAATTGTTGTTCTCTTGTTTGAAACATTAAAATTTGCCAGAGATTGTTTTGAAACATTCAGAAACAAGAGAAAGTAAGAATGTTCTGTGAAAACCTGAGTTGGAAGGGACCAACAAGGAGCATCAAGTCCAAATCTGAAGTGAATGAATACAAGGACTGAACCCATAACCTCAGCATTATTAGCATCATGCTCTGAACAGTTGAGTTAAGTCTTGTACTCTTAGGTTTTCTGTCAAAAATGGCTTGCTAAGCTGTGTGGAAACATTCCATTTATCCACAAGGTAATTCTCAGAAAGTCCAGAGAAGAACATTGATATCTAACTGATACCAAAGTTTGGTATCAGCCAGATTCCTGACTCCAAACACTGTAGTGGAAATCAGCCCTTAACCAAGGGCATTTATGGCATTTGGGACAGAAATAGAAATTCGCAAAAATCACAGTGTTGGAATAGAAAAACGGAGTGAGAAACCACATTCTGCAAATATTTAGGACACAGGATTTGCTAAGAGGCCTCCCCCATTCAGGGCTTCACTCTGGAGTATTACAGTGGAAAATCCAACTAAAAGTGCTTTCTGAAGAAACAAATACTGGTCAGGCTACACTTCTCTCACCTGGCATTCAATTCCTGGATATAGCTTAGCAAATCTAAGCCCCCTCTATGTCACTGGAGCTTTAAGTTCCATGAAGAAACAGTGGCATGGAGGGTTTGTGGAGAGAGCTGCCTGCAGCAGGGGCAGCCAAAGGGAAGAGAGCCAGGATTTTGAGGCAGCCCGTGATGAGTGACACTGCCATGGAAATGAGATCACACCTCTCTCCCAGGAAAATCTGTTTGAGGGGTGGGGGTGAAGGAAGCATCAGCTGATCAAAACCTCCACAGAGCAAGGATCACTTGGTACATCAGCAGTCACACAGCTCTCCCTGAGAAGGGAGGGAAAAGTTTTCCTCCCACTCGTCAGCTTCGAGTGCGCCTTCCCACTTGCAGGAGCTCCTTGGAGCACCACAAACTCTTAAAAGCTCAGGTCTAAAAAATTCTCAGAAAGAAGGAATGGGAATGAATGCATTTTTAACAGAATTCTTCCAGTTTCAGCTCAATTTTGTCATCTACATGACACTTGCAGTAAGTAAATAATTTCAGATGGGAAATCACGGGTAGATTAGTGTAAGCTTATGGATTGCCAAGGTAATCATTCTGCAGCACAGAAACCTGAGACCTCTTGACCAGGAAGGGAATGGAACACACATCTTACAGAAGGCTTTTATGAAAAGATAATTTAGAGGCTTCAGGGCAATAAAGACAAGTTTGAGAGCAGTTACAATCCACTTTTAGATGATATATCCTCTCAGTCCTTTTCTCCTGAAATAACCTGCTTCTCCACCTCCCTCTACCACAATCTTCCTTCTTTCTTTGTCTTTCTTCAGAGCAGCAAGGGAATGAACATTATGAATTATTGATGTGAGAAATACAGAAATCTCATCAGGAGAGGGGGTTTTTTCTTTTTTTTTTTCCCTGAAAAACTCAGGAGAAAGTTTGGACAGGAGCAGAAAGCCTACTCAGCAGAGGAAGGCATGTGCTTAACCATCTGTAGCAGCTCCACACTTCCTACTGCTTCTCAGAAATCACTGAGACAAGTGACATAAATAGACAAATTCCACCAGAAAAGCAAACAAACAAACAAATAAAAATCCCATAAGACCCAGAGAACACAACACCAACACCCCACACCAAAAAGAACCCCAAACCACCACCAAAAACACCAGCCCACCACCCCATCTAGAACACTCATCATAGGCATCTGTGATTGTTACACTGATTTAGACTTTTTGAGACCTAGTCAGTCCCAGCTGAGAGTGCCAGTGAAATAACTCACATTCTTTCAAGTCTCATATCAATATGAGAGACATTCTTTCCAATCTTTGGAGTTTTATATTAGCAGGGCAACCTCCTCCTTGCATTGTTACAAAAGGAAGGAGTTTTTGCTCACCTTTTTTTCTCTTCAGCCTGCATCAAACATCCAAGGCTTCCTGCCTCCAGGCTTTCACATTTCATTTCTGCCTCACAAGGTGACAGTTACAAATGGCCATGTGTGTGACCTGAGGACGTGTCTGCACCCAAAAGAACCTTCAGGAGGCCAGGATAATGTAAAGGAGCTTGTAAGACATTCATATAAGCCTGTCAAACACCTATAAACTTTTACAGGCTAGAGACTGGTCACCAGTCTGCACTGCAAGACCTCAGGTCCATTCTTTTCCTTTGATCCTTCTGGACATGATTTCACAGATGGAAGATTGTGGGAACAGGTTTGCTGTTACCTCCATCCCAGAACTCTCATGCAAAACAGAGCAAGATACACTTAATATTTGAAGGCATGGGGTGAAACGTGTTTTTCAGGCTCTCTCTTTGTTGTTTTGAATGCACATTAATGGGATTTTAGGGATTATTCCAAGTTCTTTGAACATAAATGCATCCCTTCAGCCTTTCTTAACTTTTCTCTTATCCCAGCAAAGGGCCAATTGTGCCAAATGTGAGCTGTCAAAGCAGATAGCAATAACCTGAATCTAAGTCCACATCTACCTTGAGTAGGAAAGAGGAAAATACCACTGATACAGCACGAAAAAAGCAAAAGGCATCAAATATGCAAATGGCAGTCTGCAGACTGACTGCTCAAACTGTTCAAGCTGATAGCTTCAATACCACTCAGTTTTCCTTCTCACTTTGGCAGACATGTCTGCCTTAACCAAATGTCTTTGCTTCCTTTCCCCCAAGACTAGGGAAAAATGCATCCTCATTTCTTACCTTTCTCTGCCCCTTTCTTCCACATCCTTCACTGATGTTTTTATGTAAGTTTTTTATGTCAGGTTTAGTCTCATCAGCCTCAAGAGTTTTTTCACCTCAAATTCTACTTTCCTAAACTATGGATAGAAACCCCTGGCTGTTTTCTGGAGGATCCATTGGTTATTTCATCTTTTTTTTTTAACATATTCTGCTCTGGCTGGTTATTCCTTCTCCATTAACTGCTCTCTCACTTCAAGGGAAAAAAACCCTCATTTTTTACTTTCTTATTTCTCACCATCTCCTGTTCTCCTTGACTACATTGTTTTCTATTCCAAGATTGTGCCTGTGTTTTGCAGTTAAGCCTCAGAGCAGTTTCAGGCTAACTCCTACTTTGCATTTCTGAAGTGCTATGTAACTCTTCAGCCAAATCAGTTATTTTTAGTGCTAAGAAACAATTATTAGGGTCCTCCATTTTACAAGGCTATAAACTGGTTTCCACTTAAAATGGAAATGAGTGAAATCTTCAACATATATCAATAGAACTTGTTTGTAAAGTTTTATGCTCTGGTAACCTTCATCTTTATTAAGGCTGAAGAAGCCAGTCCCATGTGTCACATTTAGAGGAACACTGGCAGAAATGGCCCTGAAGACATAAGAACCCACTAGCCCAAATAATTTGCACTTTAAATGTAAATGTCTGTCCAACCCCTGAAGCTTCATCTCCCAAAAACCACTTCTAGAGGTTTATCATCTGTATTCAAACAGAGATAAATACTTTCGATGATTTAATAAAAATAAAAAGAGAGAGAGAAGAGAAAAACATAAGGAGAGGAGAGGTAGGATAATGAGCCTGAAACATTAATCTGCTGTGGTTAATCTATTTGTGGATTAATTGAACAACTAAACCAGTTGAAATAACCATTGGGAAGTTCTAGAAGACACAGCTTCTACTTTAGTTCTATTTATAGATTGTCATTGCTTTAGTAACTAACATTTATTAATTGTTTACATTTAACAATGTAAATTATTTATTAAACTGATTACCTCAGATTTTTCAGCCCTATAGAGTTACAGGAGGAGGTCAGGTGATGTTATTCTAAATCCTATCTATTCTGTATTTTAAATAGAGTATTACTCTACAGAGCCTGCAAAATGCAGTCAGAAATAAAGAGATCATTGGGGGACACATATTTAAGCAAATTCCTGAAAATTGCTATGCTTTGACAGTCAAGTTTACAAAGTTCACTAAGATTTCCTGACTTGGGAGCTGTGACTGAACAGTTTGTTATAAATAAATAGGAGGAGAAGAAGCTCACTATATGAAAACCTAGTTGGAAATTATGAGGGAATTGAGACACTAAGGTCTTGCAGAGCTTTGATTACTTCAAATAATTGACAGCTCAAAAGAACAGGTAAATAACATCAGATTATCTATATGTACAAATTCTATATCTGTAGTTTTACAGTGCAAAACCTCTAGTCATTACATTATGAAGTTCTCCTACATACCTGTTATTAACAGAAAATTAGTAAAATTTTCAATAAAAGATGAACTCACACAATGACATTAAAAGTTGAATTTAGAATGGGAAACTTCCTATTCCCTCACATCTGCACAATTTTCCCACTTAATTTACATAACAAATGAATTCCTCTCAGATTAAAATACTTCGGGCTCTCTGTTCTTAATGTATTTGATCATGAAGAATTACCTGGCACACTGACATTTCAGAGAAAAATCAGGGGTTTTGGACTTTTCTCAGGCTATTTCCTTTCATAATATTTTAAACCAAGAAATATTAGTAAAATACCCATATATGCTTACAAATGTCTGCTAAATACCTATAAGCCAGTAAGAGTAAGAAAGGCAGGCATCACTCAACACCTTAATACTGTTTACAATGTTGGGGGAAAGAGCCATTATGTTCCATCATTTCATATTTATAACAAAAAGGCAAATTGTGAGGAAAAAAAAACAGATAAAGTAGTCCCCAAGCTGTCATTTACCCCCCTTGAAAAATGAATAATGAGATTTTTTTTGTTGTTGTTATGCTTCTGTCTTTTAATCCTTAAATGCAGAATGTGGATTATGACATCCAAAAAGGGAAGGGGAGGGGAAGATGAAATATTAACACACACACACACAAAAACCCAAAAAAGTTCTTTCAAGGGCCAAGTTCTGGCACAATCCTGGTTATTTTATGTAGCAAGACTGGCAACACAGGGGGAAGGCAGCCAGTAGAGAAAAACCTTTATCACCAGGGTTTTGGAAAAAAATAAAAATTAGTAAGTAGGATCACTGTAAACTAAATGCAACCCCAAAGAATTTTCTAAGCCTCCTCTCTTGGAATTATTTCTCATTATTCCACAGGAGAAGCTCAGCACATGACCCATCCAGGCCTCTCTTTATTGTTTTATTGTCAGTCACAACCTGATCACGAGGCTTGAAGAGGTTTCATGAACCACCATCAGTTCTGTACCACAAGAGCACAGACCCTCCCATCATCACCTGGAGTTGTCAGGTACATTTAATATTAATTGCATTTATTACATTATTACATTTATTAGCCTTGCAGTTTCAAGGAAAAAAGCACCATCATCCCCAGAAAAAATAATCTCTTATTACAGCACTTCCTCACGGCAGGGAATGAAACAAAACCACTAAAATAAGCTCTTAAGAAGTTAAATTGGGACACAATTTCAAAGAACAAGGGGAAAAAAAGAGAATAGATTGCCAGTATAAAAAATTCCACGGCAGAAAAACAACAAAAAGAGTACTTGGGCACAAAAAGGAGGGAAACAAGTAATTGACTAAAAAAATAGCTGCTTAAAGAGCATTAAGTCATAAAGACACAAATGCAAAGTTTCTGTTGCACTTGCTCATGTCTGTCTTTGTAGCAAGTGCTGTTACAACGGGTGCTCTCACTGAACGGGTAAATTTAGTGGCATCTGTAAGTACAGAAGGCTGCAAGGACAAGCTTATGCCAGCATTTGTAACCAAATGCTCTTCTGAGGAGCAGAACTGCTATTTAGCATAATTTCAACTTTTTTTATCTGAAAAGGAGATTCATTTGACACTACCACACCAACAAGGTGAAAAAAAAAAAAAGTGTGTATTCTCTACTTCTCTGCTATCGACACTGACCTATCCAAAACAGTTTTTAAATCAGATGAGGGTTACAGTGAAGGTGAGAAACCTGGGAAGATGTCCAAGAATGACACTACAGTCTGTGAAGGAAATGTCAGCCTGAGGCACCTGTTTATTTATCCCAGAAAGAATCTGCTGGCCAAAGTACTTGAAGCTCAGTCAGACACCAGAAACTGAGGTGGTTTTCTCTCACAGACATTGCAAACCTTAGGAAGTCTGTGAAAAACATTGCCAGCTTTGTGTGTATTACCAAAACCAGGCTGAAAAGTGCAACACAAATTGTTGGGACATTTTCAGCCGTTTTCTTGCTGTCATGGAACAAAAAAATAGTGACACACGGGTGTCAGCGGTTTAGAACCTTGCCTTTACTTCACCCAAAGCAGAAAGTTTACCCTAAGCCACAGGCACATTTCACAGAGGACATCCTGCCTGCTAATACTGAGAAAAAAAGGAAAGCAAATTTAAAATTCAAAATGATCAGGAAGCTCACTGCAATACAGAATCCATCTTGAGCAAATCTTGCTTGGTCAAAGCCAATTGTGGTCAACAAAAAAGCAACTAGAAGTTTAAGTAGCTAATCTTTTTCTTTCTCTTTAGATTAACTGGTATTGTATTTTCCTGAAATTATGCAGATTTCATGCTCTGACCCTTGATTTTGAAAGGCAAGAACTGACAGTCCTATGGAAAACTCAGGTTGGTGGCAGAACTATGCACATTTTATTCCTTGTGCAAGAAAATGGACAAAAAATTTGGCATACATCTGTATGGTGTACAGGGAGGTAAAAGAGAGAGGGGAAGCAGCTCAAGTTTAATATTTTGTGCTTCACATTCACATATTCCCAGCATAAGACAGAATTTGCAAGTGTCTACCCAACAGATTTATATTTTAATACGACACCCAAATTTAAACCTGAGATCCAAACAACTGAAAATAAGTCAGGCATTTGTAGTGCAAACTAGATTGCCTCACAGTGAAAGCTCTGAAATATGTACAAATTTATGAAGCCTGTCAGGTATCAGCCAATGGGAAAAAAATTTATGCATAGCAAGACATATGCACGTTACATAAGCAGGGAGTGCAATCAGAATGTTAGGGGTGGGAAAAAAGCAAAGCACCCAATTTCCCTGAAAAATCAGCCACTTCTTAACAGAGTTTAGCAACCAAATCAGTTGTGAGATGTTCATGCCTTCCAAAGCAGCTGTCTGAAAATTAAAGTCATGCTGGGGTGAAATGCATTTCTGCACACCCTTAGGTAGGGAAAGGGTCATCCCTGAATCACCACAGTGTATTCCAGAATTCACACAATTGACCATGTATTTCCACAGTTCTGGGGTTCTGTTGGGCAAGAGGAGTGGAATTACAGCATAAAACTCTTCTATTTAGAGTCATTTGTAGCATGAAGACACTAGAAGGCGTCTTCAGTCATTTCATTAAGCTGCATTATTTGCTTACAAGCTCAGGGTAATGACTGAGGGAAATAAAGGAAACCTCTGAAGGCTGTCCTGAAATTATCAGCAGATTTAGGGCTCCCTCCCACAGTCTGCTCCCTTTCATTCAGTGAGACTCTCTGGTAATTGTAGCTTTTAACTGTATTATTGCACAAAGCCAGAAGCAGCCAGCAAGTGCTTAACAGGATTTCACAGGGAAAAGCCACACTTTGAAATCAGAGCTCCAATCTAAAGACAAACATCCCTGTCCAGCAGATTTTGGATGCTAAGACTACCTAGTTTAAGAAGTTTCCACAGGTCACCCTCCCAGTTAGTTTTAATAGTTTTAAGTCAAGGACACGACATTTAAAATAGGAAGTATACTGATATTCTCTAATTTATGTCAAACCTTTAACGTGTTTTGCATTAAAATGCTGCCACAGAGTGACTTGGTTCAGCGCCCAAGGTAACATTCCTTACTCTGCTGTCTTGACTGGCTGCCAAAAGGAGGCAAAGGAGGCATTTTCCTCAGACAACGCTGCTAATGGAACCTGTCAAAGCCCTTTCAGCACCCCTGGTTTTGTTGTGCTTGTCATCTCAATTGTGTGGCTTGCTAGATTTCTGTATTTCTTAGCAATATGTTCGTGCCTTAACAATAACACTGAAATCTTTCCCTTTCATCAAAGAGAGCACTCTGAATACAAGAGATTTTAATCAAAACCTTTGGTTTTGATTAAAAAAAAAATTCAAAAATGACAACCAAAAATCCTGAAACCAAAACTCCTCACACTTACCACCAAGAAAATAATGAAAAATATGTTCTTTCTCTCAGTTTGTAAGAACTATCAGCTCCCTCCCACCCAGCAAAGTTCAGGCTGGGAAGGCTGTGGCAAGGGAGCTGGAGCTCTTGCCATCCTCTCTGTCCTGCTGCACAGCTGTGTGGCTGAAAATGCCTCACTTCAGGTGGGAACATTTCCTGAGAGCCCCACCACGTGAATCTCATAAAAGTAGTTTGAATAAGAGCTGTTATCTACAGCTTTTCCACAACAAGGAAGCATTTGGCCTTAGCCTGATGGCAAATATTTCTGAATCAGCTGAAAGAAATATCAGATGATATCTGTAGCCCCTGCTTCCCTGGAGGAATGAGATATGGTATGATTCAGGTGCACTGTGAGGAAGGCATCACTTCTCCTGACATCTGGATAAAAAGACAACTCTGTTTACCAGGGCAGCCGAGTGCACCATTCACACAAAGAGAGTTTGTCAGACTGTCTTGAGGAGAAAAAAGCATTGCTGTGCTCATATTCCATCAAATTGGAGGCATGAAAGCCACAGGAGGATGGTGGCTGGAGGCTGAGCATCTGTCTCACACATAATCTAAACACCATGGAAAAAAGAGAAAAAAAGTGGGGAGAAGAAGAAAAGTGGAACAAAAACACCCTTCTGACTTGAAAACTCTATCAGAAACAGAGACTACTACAATCACTCCCTCCCAGCCCATGCTGTCACTCTCACACATTGTGCCTTTTTCCAGGTCTGCGGGAAGAATCGAGCACAGCTATTTCAGGCCACTCTCTAGTACCCAAGCTTTCCAAGAGCTCACATCTGCTCACAAAGCACTCTAACAAGAGGGGTGAGAATGAATCCAAGGCACATCCACAGGGGCCTCCCTTCAACTCATCAGTGTTTCTTGTCAATTCTCTGCCAGTCTTCCTGACAGGAGCCCTGGAAATACCAGCTATGATGACTGCATTGACAAATGGAAAACATTTGGGGACATAGAAAACATTTGGGGTTTTTTAAACAAGCCAACTGATTTCAGAGCTACCTACCATACAAAACAAGCCATGGATGCTGAGAAGAATTTTAATAAATATTTGGAAGAGAACATTGGGAAAAAAAAGTAGAACCCCCAGAATATATTCAGAGCATTATTGGATAAGATTCTGGTTTACATTTAATATAAGACATCCCAGAAAATAACAGAAATTAGACACAATGATGAATAAATTTTCCTTCCTATCACTCCACAGAATCTCTCTGAAATGTGAATTGAGAATATTTCATATGTTTAAACCATTGAAAGAGACAAAGAATGATTCAGAATAAATTAGGAAACATAAAATTTTGGTGGTTTTTTTTTCAATCCCATAAAAAAAATTACTACTGAGCAGGAAGAGATAACATTAAGAAGTCCTACAAATTTTAGAAAGGTGCTGCACACATAACAAGATGACATCAAGTTAACTGGCACAGACTGCCCAGTGAGGTGTAAATTGCCCTTCAACCCTTACCATGCACAGAGTTAACTCCTTTCTCCATGAAAATAAAGTCAGCATTGGAAGAAATCTTATTTTGCCACAAGTGACTGAAGGAAAGCAAGATGATATAACCAAGGCAATCATTTACATTTTACAGTGTTGCTCCACCTCAACCTACTCACCACATTTCATCACTTCACGTCCAAATCCATGATCTAGAAAAGCAAAAAAGAAATAGCATCACTATTTCTGTTTTTATATAAGTGAAAAAAACCATGAAAAGTGTAAAAAACATCAAATTATGGATCAATTTTCCATTATTTTTCATAGGGTCTCAGGGTGCACTCGCTTTTCCTATTAATTTATGTTTTTCTGTTTCTCTCCTCAGATGCACCCTAACACTTTGCTGGGTGAAATTTGTCAATCTAAAAAGTAGAATTTGCACAGCCCAACACTGCTGCAAGTCTTGGATGCCACAGAGGGGTTAGAAGAAAGTGAAAACTCTCCAAACAGCCCAGAGCTGAAAGAGAAAGGGAATTATTGAGTGGTCCATTTACTACTTTTGTGATCTTTTCAAAACCAAAAGGAAAGTGAGAGAGTCAGAGACTGCAATTTCCTCTCCCTGCTTTTGGTTTTATGTATTCCTTTACTTGTCACCCTCTGTTTGAAGGAAGAAGATAGACTCCCACCACCCCCCAGAAAAAAACATTTACTCAAACATTTAAGAATTTTTACTATCAAGATCTTAACAAAACTATCTTTGCTGTATTATGATAGCAAAATATTTGAAAATTAAGAGAACAGAGTACTCCTCTTGTTGGGAAGTTGGTTATCAACATTCAGCCCTTGTCTAGCCCAATCCTACATAACCAGTAGAATTTAATAACATTTAAAAGTGTGATTTAAATTATTTATAATACACACATTTACAGTCCCAAGTATCAGCTCATTTAGTTTTCTAGCTGTCACACATACAAACACATCTCTTGGAAACTCTTGCTGGCATTGCTATAATCATTCTTAAACCATAAGGCCAAGTCACATCTTCTTTCACTATTCACCCTCTCAGCACGATGAAGAGAGGTTTTTGTCCCCTTGGTTCACATTTAGAAGGATATTCTTTTCAATTCTATGAGCTAAACACTGAACTTGCACTCCAAAAGACCACAGGAAAAAACCCAATCCATGGTTTTTGAATATTTTCCAGGCCACACAAAAATTCATCTTTCTTTTTATATCCTCTCATTCACTCCTAGCTTCCTTTTTTTTTTTATGTTTCCTGATAATTCTTCATTTAAAACCACTGCTTATAGACACCTTCATGCCCAAACTCTCAGAGTTCTTTCTGCAGCTTGCTTGAAGACAGGCTTAGGTTCATCACAGAGATCAAACCCGCCTGAGAAGTCAAAAAACTCCAGATACTAGTCACCTGCTTTGGGGGTTTTTTTAATTTATTTTGGCAGTACAAGTCCATGTGTCAGCAATCTCAGTTAATTACCTTGTTCCAGCAGTTATCCTGACTGTCCCATATCCACCTCAGGCTAAAATGTGTGTGGAGAAGGAGAGTTGATTTTGATCTGCAATGGCAGAAAACTTGGAATGAAGGGAGTGAATTCCTATTGCAAGCAATTTTCCCCTTCCAGTGCTTGCTACTGCCCAGTGGTGTCCAGTTTTATTGCTTTTTCTAGGAAGGTCTCATTAGAGGACCCATCTTAGAGAGGGGTTTATTGCTCTAAAGTTGGGGAGATCACTCCTCCATCATAAGCATCTGATAAGAGTTAAGTTTGTAAGTTCCCATTTCTGTTTTCCTCAATTCTTAATCAATAGAAACATTAATAGGGAAATTCAGGATCCGTATCAAAATTTCCTTTTGTAGAAAGACATGCAGAATTCTCCCAGAAATATTCCCATTATCCATAAGAAAATTTAGATGCTGCTTCTAGCAATCAACTAGCTCGTGGGTAATAAGTAACTTGATCGTGGGTAATAAGTAACTTTTAATTTTATATCTGAAAATCAAGGAAATTTAAAAAATGTTTGAGGGAAATTCATCTGAGCGTCTCAGATCTCAAAAGATTTTGTGACTTTGACACCTGGGCACTAAAGTGATTTCTTAAAAATGAGTCTGGGCTAATGAAAAAAATAAAAATCTTCCCCTTATTTCTTTTAAAGGTATTATTATCTTTGAATTGCATCATTTCATGTACCATTATCTCGAGAAACAGTAAATAACATCCAGAAACCTTTTTATGGATGTTCTTTTTATTTTTTTGATTCCTAATTGCCACTCTAAACTTATGCATCAATTTTTGCTTGAACATCCCTGCAAAAGAATAGGATATAGTTTCCACTTTTCAGGACTACTGCAGCAAGCAGAAGAAGCTGGTCTATTACATCTAATGATTTGTCAAGTGGGAGCACAGTTATTTTGGGGAAAAAAAGGAAGCTTTTATTCTGTTCTTAATGTAAGACAGAACTGCTCTCAGAATGGGCACGAGATTCTTTTCCTTTGATACTTCAGTAACAGTTAATTATCATAGTACTTTAGAAATGTAAGCTGAATTATTTTGGCTAATGCACTCCTGAGGGGTTTTCATTGACTCCAGAAAACTTGCACTGTGGCTTGGATTGTATAACTGCTTTTGTTGGTGTGTCTTCAGAGAAGAACA
Organism: Argya squamiceps; assembly: GCA_037834095.1. Lineage (NCBI taxonomy): Eukaryota > Metazoa > Chordata > Aves > Passeriformes > Leiothrichidae > Argya > Argya squamiceps. Next base: position 3,527,078 of record JBBMKD010000001.1, read on the forward strand.
GGAAGAATTTCTAATAATGAATGGCAATTTGAAGCAAAAAGAGCACTTTTGCTTTTATGGGTGTCACTCAAACACCATGCTGAAGAGCATGTAAAATAGGACCATTTAATAATTAGTATAAATCAGATAAATTGCATCCTATTTCTTACAGAGATACTCAATGGCATAACCCACTTTTTGCTGCAAGATGGTTGATGAATACAAGCTCCTTAAATTGAATTTTCCAAGTCCATGTTCAAAACTGCCAAGTGCTTAACAAAGGGGAGAGCAAAGAGAGTTTTGGTCTCCACAAGCATTGCCCAAATCATATTCTGTGCAACTTCTACTGATTTCTGAAGGATCATTAAGCTGGGCTGAGGACTTGAGGTGTTTCACAGATAATTGTGTCCCCACACAGAGCTGCAGATTGTGTGGCTTCTGTCTGCCACTCATGGGGGCTTGAAAGCTGAAAACTGCCTGTGCAGCAGAGCACTGCTCTGTCTTGATGTCCAGCTCTGGAGGAGAAAGGATGGGAGCAGCTTCATCTCCTGGCACAGGTTCTCTTCTGGTGATGTTTACCTGATTTCCATGCCTGCTGGGAGTGAATGTGGCACTTAGGGACACGACTGTGTTAATTCCTGGATTCAATGATCCTAAAATACTTCTCCAACCTAAATTATTCTATGAAATCATTCTTGCTAATGAAGCAAATTAGGGATTTATGATAAAATACATAAACTGCTCTGGATGCTGGAAATCTAAAATTCTGTCTCTGTGGTTTTCTTGCAGCAGTGAAGAGAAGCTCAGTTTCCTGTACTGCCAAGGAGACTTTGTTTCTCTTACTCAACTGGGTAAGAGTGGTGAGCACAGCATGAGTTTCACATCCCAGACAGCAAAGTACCCCTGAAGGGTTAAAGGAAATACAAATAACAAGGTGATCCTTGGCTATGGAGTATTTCAGTCTGTTGGAACTACAAGATTTTTAATATATTGAATTTCAACAGATGAAGACACTGCTTCATTCTCAGTCAGAAGACTAAAGCTGCACATGAAAACCAAGGTGATGCTGTTTGTAATTCCTTCTGAGTCTGGTTTTTTTGCAACAATTCTCAATCTCTATTTCAGTGAAGGGGGTAAGACCTTATTTCAAGAAGGTTGGCAGTGGGTAAGCCCTCAGGAACAAGCAGGTAAAGCATTCCCCCTTGCTGAAGGCACTCTGCCACTGCCTCTTCAGTTGTAGATATCAATTATAATAACTCTTGGGGAACAGTTTTATTTTAGTTTTCAAACCAAGCTCATACAAACTATAACACACACACACACAAAATCCACAATTTGTTTTAGCTACCTTTTAAAAAGTGGCAGAATTTTACCATAGGATGAATCTGGGTGGAATGATGCATGTTAATGGTATGGATGCAGTGCCAGGCTGCTCAGATTAAAACAGCACATAAGACAAGCCTCTGATGCATGCTTAGATAGAGTTCCAGCTCAACGTACACAGAATGGATTATTTCTTGAGAGAAAGAACATTTTGTGTTTTGAGAACTCCAGGCTGATAGTGGAAGAGCACAAGCCAGCTCTTCTTCCATGTTTGTCTTTCAATGTCTCACCCAAAAAGACAAAAAAAAAAAAGCTGAATAGATCAAGTGCATGACAATTTTTGTGGAAAGCAAAAGGGCTCAAATCCAGGCTGTCAGCCCTACATCAAATTTTTCCATAAACTTCTTGGAGGACTTTGCAGAATGTCATGAAAATAGAGCAGTCCCAGGAAGGTGCCATTTGGTGCTCCAGAGCATTCTCCTTCTATTTGCAAAGAAATATCACAGGAACAGCCTGTTCTCGTGGTGGGATGGGAACTAACCCTCTCCATAACATTTTCAGTGCCAAGCAGCAAGCCCCCATCTGTCTGCCAGCAGGAGAGAGAGAAAACAAATGAAAAATGGAAAGGAGAAGCAACCAGAATTTGGGCATAGGAGAGAAACATCTGCTAAAAGGACAGGAAAAAAAAAGAGGTTCTGAGAGAATCAGACAAAGAATCATAAAGCAGGTAAAAGAACATAACCATGTTCCCAAAAAGGAGAAAGAGAGGGAGGAAAAAACAGCTGGTGGCCATAAAAAATAAAAGAAATTTTTAGAAAGAAATTAAGGGAAACAGAAAGCCAGATGTACTGTAGGTATTTATTTACTTGTGTTAATACCAAGAGATTTGATGAACAGAATTGCTGAATAACAGTGGGTTCTGGTTGCTCTAATATATGGGCTTAGTCATAGGGTTTGGTTTTAGTCTTTCAGTTTTTGAAATCCACATCATTAAGAAAAAAACAAAATAAAGATCATTACATGAAAGCTATTTTCCATATTTGCACAGGAATTGTGAGGGGGTTAAAAAATCAGCCACTTACCTGCAAACTTTGAGTTTTTTGATTGTTCCAGTACAAACAGATGTGCATTCCTGTGTGCCTGGATGAAAAATGATGGTAAAATTTATTTTAAAAATAGATCTTAAAAATGAAGAGATTAAAATTGAATTAAGTACAAAATCCCTAATCCTCCTGGAGATACACACAAGTAGCTGCCACAGATGGAATGATCATCCAACAAGATGATTCAGTAATAAAATTGCTGTGATTGACTCTTAGTCTTGAACACTTCAGATTTAGAAATTGGGCTTCTTAGTATTACCTTAAAAACACTCATACATGAAAAATATAAATAACATCTGATTTTTTTTGTTTGTTTTGTTTTGAGATAGCTTCACTTTGAGCACCTAGATATTCTTTGGAGCATTGTCTCATTTTATTAACTTTTTTTTTATGTAACAAATATAAGGCTTTGTTTCTGTATATAAATTTCCTGCCTTAGTTTCACTAAACCCAGAACAAGACAGCACAATAATTAAATAATTGTTACTTCATGCAAGCTGCCGTGAGAATGACTGAACAAATGCTTTCCCAAGGCATTGCAAAGGAAAAGTGTCATTCAGCTTGGTTGCAGGTTTCCATTGCTGCAGCCCAAATGCAACAGGTAACAGCCATGAATTTAAATTATCCTGCAGCATATTCCTGTAATGCTCTTTATTCTGTGTATATAATTTTCTGACTCTGTCAGCATTCATGGGAAATGCTTAGCTACTACAACATTGTTTTGTTTTTTATATTTTACCAGAATTCTAAACTCTAAATAAAACTCTAAGGTTCAATGACAGCTCCCAGTACTTTTTAGCATTTTATCACAGCTGCTCATTATAATATTAAAACTGCTCCCAATTTGTGGTCAGTCTTGAACAAGCAGAAATGTTTAGAAAAGGAGAAGGGAAAAAAAAATAGACACAGATTTTCTTCTACACTTTGATCTTCCCTGTTCTGTTGTCTCATGCAAATTATTTTACCTCTTAGTGATGCTTTCCTGGTGGTGTATCAGAGATAATTCACAGAAGAAAATATACCTGCCTCAATATACAGCAGGAGCATTTCTGAAAATATTTCTAGATATGTATAGCCTTTGATGTTTATTAGTCTCACTGCATTCTTAAAATTCAAATCAAGGCATCAGAAAACCCTTGAGACAAATGCATAATTCATATTTTCTATTTACTATACTTGTTCTGTGTATTATATCATCTTTTATTGATTTCTGTTCATGGAATATTCACAAAATATTAAAATTCTCAATACTATTATATATTCTAACTTTTTACCTCATTAATCTCTTCAGACTTCTAAAAAGATGACACTAATGTCATTATTTATTTACCTTAGCTGGTGCTATACGGGCCATTTTTTAGATTAGTAAATTACCAGGAGGTGGGGGAATTCTTGAAACACACATCAGCATATATGTCCAATTATTTTAAGGATATCTTTGCTACTCCCTGAAAGCAAAGCTGATTTTTTTCTTACTGTACAACTGCATCATATTTCAGTTGGGGATGGATATTTCCCATTCATTTCAGATTGAAGAAATAATTTTACTGCTTGCTGTATGGGAAGCTCTTGTTATTTTAGATTTGTCTGTGTTTTATTCACCTGTCACTGTCACAGTTTGGTGTGGCACTTTCCATTGAGATGTTTTTACAGCTGATGACAAAAATATTTTACAATAAAGTGCTGTCAGCATGACTGAAGCAGGTACTCTGAGATCGGCTGCACCTCAAAGAGGTTACACTGTGTGTGGAGGAAAAATTGCAGAGGCTTGAAAGGGAGTAAAAAAGGGGCCTAAAACTTCAGACTGTGTTCTAAAAGTCTTCCCTGGAAAAAAAAATTAAATCCATGGATAAAACTGGGAATAAGAAAAAGCCTTCAACGTTTACCTACAGGACATCAGCAAAATCTATTCTGTGGTTTAAATCCAGCTTTAGAGAGCCCAGCTTAAAAGCATTGACTTATTATTATCTACCATATAGACTTACACATTATAGTGAGAAAATTTTACTCATTATGAAGTAACATTTAATTAATCAGAGGGATAGAAGACTTAATACAAAGATACCATTTTATGAGGGCTGATGGAATTAGAACTGTTGTTAACAAAAATCTTCCTTCTTTTCCATTTGAAAATATGGGGGACACAGTTCTCAGATAAAATTTGGAATGTGAATTTCTGAAATATACCTAGAATATAAATAGGATTGCAGTCTGGGTTTCTCATGCACCCATTCTGTGGTGAGAAGTACCTCTGGCCTTGATTTTTTTGACTCTTACAATGCCTTTTTCTAATTCACATAAGAAGATGAAGAAAACAAAGATACACAAGCTGAAGAACAAGGACTTGCAGCTGCATCCTGTAAAATTAAAAGAAAAAACTCAATAGAAAATCAAAATCATCTAAGAATTGGCCACTTCTCCTAACAGGAGTAAATATAGTGTAAGTTATGTTTAAAACAGCACTTGCTGAGTGAACATTAGTCCAGGTAGAAGCAGTTACTCCTTTCACAGTATCTGTTGGATTCTAAGATCATTACTGCTGATCAGTTCCCTATTTTTAATCTATAGAGCATCTAAAAATTGAGGAAACCCCTGAAGCATAATGATTTCCTATTACTAAAACAGCAAAACTTTGTCTTTTTTTCATGTAAATGTGTCTATAGATGGAGAGGAAGAAGGTAGAGGGAAACACACACTGTGTTTTCAATGTGTTGAACTTCAGGGGAAATGTTTTTGCACTGAGTTAGCCTACAGAATGTACAAAAGGAAACAAAAAGAAGATTATAGAACCTATTCTTTTGTGGTATGACTTCCTAAAAGGTAACAGGCCTATTTGGAGACAGGATTTAAACTTAGTTCAATCCCAACTTCTGGACTAAGGATAAAATGGAGGATAAAATGTAGTAAGATTGTCACATGATTTCAGCAATCCACAAAACCCCCAGAGTTTTCTGTAACATCACTTCTCACAAACGGTCACTGCAAGACCTTCCCTTAGACAGTGATATCTCAGATACAGCACAGAAGACAATAAAAATGCAGCAAACTGCAATCCATAATTCCTCAGGTCCTTCTGAGCTCTGCCAGGGAGTCTCAGCATTCATCACACACTGAAAGAAAATTTTAGGGAGTATCTAAGGAAAACAAAACCTCTTTGAACTGCATTTTATGCATCACTTTGAGCTCTTAAACTGGTTTACAGTTACCAGTTCTTTAAAGACAAGAGCACATTCAGAGTAATTTTCAATTTTAGCATTTCACATTCAGAGGGACAAATGCAAAATGAAGGGTGGGGTGTGCTGCAGCTCAGTTTTACCTTGCACACCAAAAACTGGACTTGTTTTTGTAACTGCACCCATCCAAACACGGCCAAGTGTAGCCTGGGATGGTTTGCAGGGCTTGTGCTGCCCCAAAGGGAACTGTGGAAAGGAACAAAGATGTTCCTTGTCTCATAACCAACCCTCATTACTCATGGTTTACATCTAGGCTTAGTTACCAGCTGCAAGCCATGCTCATCAATCCCCATGCAAGCAACTGCAGGACTTTAGAAGACCTGAATTTTATAAAATTGCCATTTTTAGAGAGCACTTTCAATGGGCATGGCTAAAATGGCAGTGTCTGTATTGATAAATTCAGTCAGAAAAAAAAAAAAAAAAAAAAGCCTCATCTCAAATCAGAGCCAGCTTATTTATCACACTCAAGCTGCCAAGTATGGCTGTGCAAAATCTGTCAGTTTTTAAATGCTACTTGATGCATATTCAAAGCCTCTTCAAAGAATATTTCCTTGAGTTACATCACAAGCAGCCACCCACACCTCCCCACATCCTGCCTACACCTCCAAACAATTCAGGTGGCAGGGTGACAGAGCAACATTAACCCATCACACCTGAAGGGTTATGTAGAGCTGTATTTTTAACAAAATAAAAATTAAATATAAATAAAAATAAAAATTTGTCTTTTTTTAACATAAAAATAGAACAAAAACCCCCTTGCCTTTTTCAACATTAGACTTCCTAATATCTGAATTCTCTTTTGGAGGCTATTCCCACTAATAATGAGTGCTGGCTGCTACAGGCCCTTTAGGTAATGATTTCTGCAGGAAGTCTTGTTAAACAAGAACATAAAGAAACAATAGCCTCGCCCACCAGAAACTGCACGTTGTGACTATTTGTACAGCAGAATTCCAGCAAGGATTCCATTCTGCCACTGCAACTCCACAGAGCAACACTTGGCTAGAGATGAACAGCTCACTTTAGATGGAAGGATTTAGTTCAGGCAGGGAAGGATTACTCACCATGAGTTACAGTGGCAGAATTTGGCCAGAGAAGCCAGGGCAGCCTTTGCAATGTCAACACATTATTTTAAAACAGCTGGGAAATGTGTATTAAAAAAAAAAAAAGGTTATGAAGGAACATCAAATGCTGTCTTAATTTAAGCAGGAATTCTGTTTTCAATTCATCTAATTGTGTTAAACTGCTAATAGGCTAATTTGAAGAGCCCAGCACATACAAGAGGCTGGTATTTAATTAACAAAATCACGCTCCACACAATGCCAGACAAAGGGTCAATCCTTGAATGAGGAGCTCCCTTGAGAGGAAAAGGCACAATTAATGCTGCAGAAACTTGTCATTCCATTCTTCTGCTGCTAAATATCACTGGTTGGGAAGGACACCAACATTTTCTAGTTAACTTTTTTTGGCAAAGCTTTTCCTCTTTTCCTTGTCTGTTTATCTGACCCCTGCATCCTTTTCTGTAGTGGATTTTGACACCTCTACCTGGCTTTATGCATTTGTGATTATATTTATATATTTATTTATATATTTATTTGTGATTATATTACATATTTATTATATTTATACACTCAACTGAGAGTATTATCCATGCAGACTTCTGCCATGGACACAGGAGTTGCAGTGATGCCATTTTAGTGTCCATGTAGAAGTTGCAACCCTGTGCCAGGAAAATGGCTTCAAAGGATTTTACACACCCCTTAAAAACTGGGCAGACTTCAAGGGATTCCTAAAAATGTCTCAAGCTGCCGTGCCAGGCAGCCTCCATTCCTTAGCTCCAGGATACAGCCTTGTAAGTGCTCATTCCCTCAATTCAATTTTATTTTGAGGCATTACTGGGCATGAATAAGGAAACAGAACCCAGCCCCTGTTAGGACAGCGTGCACACACCAAACTGAAGTGGTGAGAGGTTCTGGGAATACTGATGAGCAAGGAGAAGAGATTATTTCAACACAAGGCATTTTAACAAGCAAAGAGAGACTGCTCAGTGAACATACTCACGAGGCCTGGCAGGCATGATTATATAGGTAGAACTCAATCATTTTCAGTCAGGGAAATTTCTTCCTTGCTCCTTAAGTCAGGGCGTTTAAAATCCAACTTTACTATTGCTCAGCTGAGGGAACATTCAGAAGAATATCTATAAATAGCCCCGAGGATCTTCACAAGGTAGTTTTTGTCAGTGGCAAGAAGCTTTCACAATTAGAAAACTCTGCCTGGGGCTCTATTAACCACAATAGCCTTTCCTCACCAGCCAGACTTCTCAATTAGCACTAAGAACTTCTTCTGGCTCAACAATTCCCAAAACTAATACTGTGCTCGTTATCTCAAGTGTTTAAATTAAGATTAGTGACCTTCTGTTATTTATTACATGACAGTTATTTGGTGCTGACCTTAGAGAGAAGGTGGTCAAATATATATGAACATATATTCAGAACACTTCAGGAAAAAAAATTTACATTTATATTGCATGGAAAGACTGCAGCTTTCTCTTTCTGGCATTTCTGGTTCTCGCTGACTTTATTCTCTGGACAATGTTAATGACTTAGAAAGGGTAAGACTTTTCTATTTTAAAGAAAATGTCACATTACCACAACATATGTGGAATACATGATTCCTCAATCTGTACACAATACTCGAGCAAAAGATCAAGTACAGCATCTTTTGAAAGAAAAATAATTAAGAACCAAGGGAAAACAATGGTGGAGTGGCAATTGTGAATCTGTGGGCAGCCTTTGGTAATAATCCAATAAAAAGAGAAATTATGTTTACATTCTATCAGCAAACAGGTTGATAAAAAAATATTTATTCATGGGACAAACCTCATTCCTTTTAGGCTTCAGCAACATGCTCTCCTCACATCACAGCTGAAATAACTGCTTTCAGAATTACTTCCCAGGTCTGAAAACCACTCCCTGGAAAAGTGTCACTTCTGTTCTCTTTTCCATATTGTATTTGTGTGATTCACCATGAATGTTCAGCAGTTTTAGGCGCAGAACTTTGGTTGCAGCAGTGCAATTATAGAAAAAACAATTTTTATGGTCTATCTTGGGGGAAAAAAGAGCACTTTATTAAGAATATAAGTATGATTTGTCTTGGATACTTCTGCAATTTAACTGTAAGAAAAATCCTTTACCATTGTCTCTCAATTGTTATGTCAGAATTAACCAGTAGAAATTAAATTCATTATGAGAATTATTTCAAGTGGAATTTTCAGTAGAACATTCACATGCCCACAAAATATATCCTTTATACCTTTAATACACTTAAACGGAACAAATACCTGAATCAGCAGATAAACTCTTTTCTCTAGGTGAACAATACCTTAAAAACAAAGATTATTAAACTTTTCATGTTAGACTGAGCCTTTCACATCTGTTCCACCCTTTAACTGCAAATACAAAAAGAACACAATCCTGAATTACACCTTTAAAATTAAGTGATTTAAATGCCTGTGCATGATGCTTGTTCAGTGCAGCACAGATTTGCACTACATTTCTTGTAGCTTAATTAAAAATAAAGAAATAGCTTCTTCCTGGAGAGTATGAAAATCTTTCATGCAATATAGTTTATATAATAAATAATGTAATTTATCATAATCCAAAGCTTGCCTTGAATGCAGTTACAGAAGAATTGGTAACAAAGTCTTACTACACTTCTGACCTGTGACATCACTCTCAGGTGCTGTTTCAAACTTAATTCTATGACAGTTTGTAATCTTCAAATTGTTATTAAGCACCATTGCAAAGAAAAAATATTAGAAAAGCAATAAATAGCATTCTCTCCCTAATGCAGATACTTTTAAAAGTCCACATTCTTGTAAGAAACAAACAAACAAAAAAAATACACAAACACTGAAACTTTACAGTCAATAGATTCTACATGGAAATTTCTTGAAACTCTCAATATTAGTTTTTTTGCCCAAATTCATTTGATTCGTCTATTTTATTTTCTTTATGTAGTTACATGTGCAAGGGCTTCATAATAATCTCGAGGTCCTAAATATCTTAGGTGTTCTTACATTTTTACAGCGAGGTAATGGTCTTTGTTAAATAATAAATTTAAAAATTTCCTCGGAGAATGTACCTGTGGTTGCTAGCAGCCTCTGGAGCCAGCAGTGAGTGAAGCCCTTTATCACAGAGTGGGGGAAAATGTTCTTTTTATTCATCAGATTTTAAGATTTTCATTTAAGAACTAATTAATAAGAGTCCAGAACTAGTAAAAAAACAAAGGAACCAAAGAATATGTTTGATAGAAACTTACATCTGCTTCATTTTAAAGCATTTTAGAAGAAAACTTCATTGGAAAAGAAAAAAATAAAAAATTAATTGACATTTAGTAGGTAGATATTTCTTAGTCTCTACCTGGACTGGAATCATACTGGAGGTCCCAGAAGTAAATTATCAGCTTTTTTCCCTTGTTATAATTTTCAGGATCTTGCTTCTATCAACAACCTGAAACATCTCTACATCTTTGTTTCAAAATAATACCTTGTGAGCAGAGCAAGGAAAATGCTCCCACTGCAATTATGCAGAACTTCTCCAAGTGTGAGGAATTTGGAATAAAATTGTACTTTTTAATCCTCATCTCCTCCATTAGATAGAGAAGTTGGAGTACATTTAGTTGAATTACAGCTTTAAGATGTTTTCACTATTTCATGAAAACCTACTTGCTGCTTTATCAGAAATTGGTATTTTTGTATGAAAAATATTTTCCTCATAGTTACAAATAATTTCTTACATGCATTCATAGAAACCCTGCTATGCCATCACTCTGAAGAATACCAGAAAAAAAATTATTCAGTGGCTTTTTGTGGGAATCAGTTTTTTTATTAGGCAAATTAGGGATTGGAGTAATAAGCAGGATTCCTTCATTCACCCTGAAATTAATTTATTCTGCATCTCCGCACTAGAATACCTCTGGAACAGCTGTTATCTCAATGGCATAGTTTGTTCCAACTCTATAAATTTTGTGTAACAAGAAAAGAAAAGAAATTCGTTTCATGATGCCTGCTACTGAATTGGGTTTTCACATCTGAGTTTTGATAGGCTTCAGGGTTTTTTCTCTGTTCCAACAGGACCAGAGAAATAAAGTCTGATTTATGCTTTATAATATATGTATTATATACATATTTAGTTTCCTAAAAGTCCTGATGGTCAACATTATTTCACATAATCTTATGTGGCTTTCACAAATTTTTCTTTCTTTCAATGTTAGAACACCCTAAGAAAGAAAAAGAAAATAAAGATTCATATACACGAGGATGAAAATGCCAAATATTTTCATATATTATGATATAATTCAAAGGACCATTAAATGCTGAGAATCTAACAGAATCTCAGCAGAGAACCACAATTCAGACTGTTACAGAAGTAATAAAATAACTGAACTCTGGGGCTGTTCTTCACCAATATAAACTCCCACATGTCAACTAACTGGCTGGCCAGTGGAAATTAATGCCAACAGACCCAGACTTGTGGCTTTGGTTTTCTCACACTACTTTACCTTCCAGATTCTATTTTTGCTCTTAAGAATGTTTAAGTTTTATTCACACTGCAGCCTTTTCAGCATTCTCTCAATATGTTCCATTTTTTCCCTCAACATATTAAAAGATCGACTCTCATTACAAACTCAAAAAAGCCTCAAAGCAACCAGAGCCAAATCAAAAGCAAAAAATATAGACTCAAAACCCCTAAACACCCTAAATATGATATATCAATTAAACAGAGTTTAATATCAGTATAAAATTAGATATTTTCTTCATGCATTGCCTTGGTACAATACCACCATCTTGTCTTTAAAGACCTTCAGCATATTAAAGATTTTAGCTACTTCCTCACAAGTGCCATCTCCTATTACAAACATGCTCAACATAAAGAGGGGAAAGTCATGTTGAGATCTCTTCTGCTTTGGCAGATTGGTTGGAGATAAAGTATTTCAGCACAGAGGAACATAAAAATGAAAAGCATTGACTTATCATTGTGTATTATATAGATTTACACACTATAACAACAAAATTTTAGTCATCACAAAGTAACATTTAATTAGAAGAATAGAAGACAATACAAAGATATCATTTTATGAGGGCTGACAGAATTGTTGTTAATCAAAATATTCCTGCTTTTCCATTTGAAAATACGTGAGAAGCAGGTTTCAGATAAAATTTGGAACCTGAATTTCTGAAATATACCTAGAATATAAATAGGATCACACTCTGAGTTTCTTAGGCACCCATTCTGTGGTGAGAAGTACCTCTGGCCTTGATTTTTTGGAGTATTGCAATGCCTTTTCTAATTCACATAAGAAGATGAGGAAAACAAAGATACACAAGCTGAAGAGCAAGGATTTGCAGCCACATCCTGTAAAATTAAAATAAAGAAAATCAACAGAAAATCAAAATCATCTAAGAATGGGCCCCTTGGACTCTTAGGAAAACATGTTCTTTGTTCTTAAGTCGCTCTGAGAAACTCTTCCAAGCCCAAAGATAGGAGGACTGCAGATACCCTTGTGCACAAATACTTTGAGATTGTGTCTCTCATATAGATACAATATAAATATATAATTGTAATAATTACTACAATATATTACAATTATAATAATAATTATAATATAGATTACTTGAGTGCCACACTAGGAAAAAGCAGGAAATAAAACTATGGCAACTGTAAATAAGGAATAATGACTCAGGGGAAAAGGTTGAATGTGGACACAATAAGAAATGGAGTTTAGGAGGGTATAAAAACTTCTATGCTTTAGTATTTATTAATCACAGCCACAACTGCAGCACAAATGACTGATGAGTGAATATTTGTGTGGTTTCAACAAGCCTCATTATTCAAAAGTGGGTTTTTTCCTTCTCTTCATTTCCTTTTCACAGAAACCCTACTGATGCTCTAATCAGGCGTATTGGACATTTACAAATTAGCATAAGTTTAGCATATCATAATTATTCACTTCAGTATCTATACTCCCCCTCACATTAATGGGAGCAGATCAGAACATTGATCAATTTCCCTTTAACACAGGCCTCAGAAGTTATTTTTTTATTACATACTCCAGCTTTAAAACAGGTCTCCCAACACCATCCTTACATGTTCAGCATTTCTGTGTTTGGTTTGTTTAATGATGCCTTTACATACTCAGAAATATTTCAAATTTTCAGTTGTCATTTCTGTGAATTTTGGTTTTTTTTAACTGTTTGGTTCTTCAAAGAACAGGTTTTTGTGCTCTCATCTGAAAGTGTCAGGAATTAATGAACTCAGAATGAGCCATGTGTGTCATCGTGCTAAGTTCCTAGAGATGCAGACAACAAAATATAACATCTACCTTGAAACTATTTTTTGAGATAAAAACAAGTGGTCCAACACTTTAAATCCCATTGTCTGAAGCCCAAACTCTTGATAATTGTGCCAGTTGCCTATTTTAGCCCCAGAATGACCAATAATTAGCTCAGGATCTGGAGAGTTCTAGCAAAGACTGGCACAATAGAGGAGTTGGAATGGAAGAGAGGGGTCTCATTAGTAAACAATTATTTAATTGTTTTTATTCTGGCCTTTGGAACACGCACTTTTCCACCCAGAAATGGCATCTTTATCTTCTCTCTGCTGAATCACTCTTGAAAATTGACTTCCTGGTAATCTTGAGTGTCTTGGGACTAACTGAAGATGTTAGATGCAGTATAGAGAAACAGATAAAGTAATAGCTGGAATCTCACAGAAACTTTTTTTCCAAGAGAAGCAGCATGACATCATGTAATCACACATGAAATTCTCATTCTGATCAAGAAAATTGGGATTCCACAGAAAACAGCATCACCCAGAGAAAATGCAATATCTTAGTGCACCACCTAAACCAGTGACAGTCACCCTTTTTCTTCTTCTTTACTCCTTATTGAGAAATCTTTCATTTTGTTATTTTCTCCAAAACATTTATAATTATTCATAGCAGAATTCATTTATAATTATTCAAGCAGAGCGAGAAGTCAGTGAACTTGAATATCCAACCTCAAGTCACTATTCTTTTGTCTGTATTTAATCAGGAATTGCATCACCTAGAATTTTTTTTTTAGTCCTGGAGATGAGAAGAGGTTAGGATTACCTATTCAGAGCTTTTAATACCTCTTATGAGAAGTGATTTAATGGACTGACCTTTTTGGAGACAATCATGACAGAATGATGAGAAAGAAAACAACTTAAAAATTTCTCTATGAACGTGGGGCTTCCACAAGGCTTGTGAAATACTGGCATCATTGAAATTGACTTAAATACTTTAATTTGTTTTCACTCTTCAAAAGTGAATGCCATCAGCAAAATTATATGCAAAACATGCAAGCTACACGTAAAGGAAAATTCATAAAATATGCAAAGAGATGCTGACTCAGTTCTCCTGGAACCCTCTCACAAACAGAGTGAAAATCTGTTCTTTAAGAGTGTTTCACTGCTCTGTTCCTTCCTTCTCTATTCAGAGAATCCCCAGATCACCTCTTCTCTCTTTATATATTTTTTTCTTGGAAACCTCCCTTACTTTTGATGGGAAATCCTAAATTCCTCACCAAAGTTTTGCAAGGTTCTTCTCTTCTACACCCTGGAATGCTTTAGTCTCTACAAGTTTCTTCACCTAAACTTTCTGCCTTTTAGAGGTACCAAACAGCTTCTTGGATTATCAAAAATTGCACTATCATGTATGCATAGAAAGTGTACAATTACACCTACCCACACTGCAGGGCTGAAGGCAAAAAGCACAAGTAAGCAGCTGACAATGGAGAGGCATAAACACTTCTCTAAGTAATAATTTTATCCATTTTCTCTCTGTTTTAAAGGAAGACATACACGAGGAGCCAATATTGTAGTAAAATCTTCGTGCTTGTTATTGCAGTGGGTTCTTAGGACTGTTATTTGAAAGTCAGCTGCTGAAATCTGGTACTGAGAGCTGTCATCTGCTGCCTGCCTACAAGCTGCCAATAGATTCTCATTTCTATTGCCATGGAAACAAAGGTTGGCATGACTTAGAGGAAAAGAGGGGAGAAAAATAATTTTTTTAAAAAAAAAGTATTTTAGACAGAGTTTCCAAACTTTGACCCCAGATGGAATTCATCTTTATTACCCATAAAGGTCACACTGAAAGGGTCAGGCAGGGATAGTGCCTGGCATTGTCCCTTCCTTGTCTGATCTCCCAGCTGTCAAAACTGTGAGCCTGGCCAGATTATAACTCATGGATACCTTCTCTCCAAAGCAGCTGCCTTTTCCAAGGCAATCAGGAGGGGGAAAGAAGGATGAATATCTGGGATTTGTCTCACCCGGAAGCAGGACAGAGCTGCTGAGCATCACAATCACTTCAGGGCCTGCCTAAACACTCCCATACTGTACCCAGAGAATACTTTAATCTGCAGGAGCTGCATTTCTCACTGCAAGCAAAAAAAGCATTTCTGAACTATCAGCTAAAGAAGCTTTTTCAATGTCTGTTTAATAGAATAACCATAGAATAGGAGTCAAAATTCACCCAGCTTTAAGGTGGGACAATCCCTGTCACAGATTTAGCAGCCATTCCCTGAGTCTGTCAGGTATTGGAAGGTTCATGGAGGAGTTTAGCTGGTTTTATTATGTGGCAGACTAGAAATGGAGCTTCTATAAACATTTGCAAGCTTCCATTCATCCATTTTTTTCTCCCTGATACTTTGTCTTCATTTGTCACCAGGTGTCATTACCTGTGAAAGTTATCCCAACTTTTCCAATTTTTTTCCCTCAAGTATCATTCATGGTTTTGGAACAATCATTTAACTTTTAAAATTAGCACAAGGAAAACTACAGTTTAATTAACAATTGGAACACACTGTTGATCTCAGTTTAGTTATCTGGTGTATTTATGGTCTGTTTATTAATATTTTTTTAATGATGCCTTGCTATTGACTGCTTGGACCTTCTGTCCATTACAGCTCCTGTTTGGTACACATTTTTTCACTTCATTTTGCATGATCTTTTCTTTCCTTTCCTTCCTTTTACTAGAAGAGCACTAGGAGACACCTTTTGGTGTTTCTCCTTGATCAGTGAAGTGCCCCCTGTGCCATCCTCTAAATCACACTGTGGAAGCCAGAGGCTTAAGGACCTTGAAGCTTCTGCAACACGACTTTCCTTCAGACAGTACATCATCTCCTGAGATCACACAGAGGAAATAGATTCTGTGGGCAGCATTGTGCCTGCAGAACCTCCAAAATTACTGCCCTAAACACAGACTGGCATATAAATTGGAAAATGAATAAGGAAATGTACTTGGACACAGATGTCCCTACACACCTGTCAGATTCCTGTTTTAAAGAATTCGAGGGCTAAAGTCACAGATATTCTGGTTTAACATGATGTTATCAGATCAGTAGAGTGGAGCAGCAATCAGGGTTAGCAAAGGTAACACAACATTACCTCAGCTGTTACTTCAGGGGCTCAACAGCAGACTCTCATAAACATAAAACAGACCTCTCTTTTCCCTCCATATCCTTTATTAATTTTTTTTTTTGTGTTTACTCTAGCCTATATCACAACTGGATGAAAACTTGCAATACATAACATAACAACTTGATCTACATTTGGGGTTTGGGATTATATTTCCATTCTTCTAATTATATGGAGAAAGGGTAGCAGTGGCTTTCTTGAAATGAACAACAACAAATGATTATTTAATCATGCAATCACTGCCACAGGAGGAAATGAAAGGCAAAACAAGAAACATCACATGCCTCACAAGGAAGTGCAAAAGCTGACAAGTGTCACTCCCCTGCCAGCCCACAGGACTTGGGGAAGCAATTAGACCCTGATGACCTGCAGATATTCACCTCACCTACAAAGCATCTTTCAAAGGAAGGTTGAGAAAAGCCCTGCGATGAAACAGCTCTGGCAGCCTTCCTGAGCACCTCCCGTGACCCAGGAGAAGGATCTCCAGGGGACTGTAGGCACTCTGAGAGGATGAGATTAAGCAAGGGAGGTCAGGAATAATGAAGGTGGAGAGAGCAAACAGAGGCAAAGACAGAAGTGACATTCAGAGAATTAAGAGATAGAAGAAAGGGTAAGCAAAGGGGAAGAAACATACAGCTGGGTTTGGTTTTTTTTCCCCAGTGGAATCAGTTGTGTTTCAAAAAATGTCAACATGCTGCTCAAAAGAGGGATCAAGGACACAAAGAGAAAGTTTAAGGACAAAAGAGGATTCATGAAACTGCTACACAAGCATCCCTCAAACTACAGGCTAAAATTTTCTGTTTAATCAGCTCCTGCAGTGGGTGAGATCCACACACACTGGCCCTTGCACTTCCATCAGATTATTTCCTTGCTGTGGCTGTCAGGGAATCCTAAAGCTTGCCTTCCCTCTCAGGTCAAATAAGTCATGTTTAGGGCTATTTATTTCAGTCACTAATCTCATATTTCTTTGCCAGTACTATTGCCATTTGAAATACTAAACTTTAGCCACAGGCAGTTTTCAGTTTCTCAAGTTGCTAAATTTGTTTGCTTGAACATGGAAAGATTCTCTGAAAGTTTAGGCCTTCTTTTAAGAAAAAAACAATAAAGACTTTAATTCCTACTATTTTTTTAAGGTTAAGTCAAGTATCAAGCCACAAGTTTTTTGTCATAATTATACGATAGAACAGGCTTGACACAATATCAGAGAAAACATACTCAGAACAGGCAGGGAGTGAAGCATAATTTGCTGCTCCTGACTGATTTGTTTTTCAAAACCAAAAGTTCCCAACTTGGAAAGCTACTGAACAAAAAACATAAGGATGGACTGAAACCTCTGTCTGACATACCTAGGAAAGTCAAAGCCTCATCATTTTCCAAACACTGCTTTTCTGAAACTCTGGACTCCTCTTCTGGGGAGTTCTGGCTGGACTTCAGAGTCTGTAGCTGAAGAAAACACAAACTGCTGTGAAAAAACACTGTGGACACAGTGCAAAGAGACAGGAATTTTTCTGGGCCTGTCTCCAAAAAGAGTAACTGTTGGGTAAGCCCTGCAATTAAGTGGGATGGGTTATTTTTTTTTTTCTTCAGTGGTTTAAAAACTTGTTAGGACCACTGGAAAACCTGTGGCTTTTCACATTAAGCCTGGCAGCAAACATTGCCTTTCCCTCTCTGAGCCAAGCACTTCAAAATAATGCTGCCATAATTAGTTCAGCCTCTTGCTCTCTAAGCTTGAAGAGGCAGCTACATGAAGTGCCAGTCAGGGAGAGGAGGCATCTTTGGCAAAGATTTCCACAGTCACTTTGGCCTGTCACAATCAGGAAGAGGAGACATCTTTGGCAAAGATTTCCACAGTCACTTTGGCCTGTCACATTCCTTCAGGGAGATCACTCCCCACAGTTGCCCCTCCCAGAACTTGACAGCTATTTATATTCTGTTCTTCAGCACAAAGTACACCTAATTTCATTATTTCAAGCACCAGCTACCCCACAGAATTTTATTCCTGAGCAGCACTGCACGGAGGAAAAAAACCACTTTTTCCCAAAGACTTTTCAGAAAACCACTTTAGTGCCAGCGTGGCCACACCACACTTTGTGTGTGGAAGTTGCTCAAGTATGAAAGATTTTTGCCCCTTGGAGAATTCCACACATGGAGCTGCTGCTTGACAGAGCCCAGTGCAACAGCATCTGTTCTCTAGTGAGCATCTCTTGGAGTGTCAGTGACAGTTCCCTCATCAGTGCTTCGTCTCTAAAGGAACGTGTAACAAAACTTGACACATGTTAAGGTATTTTTTGGCACAATTGAAAGCAGGACTGAATTCTCCATTTATAAGAAAAGGCAATTATTTTCTCAGGAGGTGTAAATTAAAAGAAATAAGCCTGGTTTACCCTCTGGAATGGTTCAAACTAAACGGATTTGAGGAGAGTGACACTTTGAAAAAGTAAAGAACAAAGATATTTCCCCATTGATGAATTTTGAAGCAGCATTAATAGAAGTGAAGGCCAGGCTGATCACAAATGTATTGTAGAAAGGTAATTGTAAGGCTTCCTTTTTGTCTATTTGTCTGTTTATCCTTGGTGGTCTGCAAAGCCATGCATTTTTTAAATCAAATTAAAAACTGAAAATTTTGTGATGAAGAATTATCAATTTTAAAGCATTTTGCAACTATTTCCATGGAATATTCATCAGAATAAAGAGTGCTTTATCTATTAGAGAGTATATAAATCAGTGTTTTTCAACATACTGCAGAAACTTGCTAAGAGAACGTAAAACATTGCCATTCTCCAAGTTAATCTATTGGCAACCAGGCAAATAAATGTTATAAAGATAAGTGCATTAGCACTTTAAAGCACCCAGAACAAGAGAAGTTAAGGCAAAATCCATGATATTAGACAGAAAATATTATCTTGCCAATGCCTTTACACGGAATTTTAATTGGCTGCCTAGTGAGTGCAAATTACCATTTGTGATTTGTTGCCACTACTACAATGTTTCATTACAGTAGTTTTGGAAAAAAAAAAAAGCCACATAACAGATCTGCTTAATTTTCTATATTCTAGTGCAGAAGTTCTGTGACAAACAGTAATTGCTGTATCAAAGAGGTCTAGCTAATTCTCAGTGTTCCACATTCATGCTGATATGCCACAATTGGGAAGGCAATTGTTTTCCAATATTGCATTGAAAAATAACAGATAAAGACCTCATGCTGATTTTTCACTGGCAGAGGTGGGAAAAGTGAGGGGAGAAGGTTTTAATCTTTCACTCTGATTGATGCTGGAGATGATATTTCTTTTTTTCCTACTTTAATACACACCTCATGGTTTAATCCCAGCCAGCAAGTGAGGACCCTGCAGACTCTTGCTCCCTTCCCCCTGCCCTTCCTTGGTGGGATGGGGTAGAGAATCAAGGAAAAAAAAAGTAAAACTCATGGGCTGAGGTAAAAACAGTCCAATAATTGAAACCAAGTAAGGTATACTAATAAAAATTATAATAATAATGACTCTGATGTAAAGGAGAGAAACAAAACCTGAAGGAAACAGGTGATGCACAACAGAATTGCTCACCATGCACTGAGCAATGCCCAGCCCTGAGCAGCAATCAGCTCCTCACAGAAAACTTCAAAGTTTTTACACAAACTTTCTGAGTTATGGAACATCCCTTTGGCCAGTTTGGATCACTTGTCCTGTCCCAGCATTTTGTCCACTGGCAGAACATGAGACACTAAAAAGTCCTGAACTTGTGGTGAGCATTATCCAGCAACAGCCCAAACATTGCTGTGTTACCTTTATTATTCCCATACTAAATACAAACCACAGTACTGCACCAGCTGCTAAGAAGAAAATAAACTCTATCCCAGATGAAACCAAGACAATGCAGCTTCACAGGAAAAATATTGGGAAGATATAGATAGGAATTTGAGCACAGAGACATTGCTATAAAAGTAGCTTTCTCTATAAATTGAGGTGATGTCTTGATTATGTTTTCTCAATCTAATGCTGACTGCCCTTTCAATCAAACTTCCTCCCTTCCTGTTTATCATTCACAGTAGGTTTATTTCTTCCTTGCAGTTCTTCTCATATTTTTTCCTCACATTCTCCCTTTTACCTTACAATGTCTCACTCCATTTTCACAACACCATCTCCTAGAGCTGGGCAGGAAAAACAGAAAATAGGGTGACTTTTTGTAGAAAGTTTACTGTGCTTTGCTTTGCTACACTAATCCCAAAACTTCAGCTTGGTTTTACAGATAAACGTCCTCAGCAAAAAGCTGACTTCTCCAAACTTGCATAAAGCCCTGTGGCCAGGGATCTGGATCTTGGTAACTCTTCAGAGAAGAGAAAATTAGGGTGACCAGCCTAATTCTCCTTGGTATCTACAGCAGCAACCTAGCAAGGGATCTGAAACACACCTGCCAGACACTGTGGTAGACACTGCCATACACAGCTTTAAAGGATAAGAGATCCATAAATTCTGTCCCAAAGGGAGCCTGGTCTGACTGTGCAGATTACAATGCCACCAGTGGTTAAAACTAAGCCCCCAAAGGTTGGTTTACAGTGAAAGGAAAAGTTTCTTCCCGCAGCAGTTGCTCTGACATGATACATCTTTCTTTCCATCTCAAAAAAAAGAGGAAATAATGATGTCAAACAAAAAGGTGTTCTTCTCTTAAGAATGATGAGCTCCCAAAATGAATGGTATCGAAGAAAACAATCTGACAACAAAGTCTCTTTTTTTTCTAGCAGATGAGAAAAGCTCTGAAGTTTGCCTGAGGCATTTTAAAGCATCCCTTTGTACAGCGTTCACTTCAACCTTGTTATCACCCCATCTCCCTCTGTTCATCACCGGCCGTCATTAAGTTCTTTCAAACTCTAAAGGTTAATTACAACATAATTGTTCCCCTTACAGTGATCCATACCTAAACGAGTTTTCCCTTTTTAAGCAACAAAGGAAGAAAGAAATAGAACTGAACTATTCTTATTTAGGATCTGTTCTGAAAGAATTTACTTAAATATTAATAAGCAATTCCTATGCCAATAAAATCTAGGCAGTACCTATATAATTTACATAAACCAGTGGGTGCCTTGAAAGGGGGGGTTTAAAGGAATTGTGGGGAGGGAGATAAAACCACCCTTGTGGTCCATGTTTTTCACATCAGATGCAAAATAGAGCAGTAACTGTCAAAGTGCAGCTGCAGCATCGAGCAGTTTATGGAATTTGGAAGCAGGATTAGAAATGGGTTTCAACTTTGCTGCTCACACAAGCACACACAGCTTTAATCTGGAGTGGAGTTACCACTTTGCTTGTCTGTATATCAGTCAGATATGGAAAAGTGCAAGTAAGTCATAGCAGAAACAGAAAATCATCTCCTCACACCCAACTGCTCAGGATCCCAGAAACAGTTTTTGGGTTTTTGGCTTTAGATTTATTTTACAAATGGCATATTCAGAAGATGTAGCAGGTCAGCAATACAAAAACTTATACCACTTTTTAGTGACAGGCTAAATCTTATAATAAAAATGGCAGAATATTAGAATTATATAATGACCATTTTAAACTATATATATTTGTGGTTTATTTTCAGCATAAGTAGCATGTTAAATTTGACTTGGTCTAAACAGAGGCCATGAGATAGGGAACTTGAAGAGACTAATGGACAATAACCAGTCTGATCAATATGACAGGGAGCAGCAGTTGTGCTTTTTTAAAGCCCAATAAATATTTTTGATGATGTAAAATAAAATAAACATATAAAGAGAGGTGGAGATTCAATGAGAGTGCAGACATGTTGTCAAAAGTCCATCTGTGGGGAAAAAACCACAAAGGTGAATATGTGGAGAAGTAAGAACAATATCATTGATAAATTAGTAGGAGACCATATAAAGAGCTCCTTTAGGTGCTTTAATTTCAGTTGCCAGTGAAGAGGCAGCAGCAGTTGGTGGCAGATGTGAATAAAGTGTCAATAATAATCACCACTTTGGACATATAACATGTGTTCCACCTGCAGCAGGGGAAAGGGAAAAGTCTGGCAATAAGAAAGACACAAAAATTGGAGAAAGAAATAGGCAAGAGCAAAAGGGAAGGTATGAACATGAAATATAGATTTGTGCAGTAGGTCAAAGAGGGAAAGAAATAAAGGTCACAGGATAAAGAAAATGAACTACTAGACAGAAAACAGACATCACAATGCAGAGCAAAATGTTGTGGAAGGCACGGGAGAGTACAACACAGGTAATGCTTGTTAAACCTGTGCCCCAAAGAAGAGGAATAAAGAAGCTCTTAGACAAGTGGTTAAGGAAAAGCAGAGATGGGTTTTGAGAGAAAGAATTGTTATCCTCAGCAAACATTTTGACATTTGGTAAATCTGAATTAGCTTAGAATCACTGGTACCAATTCTGGAGAGTGAAATTTCTGTTAGAGATTCAAAAACTGTGAAAATCTGATTTTAGATAAATGGCATTTCCAAATACTAACGTCCTGAATTACAGATTGTAACAGATTGTAATATATCTAGTTGGATAAATTAATAAATGACAGATTGAAATATATCTGGTTGGACATTAGTTGTGCTGGCAATATTCAGAGCTAAACATTTCAGAAAAGGACATCTCAAGGTCTAAAAGCCTGCACAATCCAAGAGAAAAGATAATCCAACTAAAAAGATCTAAAAAAACCTATTTTCTCTGCTAGTCTTTCTAATGTCAATAAAATTTTGGGTTTCAAAGGTAGATTTTTGCTTTCCTTTCTAAACTATTAAAATATTTCTAAAATACTAAAAATTCGAAAATATTAAATATCTAAAATATTAAAATATTGTCCTCGCAGTTCCTGAAATTAAGAGATGAAGTGTGCTTGCATGCAAGCTGTGAGCGTTTAGATTCAAGTTTCTGGTAGGAACCAGATCAAATCTGAGCATCCACAGCACTTTTTGAAAGGTGTTCAAAAGTCTCACAAATGTTACAAAAGATCTGATAAAATCCAGATTAAAGCATTGCACTTTGGACAAAAAAAAAAATCACTCAGTTACAGGAAAGGAAACAGTTGGAAGACATTATTCTGATTCTCTCTTGAAGAGCCTTGAGCTTATAACAATTTTCTCATTCACATCTCAGATAGGAACATCTTTGGAGCATCTTTTGTTTGAGCAGCCAGCTGCACCTTAAGCAAGGTTTATGCTCACCAGCTTCAGGTTAGAAATATTTGGGATTATTCCTGTAGTATCTGTTGGCCTTTATCAAGCTGACTTTGTTATTAAATCAATGCCATATATTTAAAGAACTAATGAATATAAATATTTAATCAAGACATTTTATCTTTGTCTCTCAAACTCTTCACAAAATAAGCATAAAGTTTGCTCCTACAAAAGTCAGGCTGTGTTGCATTGCCAAACTGAGCATATTGTTGGATTAAATTAATAAGCAAGTAATCTTGTTGGCAGAACTCTCTCTCAAGAATCTTGGTAAACACTTTGGTTGGGTATCTATTAAAACTTCTGAGTGTTTACAATATTTTTCTATTATGGTAACATGTGTCAAGCATCAAAAAAAAAAAATTACTTGTTTAATTCCCATGTCAGTCTGCCTCGTTGGGCAACTTTCATTTTCTGTTTACCCTCCCAAAAGTGAAAATATAAAGTAGGAATGGTAGAGAAATTTAACACTAATTGGTAGCAAAAACAGTATCATCATTTAAAATCACACCACGTCATTAAACTTTGTTTTGATGAACTCCTGGGGTTCATTTAGCTTGTGAATCACTTGGACCTTTCAGTTCAGATGAAGCAATGACAAAGCTAGAGTTCATGCAATCAGGTGGTAATACATAAAATTAACCAGTCACCAGCTGCTCCACCAGAATTAATGGAACTCTGGAATACAGATTTCTTCTTGAGCAAAATGAGATTAGACACTTGGGGATATGTTTAATCTCACAAGGTAGTGCAGTTACAGCTGTACAGTGGAAAATCATAGGAAGACCCAACAGGTAATTAGAAGAAGCCTGGACATCCCCAATTTTTAACAATGCAATTCTTCCATCACCATGTTTCATAAGCTATTGCTACATTATTTAAAATATTCTACACGTTTGCTGATGGAGCTGTATAGAGATTTTTCTTCACAGTGGAGAAAAAAATCCCAGCCCAAATCCCTGTTCCTACAGTTACTGGCTGTACTCAAACTCCCTGCAAGGCATCATACCTTACCTGGGGAAAAA
Source organism: Argya squamiceps (assembly GCA_037834095.1). NCBI lineage: Eukaryota > Metazoa > Chordata > Aves > Passeriformes > Leiothrichidae > Argya > Argya squamiceps. The sequence continues at coordinate 3,551,416 of JBBMKD010000001.1, forward strand.
AAGCTGAAATTTTGATGACTGGTGAAAAAACAAGCTCAGAAAGCAATGATTTCAGAAAGCTTGATGAATCTCCTTTGAAAAGACAGCTATTCAAAATTCACAATTAAATAAACTAACAACCCCCACCAACCTTTTGCTCCACCATTTCTTTTGGAGCAGTTGAATATGTGCAAAGGCTACAGCTTGCAGTGTTTAGTACAAGTTTCATTAAGGTAACATGCAAAGGAACAGCTTTTTCAAAAACATTAACAAGTGACTACAGCTGCTTCACCAGAGCTTTCCCATTACAGCAAATTATTTTGCAGCACTTTCTTTAGTGCCACACAGATGTCCCATCCACCATGAGAGGAGATGCACGCTCTGGTTTTTAAATGCCCCAGAATAGGAGCCAGCCCAGGAAAACCAGAAAAATAAGTTAGTGGCCTACCTACAAGTGATACTCTCTAAAGACCCCTGGGTCAGAGAAACCTCATTCTGTAATCATGCTGGCACAGGGAAGTCACTTCAGTGATCATTTCACTGGTTTTAGCACAGGTATATGGTATATAAAACCATCAGCAGCTTCTGAGAACTACTAACAATTTACAGAAGCAAGCCTCGAAAAAGGACAGGCCAGAGAATTATTATAATATTGAAGAAAACAACATGGAAGTCTTTTTTCCCCCCACTTCTCTTACCCACACACACACTGACCATTTAAGACACAGTGCATGCTTACTGCAGCTTGATTTCTTGTTGCTCACAAGACTGCCTTATCAGGTCCTCTAATCAGTTTAATCAAGAACACTCTTATTGCTTTCTAAACACGGATTGCAGTTGCAATTGTTAGGATAACAAATGGAAAAAAAGGAACAGTAAACCCCCTCTGCTAGTTTTCAGTGTTCATCCATTTCACTGCAGTATTTTTAACTTGCTGCTTACTATTATTCACTTATTCCAAAGCTGAGACTTGTCAGAGCTTTCAGGAACTGAGGGTGAAAAATTCCTTCAAGACCTTCAGCTGGGGACAGCAACAACAACAGCTTCACCTTTTTTCTGCAAAGCACCTCTCAGGACCAGCACAACCTGAGTGAGACTGTCCTGCTGCAACTTTATTATTGTGTGAAACATCATTGTCTGCACCCTTCCAAAAGACCTCAAAGATGCAATTCACTGCCATAATCTTATTCACAATGTGCCCATTCTTCTTTGCCATTTACATTTGAAAGTACAGCTCCTGGATCCCAGAACGGTATTGACAAGATTAAGCACCTCTGTCCTTTGAAAGGATACTTCTGAAAAAGTGAAAACTTTTGTTCTAATTGAAGAGAACTTAATTTCTTCAACATGCTCTACACTATCTACCTTTATAAACTCTGTTCCAACAGCTCTGATTGGGTTATTTTTTATCTAGTTTTTCTTTACTGAGTGATTACAAGGCAAGTCACTCAGAGGATACATCCTGTAGGGAAAAAAAAAAACACATTTAGGCTTGGGAATGAGCTGTACAACAACTGGGGAGTTAAAGAATGACAAAACCATTATGTGTTGAGACAAAAGAATGATGTGTGGAAGTTGGCTAAATCGATAACTAATTGTAAAGTATGCATGCAGTCCTAGAGGTGATCCAATAATTGAAATCTGCTGCTGGTCACCTGAGTCCTGTTTAGCAGGGTCAGCTCATAATTCAGGTGACTTTTGCACTTCTCATTGATTTTATTTAGCAGCAGACTTGTGGTTCTGATAAGACTATTCATTCCTCAGTGCTCGTTCAGATTCAATGAAAGCAATTGAACTTGATTAAATATGTTTGTATTTAATCTTTAAAAACTTGCCAATAAGAATCTTTTTTGACCATATACTAATAACAAAACTGTGCACAATAAAAACTGCTGGATTTATTTTCCTCTTCAAGCTTACAACATTCATAAGAATACTGTATTATTTTCATGATTTAAAAAAAAAGGCAGGTTGATTTTTTTGTAAATATTAGTTATCAGACCCAGGGACAGTTGGAGCAGTAGGAGATGAAGGTAAAAAAAGAGAAACTCTAGAAATTAGAGAAGTTGTATTGATTACAGAATCACACACACATTAGCAAACCAAAAGTGCTATTTTTGCAGTTTGCCATGCTGTTTCCTAAATGCAGAGAAATATCTTTCCCCTTATTTTACTGAACTTTGACAATTTATTTTATATTACAGGGACTGAAGGGCTTCAGTCCCTGTAATATAAACTTTAAAAAATTGAAAAAATAGGGGAGATGCTGCATCCTCACAGAGCTGCAGTGGGACACGAGATCTCAAAGCTTCACTTTGTGTCTGGCACAGGGACTGTGGGGATCAGGGCCTGACTGTAGGGAGAATTATTAGCAAGATTTATAGTCAGCTTTTGTAGAAGGAGTAAGTGTCATTTTCCTTTCATGTGATGAGAATGTATTTCACTCTTGACTCACTTGTGATGGCTCAGTGGTGTCAATGGATGCTCCTTTTCCCTGTCCCTATAATTTCCATTTCCATCCTTCAACTATTAAAGCTTTAGGTTTTTTCTTGTTGTTTGTTTTTTGGGGTTTTTTTGCCTTTTTCTTCTGCCCTTCTGGAGCCAATATCAAAGGAGCTAAGAGGGAAAACACCTGCAGCAGGTGAAGAACCAGGATGCTGAGGCACAGACAGCAAAGAGGAGAGGCAGAAACAGAAAACTGTGTTCCAACTCTTAGGCTGCCAACACTTCTCTTTGGGAGCCCCAGCAGTCCAGAACAAGAAAAAAAAAGGTTGCAACAAAGTTGTGGTCGGACACACAATCAAGGAAACCATCAGGATGAGAAATAAGAGTAACATCAAAATTCCTAAACCTTTCAGCCCTGGGCCATGTGCAATCCAGGCAAATGAATATTTCTGACCCAAGAGGTGTTTTTACCCTACTCTAGAAACCTAAATAATGTTCTGCAGACACTTGCTACAGGGTTGTTTGTTTTTCCTTGGGTTTAATCTCACCTTTAGCATTTAAGGCTGAATATTTCTGTGATTCTCTGCTACAATTTTCTATTGCCCTGGTTCTCACTCCTAACCCAAGACAGAATTCAGCAGACAGAAGGTGCAACAGAGAGAAATAGAGAGCAGTGTCTATGAATTCTTCTTTTTCAGACCTGCAGAAGCTTATGGTGCCATTGTAAGCTTTGTGGGTGATGGATAACTGAGCAAGTGATACCAAAGGTGTAAGATTTTGATTTAGGAGCAAAAGTAAGCACTGTCTGTGCCCTTAAACAGTTTGGAAAATGCTGCTTGAACCACTTCACTATTTAATTTCTAGAACACATTCATAACAAACTTGATGAGATGGTAAACTCAATCAACTTCTAAAATAAAACCCTTCACGTACCAGACTCTCCATGTGTATTAAAACCATCAGAAGGAACTGAGATGGAAAGAGGACTGAATTTGGATTTACAAGACCACATTCACAGTTTTCTTTGCAAATTCCCCAACCTATTTATAGTGAGATGCTTAAAGCAATATTGACTGGTCCCAGTTCTCCCATATAAGTCAAAAATGTTTCCATTAAACCTTTTTTCAATGTTCCTTCATTTCTGGGACAAGAATTGTGGGATTGAAAAGATGACATCTTTACTAGCTTATCTAATATTAAGTAGAAGTAAGCTGTTAAATACAGGCCACTTCTTCATCTTCTCTCTTTTACTCAGTTTTGGTTTGGAAGTTTGCTGTCAGTGCTCCACATCCTAAATAACGTGAATCTTCCTGCTATTTTCTTGTCTATTTCTAACACAGAGGAGACAATACCTTCCAGTTTTTAAACTGGTTAGAATTTAGGCAATTTATAGAGAAGCCTTCCTCTAAGTCAGTTTTTAACTCAACTGGCCCCTTTTGTGAATGAATCTGGAAAAGACAATGTCACTTGAAGCACTACAAAACCATATATTAATAACTTGCTTATTCACCTGAGTGAATTCTCAGAGAACTGCTTTAAGAGAACTCCAAGAACAGCATCTTAATCAGCTTGTCCTGTCTGAACCAGCAACTCTAACAACAAAGAAAAAATCTAGGTCTACAGAAAAGCAACTTCCTAATTAATACAGAGAGTAGGTTATGAAATTTGATCCCATGTCCTGGCTAGAAGTTGTTAAACAAGTTAAAAAACCCAACCCAACAACATCAAAACCCAGATCTTTAATTCTCAAGTAAGCAGAGCATTAAAAAATTAAATTCCTATTTCTGTTGCATAGAGCAGTTCTAACATAATTCCCATTTGTGCTGGCTGGGAAGTGCCCTTTGACTCCTGCCTAACACAGTGCAGGATTTTTATTGGCAAAATTGCACCCTAACAGGTAAATTGCAGAGAACAGGTCAGAATTATGCTGATCTAGGAAAAAAAATAGAAAGAGAGACCAAAAAAGCCTATCAGCAAGGCTTATCATATTGCAGGCCTGCTGCCAAACCTCTGAGCTCTGCAAATATGAGAGGTTTGAGGCATTAGTGTAGAAAACATAAAGGTTCTCCACCCTCCATATAATTTGCAGGAAGTGTTGCATCTATGTAATCAAATCCTATGTTTAAATATGACATTTTCCATGAACATGGTAGCTTTATTAAACTACACTGTGAGCTGAACAAACTGGGTTAATACCCTAGAATTGCTTGCTTCAGGACTTTTAGGTCAAATTCTGTCACACTAATTGCTGTGAATAATAAGTGACATTACAGCTCTAGCTGTACAAACAACGTTATTAGATCCAAACCCCAAATAGATGCTTCAGAATGCCCATGAATGAAGGCCCTTAATTCACATAAAACTTCATTTCAGTGCTCAGAAGCTAACAACCTCTGGGCTATCACAGTGTGAAAATACTCAGCTCCCAAATCCTGAGTTAGGGAGCCTTCAGACCATGCCCTTCCACGTGAAAAATCAATCCTGTAACTAATGCAGTGACCTTCTGGTTCCTCAAAACAGTCATTTTCATCTTCACCTTGCCCAGCCTGTACCTGAGGCAGAGTGGTGGCACTTTCACAGACTATCATTTCACACCAAGTGAAGAGCTGTTTAGAACAGTGCTTCAGAATAATCTCTTTTTTTTTTTTTCTGAAGGAGTGTTATGTTAAAGTAATTCTTACATATACAGCCTCTTCTACTTTTGAAAGCACTTGGAAAGACCAGTAAAGAGACTTAGCAGCAATTTAGATAGAAGGAACAGAAGAGAGTGATTGTTAGCTTAGAAAATCCCCTGGCACCTGTGCTTGCTTGGTGAAACCCAAGATGCCAGGCTTGGATACAAACCTGTAGTACCTGATCTCATACTAAGCCAAGAGCTCTTTAGAAGTACTTTTATAACGTTTGTATCTTTAAAATGAATGGGAGACTCCAGCATGAAATACTCCTTATTTGAGGATGGAAAATACAATGCAATCTTTTGCTTCAGTATTGTGCCCTCTAAGAAAACCCATGCAATTGTTCAATTTCTGCATCACACAGGGCTCATTTCTTTGGTGTCCACACAGACCAAGTAACATTGCCAAACAGATCCCCTCCAGCTGCACCTCACACCTGCACAGATCACAAACATGGCCTAAATTTCATGATTAATTCCAAGATCAGTCTTGGAGTGCCAGCTAATATCCTAGTAATATTTGCCACCTGTGAAAATACTGTATAGAAATAACCTCGATTATATATTTTAAGTTAAATATTGTTTTTACCTGTCAGGCCTTCAAACTCAGCCTACACACTGATTCTAATGCAGTCCAGTGTATTTCTCTCTCTGATTTACACCCACAGTTACCTCTAGGAGATTTGATATTAGAAACTGCTTTAGCGAAAAAATTTGATGCTACATCCCTTAACAGGTACATGTGGAAAAAGAACCAGCCATGCTTTTGTTTAAGCTTACTTTCATAAGGATAAACAAACCTTTAAAAATACATAATGGAAAAAACCCATACATGTTTATACCATCACATGTTTCTGACAACAAATCCTATATGACCATCATAAGAAATGGCATCTAATGACAAAATGCTTAGAATTGCTTTTAAGTAAATAAAACATTGTTGTTCCTATTGCTTTTTACTACCACAATTCATGCTCTTGAAAGTGTTCTGCAGCAATTGGACACGTCATATTGTTAATCCTAAAGATTTTATATAGAAGTTCTAATTAATGTTTTCAAGTAGCAAACGTGCATGTAGAGAGCCTCCCTTCTTTTTTACCCACAAGTTTCTGACAGAGTTCACAGAATATACCAGAGAATTTCTACATTAACAATTTTTAATTGCTCAGTTGAAAAACTTTCAGGCTGCACTATACTTGCCTTGATATATAATGACCATCCAGGCTGTTATCTCTTACCTTTCATTTCCAAAAGTACAAATGCTCAAAGTCAGAACAGAGAAGAGTTATGTTCAAGTCCGACAGCACTTAAGGCAACTCAGATGGCAAAATAAGAAAAAGTAGTATAATTACTAATCCTCTGAACAACAACTAGATAGACACTTGAAGTTTGTTGCTTAGACCCATCTTCCTCCCATCTTTGAGAGGTTTCCTTTATAGTGCTCTTTGTGTTGCAGGTGGGTTTGGCAAACTGTGATCTAATTAAAATTGTATGTGTTAGTTAACTTGCATTGCAAACATCTGCAGTTTTCACCACACATGCTTCATTAGCACGGCAACAGCCTTGGAAACACAGCTGAAGCTAAAAGCTCTCCTAAATTTCCTGTGACCTTTGGTTCTTTTCCTGTCTTGCAGTCAAATATCTCAGCCTCAAAACTGTTCCCTTCACATAGTCCTAGAGATGCCATTGGCTACTGAGAAACACTGTTCATTCTGCAGTGAGAAAACAACCAAATATTAAAGGAAAAAAGATTTCATACAAATTAAAAGCTATTTGTTTCAATTCCCAGCTAAGAAGAAAAGATAATGGTGTGTTTAGATACTGCTGTGTTAACACCCCTAGTTAAAGGACAATTTTACATACCTTGAGATGGGATGAAAATGAGATGGAATGTGACTTTAGATTCATGTTAAATGCTGCATTTAGCAGTTCCTAATCAACTGCTAACCAAGACTCATCTACAGAACAAAGCATAGAGATTTTAAACAGTTTATTAAGATGGTAAAGGATTAATGCAGAGTTCAATAAAAAAATCTTTGAAATACACAAATAATGCAGGTATGAAGCTTTATTGAAATTTACATATAGCTAGATACTGATATAGCAACATTTTATCTCAATGGTGAAACAGTGAACAATAATTATTACTTACGCACTGTTATTTTGATTGTTACCCAAAGGTTACAGAAAAGAATCAGCTTGGCTCATCTTTTAAAAAAACCCTGGAGAATTTAGCAATAACAATCAGAAGCCATGCTGCCAAGCCATGGGATACATTATATGTAAATCTGTGAGAATTTTTTTTTAAAATTCCAAGGCCAAAGGTGGGAACGTTTGGAGTAATTTTTTGTAGTTTGGTACCTGTGAAGCAGCAGCTTCTGGAAAGAATGTAATACATCATACATCACTGCAGAGTTGTTTGCTTGTGCTAAACAAAATAAATTCTTCTAATTATTTATGTATGTCAGTGTATTGCTGATTCATAGCTTCTCTAATTTCGGCTGTGTCTGGCATTTTGCCCTGGATTTGCTTCAGACCTCTGTCATTTGTCTTTGCAAGGGAGTAATCGTTTCCTTGGCAAAGGATGTGACACTTATTGTGAGATACTAAGTAGCCAAGGAGTTGTTTCCTTAAACACAGTGGGAAAATACGTTTTGAATAAAGAAGCTTTTAAACTAAATAGAGTTAAGTATCAGGGGCTTAAGATGTATATTCCGTTTCACTGAGGGGTGATATTGCACCATTTGTTTTCCCCGAGTCCAAGGAGTTGTTTATATTCCCACACTACAGTAATGAATGCTTGTAGGGATTTAATCTAGGAGATGACAGCAAGGCTGACAAGGACACTAAACAAAAGGAGAGGGATGAAAGAGCCTGGAAATAAAATGGAGGTTTTAAAATAAAGGCCAGTGGGACATCTTAACTAGGGCTGCCATGGAAGAGTACCTGGTACTCTGAATTCCTGAGAATATTCTCTTCTTGCAACGTGGGTTTATACATGTCATAGAAAAACCTGAGAACTGCTGTAAACAGTGAAGGCAACAAACCAAACAGTAATGGGATATGATGGAATCATTATGGGTAACAACATAAAATGTAATCTCAGGCCTGTCTGTTGCTTGTAGTAATCTTATTCTCTGCTGTTAAACACATTTTTGATGGGGTTCAGGCCTAGATCTGTGCATAAGTCAGATGGCTGCCAGTGAATAAATCACACTTGTCAGCTCAAGATCCAGCAAATAAGGCCATCAAAGAGCCAAAAAAAATGAAAGAATTGCAGAAAAATCTCTGGGAGGGGTGATAGGGGAAAGATGATCTTGAAGTATTATTTTGTGTAGACTTTCTGGATCGAGTTCAGGAAATTGCTTTATCACTGAATATCCCAATGTCTAATGAGAGAGACATATGTATGAGAGACAGAGACATGCATGTTCACTCATAACTCAATGGGGGTAAATAATTTGCAATATAGTTGCTCTTAAATAAGCACATTTTGGGATTCTGGTGATATTGTAGAAAAAAATCAAACCAGTTTCTTTTTAATGCTTTGCATGAGACTGGAGTTTAGAGACAGGAGTAAACATATGAACACAGAAATGATGGGCTAAATCTCTGACTTTGAAATCTACAAAGATTGTGTAGCTCTGGACAAATCATTACAAGCAGAAGAAATGCTAGTCAGTCAGTTTAAAATAAAAATATTATTTTTGATACAGCAGATTGTGCTTTCTGTACTTGCACAAGATTGCTTATTTCCCATAGTTATCAAAGGAGACTCCAGTGTGATTCAGGGAGGAGATTTTTTGCTGAAGGAGCTTGGCCTTGTCTGTGGCCTTGAACTACAAATGCTGAGAGAAAAAGGATCATTAATTCTTCAGCATTCTGCTATAATTTATAATATATTGAGATAAAAACAACCAGAGTAATAATTTAATAAGCAACTTTTAAATGATCAGCCTGCCAATAACAACAAAATAGAAACCAACAACACATTTAAATACTTATTTACTCTTCTTCCTATTTCTTGCCCCTTCTCTGTGGTAGCCATGGGCCCTACTGAGGCACTCAGGGATGTCTTTTCCAGGGCTCCCCACCCTGCCCAGGGTCCAGAACCCCTCTGGGACTGTCACTCCCTGTCCCCAGGTGCCACAGCAGGGCTGGTGACACAGGGAGTGTCCCCACCTTGGCAGGGGCCTGAGGCAGCCATCTCTGGAACCCTGGTCACAGAGAATTTCAGACTTTCTGTGCTGACAGGCACTGACCCCCAAGAAAACACTGCATTTGATCTGAAGCTGTGGAAATGGCTTCCAAAATTGAATGATAAAACTGGGATTATGGCTGTGTAGTTTGAACAGAAATGTGTGACATCACAGGGTGGAAAACTCAGAATTTAAGATTTTAGAATATAGTTATATGTATTAGAATACAGTTATATATATAAAGCAAGATGGAAGTTCTGGGCAGAGTCCATTCCTTCTTTTTCACCTTCTTCTTCATAGGTCTGGGTGATATTTAGTAATTAGATAGAAAAGTCCACATTGCAGGCCACAGGTAGTTAGTTATTGGGTCAAAACTAAAAATAATTTAGGTGTAATTTCTTATTTAGAGGGTTTGTCCTTAAAAGGCCTTGTAGAAAAAGTGATATTTTCCAGCTAACATTTTTAGTTTGTTAGCTAGAAGGCTTGTAAGACTATAATAGAGATAAGAATTAATAAACATTGGAGTCCGAACACAAAATACCCTCTCACACATTTAATCCCAACCCTAGTGAAAAGAAGATAAAACAAAACAGGATTTGTCCCAAAACAACCCTCTCTACCCAGGGCTGGAGATTTCAGCCTCTGGTGCATGGTGGTCCTCAAAGCACACACTGCCACCTGCCAAAACCTGCTTTTCCTCTCCTCACCCACAGCCTGGGGGATTTCAGGGTAATTGTTGCTTGTATTGTTTTAAATCAGGAGAGAGGGTTCACTCTGCTCTCAGTTTTCCCTCCACAATCAGCATATGGAGGGGCAAAGCTGATGTCTTGGAGTGGCTACCTAAAATAGAGGCTAGACAAAATTAAGAGAATAAAAGTGGGTATATATTGAAGGCCTTCCATAGGTGCCCACTGGGCAGTCAAAGCCTCCAAGGGGCTACACCCAAGATGGACAATGGTCATGAGTTTTTCACACAGTTATAAGTTTGATTCATTTGCATATCAGGGGTTAATCCTCCAATTCCAGTTTCAGGTAATCAGGTCATTTACTCCAGGTTTGCCCCCCCAATTCACTGTTGTTTACATCCTTTGGGGTCTGAGACAATGAGGTATCCTTGAGTTTCAGGCCTAGAGAGGAATTGTTCTGTCTGAATAAAATGGGAGAATAGCAGCTGACGAGCTTTGGAGTTTTAGAGTTATGCACAAAAGCAGCACAGGATCTGAAAAATAAAAAAGCTAAATCCTACGGCATGCTTGAAATCCTTGTGCCAGCCCTGAGCCAGCACACGGGCACTCCACGAACCCCAGGACACAGCAGGGCTTTTCTGGATTTGTTTGCAGCTCCTGCATGAAGAAACACATCCCTGATATTCCTGCCCCAAGTAATCTGTGCTCATAGACTACGTGTCAAGATGAAAAAAAAATCACACTTTAAATCATCTCACAGCCACAGTAAGGAGGGTGAAACTACAGCTTAGCATTTGCTTCGCCACTGATTAGTCACTGTAAATATATTCAAGCAATTGTGCTCCAGTGTAAGAGGGTAAATGAGTTTTTCTCAGGGGAGCCATATAGCTGTGGAACAACTTTATAATGTGAGATAAACTTCTGACATACCAGTCATGGATGGGGTTTTGACATTTAAGCACTTCCCTGGCTTCTGGGTGTCATGTTAAATGGAATACATTTTCTCTGGTGAAATAAACCCATAAGACAGAAATATGTTGCACACTGTATAAACAGAGAGGATAAAGTTTTTCCTGTTTTACTGCCATGTAGAAAGGGAGAGATACCCAGCTCCTGTGCCACAGACTGGGAGAAAACATGCAGACATTTTGTCTTTTCTTCTGTAACTAGTCCATGCCTACTGTTACATGACATCTAATGAGTCTGATCTTTTAAACTACTTTACTTGATATGGTTATACTGGTTCCTTTTCCACACAGTCCAATAAGATGAGCAGCATCCAGATCTATGACAAAATGAACACTTGTTAATACTTACTAATTCTTTATTTGGGTACAGATCACTCTGTCCCTAGTACATACATCCCACACTATCTATCAAACATTACAAGAATTTTGGGGACCTTTGTGCTCCCCATTCAGCATTGTGTTGTGAAAGAATACACCTGGCAGAGTACTCAGATTCCTGCTTTGTGTACTGGGAGACATTTCACTCTTCACTATGTTAAGCTGTCATTACAGCCTGATCACCAAAATGAGCAATTTTTCAGGGCTGTAAAAGAATACTGTGCACCACAAGAATTTTTTCTTGTTTTCTTTCAGGGGAGCAAGTAGCCAGTGTAAACAAATCTCCCTTACTGCCCTCACAACAAGAGTTTCCTTAGATACCCTTTCAATGCTTGGATTCTCTTTCAAGAAACTGAATTATTAGATTCTCTATATAAAAGTCTTCAAGAAGGTGGACACAAAGAGTAACAGGTTAATAAAGGCCATAATTAAGTCTGTAAGGGCAGTGTTACTAAAGAGAAGGAAAAAGCTGCACACAATTTTCCAGGGTATTCACATTTGGCTGTTAGAGAGAGCCACACTAAGATGCTGCTTTGGTTCTTTTGAAGTTCAGAACAGTGAAAGTCTAGATAAAAGCCTTCAAATTGATGTTAGCATATAATCTGATTATTCAACATTCAGCCCTCCATGCTGGTTACCAGTGGGCATACACTGAATGTAAATACATCAGTGTTACAGGTAACAGCTCCAGTGAATTAAAAATAGACTGGCTGGGATCAACTAGCATTGAAACCAGCATAAGAATTAACAGGACTGAAAAAATAAAGCCTTGCTGCAGCTAGTTCCTCATTACATTTAAGGTTTCTTAGCTGTATTTAACAAAAGATCCAGCACATATGTGAGAAATGGCAAGTTTTCTCTATCTTATGGACCACAAACTTCCTGTGGCTCAGTAATCAAGTCCAACATTTCAATTCCTATATTGTTGGCAAATAGTGCATTATGTCATCGTAGAGATCTAAAAAGTTTCTGCAAATGTACCAATGGATTGGATATTTCAACATCCATAGACTGCTGGTAATTTATTGCCCTGTCCTCTGCAGTGAGCAACTTCCAGCCCCAGTGTGTTAGCACCTGGACAAATTACAGTCATTATTCCTCCATCTTCATGCTGTAGCACCACCCCAGTGATAAGATCTGCTTTTGGTTCAATGAGAAGGTTGTTGGAAACCATGCATTTTCTGCCCCCTGGAGAAAGACATTCATTTCCACTTGGAGTCAAATAAGAAACCAGTCTATCACAGCATCACAGAATATGCTGAGTTGGAAGGGACCCATCAGGATCAGTGAGTCCAACTCCTGGCCCTGCACAGAACACCCCAAAAATCACACCCTGTGCCTGACAGCATTGTCCAAACACTCCTTCAACTCTGTCAGGCTTGGTGCTGTATCCTCCACCTTGATTTATTTTAATTTTTTTTTTAATTTCCCAAGAGATTTATTGTGATCTACTCACAGGGATCTACTTTTCCCACATGTGACAAAATAGTATTCTTGCCAAGAGGTTAATTCTATTTCAGTTCTTTAGATCATGGTTCTTGCTTATCTTTTTGACCCTCCCTGATTTGGAGGGTCATTGCTGGTGGTGGAGGTAGCATGTCCTTGATACTGCAGCCACTGGCCTGGTTTCCTTGTGGCACATCTTGGGTGCTGCTGACACTTGAAAAAACAATTCTGATTGCAGAAAGACAAGGAGAAAGCTAGAAACAAGAAGAAGCAAAAGTTTTTCTGTGGAAAAAACATCTATGAAATAGAAAAATTTGGCCTTTTTTTTAGTACTGTGATAGCCATAAAGCCCTTAAAATATAAATATCTGTCTTAACTGCCATAAATTCCATGGAATTGTAACATCATCCACTCTTTCACCATTGCTGAAGTAGAAGCCAAGGAGAATCAAAGGCTGGGGAAAGGAGTGTGGATTTAATAACTCCAGGCATGGAGTGTGGAACCTTCTCTGGTTTCACAGCTCCCAGCCAGAAACTCAGTTTGAGAACATTTTGTATGACTTATTCACTGAAGGCAGGTGTTACCAGGCACTGCCTTTTGCTTTAACCTTTTTGTTGATTCACCAGATCTGGCTGTCTTGGCTGTCATGAAAAGTTAGAATACTTTGCCTGGCAAAAAAATATAAACTGGCAGCATGGAGCAGCAAAAAAATGTCATTTTGTGAAAGTAACAAAATGGCAAAGGTTTTAAGTTCCAGCTCCCACTCAAGATGAGCAGAAAAACATATTTTCAAATGAAGTTCTTAAAACAGAGTACTGGTATAATCAAATGCTGAAATGAACTAGTTTTGTGACCTGGATTAAAAAAAAAATCATGAATTGTCCCAACTGAAACACCAAAATATCAGTGGTGGTTCATTACACTTTGTCTGGGTCCAAACTCTGCCCGTGGGTTGAGGATGATGTTCCACCTCAATCCTTCAGAAATTTTTAGGGAAAACATATCAGCTTTTTGAGGTTCTAAGTTCATATCCAGTTAAATTTGCCCCAGTTTCACTTCAGTCAAGGGTTTGTGCTCTACAACAGAGACAAAACTGAATGTACACCAGATAATTTAAATACAACATTCAACATCATTTCTTTTTTGAAAATATGGGAGATGGGCTGTGGAACAAAGAGATTTGTTTTAAATGAGTTTTAAATGAGGAATAAAATGTAATTACTTAGCACCAGTTAAAAACTCTTAAATAATAATTGTATCTCTGTTATTCAGATGAGTTTTGAAAGATAGATAATAGTAGAATGACCAGACAAACAGGAAGGGAGGAGTCTCTTGCCTTAGAAATATTACTGTCTGTCAGGGCTGCCTTGTTGCAGCATGGAGCCTTATCTGTAAAACCTGCACACAATCACTTCCTAATGATTTTATCCTGGCTCATTAGGAGAGCAGCTACCACTGAGACTTAAGAGTAATCAGGCAGCTGTGCCAGTGACACAGCCACCATGCATCTTGGGGTGGCACAGCAGCATGAACTGGACTGAAATTAGAAATTGTAAATGAGATTGAAGCCAGGTAATACAAAGCTTGCAAAAATGTGTCCGTGATGTTGTTTGTTGTAACAACACCAACCATCTCCCTGCTGGAATTTTGTTGCCTTTCACTTTGTACATTTTATTGAAAAAAATTTGTTGGACAGTGTCTAGAGCAGTACACTTCTAAAATTTTGGATCTGAAGTTTGCTTTACAAAGGATCATAATGAGTTATAGATTTGCTGAAATTATCTGGAGTTCCTTCTCCCTTTTCTTTTACCCTGTTCAGAATATAAGTCATGCCTTTCCAGTCACCCATGAGAATTTGCTTTCACACTGTTGGCCTAAGAAACGAGCAGAATTTTGGAATTTCTTGTGAGATAAAGCAACTGCATACCTATAACTTAGAGCTAGGGATTTGAAGTAATTCTTAGAAATCTGTCCTTAGAGAAAGCTAATTTCTTATGTGAACTGTGTTTTCCAGTTCACATCACTTCAAGCTTGTGTGTGGATATGTGAAAAACCTCACCAAAATGCACACAAAAAATACACAAAACATTCAGAGAAAGTTCACAAATAGGGAAAATTTGTTTGAAGATCATTACCCTATATCTTAAAAAATCAAACACCAAATCCCTGGAAAGAAATCAAAGGTTTTAGGTAAGATCTTCTTTTTTCACGATGCCACATTTTGAATTTTGAACTTTTGGACTCTGTCACTGGGAGAAGCAGAAGCGCCTTTAAAAAGACTTCTAGGAAGAAAGAGCCACAAATACATTAGGTTCTGATAAACACAGAAGAAAAAAAAAATGCAATAATTAGAAGATATCAATTAAACAACCCATCATGTTGCTTCCTTTTTATTTAAAAAGAAAACAGTCATAATTTTGTCCTTAAGTGACACAAACTGTAAATCAAAATGCTGAGAGCAAACCCATGCAATTACACTTGTTACTTTTACTAGACACACAATTAATCTGCTTGATCATGTAGAATATATTAACTACACACTGGAAGATGGTGAATTTTGAGACTACTTCATACACTGGAAAGTAAATAGTTGTAATAAACATTATTCCCTATACGTTATTTGTTATACAAATAATTTGTTATCTGCAATGCCACCAAAGTTTCTCCAGATTAAAAATTATAAATTCCTAAACTCCACACTTTATTTGAGCAAAAATGATCATTTTTTCTGCTGTAATGATGACCAGATGACCAGATGACCAGACTAATGGATGGGGGGAAAAGTAGTTTTCCTCACAAACAATTAATGTCTGTTGCTAACATGGGGAGGAATAAACTTAATGATGCCCTGAAAGCACTTGAGACTGGTGAACAGAAGTTCTACTTAAAAATGTCAGAGCACAGCTGTGCAGATTTTCCCTCCTCCATTTCACATTGCCTTCTAACACGTGCAACAAAATCCCTATATTTGTATAAAGTTCATGCCATGCATGCAAGTTCTTACTTGCTAAGGATTTTATTTATTTTGTAATGCACAGAACTGGAGTGACTACAGTGAAAACTCCTCACCTCATTCACCCACCTTCTAAAGATATCCCAAATAACTTTGTGCCATTTGATATTGTCCTGAGCTCATTCCTGAGCTTTGTGGTGACCTGATGGGGCAGGGGACAATATGCCTCCACTGCAAGGCACCAGTGACTTCAGCTGCCTTAGCTGAAGGAAAACAAACTGTCTTTGTTTGATT
Source organism: Argya squamiceps (assembly GCA_037834095.1). NCBI lineage: Eukaryota > Metazoa > Chordata > Aves > Passeriformes > Leiothrichidae > Argya > Argya squamiceps. The sequence goes on from JBBMKD010000001.1 coordinate 3,567,438, forward strand.
GGTGGCTTATATATATATTCCTACATGATATTTTAAAGACCATATTATGCTATATTTTATTATATTGACTGTTAGAGAACGCTGCACTCTTAGACTGGCATTCAATGGAGAGTTTACAGTTTCTCTCCTGAGTCTTTATATAACCTACAATGTTAGAGTGGAATACAAAATAAAGCAAAGATAGACCTTTCCTGTAATTTGGTTCCCCCATTGTTCATATTTGTATACAGAACAATGAGATTTTAGTCAGCAAGCGTTATTGAATTTTGATATGGAAGCACTTCAAATCATGTTTCTTTGAAAATGGCATTTAAAATTTTCTCCAGTTGGGAAACCACACTTCTGACAGCAAAGACTACCCAGGATGGTAGCAGGCAATAAATTCCAAATGGAGAGGCAGCTGTAAATGTTTTATCTCCCTTCCCACTTGGAGTGGTTTCCTCCCTGGCACTGTAAAGCTCTGCTGACTTGACAGGGCTACTGAGAGTCAGAATCTCTGACTGCAGATATATTACTGCACTCACAGCTTGAACACCTCTCCAGGGTAGAATTTCAGTTGTACAGAAGGGTTTCAGTTCTTTTTCCTATCTTATCTGTTAAAGAAGATATGTCAGGAGAGATAATATACTTAGATAAAAGAAAGTACGACATTCTTGTGGCTTTTATTTTCCAGTCCTTACAGACACAGCTTTTCCTGCAGTGCAACTCAATCTGCTTCTGGATTCTTTCTTACATAAACTGATGCTGTATTTTTGTTTCTTGTATCTGTTTGATGGACTTTCTTGAGGACCACACAGGAAAATTCTCCCTTCAAACAGTTTTTCTGCATTGATTCAGAACCGAACTTTGTAATATCCACCCTGTCTAAAAGCACCAAGGAGGAAGATCATTTAAAATTTAGGAGGTTAGAAGTAGATACAATATTTAAATTTTGTTTTTCCCCTGCAAAAATAACACACAAAAATCAGAATGTGTTAAAAATCACAGTGGCAGAATACAAATTAAAAACAAAATTTCTGTTGGAAAAACTGAGAGGTTATGTATCTTTGGAAGAGGAAATGCATGTCCAGAGAAAAATAAAGGAAAAACCACAAGCAGAAGAAAAGCAAAGATAAGGTTCAACAAACCTCTTTATAAAAAATGGAAGTCGACCTGTTTTGATCTGAGAATAAACATTACCTTTCAAATTCCAGAGGTTTGAAGGACCTGCCATCTTTATTCCAACTGACATTGATACATTTAAGAACTCAATAACACAACTGACAAAAAGGTGCAGGTTGCATACTTTAAGTTAGTGAGGAATTGAATTAATGTAGGCTGATGTTTATTATGATGGCAAACTTAAGAAAATCCTCTTTTAATCCTCTTGTAGGCATCTCAAAATTTTATTTGTCCCTTTAATGTTGTCCCACAGTGGTGAAAGGCTTCAAGTCCAAGCAAACCTCGTTGATTGCCATGTTCAAGGCCACATATGATTAAAAGGAAGTAACATCTCCCTGTTTGGAGTCAAATACTTTCTCACACGGAAAAAGACACAGAAAAACCTTGCCCTCTAGTGGCTGGAAAACTGGCAAACAGCCATAAATCCAATTTTCACTAATTGGTATCCATCCAGCCCAGATTTGCCTGGATCTTGAATCATTACACTGGTTTGAATAGCTGAAGTCTTCCTTGCTTTCAGATCTGAAGGAAGAAAGACAACCACGAGGGTCACTTAGTATTGGAACTCCTTTTTTCCTTGGAAGGAAAAGAAAAAGTGTGGATAGAGTACTTGAAATTAAATGGTAATTAGGTTTTGGATCAAGCTGAAGCTGGTTGCACATTACAGCAAGATATTGCTATTATTCTGTAGCCATCAGAATAATAGCAATATCTTGCTGTAATGTGCAGCAGCTTTACTTTCCCAATTTTTTCTTCTGGAAAGGCAGAAGGCAGACATGATTTCATAGACAGCCTAATCCACTTTGCAATTAGTAAGGAATCCCTGACTCTGTCTGATGTAAATCTATTGTCCTCCATTTAAAACTAAATTGCTTAATAAATAAAATAAAGCAGCATTAATAGAGAGCCATTTAAAGAATGCTAGTCCAGCATTTACAGGAGTAACTCATCTTGTGGGTATGCAATCTGTGTATATCAGGGCAGGAATTGGGAAATTCCTGCTCCTTTCTGCTCCTTGCACTTCTGCAATCCACTGGATTTGGAGATGGTTACTCTGCATTATCCAAGTTTTAAAAGGTAATTAGGACATGGCAGACACCTCTCAAAGAGAAGAAATAGAACCAAGAGAACCAAAGAGAAGAAATAGAACCAAGTATAAGATTGTGAAGGATCACGGCTAATTACACTCTAGAAAGCACAGAATGAAATACTTATTTATGAAATTTTTTTTCAAATAAATACCCATTACTATATTGACTTCACAGCTGTTCAGTTGTGTGTCAAACAGGGGATTTATCTCTTGTGAGAACAAGGTTTTCACTTTTTTGTTCACTGTGGGATGGATTGTGCCAGAGCAGTGTCCCTGGATGTTACTGAACAGCCCATATGGGTCAGCAGGAATCCAACTTAGATCTGTTATGGGAGACAGTCTGTTGGTTTATTTTTCCAAAGAATGCACAATTGTTCTTTCATTGGCCAAATCTCATTTGCCTTTACTCAGAAAATTTTCTTCCATAAAGTTTGATAGAAGCAATGCTTTCCCTGTTGGATTGGAAAGCACCCAAGCTTTATTTTTCCTGCTTTCACTGAAACAAGGAAAGAGACATTACAGTTATTTTTCCAACATCTCTCTTACTTGAAAAAGCAATCACACATTCTCCTTTTGGAATACAACTTTTTTTATTATCTCATGCAAATTGTACACTGATTTTCAGAAGAGAGCTAACCACTGCTGTCAGTTGCTGCTATGTAAATAAAACAGTCAATTAAATGACAATTGGTTTAGACTGTAATCAAAATCTCTGACACATTATAACCAATCAAATGGTAAATATGCAAAGTTTTTTGGTTTTGGAATGTGATTTCATTGTCTCAATTAGAAACCTCTCAGACTCATTAATTTCCTGACTTTTTGCTCACTTTAGTCTTTTCCTTTCTCATTCTATAGTAAAATTCCATTAATGCTGTCTGTGAGTTACTGGAGAATCCCATGTACCCAATAACATCAGTGCTTAATAAATTGGATTATTTTCACTGGATAGCCTAAAATTTGACAGAATATTGCAATTTACAACTCCATAGTAAATAAATTATTCAAGGCAGAATGTTCAAAACACCTAAATAATTAACAGTCTGAAAATGGTGTACCAGGCAATCTCTAATGGAAAAAAATAAAACACTGCAGTATATCTTCAACACTTAATTATAGTGTACTTAAGAAATCAAAGTCTGTTATCAAGCCATGCCCATAAATGTTATTCTCACAGCAATTTATTTTGTTTTTGAAAAGATACTAAATCTAATAAGACAAATTACTACTGTGGATGCTGAGAGAATTCTGGTTTTTAGAAATTAGGAAGTATATTACCTATTACAGAAAGAAGTTGCAAACCTCTAAGTTATCATTAAGTCCTATTGAAGTCACAAAAAGAGAAATGTAACACTGTGCTGGATATTTTCATGAAATATAACATGTTATATGAAAAATATAACACTGAGAATATATGGCTGGATATTTTCATGACCTTTAAATCTCACAGTAGTCTTTCTGAAACTCCAAAGATTTTATATAAATTGATGTAAGATTCTAAGATTTCTAAGAAGAAAATGCAAAAATATCCAACAATAGAATATACACTGTGCAAATTTAAAACAAAAGTGTTTAAAACAGATGTGTTAGGGGAAAAAATTGTCTATATGCATGGCAGATGATGATTTTACCAGGAAATTAACTGAATGGAATTTTAAGAAGGAATAATTTTGACCAATATCAAAACTGTAGCTCTTGTGCCCATGGAAAAGTGCATTGAGTTCCATTGTGAGAAGATGTAATTAAAGTTGTACATCCTCATTGAAGGAGTTAAGCAACCTGTGATCAAAGAAATGAAGCTTAACATGCACCATTTTTAAGACACGGAAATGTAGATTTTTTTTTTCCCCAAAGTCTCTTTCAAGGCTCTTTAACTGCAACAGAAGGTCAAGGAGTTTCCTACTGCTGACAATTCTGCTCCCTCCAGTAGCACAGGCTTTAACCATTGCCACACAGGAGATGTGCTTTACACCTGTAAACTTGGGAAATTTTAGAAAAAATCTCAGCATTTGACATCATTCTTTCAAGCTGTCTGCAGCTCGAAAGTTATTTTCCAGTATATCAGCTGTGATAAACACTTTTTTTTTTCCTCTTAGAATTTTATGTGCAACCTTCTAAAGAGATAAAACCTAATGTGGATGATGGGAACAGCTAAAAGAGGAGACAAAATATTCTCCCAAATACCTCATGCTCTCTTAGACTCCTTCTAGAGAAACCAGTCCACAATATACAGGTATGGCAATTCCTTATTTAGAAAGGAATTTCAGAAAATTCCTTATTCCTTATTTATGCAAAAAAACCCCAAAACAACAACCAAAAAAACGCCCAAAATAAATAAAATACCCACCCCAAAGCAAACTCAACAAAAATAAAATCAAGAAAAACCTGTACATTCCTCATTATATAATAAAGAAACAAGGCAAATTATCCAAGGGATAAGTGACCCTAATTACAGATGTAGGAAGCAGTTCTCCCATCTGCAGAGTAAAATACAAACTCTCTTCCACCCTGCTCCACAAACCTGTGGCATTAAGAGTCTAAAACTCTAGCTGAAAAAAATTGCATTTTAGGAGTCAACAACAACAAAAAAATTCTGATCATTTCTTATTGCTAGTTCAGATGTGTTACTTGGGTGAATTCCATTCTAAAGACTGTCATTACTCCCATAGGCATAGGAGAAAATTTAAATGTGTAAATTGTGACTAAACTCCACTACAGGGTCCAGCCTCTAAAAGTTTTATGTTCAAGCTTCTAAATGTATTTTATGCTCTGTATCCAGAACAAAAACTGGCTGTTGGACCTGGTATTAACAACAAATAAAACTTGATATTAACAACGAATCTGATCTCACAAGTGAGGTGTGTCCAGGAGAATCTCTGGAGGTCAAAGATGGGTTGCTGTGATGCCCAGAAATTGTGATTTTTCTGTTTGCTCAAACAGCAACAGCTGAGCCTGAGCCAGGCAAGTGGCCCCTGGTGGCTTGTAAAGAGGGGTTGATGTCACTGTGTCCCCCAGGGAGGATTTATGATTGCACCAGGGCTCTGTCAGGCTCTGATTCGATGGAGAATATCCTGGGAAGTGCTGCTGGGGATGTCTCAAGGCAGAGGGTGTTCCTGACTCTGGGAGTTTCCAAAAGGGAGAAACACAAAGGAAGAAGTTTTCTGTCAAAAATGACATTTTTCATTCGGATCAATGCCTTTCCCATTTAGTCTATGAAACTTGTGACTTGGGTCCAAAGATTAGAAGACACTGCAAAACACTGAACAACAGAATATTGGAAGAATCTTGCAAACACCTGAAAGGTGAAGTTAGGACAAATACAACTCCATATAGACCTTTTTTATATGCAATATATTGTTAAAGGAGAAATTCTTACCTACAAATACCTCTCCCATATTTCATGGGCTTTTATAAGGAGGACTCATCTCCAAATATGCTTAGAAATAGCTGGTTTAATTTAAAAATATTATTGCCCCAAAGGATGCTTAATTGCTTTCCAGCATTTGTATTAACAAGCTAAGGTCAGAGAAGTGCTCAAAAACTTCAAGCAAAACTATAGATAATAAAGAATATAATTGGAAAGAGAAGGACATTTTTGATGTGAGGAATTAGCAAATTAAACAAAAGCTTACTAGCCATGGAATGACCATACCACAAAAGACTTCAGAAAAGAGAATTTTGATTCTGATAGTGGATTATGTAAGAGTCTCCTTAAAATCAAAGAAATTTTTTACATTTTCTCAGCTGAAATCACCTTCAGAACCCTGTCCCATCTGTACACTGCCTTTGGCAAGATAGGAGTTAAAATCTAATGCCAAAACCTTATGGAGGCAACAGTAATCTGGAATAAAAATTCTGGTTTCAGAAATATCAGTGGTAAAATGATTAATAACTTGATGAAAGCAGTGTAAAACAAATATATATATATATATATATATATTTAGAAGACCAAATGTCCATTTCTGGTACTGAAATTTCATCTCCAACCGATTTCTCTGTGGAGGGAGAAGGAAATGGGGAGAGGACCAAGGACAAGGTGAGAGAATTTAAATTCTCAGGTCAGGATGAAGTGGTTTGCCTTCATACGTGCTCCTAAATTCCTAATGGCAAAAGATTTTCTGATATTCCAATTACTGTTAAATGCTAATTCTTGTTTTGTTTTGGTATTTTGTGATGTGTGAATTTTAACCTCTCCAGAGATTTAAAATAGAATGAATGGGGGAGAAATTGAAATGCCTCTCTTACATTTTTCACTTTCCCCACTTCACACTCCTTTAGTAAAAGTGTCTTTTTAGATAGTGTCAGATGGTGTAACAAAAAAAAAAGACTATTCCATTTAATCCACTTAATGTAAAAATATATATTAATCATAGATTTCCATCAAAACCTTTAGTTATACAAGTCCTCTCTTCCTAACCTCAGATATTTGTAACACCACAAAATTACATTTTGATTAATGTATCTGAAATACAAGCTTCAGAAACTCCTTAAAAGTTCAAGATGCCCAGTACTATCTTTTGCTTTTCCTCATTGCCTAATGGGGTAAATTTTACTTTGGATAATATATATATATATTTTTTTTTTTTTCCTTTGGTGTTATTCTGGGAATTACTTCTTGTGTCAAGTGCAGTTGTACTGAATAGCAAAAAAAAGCCCTTTAAGTGGCTTGAAAAATGTAGTGCAGCACTGCATATTTCTAATGCTTGTAGAACGTGGCTGCAAGCTTTGCCTGTCTGGATTCTGAATTTACAGAGCACAGCTGCTGAATGTTGCAGCCTCTCAGCATTATGTGCATTCTGAACAGTTTTTCCCTGCCCAGTGCCCAGTCACTGCTCCTGTCTGGAGAGCTTAGCTCTGCAAAAAAAATAACATCTCCAATGTTGCTTTTCACAAAGGTGTCAGTGAAGCCTCAAAACAACCAGATAAACATTTGGTTCTTCCTCACCTGGTCACTGCCAAATGATTGGTTTTATACTCTTCTTTTGTTTCTTACAATTAGATCCAACCCAAAATCTGTAATAGAAGTGGAAATATTCCAAGACATGGTTGGTTGATAGATACAAAAAAAATCTGGTTTTGTGTGGTAGTTTAGCACAGATGTGAGGTTGTTTTTTTGTTTTTTTTTCTTTAAAAAAGTTATAGCAGATGTTGACAGTTTAACTGACCAATTAAAAAGTTAGTCACTCCTCTGGAAATCCAGTTTTAAAATCAAAGGTTCCAGGTGACTTGGCCTTTCCTTTTCCGGCTGGCAAGGAGCTAACATTTTCTTGTGGCATGTATCTCCATAAACTCTAGAAAGGCTCCTCTCCCAAAGTGATGCAAAATTATGTTTAATAGTTGCAACTGACTAAAATTCATAGTTTTCTCTCTATGTTGTGTGAGAAAATAAACAGTTTGTAGTAAAAAAAAAGTTAGTTTAGAAGTTTCATTTAGTTTTTTTCTTTTTTTCTTTTTCTTAGTGTATGTTAATAAAACTATCTGTTTCCCTTAAGTTAAGCCTGTTTTGCCTTTTTCTCCCAAATCCTATCTCCCAAAAAAAAAAAAAAGTACACACTCAAACCACTAAACTAAATTAAGCAAAACAAAATTCAACACATGTGAAACCACTACATGAATTGGTGTTTCTGCCCGGTTGGCAAACAAACCAAGTACATTCTTTTTAGTAAAAAATGTAATGAAATGAAATAAGAATTGTAAGATGAGATTAGCTGAAACCACTACATTTTGTCAGAGTGTAGACCCTGTCCATTAATCCTCTTTTAGTAAGTGCAGCTATTTGTAGCTACAATAAGATAATACACAGAAGAATATTTGATAACCATCAGAGGCAGAGTAATAATTCAGTATTTTTGAGCAGCTATCAGAGTTGAGAAAAGTCAGCTTATCTTTCCAGGCTAAATCTCTGCTAACACTCAGAAAATACATGAAATGTGAATTAAGGGTGAGTGACAACTTTTCATGGGCAAATTATTAACAACTCAAACCACTTGAGTGCCCAGCAGCCAATAAATCACCATAGTCCAGAACTTGCCATGTTTTATTCCTCTTGCATATTAACAGAGGTGGCTGGAAAAACTCCTTGCAGGAAAGTTTTACCTATGTTGCTGATTTAATCAAAATGTTCTACAAGGGAGTTTCCTTCTCATTGTTTTTGTTTTCATGGAAGTAAAGGTGAGTAATCTCCTTAATTTAATGGTCTGCTGTCAAATTTGCAGTTCTCCTTAAAATAATTAACAGAAAAGCCACACATTCACATGAAATATTGGATCTGTTCTTAGGTATTTGAAGGGCAAAAAATAATGTAAGTTAAATGGCTGTAAAAATATGAAGAGGAGATATTACCATAAAATCAAACTGTTGGTCAAACTAGAAATATATTTTCTCAGTTCTCGTCATCCATTTTAAGAAGCACATGTTAAAGTTTTCCTCATGCTTCTTAAACTAATGCTATTTTGGAGACCAATTCTAATATTTCATCTACTATAATTTACTCTCCCACTAATTCATAAAGATTTAATAAGTTTTTTCCATTTGATTCAGTCTAGAAATAGAAATATGTTATTTAAAGGCACTAGAAAGCTGACTTTTTTAATGCAACACTTCCCAATTCAAGTTGAGAAGATTTAAAGGTGTTTTCTTTTCTGCCAATGATATTTTTCTCAATAAAGTAAACACAGCTTGCATGAACTTGAGGGGTAATAGAACAGATAATGACACTTTCTGCTTTGAATTAGATCCGACTATTTCAGTAGGATAAAATTATCATTACCTTAAATGACTCAACTCATTTGTGTCTGGAATTTCAGAGCAGTGATTTTAAAGTTTTAAATTTTATAAGGTCTAGAATTACAGCTGAAATTCAATTGTCTATAGCCTTTCAATGACAAAAGGAAACAGTCCCACTTCATTCTCTATTAGCTAATATAAATTGTCTGGAATAAACACGAAGCCAGCTATCAATGTATTTTAACCACACTTTGAGTTTTACAGCACCACTTTCACAAATAGCTTTTTTTCTGATAGTTTGGCTACATACTTCACTGAAAATTTATTTCTTTTTTATAGTAATACAATGTTTCTCTTCCTGGGCTAATGTTGCAGATTTTACTACCTGGAACAGATGTGTTGAAAAGTTTAAAAGAACAGAGACATCTTCCTAGTGGAGTTCAAGTGCTCATTTTATAAATGCAGGGTAGAAAATTCCTCATCCCACTTTAGCAGCTCATTCATGTGGTGCAGCCAGATCACTGCAAAGACCTCCTCTCAAAATTCATTTGAGAATCCTTCAATCCTTTTGCCTCATGGAATATTCATGGTCTGTCTATATATGGGTTTCTCTGTTTACTCTGCATCCTGTTTTATTACATCACCACACTCACACAGAAACAAATGAACTCTCGGAATTGCACAAATTGAATTTTAATCAAGGGGAGTGAGGATAACTTCAAAGGCACTTAAATCAGATTCAGAAATCAAAACAATCTATTTTTAGCCATGTGATATAATTGTAAAGCTATGTTCCTGAGGTTTTTTAGAATGTCATTATTACAAACAAAATAAATTAAGATACAAGAAAAGACAGAGATGGAAAGGTTGAGTCATCTTTAGGAGTGATTAAAAAAAATACAGCTATAACTACTTTTTTATTAATGTTTCCATTTTTGCTAATAAATTACCTCCAATTCTTTCTGAAGCCCATGTAAGTGACTCTTGGCTGTACATGTCCCTCTAGTGGCATCACGTATGTAACAGAGAACCATAAAAGCTTAGTCCTGTTCCTCATTCCTAATCCCTACAATAGCTAAAATCTACCAATTAAACAGGAATAACAGTACTGAGCTTTAAACTCATTTGATAGTCCCAGCAACAGTTCAGGTTGTGTTCATTTTATTCACACTATGCATCTCTAAGATTAATTTGTTTCCCTGAAAAAATTAGCTTTGTTGCTCTCACTTAGTATTTGGAGCAAGGTGTGTCAGTCCTGAAACATTAGTTCTGAAATATTAAGAAGGTAAGGACTCTATGTTCTCACCCGTTTTTTGGCTTCTGGCTATAAAATAATTTCAAATTGTTTTGTGTTTTTTATTTTGAAAGCTGCTTTTTTAAAGCAGAAGTCATAGATTTTTTAAAAAGCAGTATCGGTGGCAATATTTTATTTTATATTTCTCATCTCCATGAGAACATTTGTCCTAAGACTTCTTAGGGCAAAACCCATTAACTTCTGCCTACTGTTCACTTTCAATATTGCATTAAGTAAACATTTCAGAATTATCAGCAATCCACCTGGAAAAGATGTTTTAAAAATTCAGGCTTAGATATTAACAGCATCTGTGCCAAGATATTTGAAATTCCTGCTTGAGTTATTATGAGTGGCTGATTATCCTATGATCAGCAGTTCAAACAGATTTGCTCTCTTTCAAAGACTCTTTTTCTCTTAGAAGCAGCTACATTTCTAAACTGAAATGTCTAGTTTATACTTATTTAATTGCTGTTTATTGCCTTTTATGTCCAGTGATTATGGATGTCTTTCAACTTCTGGAATTAAATAAACTTCATAGATTAAAAGATGAGGTTATTCTTACTGTTTAATGCTAAATAATAATGTAAAATTTTAGCTACTTTTTCAGTTGCTAGGTTCCCAGATGTAACACCCACCCTTTATTATTGTAGTTTTCTCCTGTTACATCAGCAGCTGATGACTACAATTTATATTATATATATATTATTTATATTATATTTAGTAATTTTTATTTACAGAAATATCTTATTCTTCACAGAAATAACGTTGCCATCCAGGTAGACTCTTTAAAAGACTTATTTTAGAGGCCATTGTAATTTATGTTTATTCTTACCTGATCTAGTAATTACTAACAAAGCTGACAAAGTGTTTAAGGTGATCCAAATTAATAGGTTTCAGGAACCAAAGTGGAAGATTTTCTGGTTCATATCAGGGGGGCGGTTTTAATTATCTTTTAAAGCTCAAAAGCACTGTCCTACTGGAAGACTGTCAGTTTTCACTTAATTCAGTGGAGAGGATGGTCATAACTGATGCTTTGTTGAGTATTGTGGATTAAAAATAAAATATACAGAATAAAATGTTGACAAACACTTGTTCCTCAAAGCCTGTAAAGAACATTGTTTACCCTGTGTCCCTCTGAGCCCTGACAGGATATTTTCAAACAGCCCATCCATGCACACTGGAGATTTTTCTATACCTCCCACAGCAGCACAGTAAATTATACAGTGGATAAGCCCTGGTGAATAGAAGCAACCATGCATCTAGGAAGGAGGTGTTAAAATCCTGTTCCACATTACTAGAAAACACTGCAAGGATTAGGAAGAGGCAGCCAGATGAAGTTGTGGCAGGGAATGATCTTAGCAAAGTCAGGCAGGAGTTCTTAAGTTCTTAGGAAATAATGAATCACAGCAAAGATGAAGCCACAGACACCTGTGTAGAGACAATCATTGGAAGCAGGGAAGTTGCAAAGTTTGAAGTAAGCCCTCCAAGG
>JBBMKD010000001.1:3588010-3620889 GCA_037834095.1 Argya squamiceps
TGCTCGAGCGGGCCGAGGTCGCGGGGCGCTCGGCGGGCACCAGCCATGGGGTGTAGTGAGGTGAGGGCATTGCTCTGGAGAGTCGGCCTCTTCCTCCCCCTGCTGACAGCGAGCCCCGCCGCCGCCGCCGCCGCCGGGCACGTCGCCAGCAACCACGGTGAGTGGAGGGCGGCCGCGAGTGCGCTGCGGTGCGGGCTCCCCGCAACTTTCCGGCGGGCGAGGGGATGGAGGGCGGGGATGGACCGCACCTGCGGCCGCCAGCTCGGTTTTCCAGGCCGCGGGGATGCGGGGCCACGGGGATGGGGGATCACGGGGATGCGGGGCCGGGCGCCTCCCGGTGGTCACCCCTTCCCGCCGCCCCCAAAAGTTGGGTGTTTGCGGCCGGAGGAGCTGCGCTGCCGTCCCCCGCCGGGGATAACTCCGCGGCTGCCGGGAGCTGTCCGCTGTAGCTCCGGGCACCCTCAGCCGCCGAGGTGTGGGAGTGAGGGCAGGGGAGCGAAAGTTGCCTCCCGGCGAGGTGGTAGCATGGTTTTATTTGAAATGTGGGTTTAAGGTTTGCTTCGGTCCTGCTCATCGCGCCTTAAGGGAGAATGCTGCTGGGGAGCGAACTGTTCAAAGGTGCCTGACTACCCTTAACACCCAATTTCTGCGGGCTGATTGTCTGAAAAACCACATTTAAAATCTTTGTAACAGATGCATGCTCATCAGGTCGCACCGAAGACGGTATTGTAATTCTTCGGGTTGCAAGGTGTGCGTCTTAGAAAATGACCTCTGGATTAAAGAAGGGAATGAAGGTGGTTGTAGGAATAAAACTGTATAGCACACCCAGAGGATACAATATTTTGTTAGGAAGAACTAAAAAAAAAAGAGCTCAGACCTGATTATGAAACATCATGTAACATGTTATCAAACGTCTGGATAGAGCAGAGAATTTCCTGCACTGCTTGTTTTATGTGGGTCTATTTAAGTTGCAGAGGATGTTTCTATTCCCACAGTATGAGAGTCTTCTGTACCTTTAACATTATTTTTGTACAATTTGGCTTTTTTGAGGTTTTAGTGTGATGTGACTGAAACTATAGGAACTGAAGGGTGGCTCTAAATGTTGCTGCTGACAGAAATTGCTTTACCTGCTACCTTGAAAGGAGCGTTGAAATTGGCAGTGGTGGAAAGTAACGATGAAAGAAAACAAACTGGGTCTAGTTGTGGAGTACTATCAAGTATGTAGCTCATGAATTTTCACAGTTTTGTTCTGCAGTCTGTTTCCAGTGCTCTTTGTATCAGTAAAATCAGAGAATAAGATCTCTAGAAAAGAGGGAAGAACTATAGAATGGCACAAACCCCTGTGCCATCAGGACGAGTACATTCCAAGTTACTGTGATTCCTTTACCTCTCCCAAGCTGAGATGAATAATTCCAGTCTGTAATTGCTGAGCCTACAATCATACCAAGGCTGATTTTTGCCATTTCTTACATCTTGGAAGACATCAGACCATCACGGTGGCACAACCCAGTTTTTCTTTGATGTCACAGACATTCGTGGATGCTGATGTCTGCTGCCTTACCACAAGGCCTAACACCACACATGAATGTGATTTAAAAAACAATATATTCTTGGTGTTGTAGAACAGCTAAGGCAGCATAATAGCATCTAAGGCAAAGAGGTTTTGTTAATTAATGCAACTTAGTTTAGGTTTCTAAACTAGTATTTGATATTCTGGGATTAAATTAGTGGTGTTTAAACTATGTTTTTAAAGTGTTTTTAGAGGAGGGGGGAGATAATTGCCAAAAGTGTGTCAGGGATGAAGTGGTTCCTTGATGTTGATGTAACTTTTCCTAAGGAGTCCAGGTGTTGTGGTGTTGGCTGCAGTGAGTACTGGTGGATTTCCTAAATTCTGAGTGACTTCTTTTTGTGCACGTTGTTTGCAAACTTCAGTGAAACGAGTAGCCTCTTGCCTTTGGTGCTGCCATATCACCACAGCAATCAAATAATAAGTATAATTCAACAAAATCCAAGTGAACTGAAAATGGACTGAATTAATACAGGTGCTTTCATACGCATCCCCCCCACCTTGTTAATAAAATGTTAGCAAAGAGTCTGCTTTTAATGATAATGCTCTCTGAATCAAAGAATTGAAGGAAAAGAAATGACTACAATAAAAAAGTTGCCCATTGTGTAAACACTTAAATGTGGAAGGTTAAAATGCCAGTTCCTAACACTTGGAATCCCAGCTGCAAAGAATTTTTTTTAAAATCTTGTGAGGAAACATAACTTCTTTAAATTTTCCTGAAGTGATGTTTTCAGCATGCACATCTTGAAAACATCTTCCAATAATTGCAGTTGAGTTTTCATTAACAACTGTTACAATGATATATTAACTTTACTATCTGGTATATTTCGTCTTCTATTTTGTGTTTACAAACATACCAGCATTACTAGTAAATTACAAAGGAATCTCTTGTGTTGTCTCTTGATTGTTTGGGTGAAAAGGATGGAAGGGGAATAGGTTTATTCATCTGACTTGGTAAACAGACAGCCCTTCCACTTCATTCTTAATGGCTTGTTTCCTGTTATTAAAGAGGGATTTTCAGAAAAATATTACACTCTGGTCTTACAAATTGTTTTTATAACCATGTTGGGATTAATCTTTTTTGGTCTTGTCAAACAGAAAGAAATACATATATTTTTTTATATAGCTCTCAGGCTCTTAGGTTGTCATTCTTCACCCAGTAAATCAATGTGTGGTGTCTTAGAGAATCTGTAGCAAGGCAGGCACAAACAATGGTATTGGCAGGGAAGTGAACTTACTCATTCATCTTCATGGAGTGGTCAGTTCAAAAACACATTATGACCATGACAAGGGCTAATTTTTACTGCTCACAAAAACCCCTGTAGGGTTTGGAATTGCATAGGAGGAGTAACCACTGCACTGTGTGGCAGAACTGCTTGGAACAGAAGGCACAATTAGTGGTGGAGGTTGAATTCTTGCATGTTCATACAAATTTTCAGTGCTTGTTGTCCCTGACATCCAGCATGAACAGGCTGCTGTGCAAGGTTTCAGCCTGCTGTGGGCTGGCTTTGTTCTTTGCTTGCCAGAACACCAAGAATTGGCCAATTGCTGTCAGGCCTAAAATTACAGATAATGGCATCTGACCTATGCAGCTCCTTGTGCAAAACTTGTGGGAGCTTTCAAAGATAAAGGTCACACCAGGTAATGGCTCAACAGTTTCCTGTGCTAAGAGTGCACACATGAATGTTTCTGTGCATATAAAAACCAGAAACCAGATTTGTTTATACATATCAAGAGTTTCTGTACCCTGGCTCCTTCCAGGTTGTATCTGCCATTATGTATCACCAGACAATTAATTCCTGAAGCCAACTGTAGAACTTGCAGAGTTTATAATGAGTCGTGTCTATCAGTGAAGTGTGAAAAAGCTGTTGCTTTTTCAGTTTCCAGGTATCATTACTTCTTGTCACGTTATGCAAGGTTGGTTTTTTTATTCATACCTCTAAAAGGCACCTGCATTTGTTTTTCTCTTTTTACAAAAAAAAAGTGAAGTAAGAAATAATGTCAAATATCAGTTCTGAAATTCATGTAGCCTTTATTTTCACAGTGATTACGCTTGATGTAAATTGGGTGGCTCGAAGTAGATAATAAAGCTTTTTGATTCTGGTAGTAAAAAAACAGGTAGATTACTAATGACCTTGAGGTATTCATCAGTTCAAAGAAGTTGGCTCATTTTCATTCACATATTTATTTTTCCAGAAGTGCAATCCACCACACATAGGCACTCTTTCTGAATACAGAACTCAGATTTTTTTTTTTTTTCTGTAGCAAAAAGGAGACCAAGGACTAAGTGTGGAGAGACTGAACTTTTCTCTGAATGAAGCTGATGTTTTACTGCTAGAAGCTATCTCCTTGAGGACTTAAAGTTCTGTAGAAAGGCTGTTCTGCTGCTTGTGCTGTGCTAGTCCTGCTGAATTCTGCTGTTCAGTTGTCCAACTCTGACTTTAATAAGCATTTACATCACTACAGAAACATGAGAAAGTTACATAAACACAGCCATTGCAGTAAATGTGTGCCATTCCCTTCCCAGCATGAAGATAAAATCATGAGCAAAATCATATTTAAGTTTCAAGTTGTTAAGAAACTTTTAACAATGTTTTTACCCACGTGTAAAATCCCACATCCCTATGGACTTGTGTGCTGATGAAGACTTGGGAACCTCTGCAGTTGTAGATATGCATGGAATGACTTGTTATCCCAGAGCCTGGATTTGGATGCCATGAAATGAGCAGATTTGCAGTGAATGGTTCAGGAAACATTCCTGGTGTTGTATTTGGCAGTACTGAGGGCTGTCTGGATATTCTGTTAATTGTTTTTTTTTTTTTTTTGACAAATGAGAATGATTGGTATGGAAATACTAAATATTAAGAAATGCATGGCTTAAGCAGATACAGTTTAAAACCAAATCAGTACAGTAGTTTTCATGTGATTTCCAGAAGGGAAAACACAGCAGAGGAACTGAAGTGTTTCTGGAGTTTCCCAATTTAACTCTCTGGCCAGATACCATTCCCTCTGGGAGGTCAAAAAGTTTACCAAGGGAAAAAAGAAAAGGAAAAAACATGTAGGAAATTGAGTTTTTCTTGTTAAAATCTCCTCTGTCTTTCCAGATAGATACTTTTAGACCTTAACTGTGCTTGAGGGTTTGTTTAGGGTATCTGATGTTAAAATTTTCACTTGAGAACTTTAGAAAAGTGGAAAAGTTCAGCAAGTTGTTTGTCAGTGAGAGACACTGTAAGTCAATATCCATTTTTTTGGCTCCTTTTTTTTTTAAATGGGAAGTCTAATGTTTAAAAATCTCATTTAACTGATTAGGGATATTGAGAAAACGATGCATGTGTACAATATGGGAAGCATTTTATTGTTTTTAGATCCCAATAGAGCATAGCTGTGTCAGGATGTATTCCTGTTCCAGCTGTGTGTTAGCTGGGATGTTTCATTGGGATCCTTGGATTTCCCCAACGTGACATTGACACAAAGATGAGGCTGGCCCTGTGTTTGATATGCCTCTTAACATGCTGAACTCTGAGAGAGAATGATAAAACGGATGGAAATAGACAACTGTGGATAAATTATTTATCCATAATGTATCCTGACCTCCAGAAGTCATGTTACAATGCAGGAGAGGTCAACAAAAAACTGTCTGTTGTTAACAACACACCTTCAGAAGCTGGTTTTTAACTTGTAAATGATATGTCAGTCTTTATGATAAGGTGTTAGAACTGAGAATTACAGCTGAAAAGATGTCTCTCACGTGATAAAAACATGATTTTTTTTTTGTGCAGGATTTCTTTCTGGACCATACAAAGATGATTAAAATTAAATAGTGAAATTAGCTTGTCTGCTTCTCATAATCCCCTCAGTCTTCCTAATACACTTATTCCAGCTATCCTTATTTTAGTTCCAAGGATGTTTTCATTATCAATATTGCAACACCTTTTGTGCAGGTCAGCTATTGATCATTCCCACATCTAAGAACCAGTCTGTTCAAAATAATCATTAAGGAGAAGTCACTTCAGTTAATCCAGCAGCCATTTGTGACCTCAGTGCTAATTTTAATGTGCAAAGCTTAGAGACCAATCTTGGCTTTAAATAAACTGCACGTTCTGTATTAGAAACTGGCTAATCCATTGTATGAAAAAACCCAAAAAGCAAAACCAAAACTGTGTCAACAAAACCCAAAACAAAACCCTCTAAAGATTTTCCTAGGTCTGCTGGTTTTTCTCACCCATACAAGACAATACTTCCTGAAGTCAGCATTTCTCTCACTTACTGATTGATATCTGTGTTTGGACTAAATTCTGTCATCCTGGAAAAAAAAAAGTGCTGAATACTTTGATAATTAATAATTAGAGATTTGTTAATTTTAATCAATTAAGGTGTTTTAATGAAGCTGTAGATAATTTTAAAGATAATAAAAACCCTCTGCCAGACAATGCATGGGTATTTCACCCCCCTGATCCATGATACTGTACAAACAGTTTTCTGCTCTTTAAACAATTGTTTTACAGTAGGTCACAGGATTCCTCCACCTTCAAGCCAGCAGCTACTATTACTTTATTTTATGGGTCTGTTCCCATTCTAAATACATCAAGCATCAATAGTTATTCTGTGTTTTTAAAGAAAGTTAGGGATATTTTGATCTTTAAATTAAGATTAGGTTAAAAAAATGCTGTAATAGTATTGACACTTCTTTTGACTGTCAAGTAGGGTCAGGTCTTTAAGATTCAAAGCCATTTATTTCATGAGGAGATCAGATTGAAAATAAAATTTCCTTTCTGTAGAAAAGTCTGAGGATTTAAAATGTATTTTGTCTCTAAGTAGGATTTTCTGGTTTGTGTTTAGGTAGATTTCTAAGAAGCTGACAGATTTTTTTTTTTTCCTCCTGAGAGATGGTTTTGTTTGCTGTAAGTTATCTGTGTCCCAGACACTCTTTGGAGGTGTCTGGTGTTTGCTGGCAGATTCTCCAAGAGCAAGGAGCAGTGTCCCATTAATGAGGGGAGGTGGGACAGCACAAGCAATCCTTAGGTGAGAAGCAGTGACATAAACACAGCAATCCAGAGGGAACATTTCAATATGTGGGTTTGTTGACTGCATTGACAGCACAGCTTTCCTTCATGCCAACGTGTTTCTGACACTGCCCAGGGTTTGGATTGAAGCAGTGCTGTGTCACTTCAGTGCAGGAGGGAAGGTGGGCAGCAGGCACCGTGTGGAACAAGCCCCTGGGGAGGTGCAGACACACACAATGAGAACACAGTTAAAAGGTGAATTTGCTGGGAGCTCCACTGCCTCAATCCACTGAATGGCTTCTGCACCTAGAACAAAAGGGGAAAAGTCACATACTGCAAACAGCAGCATTGATGCATGTAATGAGTGATTTGTTTTGGCTGGGGACCCTTGGTTAGAGTGCACTTGCTGCTGTAATTTGTATTCTCTGGCTGCTGGTTGCTTCTTGCTTAGAATAAAGGAATAAAAGAACAAATTAGAACAAAAAGCATTCCGTAAGATAATGCTCTAGCATTTTAATCTGGGTAAAAAGTGGTTATCTTTCTCAATTGCCCCAGACTGATTTTCTCAGTAGGTTTCACTTGCTGGCTTAAAATAAAATTTTATAGGAAAAAAGTGTTGCTAAAATTTAAAATTGTTCAGATATATTTTGGATGTATTAAAAAACAATCAAAGGGGACCTAGCCATTTTCTGCTGTAGTGCTTCCAGTATTTGTGGCTGGAAATTGATTGCATGGAAAGCATTTGCATGAAGGATTCATATTTCAAAATGTGGTTTGAATTCAGCACTTTCTGCTAAACAAAGTGGGACCATATAAAATTGCACAGTCCTTTACTCTCTGTTGTGTGTGGCTGCTGAAGACCTTTGAAAAGGAAACAAGGGAAATGTAAAACCTTTGGTAGATTGCTTTTGTTTGTACTGCTGAAGTTGCTAAACACTTCCATGCCACAATGATACAGTAGAAACACCCACTTAGAGGGTTATTTTAGATTTAATAATTCAGTTTAGTGGACTTGATTTTTTAAAGCACCATTTAATTTAGGTAAATATGAATACTGTTAGCATTGAGGAATGGAGAAACATGATGAGAGCTGTGGCACACAAGAGCTTCTCAGCCAAACTCTTTCTCAGCCTCTGTCAGATGTGATGGGAACTCAAACTCAGTTGCTGTTGAGACAACTGTAGGAATGCTGTACCCTGTGATTTTGGTATGTGGTAAAAAAGTCATTAAATTACAGATTTCCAGACACAGAATTTCAGAATGAGTTAAACAAATTCTCTTCTTTAAGAAATATTGATACATATCTTCAGGTAAGGGTAAGAATTTGCCTTCATAAGATGGTGTTCTGAAAGAAAAAGGAGGGATTGGGTGCACTACATAGAGGAAAAATGTCCACTGGAGACAGGTCTCATATAAAAGCTGCATCTGAAGAAATCTGGGATTACAAAAGGCAACCAGGAAATCAGATGGTATTCCATGTCTTTTTAGTGGTTCCTCTTGATGCAGATCATATAATGATATTATATACTCCAGTTTTTCTACTGACTATCTGAAGGGCATCTTGTCTAGTGTAGAAAGATGAATGCTGGTGATTGGAAGGAATCCAGCATTTTCTGTCACTGTTGTTTAATCCAAGGCTCAGTCCAAACTTTAGGCTGCATGCAGAGTTCTTTTTTCAGTGTTGGATCTCTTCAAAACTACTATTTTCACAATATTCTTTTGAGTAAGCCTTCATGTCTGTATGGCACTGATCTGAGAAGAGTTAAAGGCCAAAGCTTTTAGTTCAAGTGACCAGTGTGTGACACCCAGTGCAAATTCCAAGGAATTAGTTTTTGATGTGCTCAGACGTAGGTGGCAGAGTTAGATACAGCACCTTGGCTTTCAGTGTAGTCTTCAGTGAACCTCATTGTTTTTGGGTTTTTTTTGTCCATAGCCAAGTTGTTCTCTGCTAGGAGCACTGTCTTCCTGTTTTAAACATCAGTGGTATATCAAAACTCATTTTCTCAAAACGCTGACTGCAGATGAAGTAGGTTTGTACCACACAAATGAAAGACCTGAAACCTTTCTGCCATTTTGTGAACCTGATTTCTTTAAAAGCCTTCCTGAGGGCAAGGTCTGACCCTCCCAGCAGGAATCTTGGCCCAGGGAGCTGTTTGACTCCCACTCTCATGGGAACCAGCTCTCTTTGATGGAGACTCTGAGCCACAGGGATGACTTCAGCTCTGGCTTTTCCTGACTTTTGGGTGTGGGAGTTGCTAATTCCATTAGTGTAAAAATGTAGGTAATACAAACTTTCCTCCTGCAAATTCTGTTTTGAAAACTTTTTTTTTTTTTCCCTTTTCACATATCATTCACATAGGGTGCTTTATTTAGACTGACAGTACAATTGTCTATTAAATCACCTGAATTACTTAAAGCAAGAGAGCTGCCATCTTTCAAGGTGTCAGCATTAGATGATAGTGAAAACCTGCACTTTACTGGTAGTTTACATTAAGCAACCAAGGCATTTTGAAACTTGCATGCTATGTGTTTAAACTCCATATTTAGAAGGCAAAAAACTCTGTTGGAAATTCAAAGAGTTAACTAACAAGAGTCAAAACTGTAGAGGAGGCCAATGGAGATCACATCCTGCTCTGTTCCTTTCTCATGGCATCCCTTCAGCATCACTATGTATATTAAAAGTTCCAGTCATGCTCATTCTATTCACTTCACCACTAATAGTTTTCCTTACAAATTTTATAACAAGTAGTTTGGATTTTAAGTAATGCCCTGAGGCCTTAGCATTAGTAAGTTTCCATTACTTTAAAGCAAATTATGAAATTATTTCCAATACCTCCAGTCTGACAGATGCATTTTATACTTGAGAGATGTGCCTGAAGAAATAAAAGCTGATGGAAGTTTGTGTCGTTGAGGAATATTTTGAAAACAAAAAAGAAGATCAATAATAGATTAGGCTTGATTAGATGTTGACATTTAGAACTGTACATAGATTATGTTAAATGCAGTGACAGCAGACAGTGTTCCTCTTGATTTACATTTGTCCCTCCATTTGTGGTTGAGGTGGATCATTGGGACACACATTGTAAAGGTTAATGAATGAATTACCATACAGCTCATCTGATTGTTCATCCTAGAGGGCTGGATGGTTTATAATCTAGTTTGTGTTATGTGGAACAGAAATTGTTTAATTGTTTTTCTATGAAATTCTGAATTGCTGAAGTGTTTAGATGAGTCCACTATACTCCTACAGCTTCTGAGTTTTGGTAAAATCACTAAATCATGATGTGGTTGCATTGACAGAGATCCTGCTCTGGTTTTTGTTTGCTCTCCTGAGCTGTCAGTATTATTTCCCTGTTATTTGGGTAAATATGAAATGTGGCCTTTTGATAAAAATGTCATTCTTAAAACCATGTGAAGATGTTTGGCCTAAGTATCTTCTTCACTTCTTCAGATACCTCAAAACAGGAGTTTTCAATGTTCTCTGTTGGCAGATAATTTACCTTAGTGTTCCCTACAGCTTTCCTTGGTGTGGTCATTAACTACATGTGTCAGTCTTGGTGAAATCAAATCACTTCATTTTTGTAAGGGATTCACCCTGTTAAATGGGTTCCAGTAATTCACCTGAAATTCCAGAAGTAGGAAAAAATGAATGAATGAAAAAGTCCCCCAATAGCTAAATATTTTCCCTGCACAAAGATAATTTACTGTATGTCCACTTGCAAACAAGGATGGCTGAAGTAAATCATGTGGAACTGTGTAAATAAAATCAAGGGTACACTGTAAGGTTTGGTTTATTTATATAAAATAAAATATAAAATAACACCCTGCCTAAACATTGCTTAGTTAAGGGTTGTCTTTTCTGTAGTGCCTGTAGGAAAGGAGAAGGTTAATGAGTTGATGTTCAGTGTGTGGAAAGAGGAATTGAAGAACTGCTCAGTCTTTTGCACTAATATATTTTACTTTAAACTGGAATTTTGTGTTCTTGAGTCTCTCTCTGACCCAAGTGATTTTTTTCCTGATATCTGGTGTTCTTATCTCCAGATGGGATGTGATTGCACCAAATTCAGTGGATGCATCATCCAAATTACCTGATTATTTGAGCTGCCAGGTAGTAGCTCAGGTTGACTTCACAGTTATTCAACACAACACAAAAAAATTACTTTGAATATTTGAGTTTTGGGGCCTTCATTGCATGGGACATATGTTGAAAGTTTTTTGATCTGGTTTAAACTGAGATAAAACTATGGAAAGAAATTAAGTCTTGCTATGAAATGCTTGATGAATAAAGGAAAATTATTTTTGGTGAGCTTCATGGAGGTAGTGGTCTTTGAGCAGAACATTTATGCAGTTGTGAGGGACGTCAGTATGATTTTCATTACACTAAAGTAATGAATTTTTAGGATTAAAGCTAAAACAGCAGTGAACCATCCTTCCTTCAGATAGTGAGAGGGAACAGTACATTTCTGATAAGGAGAAGAGGGGGAGAAAACAGGAAGAAGGAAGAGAAGATAAAAAATAATCTCATTTTCCCGACTTTTTAAGTGAATATTGTAAATTACAAAATTTTGAGTCTAGTCTGGTGGTAAAAAGAAGAGTTTATATAACAATATGTCATCTATAGCTGTAAGCATAGAGATTTGTAGACTCCAAACAGGCTCTAGTGCTTTTTAAATGTACATAATTTAAAAAAATGTAAAAATTAAATTAATTCCAGTGTAGGGTAGGAAAGAAATGTTATCAACTTGAGTCCATTGATTCTATTTTTATTGCTGAAAACTGCTACAGTTCATAAAATGCAGTTTTACAGGCTATTAGTCCATAATGTGGATTATGCCCTTTGGACACTTATGGTGAAGATAAATGCAGTAGTTTGGAGAGATCTGTATTGAAATTCTGTGAAGAGGGTTCAGTTATTATTTAAGTTCTTTTTACTGTGAGCCAAAAGCAAATGGGTTGGAGGGAGAGGTGACCCTTGGCTTCCAAGACTGGAAATGAAATTAGCAGTGGAGGGGTAATTTTGTCCTTTGGGAAGTGGCTTCATTTCCATGGATGTGAGAAAGAATATGTTTCTGTACATTACTGGCATTGAGAGTGTTTTTTAATTGTTCTTGAGAGAAGGAATTGTTATTTGCATTATAATTGTAGCTGCCAATATTATTAACACTGCATTGAGGGGCTCTGTAACACAGGATTGGAAAAGAGCTTTGTTCCCACAGCCTCCAGTGATGCTCTATAAAATTATTAATTTCCATCTTCAATCCAGTTAATCCATGTTTCCTCAGTGCTCCTGTTGGAAGGTTGTTCTGAACTTCAGCGCTGTGAAATTCCAGTACATTTAAGGGCTGCATTTATTAGTGAGTGGTGCTTGTTCCTTTATGCTTGTGCTGGCTGTGTCTCAAAACTAAAGAACACCTTTTCATTCTCATTTTTTATCCAGCTCCCTGTTGTAGGAGACATCACATTTCTTTTGGGTTTTGGTGTGTGGTTTTCATCTTTCACTCAAGAGAGTTCTGATCTCTGTGACAGTTACAGTTGCTTTTGCTCATTCTTCATCCCGTTTAATTCACCCTTTCTTAGAAAACAAAAAGGTGGCCAGAACCACATACAGCTTTGCTGGTGGGATTTTACTGGTGCTTTGTGCAATAGTTGTGTTTTTATCATTCTGAATATTGGACAGTTTCTGTCATTTTTGTTTCCTTCATTCTCATGTTGTTGGATTGGTCCTTGGTTGGCTTGTCAGCAGTTAATGTGCAGGTGTCTTACCTTCTCTGGCTGCTGCCAGACTCCCATTTCATAAAAGAAATTCTGCCTGGCTCCCTCTGGATTGTCTGATCTTTTATATTTAATGTCCTTCCTTCCTTATATCCCAGGAAAGAATTATTCCTTCTCTTCCCATAGCCTCCCCTGCACAGTGTTTCAGTCTTTAGTTAAGCTGACAATGCCTCAAAACTTTTCCATGAAAAAATTCATTAGACCAAGCCTATCCTGGACAAGGACATTACTGAAATAATAAATAAGATCAGTCTCATGACTTATTTTTGAGGGATTGCACAGTTAAATCTGTCTGTCTCAAAACCATGCCTTTTATGAACTTGCTCACATCTTTAGTTCTGTATTTAAAGCAGCTAAAAACTCTTTCACAACTTGTTTTAGTTTCCTAACCTTAGGAAATGTCAGACTTATTTCTGACATTTATACAATGAAATGTATGATAAGCTAAAATGTTCAATACCAATATGGTGGTGTCACACCACCAGTAATTTAATTTTAAAATAAAACATAAATAATTTTTATAGATTCAAACTGCTTTTTTGGTTTGTATAATTCTGAATTAATGCTGAAAGAAGCACTGTTTTCTTGAAGTTAAATTGAATGAAATTATCCTCAAATTCAGCTGTAATTTTACCTTAATGCATTATAATTCAGATGTCAGCTTTTTCTTCCATAATTTGATTCTGCTTGGCTATTAGGATCGCTCAGTGCTTACTCTGTTTTATTGCTCTTAGATGAAATAAATTAAGCTGTGTAGCAATATAAAAGATAATATTCATTGTTATAAATTTGGTATTTACACCAATGAAACATCTTAAATTCCCCATTCATCTGTTTTAAATTAAGTATGAGATTTAAATCACTTGATCTGATTGAGAGCAAGCATTGGAAATGAAGGGGCTGTGGGCAATCAGAAAAGCACTCTGAGATTCTGATCAAGGCATTCATTATTGGTGGTGGGAAACAGCACTGAACAATAATTGATTGCATTATGGAGAGCGCAGAGAAACTTGCCATGAGAAGATATTCTATTCATAGGCTGAGGATGATTTTGAACAGGTGGGAAAGTGAGAGCAGTAAGTATTTCCAATTGCTCAGGTATGGTGGTCAGCAGCTCTTGTAGCAAAGGAGGCTTTGGGTGAGTCTGGATTTATGAATTTGGTGTGATAAATTTGTATTCAATTTTAAATGCTATCCCCCTTTATAGTTTCTCTTTTAACTGTGGATGTAATAATATACTTAATTTTAACCATAAAACATTTCCTTTTAACTCTGACTTTCTCCATCTGACTCCTTACAATCCTCGATAATTCTATTTATAGGCAAAAAAAACCCCAAACCCACACATGAGGTAAAAAAAATGCTTGGCCTGAAACTATTCATAGTTCCAAGAGTCTCAATTAAATGTGTTCTAACACTCTCAAGGATATTGTTCACTCCAGAATAACTCTGTCATTAATGAAAGTGAAACCTTGCTTCTTGCAGCCAGCCTTCTGCCATGCAGTCTGAAATGAAACGTGAAGACAACTTTAGTTGTCTTACTTCCAGTGTTTCTGGTAAATTGCTGCATTTTAAAAGACAGTGATTTAGATCTTTACACAGATCAGTTGCTTACAGCGATTTAGAATTTCACACTAATCAGTTACTGATGATACATTTTGGATTCTTGCTACACTTGTGGTGACAAGTTGTTTTAATGGAAGCAATTCTGTGCAAAACCAGTTAGCTGCATCCGTTTTCCAACTCCTGCCTCATTCCTGATGTGCAAAAAATAATAATGTTTCTTTTTAACAGTCAGTGTTCATTGTCTTCTTGTACAGCTTCTAAATATGTTACCACTTTTCAGTCCTCTCCTGACTGTGTAGGATTCTCCAATCCCTGTATTCCTTCAGTTCTGCATTCTGTTGTGAGTTTTTTTGGCTTTTCAGCACAACATCTCTCTTCCTCTCTGGTTTAAATTGAAAGGGGGTAGATTTAGGTTGGATGTAAAGAAGAGATTCTTTACTGTGAGGGTGGTGAAAGACTGGCACAGATTTGGCCAGAGGAGTTGTTGCTGTCCTATCCTGAAAGTGTCCAGGTTGGATGGTTTGTAGCAATCTGGGATAGTGGAAGATGTGCCTGTTAATGCAGCTGGACTAGATAATCTGTAGAGGACCTTTCTAACCTGAGTTGTTCTATAATTCTGTAATTCTGTGGTATGCTGGATAGCTTTCCCAGATAAACCGAGCAATTTCATTATGTTGCAGTCTTTGGATAGGAGAAAATAATGTTTTTTAAAAATTATTGCCTATTTTCCCCTTAATAGAGCAACTCATCTCCACAGTTGTGGTGCTGTTTGTGCCCTTCTCATGTTTTCTGTGCTCAGACATTTCAGGCAGAATGGCAAAAGAGGAAAAAAAAAGCAGTTTTAAAGAAAAATGTCATAAAGCACTTTTTAATTCAAACATTTCCTTTGTGATAATCATTCAAACACAAAGGTTGCTGTCTTCTTCACTGGCAGTGTGTGTATTGTTATGCAGTCTATATTTGGCATTGCCTGCAGAGTCCCTGGGCAGTGCTCCAGCCATCCTCAGTGACACAGCTCTTGCATCACTGGGTTGTGTAACAGGCACTTAAGTCTCAAGTAGCCCTTTGAAACGCTGCTTTGAGCCAACTCCCAGAGAGCTGCTGCCTTCCCAGCACTTGACTGCTGATGCAGTGCTGTACCTGTCTAAATCACCTCTTGTACTACAGAAAATCTGAAAAAAAAACCCTTAAAAACCAGAAAAGCAGTCTTTTTAATTTCACTTCGTGATGTTAAATCAGAAAAAAATTATTTTATCCAATTAGATTATTTCATAGCACAAAAGGAAAAGGGAAGGTAACTATGCTATGAAATGTGAGCCCAGTTACTCAACAGGTTACTACATGAATGATGGCATTCTCACATCTATTTAATGCTGTTCAGTTATCTTTGAAGTTAAATCTCCATGAATGTGCATTAGAAGTGTGTCATTCAAAGCTCAAAGTCTGCATAGTAGAGGTGAGTACTCCATGCTGTCTAATATTTTAAAGTAATTTGATATTTGGTTAGATAGTCAAACTTATTTCCTGTCAAGTAAGTGGCAAGATGCTGTATATTTATTTGTTTATAATGTTAAAAGTATTGCAAACCTGATTAGTTGATAAAAACAGATGAGCCTTCATGTTGATGTTTCACTGTAGAGAGTGTAAAGAGACCAAGATTTTTCAAAGCCACTGATTATTAGTTTGTACTTCAGCTTGACAGCCTGACCTAGCACCTGTAAAATGTTCACGCTGTGAAAACTTGGTGCTTGACACCATAAATTATAAATGAAGAGCTGGTGGAGGAAGTGACAGTCTGACAAAGTGAAACAGAGAATTACAAAGCTCAAAAACATTAAACTGACTGGCAGTGGGAATATTTAATCAAAGGGGATAAGAAACATTTTAGCATCATGAATATGAACCTAGGAGATATCTCTGGGAATATTTGTCACAAGTGTAGCAACTCTGCTTTCTAGGAGGTTGCATTTATTTTGGTATATTTTTGAGGTTCTGCACTAAAATAAAAGAAAACACGTAATGCAGCCAGATGTTAACCTCATTTTACGAGTTGCCTTTATGTTCCATCCTGCAAGGTTTTTTTTCATCTGACTTCTGCTAAACTCCTCTTCTGTACATCATGGTCCCTTTCAGACTACAGTGGTAATGCCAAGTGTGTTAAATATTTCACTTCTCAGGCAGATAACTTATCAAACAAACGAGATACCACTTCAAGAAGCAAAGGAGAAAAACTGATCAATTTGCTTGAGAGCATTTTACACAGTTGAAAGTCGTGGCTGCCTCTGCTTTGATATGCCCACAGCTTGTGGCTCTACTGATGACTTTCCCTATCTGCTGACAGCTAAAGTCATTACTAACCACGTTACCTCTGACCAGCAGAAAAAAACCCAAATGTAGCTTTAATAGTCCTCCTCTATCCTCTGTATGTCACTTGCTTTCTTAAGTGTCATTGTTGGTACATTGCAAGTACAAGGCAGCCACTCACAATCCCTCAAGCCTCCCAGGTGGGATGGGAAGGAGAACAAAAAAAAGGTAAAAAAAACTTGTTGGTTGAGATAAGAACAGTTTAATAATTGAAAAAAAAAGTAAAATGTAATAGAATAATAATAATAGTAATAATGGTGATGAAGAAGAAGAACAGTTGGAAGTAAAAAGAGAGCCAAAACCTCAGTAAAGCAAGTGATGCACAGCACAGATTCTCATCTCTCAGTGTTCAATGCCCAGCCCGTTCCTGAGACTGATCAGCCCCTCACAGCCAACACCTTTCACACTGAGCATGATGTTCTGGGACATGGAATATCCTTTGGCCAGTTTGGATCACTTATCCTGGCTGTGTTCCCTCCCAGCTTTTTATGCACTGGCAGAGAATGAGACACCAAAAAGGACTGGACTTGTGGGGAGCATCACCCAGCAGCAAACAAAATATTGCTGTGTTACCTTTATTATTCTCACATTAAACCCAAAACACAGCACTGCACCAGCTGCTAAGAAGAAAATGACCTCTCTCCCAGCCCAAACCAGGACACTGGGTCAGTAGGGAGATCAGGGAGCATGTCTTTTTATTTCAGTAGGAAATACTGACTTCATCCTGCTTGTGTGGCATTGCCCAGGTCTGGAGTGGATAATAATAAATGTCCTGTCACTTCTGGAGGCCCATTTGTGTGTCTTGTGGATGAATTGTGAGTGGCAGTTCAGAGTCCAGCTGTGCAGCAGATGGGGATTGAAAACAGCTCTGCTTTCCCACCCTCTGCACCACGTCACACAGACAAGCTGAACGTTCCTGTTGGCTGGAAAAAGCAGGCCAGGCAGGGTGTGCCATTTCTGGGCTGCATCTTTGCTTTGCTTTGCTGCTTTGTAGCTTTTCTGCCTGCAAAATAGGGATGATCCTGTTCCATTTTTTATCATGTAAAAATATGGACTGGGTGTGGGTAAACTCTGATTTGACTGCCTGGAGTTAAAAGGTTAGGCTGAACTACAGAAATGGTAGAAGATGGTCAGAGAGTGGTAAAGTATAATGGCTTTATTTATAAATAAATGGCTTTAGTGGGCGGGTCTGTGCACTGCAGAAGAACCTCCTTCATGTTTCATGTCTGGAGCTTCCCTGACTGCTGTTCCCATGTCTGATTTGCCTGTGTCATAGTTTCAGACTCCCAGTTCCTGCTCTCAGCCTGTCTGGAGCAGCTCTGCAGCTCTGAACTCACCACCCTCAAAGGCTCTGCCAAAAACCCTGGACTGCTCCTTTGTCTTAGTTCTTGAGCCAGAGATTCTCAAACAGCTCTTCATGGGGCTGTGCTGCCAGTCAGACACAAACTTCAGTTGCTTCAGCCTTTGTCCCTCTCCTAAGATTTGTCTGTTCTGTTCCTCAGAGTCACCAAAGTGCTAATTTTTCATTATGGTTATTAAGTGACTGCTTGAGTAAGCAGCGACCATCTGTCCTCCCAATCCCTGTTTGTGACATTATCAGCTGGTCTCTTCAAAACTTCTTTCTTTAAAGGGACTCCTGTGGAGCACTCCACACTTCTCACTTCACTTAAAAGGAGGCAAATTATGAGGTTGAAAGGTATTTCTGTATCAACTTCCCCAGGTATGCTTTGGAAGAAGGCAACAAATCTTTGCAATGCCATTTTTCATTCTTTACTATTATAGAGGCTGCATCTTTGGATCAGAGCAGGGCAAGGAAGAATGGGTGCCTAGGGTGGGTTTGATTATGCCCATGAACTCCAGTTGGAAGTTTCTACCCCCCTTTGAAGAGGAATTCTCAAAAAGTATGGAGTATAGGAGCAATAGCCATGGAATTATTAACTTCATAATTAGTTTAGCTGGCTGGTATGTATAGGTATTGTTATAATTTTCCAAAAGATTTGTATGGTGGGGTTTTTTTTCACTTATGGATGTTGTGACTTTAAAATTTTGTTCATTTTATCACCACTCAGTAAAAGTATTAAAAGTAAAAGACATAAAAGAAGCTGCTTGTAAGAATGCAGAGTAGAAAAGGTTAACAGCAAAGTGAAGAATATTAAATTTAGCATTAGTCCCAAACTAAGAGAATTGGCTTCAACACACCAGTCATTTACCAGTGCAAGGAAAGATAAATCTGTTTGTCTGAATTTCAGTTGTTCCTAATTTCCCTAATGAAGATGTCCTTAGGTTAATAAACAGGGCTGACAAAACTGTCAGGTATTTGTGCTCATTTAGGAAATGCTGCCCAGTAATCTACTGTTGACATGAACATGGTGGTGAATTGAATATCAATTAGTATTTTCAAAGCAGAATCAAAATTATTAAATAGGGCAGCTGGGCTCCTACCATCATTTTGTGACTCCTGTTTTTAGCAGGGTTACCTCTTGATCTTTTTGTATTATACACATGAAACTAAAAGCATAGAAAAATAATACAGCTCTGGTGTTGTTTTCTGGAGCTGTGAACAGCATTAATTTCTCTCACTTCATTTTAACAGCAATCCCTGCTATAAAGGAGTATCTTAAAGCTGAGTCTGATAAGAACACATTGTTTCCCTGGTACCTAAACCCCTTTTTCCCCCTCTCATTCTTTGTGAGGAGCACATTAAAGTGGAGCAATCTGCCTCTCCCTGCCAGGACAGCTCGGTTCTGTGTTCCCTGCCTGTCCTGCCGGGCTGACATTGCAGTGCTCAGCCCCCTCTGGTGCATTACAAACGTAGGAGTTCATCCCTCCCGGCTGAGCTGTGGATTTCACAACCTTCTCCTGCCTTGCTTTCCCATCTCTAAGTGCACTGATCAACAAAATCACTTGGAAATCACTTTGACGCTGCTTTTAGGGAAAAAGCTCTCATACAGGCTGGGAGAGGTAGGACATTACCTACTCATTTTCCATTCCACAATTACCTGAGGAAAACTTGGGGCCTCATCTTTTTCTGAGGTAAGCCCATTTATTTTGGATGTGAGTATGCTTTCTTTCTTACCTCAGTAGTTTTATTTTTTCTTGTGCTGATGAGTAAGACTCACATGGGAGAAGCAAGTGCCTGTGTGAGACCTCAAAATACAAAATGTTTACCACTGTCTTAGAGCAAAAGAACCTGCTGGGTGGCAGAATAAGTAATTATGATCCAGCCATGTACAATTTGGAATTGTAACTGTTATCCTAGAAAGATTTCAGTGCAGAAATTGTCACCTGTTTCTGCACTGGCAGATTTTCTCTATGCATTTGGTGCCACTGAATGTGTCAAGTGGATTTCCAAGGCTTCATTTGGTATTCGTGAAATAAAACTTGGAATCCACCTTAGGTGGGGAAGACTGAATCTTTTATTGACTGTTATTACATGCCTTTAACTCATAAGCTGTTGAATTTCTCCCCCTACTTTGATATCTTTGCTGGAGTTACAGACAGGGATTAAAATAATGGAAAGAAAAAGAACACAAAATTTTACCATTCTTTCTTTTGGGTGCAAGGATTCGTGTTTATTGAGAATAACTCTGTCCCTCTTAGGTATTTATAAATTTTAAGTTACAGTAATTGATTATCACATATTTTGATAAGTGTTTAAAGCATTGCAGTTGCTTGTTTTACAGTGAAATGGCATTGGTGAGGGAGGAAAAATGATCTTGTTAAAATACGTTTGTGGTTGGAAACTTTGGACCGTGAAGTTAACTTAGAGCTTGCCAATGTTTTTAAAAATCTGCTTTTAAATCCTACTTTCAGAAAGACAGGTGTCACTGATGTCACTGAGGGGTCTGCAGTGGTTGGCAGTGCTGACAATGATATAACATGAGAATAAAGGGGTTCATGTTGATTTTTCAAGTGAGAATGGAAGAAAGTATGAGAAAAGGATGTAGTAAAACTGAAACTTTGGGTATGAAAATATTGGTTTCCATTCCAGAGAGAAATGGAGCAGTAGGGTTGCAGCAGCCTTCTCCTCTAAGGGGAAGGTGCATCTTTATATATGGAAAGGAGCATTGTATTGGTTCTGCAGTATGATTAATTTCATTTAAAAATGATCTTGCTAAGAAATAGGTAAGAATGTGTTCTGCCAAAAAAGGTGGCTTTTTAAAAATTTTGTTGTTGTTGTTTTTTGGTTTTTTGGGTTTTTTTTCTAAAGAACCATTGTTTCTTTTAATCTTGTTTTCTCAGAGCTACAGGATTTCAAATTATGTCTATCCAGGAAGTCATAGGAAACAGTAAGACTGAAACACATAACTGAATCAGATGAGAAAAGTGGAGAAATTATTCCTTAAGCATCTGTATGTAATATATGGAAAGAAAAATGGTGCTGTGGAGGAATTGGGTTTTGAAGATTCTCGCTGGAGACCTCGTGTAGTGGAGTAAAACAGTACCAAGATAAAGACAGGCATTTATCCAATATAACCCCATCTAATAATGTTGCAAACTTCTTAGCACTGACAAGATAAATGTATCATGAATGGGATATTGGGTTTAGTACATGAAAAATTCTTCTGGCCAGTTCTCATTCATTAGAAGAGAATTTGAAAAGTGTTTGTGTGAGTGTGCAAAGATGAAAATAGGAAAGGTGAAAGGGGAAATTCCTTTTCAAAGTTCTTGATTAGGAAATCATTGATCAGTAAAAAAAGCCAGTTTTGGATAAACAGCTCAACATACATTGGAGGTAACATGAAAGCAGAAACTACAAATACAAACATTTCTCGTAATTAATGGAAAAGAGAGGATACATATGGAAATTAGCACATGTTAGAAAATAGGTAGTGTGGAAAACTGAAAATAAAAAGAAAATGTGTTAGGTAAAAGCCCAAGTCTCACATCACTCACGATAATGGGAATTTCTCTATTGCATTAAAAATAAAAAGATTTGTGTGAATGGTATTGAACTATTTTTAGAAAGAGGCAGAAAATATTGTGTTTGAAATTGGAAAAATCAGAAATTAGTGATTTATTCAATAACATGGAGAATATGAAGCACTCCCCATCTGGTGTAAATAGTCCTGGAAGAGTCCTGAAAGAATTGGCTGAGGACATCTCTGGGTTACTGATGGTAAATTTAATGAGTTCAGGGACTTAGGGAATTCAGGAATACTTGAAGAGTGTAGGTGTTAGAGTTGTGGTTTGAAAAGAGAAGGGAAGCACCATTAACAAGGTAACTAGATTTTTATAAAACTCACATTTGGAGAAGTCATTCATCTCCCCCTCTCTGCCCCAAGGCAAGAGGAGATTATGCGGAAACCAGGCCTGCCAGTGTTCAAGGTGTCTTAAAAGCCTCCTGGAGTGGAGATTCCCCAGCTTCCCAATTAGTCACAGCTCTCCCTCTTCTTTACAACTGTAGGGTAGCAAGGATTTTCTTGGAGCCTGACATAAAACTCTGGGAAATGTTGAGGAGAGTGGAAGGATTATTCTCTGTTTTGCTGGCTCTAATCCCTCTTATCTCAGGCAAACAGCATTGTCAATACTTTGTTTACTCTCTGATTTGCTGTGAGTCCTGTACACTTCCCTGGCAGAATCGCTATCTAGACAGGTGCTCCTCATACTTTATTACTGCATCTCATTAATCTTGCCTAAACCAGAGAGCTGTTGCATGCAAAATAATGAAAATTATGGAAAAGGATTCAATTGATACGTGTATAATGAATGCCAGTTTCTTTGGTTTATGGAAAACAGGCCTAGTCATAAAACCAAGCATTTGAATAATTTTTTCCCAGTTGATTGCACGTTAATTACCAAGGTAACTTGGATATTGCATATCCCCTTCTTCTTTCTGTCTTCTTTGGGCAGGCAAGCCACAGCAGTCATATGTTGAGATTTTTGATATTATAAAAGAATATGACAGAGTCTTCGGACAGTAAAAAGCTTAATTTTTGTTTTTACTAAATGGGTTTTAAAAAACCCTGAGGTTTAAGAAACCCTAAAGTAATTTTAGTGACTGTTAAATCACAGATTTTGAGATATTCATTATACACCATTCAGTGTTCTAACATTTTTCATTAGTAACACCAAAATAAATATAAACTCAATACCTGACAAAAGAGTAGCAAGTAAAGAAAGGAGGAGGATGTGCAGACTGGGAGGAGCCTTTCCCACTTAGTAAAGGTCTGCCCTTGCAAATGAAACTTGCTTTAGTATAAACAAATGGATCTTTGTACATTCAAGAGCAAAAACTTAACCCAAACTGAAAAAAAAGATGATGAAAAGGAGTGAATCTGCACAGGACAGTGATCTTGTAGAGTAGTAACAGGCTGTGAATGCAGTGCTGCAGCAAAAAATAGGCTAATGTGACCCTGGATATATAAACAGGATATAAAAATAGCCAGCACTCTTAATACATATTGTCAAAAGGAATGATTTCAGAACACTGCATGTGAGTCTCTTTTTAAAAATGAAAAAGAAAACCAAACCATAAAACCTAAAGAAAGTACAGACACTTCAGAAGAGAGTAACAACTCTCCTGAGGGCTGGAAGTGACAGGCTTCAATAGCTCTGTGTGTTTGCCTTATAAACTTGGCAGTCAATAATAAAGTTCTCAGGGACAAAAAAAGGTGCCAGTTTTGCCCATTTCTGGGGGTCATCTGTAATGCTTCCTTACCTTGCTGGAAGATAATGAAACTTTCAGGGGTTTTTTGGATATCCTTTACAGTACAGAAGAGATGTTCCTGAGTTATTAGTGCTGTCTTCAGAAATTAATGTCTGTGTATTGCTCTGTTTTCCTTGCAAATCTTAGGCTAACCCACTCTAGAGGTAACAGGGAAATGTCTAAAATGGAGCAGATCTAACTGGGTGATCCAATATCAGACTGTGATTCCATGAAGTTGGCCAAAATCCTGTGTTAATTGTGTTTATTTGCACATACCCTGTCTGGGGATGTGTGAAAAAAGAAGAGAAGAAACTGGTAAAATTAATGTTTGGAAGGCTTTTTTCCTTGGCTGTACAGACACAATTGCAGAATTCATCTTTAGAAGAGTATTTTGGAATGAAAATTAAAATTCCAACCTGTCAGTCCTTGGAGCTCTGCTCGTCGTAATTTTAGGTAAAACAGTTTCCCTGGGACCAGGTAAAACCTCTGAAAAGATTAATTTCAGTTGTAAAGTCTAATAATAGCAGTGTAAGATAATGTCCAGAAAAAAGGAAACTGCAGCTCAATATGACATAATGAGTAATAATAATATAATATATATTAATGTATGTGCTGGAAAACAAAGCCAAACACTTTCAGGAATGAAATGTGCAGGTAATTAAAAAATAGGCTTATAGATATATGTTTAAGTCTATATAATATTGTTGGGCAAGTGTTAGTATCCCTAGTTCAGTTATTTAAGAAAGGACATTCAAGTGCTAAATCTGAGTTCTTTTATCCAGAGAGTTTTTTTTTTAAAGGGTCTTTGAGTTCATTGTGAACCGTGACATGACTTTGTAATGGCAGACCCAAACTCTTACTCACTGTGCAAGTTTTAGAGGCATCACCTCAGAAAAGTGCCTGCAGAAAGTGGAAGTTGGATGTCACAAATGTCAATAACATTGCTGAGTCTCAACCAGTGTACTCAGAGCTTTTCCCATAAAATATTCACAATATTCACTGCAGTAGTTCCACACACACTTCTGTTTATGCTGGCAGCTAATGGCTTGTCCATAATGGACACTTCTCATTTTTTTCGAGAAGGATGGAGCTTTTTGTGGCATAGAAAGGAGCATAAGTAAGTAGATGTAGGGACAAGGGTCAATAAATACAACTTTGTGATCCCATTAGCTTTTTAGGGAATTTTCTCATTATAAGCATCACAGGTGTAGTGCCCACCATCTTTTTTTAGTCACTTTGCATGTGAACTTCCAGTTCTTTTAAAACTTTTCTACAGGCAGAGGGGAAGCCTCCACTTGTGTGTGTCATTCAGATGTTCACATGGCTGGCATTCCTCTTAGCCTGGGGCTCTTTGGCAGAGGGAATTTTCTGCCATAAGAGCTGTGAGTTGGAGGCTCCTTGGCAGTGCAGATTTCTCTTCCATCAGGCTTTTGCTGCTTCTTAATCACCTCATTTAAAGATAGCTTGAGTGTCTCTGTCTCACACTGAAGTGTAGCATGTAGATGCTTCCAAACCTGTGAAGTGTGTGAGGATTTTATTGCTTTATCCATGTCCTCCTTTGTACAGCAGGCCCTGCTGAATCCACAGCTTCACTGGAGTTTGTGTTTCTTTGGCATAAACATAAGATTTACTTGATCTTTCAGTACTTGCATATTTTGATTGATAATTATTTTATGTCTTAATACAAGTGCTGTTGGAAAGACAGTCTTTTAATTTTCATGATTTTCATTTCTGACCCTGAAGGTGATACCATTCCAGTTCTGGTTAGTAGTTGTTTGGTGGTTTGAATTCTCCAGCTGGAGAATTCTCCAATTGATTTGAATTTTCCAGTTCTTTGGTAGCTACAGGTGAGACTATGTGAGCATTCAAGAGCCTTGGTATGTCGTCTATCAAAAGTTGTATTTTACAAAAATCAATTACTCATTGGGGATCATTTGGTAAGTGTATACAAGGAATATTATTAGATCATGGCTCAACTAAATCTAAACTTAATATACTTTCCATGATGAATTTACTTCAGTTTTTAATTTTTTTAATGTATAGCTTTGAGCCTTCAAGTACTATTTGATTAATTCAGGCAAGGAATTAATTAATTCAGGCTCCAGTGAAGAAATGAATTAGTTTTCCTTTCTGTATTTTAGGTCTTGTTCCACAGAAGTATTAATTTTGAGTACCTGGATGATGTTTATTAAATTGCGGTCTTGCTACCACAAAAAAATTGTAAAAGTGCAATGACACTTCAAACCCTACTGCTGCTCATGGAAAAATTTATTTCTGCATACAGATCCGTGGGAATAGCACTTGACTAAGAGCAAGATAAAACTTGAAACTCAGCTGGAAACAGAGGACATAACAAATAGTCCATGTTTTCTGGGTGGAGAGAGGAGGGAAGAAGAGATGGAAAGAGAAAACAAACAGCTTAGATAAACTGAGCAGTAGAACATCTTCTATGCAAAAGAAATATGTAAACCCAGTTTGTTTTTTTGGTGGCTTTTTTTTTTTTTTGGTGTGTGGTTTTTTTGTTTTGTTTTTTTTTTTTTTGAGAGTAATAGATTCCCCCATAGATTATAACTTAAAGGTTTTACACAGGAAACTGCTGCATCAAATGTCAAGTGAGATGCTTTTTTTGACTCTTCCATAAGAGCGTGGTAGCCTGACACAAATAGAAAATACTATGACAGCTGTAAATCACAGCTTTTTAAGCAAGTGGAAGACAGCAGTAGTCTCAGTGAGGATAGTGATCCTTTTTTTGTTTTTTGAAGTAAGATAGAGTTTGTAAAAAATGGTTAATTTATACTCATATTATTCACAAAGCTTCATACTATGAAGTGGTTAAGTGGAGAGTGGACTACTCCCCTTTGCTGAATATATTTTAAAAATGTCATTATTTCTACACATAAACCATTAAGCTTTTATGTGGCCTGTGCTGAGCTTTTTCCTTGCCTGTGTGTCTGTTGACAAGACAGCAGACTTCAGTTTCAGGTTAAAAGTCACCATCCATTCAAACGTAGAGGAGCTCTAAGTGTCACTAGCACAAAAGAGAAAAAAGATGCTGGGTCAGGT
Organism: Argya squamiceps; assembly: GCA_037834095.1. Lineage (NCBI taxonomy): Eukaryota > Metazoa > Chordata > Aves > Passeriformes > Leiothrichidae > Argya > Argya squamiceps. The sequence goes on from JBBMKD010000001.1 coordinate 3,613,995, forward strand.
TCCCCCTAATGAGCTGCCAGGTTCAGTGTCCGTGCCAAGGTGCCTTTTCCATGAGGCAGAAAAACATGACCTGGCTTCTGCTGCTGCTGTGTTGCTTTATAGAAACACATTATAGATAGCTGTACATTGGTTATTTGGACAGACAAGAAGTGGGAGATGATGGCACAGCAATATAAATCCCACAAATGCGTGTTTAGTGGGGTCGTGTTTCAAGTTAATTGCTTAATTATTTTTCTCCATCATTTAACCATTCAAAGAAGAACTGGAATTAGTGGGCTGTAAGGTGGAACTCAGCAATCAAAACACACCGACTCAATAATTAAAATAAACTACCCTATATAATACTTCATTTTGGGTTTAAATGCCAATTTAGATTTCTGAAGTTAGAGGGTTGGGTGAAACAATTCCATTAGAGGGCAGTAGTACCTGTGGGTAAAATGTCTTATGTGCTATGGATATTTTGTTCAGCATCAGTGAATGGAAGTGAAAAAGGAAGTTAATGTGATTTAACGTTAAAATAATGCAGAAACATTTTGTAATATACAATAATGCATATCCTATCATAGAACAAAGAAACCAATATGAATATGACAGAAGTGATGCAAAATATATGCAGCAGGTGCTAACGCTGTGATACTCCATCCAAGACAGAAACTGAAGTTGTTTGTCTTTCTGTGTTCTCAGTTTGTAAATTTTATAACTTTGTTTCTGGGAAGTTTATGGGTTTAGTGAAAGAAAAAAAAAACAAACCTTACTTTTGAAACTGTATTTTGTTAGCTTTAATGCTGCAGACTTTCCAGATTTCCAGATCACAGGAATGTGCATGTTTGATCAGGCATCCTTTAATGGTTAAATATCCATAGTGTACTGGGATTTGGCAATGATTTCTGCAAAAGATTTAGGGGGTTTTGTGAGTTTTGAGACATTTTTAAGGTAAGAAATATAAGCCATGAAAGCCCAAATAAACCTGGCTAACATGGCAAGTTCAGGCCTTCCTGTTTTAATACTTTGCTGTGTCTAATCCAAAGCAATACCACAAACACCATTTCTTTTTCCATTTTCAGTTGTGTTACTTGATACTACAACTGCCCTGGGAGAACTTGGATGGAAAACATTTCCCTTAAATGGGGTAAGTCTCTCACCATTTTGGATTTTTTGGTCTGGATTTTGGCATTCTGACACTCTGGAAGTGAATGGCTCCCGTACCTGGGTGGATATTCTTGCAATATGGACTTGTCTGAAGGATTTTAGTTGTTCTTGGGACTGGAACTGCCTGTGTTGTGAGTAGGAATTACAGATGCAAGAATGACATGAGTACACATTATTATGTTCTTTTGATTTTCTGACTACTATTTTACTTTAAATCCAAGTCTAACTGCTACACATCATAAAGTTTCATATTAAAAATTCCTATGCTGGAGGAATCTGTTACAGCTACTTTTTTTGGTGAAATGAAAGGAAAAAACAATTTTCTGTTTTGCAAATTGGAACAAAAATGTTATGGTTCAAAATGAGAACCAGTATGGACTTTAGCATCTGATAATATGGCATCAGATTACCTAAATCAGAAAAATGCAAACACTAACAGTGTCTGTTAGCCATGGGAACAGTGAGCATGGGGTAGAGCAGCATTTTTACTCTCTAAAGTTCAACCAGCAGTGCTTTGCCAGTAGCAACACTTTCAGAACCTGGGTTTTTTCCTTTCCACCCAGCTAATGCATGTCTCAGGATATCAGGGGCACTTGTCACTGTACATACTGCGTATCACTTATTTTTATCCTGGCTTGCATTGTCTCTTGATTCTTGTGTATGAGGCATATAATGACTTGCTTCTCTGAAATGAGCTCAGAAGATACTGTTTTTCTGAGAGAAACATCTTGTTCCATTTTCAGTCATTTTATTTGCCATGTTCTGTTCCAGAAGGAAGTAGAAACTGTCTACCCTCAGCACCTTAATAATCCATTTTTATAAAATGCCTTCTGTGTCTTTGCCTTCAGGGATTTCAAGCAATATGACATTTCTTAATCTCAGCCTGTTTTCAACTTTATGGATTACTCTTTTTCTTTGTATTCCTAGGCATAATTTCCATCTCTCACAGATACTTCTGTGTTTTACACTTTGTATGCAGCCTCAACGCAATCCGAGTTACAATTCTGAAAGTTTTATTTCCTTTAAAAATCCCAGACAAAGTAAACACTGTCATACACCATGATGAGAAATGAATCAAGGAATTTTTGCTCTAGCAAAAAGTAAGGACTGTCATCTACCATGATGAGAAAAATCCAGTGAGGAATGTTTTGCTTGAGCACTGGGATGAGCTCACAAGATATAATTGCAGTTAATGTGTAAATTCTTAAAAGCTTTAGGTACTCTGAAATTACCACAGTAAAAAAACACAAAAACATGAGCACTCCAAATTAATTTTAAGCACAGCTATTATAACATGTGTTTTTTCGTTCATTGTACATACCCTACACAATAGTTTTGCAGCCTTTTGAGGGTTTGGGGTGTCTTAAGACCTCTGCTGTATATTAAGAAATTGCAGCACTTACTAGAATACATAAAGGAGTTTACATTTCAGTATGAACCTGGGATTCAGTTATTAAAATATTGACCAAAAATGTACAAAGTGATTTGAAAATAAAAAGGAGCTAGAGTAAATATGGGGGAGAAAGGTGTAGCATGAAATCATAGAATCTTTTCTATTGGAAAAGACCTTTCAGATCACTGAGTCCAACTGTTAACCCAACACCACCATGTTCACCACATCCACAAATCCCACAGTCACACTCTTTTTGAACATTTCCAGGGATGGTGATTTATGTCCACATTACTACCTAATCTGAGGTACTCCTGTATCCTAATATAACCCAGAATGTGGCACAATCCTTGGTGTGATTGAGATTATCACTGCAGAGATAAGAATCTGTTTTGTCCCATGATGGGCACATTAGGATTTTCTTCTTTCCTGAAGGAGAGTGACAGATTTTGAATTGTTGGTGTTTTTTGAAAGAAGTTTTTGTTCAGGTACCATTGAAATCTGTTACCTTAATCAAACCTTTTTAAAAAGTGTTTATGTAGTGTTTATATGTGTAAGAAAAATGTCTTTTACATATGATTACTGCTCTGCTGAACATTTTTGATGCTAGGAGGATGGGATGGTGGGTTTTCCTGAGCCTGTGTCATTAGCAGGAGTCATTAATTTACTGGTGTACTCAGTCACAAGGAATGTTTTCATTAAATTAAAGAGCTACTGAAATAATAATGCTTGGGATTTGGGTAATATTGAGTATGCCTCAGAGATTTTAAACTAACAGGCCAGGCTGAAGTGGGATAAAAAAATCAGGAGGTTCTTTTGGAACTTGCAGAACCTTAACCTTTGCCTCCCAGAGTTTTTATTTACAGTAGATTGATGACATAACATTTGTAAGCTTTCAGCAGTTTTGGTCATCATTGAGCTGCAAAGATAACTGTTACCCATGTCTTGGGAATATAATATGTGGGGTTTTTTTAAATTTTCCTTCCAGTTGTTTGTGCATCCTTCCTGTAGCATGAGAATGCAATGGTTTTTTTCTTACTTCATTTGTGTGTCAGATTTTTTTCTTTGTATTTTGAACAGTTAATAGATTTAGTGCTTAGAGCTACACAAAAATGCAGCATAAAACACTAATATCTCTGAGGTCAATAGCATCAACGTTTGTTGACTGAGTTCCAGTTCAGCTTCTTAGTGATGGGCTGTCTAAAATTTCTGCCTTAATAATGGACACATCTGATACTTCCTCTGTTCTTTGGGCTGCAGTTCAAAATGAGTGATTGATTTATGAAAAAGCATGCACTATGAAAGGAGATCTTTGCTCACCAAACTGTCACTCCATAACCTTGAAAACAGAGAACACAGGTTTGGGGTTTTTTTTGATTGGTACAAAAAAGGGAAAGACACAAGTTCATGTGTTTCAGAAGAGGATGTGAATGGGAGTGAGTGAATCCCACGTGCTCAAGTGCGTTGGAAGCAAAATCCAGAGTTCTAACCAAAGTCAGTTTGCTGACCTTGGGGACACAGTCAGGAACTAGGAAAGAAATGAAAAAACCTGAAAGTCCAGCTGAAATGCAGTGGTCCACAACCTTCCTTTACACATTAGCAGTAATACTAATGAAATAAAATTCCTTGTTCAACTGCTGTTTGTGGGATTTTTTCCTTCTGTCTTCAACACAACTTAAAAAAAAAAAATATTTCGCATTGCAATGATCATTGAAACACAATTTTGTGCCCCCTTTAGGCACTGGAAGGTGCTCTAAAGTCCCCCCACAGCCTTCTCTTCTCCAGGCTGAACAAGCCCAATTTGTGCATAGCCACTCCAAAAATCACTTCAAAAGGAGGGCAAGGTGACTCAACAGCACAAAGCTGTGAGACATTTAGGTGTGGAAGAGACTTGTAAAAGCTGCCTTGACTTGTCATAGTAGACACAACGTATGGCCTCTGCAGTAAAGACCCCACTAGAAGTTCTCTAAATTATTTGACAACTCTGTGGGTGATGCAAGTACTTTAGTTGCCACAATTGTTTGAACAGTTTCCTTGTCAATTGGTAATTTTCCTATTGATTTATCCAGGGAAATAATTTTGATTTAAATATCTTCTTTCTATAGGGGATTTAATTTTTTTTAATAATATATTACTGTCACTAATATACAGTATTACTGTTCTTCTTGTGTTACTAATTTTTTGAGACTAATCTTGCCAAAGTACTGATTTTTTTTTCCCTACCAGACTTTTTATATTACCTTCTCTGTTAAAATAATTGTTTTGCAGTAAATGCATCAATCAACAATTTATTTTGCTTCTTTGCTAATGAGGAGACATTTCTGTAATTTATGGTAACAAGAGTTTTGAATGGCCTGATACTGTTTTTCACAGATGGCAATGAGGTTTTCCTTGAAAGAAACATTTCTTATGATGCAGCTGCATCCATCTTCACCTTCATCTTTTCACTTATATCTCAGAAAGTGGGGAAATACAACTTGGAACATTCTTCTACAATACTTAACATTTTTAACTGTTCATTTTCTTAAGCAGACTGTCTTTGAACTGTATTTATAAACATAAGGAAGTTTATATACTTAATGCTTATTTCCTAAATAAAGCAATGGTGTGTTCTCAGCACTGTTTGGTCACCAGTATAAACACAGCACCAAAGGGCAGCTGGAAAGAAATTAACTCTGTCCCAGGCAGACCCAGTAAACATAATTAAAATTCAAGTTGTGTGAAAGTTACCAAGATAAAACAGCAATACTGTTGCCCTCAGTTTTCTTGCTTTCAAGTGTTTGAAATCTTGCAGTGCTGTTCTCACGCAGCTTCACAAAAACAATATGTATTTTTAGCATTTATCTATTGTTTACATTTTTCTGCTATGGGTGGAGAAATGTGATGGACGGTGATGTTCACCATCCAGGTTGAAGAGGTGGCAACCTGTGTAGCCAATCTCTTGACCTCTGTACAAATGTATATAAATGATGGAGTCAGATAATTAGAAGAGAATAAAGCGGCACAAGCCTTCCCTTGAGCTGCTGCGTGCCTGCATCTCTCTCACGTTCCTTCGGGCACCGGCTAATGCCAGAGCTCCCCTTACCCTAACATAGTCATTTCTCACTGGCACCAAAGCTTTATTTAAAACTGAAAATGTTGCCCCTGTGTCCACCATAAGTTCCACCTCTTCCCCTCCTTCCCCAGTTTCATTTTTATAACCAGTGGATCTCCTGGGTAAGATCCTCTGGTCCTCCTCAGTTGCTTTTTTTGCGAGCCACCACCTCCCTTCCCCAGTTCCCTTTCCTCTTTGTTCAGCACACTCATTTTTCCAGTGTCTAAATTTTCTGCAATTTGCACACTGATCTTTGCCCAGCTGGGGTGGCCCTTGCCTGGGTGGTTCTTATCTCTGCCTCCCTTTTCCTTCTTTTACTACTGGCATTAACTTTTCCATCCTTTGGTTATATCCTTCTTCTCAATTGCTGAAAACCCTCCATACCTCATCTGACAAGGCCTCTACATTCCTTTCCTCTCCCAATCCCATTATTTTCTTCTCCTGTTTTGTTTCCACCCACATCTCTTTTTACACTCTCACACAGTCTTTTATCAATCTTTTCCATTTACTCTCCAAATCTCTGGGACTACATGTGATCTTCCACAAAAGTACTCTAAAATCTCTAGTTCAGGGTCCTCTTCACTCTGTTCCCCACACTGAGCACAAGCACTGTGTGTTCTACTCAGGAAAAAGACCCCTGCTCTCCACAGGACCCACACATAACCAACAGACATGATAGATGCCACCCTTTGCCTGCAGAAACAGATGGTCCCACTCCTTCTGTTCACCTGGATATTCAGATCTTTTGGTGCAGCTGCTTTTAATCTAATGCAACCATATTCCCTGCAAAAGTCTTATATAATTCTTCTAAATAAACCTGCTGGTGTCCCCCCTTATCACCCACTTACTTTCAGGGGTCACAAACTTCCAAGGGGGGAACTCAAACCACTGGGGAGAGGGACCCCTTCCAGTCATCTCACCACAGCTAGAAGGATTGTCACCAATGCACTATCCATGGCAAGGCACACTAAACAAAAAGCAATACTCACAGCAAAAATATTAAGACAAACAGCACTAACCTAGAACAGCATTTATCACACAAACCCTAAAGACAATATTCACAACAAACAATCCCTATAGAAAGTTCTGCATCAAAGCAGAACGCAAAAATTCTTAAGAACAGAACTCCTGGCAAGCCACACTAAACAAACCCTAAAACACCATGAGGTAAAAGAAAATATGAAAAGTGAAAATGCAAAGAGTTCAAAGAGTTCCCTCACGCAGAGGGTAAGGAAGGAATATATATAAGCTGTAGTTTGCTG
>JBBMKD010000001.1:3620989-3639127 GCA_037834095.1 Argya squamiceps
GCCAATCTCTTGACCTCTGTACAAATGTATATAAATGATGGAGTCAGATAATTAGAATAGAATAAAGAAGTAGAAGCCTTCCCTTGACCTGCTGCATCTGTCTCGTTCCTCGGGTGCCCTGAAACTGCCACACAATACCATAAAAAGGCTTCTATCTGAAAGTATCTCACTTTTCTTCCAAACAAATTGTAGAATCATTTGGGTTGGAAGTGATTTGGATCACTGAGTCTGACTGCAAATGAACACTGCCGAGTCCACCACTGGGCCGTGTCCATAAGTGCCACATTGACCTTTCTTTGCACATCTTCAGGGTTGAGGACTCAGCTGAGTCCCTGGACAGCCTGTTCCAATGCTTGCTAACCTTTTCCTTGAAAACAAAAATCCTGATATCCAATCTAAACCTCCTCTGGTGCAACTTTAGGCCTCCTATTTCCTCTCATCCTGCCACTTGCTCCGGGCTGACCCCTCCCAGCTCCCTCAGTGGCTTCTCAGAACACTTCACACCCTTCCCCAGCTCCATTCCCTTCTCTGGACATGTTCCAGCCCCTCAATGTCCTGAGGGACCCAAAACTGGACACAGGATTCCACTTGTGGCCTCACCAGCACCGAGTACAGGGGGACAATCCCTGCCCTGCTCCTGCTGGCCACAATATTCCTGCTCCAGGCCAGGATGCCACTGACCTCCTTGGGCAACTCTGTGTGGGGAGATGTTGCAGAAGTAGCAAGAAGCAAAGTTTAAACTAAAAACTGGTTTTTGAGGGGGAAAAAAAAAAAAAAGCATCCGAAAGTCTAAGTTCTTCCCCCTATTACAGCAGTTCAGCTGCGGGAAAAATTTGTAGTTACATCTGTGAAAGCTCACCAGCAGAATTTCAGAGGTGTTAGAGATGCTGTGGTTTTAATAAGATCTTTAATAGAAGGTAGGGATTTAGCTGTCAGAACGTTTAACAGGGATGAAGGGAAGGGAAGGAAGCTAATCAGATTTTCACACAATACGGGGAATTTACAGAGATGACATTAAGGAAAAATATTGGCAGTCACGTATTGGAGCTGTAATTTGGTCATAATCAGATACCATCCTCTGCAGTGCCATATTTAGAATCCTTTCTGACAGTCAAGTCATTATTTGAGGAAAAAGGTTAAATCCAGGGGTAAGTTTTTTGAGATTAATTTCCATCTGCAGAGATTAAACAATTAGGTATATCCATGATCTAGTTAAATGTCTAGGAAAGCTTTCTTAAAGGAGTTGCAGTTGCTCATATGAGACAATTTGTGAGAGTCCAGTTTCAACGTTTCTTTTAGGAGTATCTCTTAGACCATAAAGGCTTTTCTTGAAAACTGAATGTCCCAGAAACTGTCAGTGTCCATGTAGATTGGTGCATGTCTAAATTTTTGTGTTTGCCTGTATTTCCTGGTAAAAGGGCAAAAATCTTTATTTTCTTGGAAGACCCTGGAGCCACAGAATTAGCTGTGGCTGTGGTAGGAATTTGAGAGTTTGGTGGATGAGTTATGGTAGCATGGTCCATCAGAAGTAGGTAAATTCACAAAATTTGCTAGGCACTGTAATGAGATCATATTTGTCATCCTCAGGTTTTTTCTACACACACTGGCACAGTATCCTGATTATTTTTGTGTGGCACATCTAATTGTAGATTCCACAGAGGCTGGACTAAATACATGGTCATGTTCTTACTTGGGTATTGCAAACACATTTTGGGCCCGCTGGTGCTTGCAGTCACAGATCTAAACCATTCCTAGCCTAAATAGTGACATGTCCTAAATTAAAAACAAAAGAAAAAAATCCCCAAAAACCCCCAACCTTCCAGAAAAAAACAAACAAAACAAAACAAGGAACCAAAAAAACACAAAACAACAAACAAAAAAACCCCCAAACAAACAAAAACTAAATACAAACCTACAAACCACTTCTAGGGAAGCAGATATAATAGAGGAGGGTTATAAACAGATTTGTATGCTCCACTAAAGAACAGCCATATACTTACAGCTCATATACAATCTGTAATAGTACAACATTAGGAACAGTCTCTGAACTGCTCAACCAAATGCAATTTATTGTATTTTTAGTGTATTGTGTGGTAAATCTGTACTTGATGATAGTAGCATTGCATATATTTTTTGCATTAATTTTTCATTCCTGTTTAATTTAAATAGTCTTGTGTACATACATACTCCTAGTAAAGGCAAAATTTATTGTATCTATTGATTATTTTTCAGTGTATATTGTATATTATATGGCAAAACAGGGCAAAGAATGGCAGCAGCGTTATTTTTGTTTTCTGTTAAGTTTCTCATTTTAAGTTTGAGAACCGTTGTAACTGGTGGAGCACAGTAAACATTTAAGTTTTTTAGTTGTGCAGCCCCACAGAAAGAATGCTGATTCTGTATTTTTTTTTTTAATAGACTGGTTGGAAATTTAAATAAATAACAGTACCATGCATGGGTTTTGCACCTTGATGCACTACAAAAAATAGCTTTTAAGTCTGTGTAGGCTGCACATTCATCTCTTGCATTCAGAAGTGTACAATATTTTGGCTTACCCAAAAGGGCAGTAAGGAAAAATAAGAAGGAAAGAAAGTATAATTTAGTGAAAATTAACACATTCTTGGCTTTTTTTTTTTGCCTTTTTTTTTTTTTGGTAGAGAAAGAATTGTATTTTGAGAAGGAGAACACAGTGGGTAGAAGGAGGAAGAATTGTTGATTAAAATTCTCCTGGGTTTCCTTTCATCAGTGTTGGGCTCCAGAACTTTATGTTTTATTTCATGCAACTACTCTGAAATTCAAGAAATTCACTCATACGTATATTCCAAATGAAATATATTTTCTGTTATAATTTAGCCTTCACTGTGTAGACACACAGAGCAAAAAAAAGGCTTTTACTGAGTGTTGCCCTCAGTAAAAAATCAAGGAAAAGCCAGAACAAAATAAAGTGGAAGAAAAGCAATATTTATGGAAATACCAGGTGCATACTGAACACCTCCTTATCTGAACCATTGTATTTTCAGAGACTTCAGATGTGCTGCACTGAACTCTTGGGAAATACCCTTTGAAATTCCTGTGTGCTTAAGAAATGGTCTCATAAATGCTAAAGTAGGTGATAAATATCTAGGTATTCTGAAAAGAAATCTCTCTGAATTGTTCCAAAGCCACATGATTTTTTTTTCCCCAAGAGGAAAGGTAAATTGACAGCAGCAGCAGATGCTTCATTGTCTCAGGACCAGTTGCTGCTCTTTACTCAGATGCTGTGTTCAGTAATTTAGGGAAACTCTAACCAAAGTGCTGCTTTCTTTTTTATCATTTTTAGTGCCAGAAATAATTTATATTCTAAAAGTGGATCTCCTATGTCTAATGAAAAACAAAAGGATTAATATATTCTTAAGGATTTGCAGTAGCCTGACCTTATATTGGAAGCCTTTACTTAGACTTAACAGAAAAGAAAGCTAAAAAAAAAAAAAATAACCCAAACCATGCCAACTTTACTTTTGAACCTTTTACAGGTGTTTAAATACGTGGAATGAATTTTTAAAATTACAGAGAAGTAACCAGATTATCAGGCTTGAAGCATTCTCTAAGCCTCTTTTACACAGCCACAGAGTCTGTTTTGCAAATTGCAGTAAATCATTTATGTTCTGATGGGGCTTTAAATGATAGGATTATAGCATGTTTGTGGGTACCAGGAGTTTTAACCATTGCCAGGATGAAAACACAGTATCCAAACTGCTTTTCTGCTCCACTGGAATTCTCACCAAGTGAGAAAAAAAATTCTCCAGCTGGACTGAAAGTGTGGTTGTTGAAGAAATTCTCCTCTGCTTTGCCCTCTCTGCCAGTAGATGTCCAAACCTCTGGTACAACATTTGAGCTTGTAATCCCTTCTCTGAAGAACTGTTAACTGAATAAAGCATGCAGCAATTGCTTGTCCAAAATACAGAAATTGTAAACTACAGATTTAAGAAGATACAGTAACTTTCACACAATTTAATATCCTGCAAAGGGATCCAAGTGGGTACAGAGGCCTTTAGCACATGGATTATGTATTTATGTAAGCAATCCCAGCAGAATTGGATGCTCTGCACATAATCCCACCAATCTACTTCAAAAAGTGGAAAATAGATAGTTTGTGTAAATGTCTATTGGCTGCTAATAAGGAAACATAATTACTTATAATAATCATAATTCCATGGAGGACAAAATAGAAAGGAACCCAGTATAAAATCCATGTATTTATGAATAATAATTTATAACTGTATTTTAGATTTAAGGGGATAATCCTCTGGTGTTGTATTTTATCAAAAGAATGCTATCCTCGGAGTTTAAAACATAATACATGGCTTGCAGAAATAAAGTGAAAGATCACAAATGCTGTTGAGATGTAGAACAGCATTTGAGGAGCTCAGGTGTTCTACCTGACCTTTTGTTTTTTCCTGTAAGAAGTCTGATAAATATTTCTTTTAGATTTCCTGGTAGTGTTAAAAGCTGGGCATATTGTAAAGGAAGTAACAAAAAACCAAACCAAACCAAAACATTTAAGTTAGCAGACACAAGAGCTGAATAATATGATGATATTTTCACTATTGCCTTGTTCAGTGATTTCTCTCCATGTCTTGTTAGTTCTTTTCATCAGCTTTCCATGCTATAAGGAATAATCCCAATTTCTTAATTTGCCTAAGGAAGAACTCCAATCTTTTGTTTTCCCTCTCAGCTGATGGGTACACGGATACTCTTGTATTATGTCTGTGGCCAATAGGTCATGAAGTGGCGAGCAGTAGAATTTTTATGCCATAAAAATTGCATAGAAATGTTGTACCACAGGTGTTATTACATCCTCCTGTTGGTTCTTGGCACGTCAGAAGAGTGCTACTAATAATTTTATATCAAAATGTTTACAGGCTTGGTGGAGTTCATTATTAACAGTAGCATAACTAAGGAGATTGGTTCCCTTTTTCATGTAGGCTACTAAAGGGATTTACTTTAGCTCCCTGATTCTTGCCACGATGATTAAGGGGATTTGTTTAAACACCCCATTTCATGTGGCACAGCTACTGTAAAAGGATTAGTTTTGGATTCCACTTCCATGTGGGAAAGCTAAGGGGATTAGCTGTAGCTTTTCATTCCATGACAAAATAACTAAGGGCAATTGCTTTCACTGCCCATGTGGCTGCATCAAGATTTGTCTTGCTTTTGCTGATTTTGTTTCAGTGTCTTTCCCTCTGCTCTTACTGCCCAAAGACATTTACCTTCAGGCTTTCTGCCCTCCTGGTAGAGGGCCCACTGCCCATACTGAGCTTTGCATCTGTTCAGGAGAATTGAAGAAGACATAGTGAAATCCCATGTGTTTTGTTCTTTCCCTCATGGAAGCTCAAATGTTAGAATTCCTCTGGATAAAATCACGTGTAGAATTGCCTTAACAGTGCTAGTCCATGTAGTGCAGTATTTGATTTTGAATAGGACCATGAGCTTCACCTGTAGGTGAAGGTCTTGGTGGACTTTTTATGCTTCCCATTGGAGCAAAAACGTGGAGATTTTTGACAAAATCCAACAAAGCCACCACCTGAGCCACAAGTGGTGTAGCCAGTTCCATGCAGCACCACATCTACACCAACAGGCAGTCTGAAAGGGCAGAATTTGTTATCTAAGAATTAAAAAACCCTAGTTTCTGAGTGCTGTCAGAAACTCTGCTTGTGTTTCTGCACAGCCTTGCTCCTGTGAATATACCAGTCCCAGGAGGAAAAGCTCTCTGAGGTCTTTGTACCAAATTGCATTGTGCAGCCAGCACAAATTAATATTTTCAAGCCACTTAAAAGCAAATAAGATGTCTACATGTAAATTCAAAACAGGCATTTCATGCACAGATAATGAAATTATGTTTGAGCTATTAAATAAACCAGGATCTGTGCCCTGGCTTTGAAGATGAGTGTCTCCACAAAACTGTTTTAAATGTCCTTACCTGAGACTAGGGAATGAGCAGGTTTTAGCCTATAAATCTGGAAACTAATGAGGTTCTTCCTTTGGCAATATTTTTTTATTATTATTTTAAAAAATTTTTTAAATTGTTATTTATTTGTGCGGTGCAAGTGCTTGAAACTTTACCCTACAAAAACACTTAGACGTGTCAATCTTTAAAGGTATAGGAACTTCTTTTGAAGTGAAGCTTAAAATTAAAAAAAAAATTTTAAAAATATTTTAATGTTTAAATTTTGTAAGGAACTGGCCTTGTGTATCCATCCTGTGTCAGAATAATCATAGATGTAAGCAATTAGGAAGAAAAAGCATCTGTGAGCCACTGCCCAGCCCTGGCACTGCACTGACAGAGACATAGCCTTAGGAGCAGGAATTTAGAGAGACTCCTTTCAACAACACATGCTGTTTTTCCAGTATTTCACTTCTCCACAATGGAATAAAGCAGGAGCTGTATTTTTTCAGCAGCTGTAATTATGAGCTGTCAGCTCAAAAGCTGGTTTTTTCTACAATGTGCAGCCACTTGAGTTTTACATACACAGTCATGGCTATATAAGAACATGAGATGTGCATGTAGATCACGCTCCTCTAGGGTTGTATATGTACACTTGAGTTGTACAATTACCCATTCTGAGCTTCCAGCACATTCTGGAATTTACTTCACTCTTCATGCTGCTCAGTAAAACCCAGTGTTTGAATTTGTCCCTTCAGTGCCCTACCTCAGCTTTAAATTTCTGAGGCTCTTTTGCTGTGGCATTTTTCCCTTTGCTTCTAAAAATAAAACTCATCAAAAACAATTGGAAAAGAAAGCTGAGCTTCTATGAAATTTTACACATTTCTTGAAGAGGAAGAAAGAAAAAATGCAATGGAGAAGTTCTTGCAGAAGCACTCACCTGCAGAATACTGTATATCTTTAGTCATTTGTGGAATATATAGTAGTATGTTAAGACAAACATGCAGTAAAAAATCTAATTCTCTGTAATGTACTTCGGGTAGTAGTGCCATGAGAAATTTGACTTTATCTCAAGTCGTGCTGGTTTACCCATAGTATACAATCAGTGCTTGATGTAGATGAAAACAATCAATTTTTTTTTTCCCACTTGGGCCAATGCAGGAAATTTCCTGAGGGAAAATGTTTTGTTCTTCATAATTTTTTTGTTTTATATATTGAGGACTGTTTATAAGGTTGAAGGATTTTCTGCTTTGACTGCTGCAGAAGAGCCAGGTTAACAGGTAAGAGTGACTGCAGTGACTTTGATCTGAATATTCCCTCCTCATGGGAATCATCCTGAATCTGCAACCTGGTTGCCTGAGCTAGAGATCATTTATAATCTGTGATTATTAGATTTTATATCTCTAGACTCCCTTGGAATACTGTCACTTCCTGCATGTAGTTTAAAGTTATGAATATACCATAAAATAAAGGCATATCAAATTGATCACAAGCAATGAGAAGAATTTTGTGTAAGAGTAAAGCTTGAATCTTTACAGAGTGTTGAGGCAGGTTTTTCACTGCTGTCATATTTATGCCATTTTGGGTAGTACTGTTGTATATAACAGGACTTTTTAAAATACTCCTCACGTGTTTTATGTCCATAGAGTTATGGTTAGTCAAAAAAATGACAGAACTACTTCAGTGAAGACAAATTTAGGCACAGAAACACTTACTAAGGGTGAGGCATTGTAGTTTTGGTTGACAAAGTGACTGAAAATAGAATAACAGGAGTATCTTGAATACATTATGGATATGGTCAAGTGCATTATGTTACAGAGAGAATAGAGGTCTAGAAAGCTTATTTGGCTTACAGCCCCAGAAAAATGTTCTCTTCAACTGTTCCTCTGAAAAAAAGTTTGGTTTTTTCCTTCTCGATATCCCTATTTGTATTTTCTCTTCACAAAGCAAAGCAATTATTAGTGATGTGATGGGAGTAAGTAAAATAAAACAGCCTTACTTTTGTTGCCTTAGTTCACTTGCCACCAACTAATGGAAAATTTTCACAACAGAAATTTAAACTGAGAATGGACAGGTTTTTGAGGGCAGTACAAGAATTATTTAATATGAACTGTAGTCCAAAATCTCCTAGCACTCCTAACACTAATGTTCAGTGAACATTTCAATGAAATTTTATAATTGTGTGCAGCTTTTAACCTACATATGGCTGATATATAAGTTGTATAGAAGTTCAAAATACTGAATTATATAGGCTGACTAAGCAGGATTTTATAATTTGGATTCTTGTAAAATTATGGAAAAGTATATTATTAAGTTTTGATGTGAAAAATCAAGTAGGGGATGCTTTTGGAACGCTTCTAAATTTTAGCTAAAACAAATGGTTGCATTTGAAATGACTTTGCTAATTCCTTTTTTGGAGTTGAAATTTTAAATACAGCTGTTGTAGTTGCTATGTGGAACTGAAATGTTTTCAAAGGAAAGTGCAATAAGTGTTAAATGAAAGGTTAAAAGCAAAATAGTTTGTTGAAAACGCTCTTTTCTGTGATTTTAATGAAGAGGAAATGGATTAGCTCCTAACTTGTGATTTAAGAATAAGGTCAAGGATATCAAAGACACCACAAATATTTCTGGAGATTAGTGAAAATTGTTTCTGTGCAATTCTGAAAGTATTTTTCACAGTTTTTAGTTACTTTGGGTAAATTTTTTGGCTTTGCTTTTCCCTGCGTTTTGATTTCTTGAAAGTTCACTTCATTACAAAAGTTGAATATTTAATTCTCATTTTTGGTCTTTTCACATTTGCACTGATACATCAAAGCTTTTTTACATTTTAGGAGTGATACTAAGGATACAACCTGTAAAGAGTGTTGACCAGTGCTATAAAAATTCTGCATCAGTTACATCCCACTGGATTCCTTTAAGTGGCATTCAGCAATTTTTTTGATCCTGTGTGGTTCATATTGAAAAGGGAAGACAGCCCTGTAAAGCTCATAGCTTTGTGTGATACAGTTTATGATTTCTTTCATTACCCTTGGGATTGTGGCATTGCAAGAAGAAAACTTTTATTCAGAATCTTAGTTTGTCTGAAATAATGCCACAGCCAATGATGACTGACATGATATTTGAGGCAGCAACCTTCTTAATCCCAGGATTTTTAAAAATCTTTTTAAAGAATAAAGTACATTTTGAGACCTTAAATGAGAGGCAAATGTAAAGTTCTTACCATTCATGGATTGCCCAGCTCTTTTTCCACTTATTAAAGAAAACAGGGGACTGAATTTTATCACCTTTTTTTACCTACTGCACTTTCTGTCAGTGAGGGAAGCACATTATAACAGGGGAGCTATTCATACTTAAAAAAACCCCAATTTTATCTTCAGTTTCAGATATGTCTCTCCTAGTGAACTTAATTTTTACAGACTGCATCCATGGATCCAGCTCTCCATTCACTCTGGATGGGGGTTTCACAAAGAACATTTTGTCAGAAATCTGTAGCATCTAACAACAGGAACTCAGGTGCTGCTCAGAGTGCAGCTGGAAGGGCAGACATTTTAAGGACAAGGGAATTCAATAAAAAGTTGTAGCTGAAAATTTATTTCTATATCCGTACAATTTTTAAATCAAATGAAATACCAAGGATTTCCTTCTTAAGTGAATTGATCTGTTAACATACCTTCTAAAAAGGAAGCTCAATCTAATTTTAAACATCTTACAGACAGTTGCCATAAGAATAATTTCTGACCTTGGGATCTGATTCCAATTTGAGAATTATGAAAGGTGTCTTGTTCTCCCTTGTAGAAATACTGTGCATTTATCTCAACTCCAATTGAGATAATAAGGAAATTAGCCTTCAGTCAATGGGACAGTATATTTCATGTATCTGATATCATACCTTGTTAAAGACTTGTTAGATTTCTGCTCAGTATATTTCATATATCTGATATCATACCTTGTTAAAGACTTGTTAGATTTCTGCTAACTGGAAGAAAAAATAGCACTACACAGAACTACTAAAGAAATTTTGCTGTGTGAATCCAGGAATTAGGCAAGAATAATGGAGTGATGGACATGCCACATTTCTTCTCTGGTTTTCTTTGTGCACAGATAATGAAACTCATTTTGCAGCAGAAAATTCCCAATGTTTGAGGTAACCATGACTATTTACAGCTTAATTAAAATACTGTGTTAAATGCAGGGAGTGTTTTTTTAGTTAGTTGGGGACTTCTTAATAGCAGTAATGTTATCTACTATAAATATCTGTAGATCATTCTCTATGATCATGCATTCTTGAACTCTGCTGGCTTTTAGCAATAACTATTATTTCCAATTTGTTGTAAGTCTGGCATTTTTGTACCTGCTGTCTCACAAGTTTTCTGGCTGCATTTTCCAGTTCCTTTGGCTCCCTTCTCCCCCTTTCCAGTCTGTCAGCAGGCTTGCAGCATTTTCATCTTTGCTGGCTGCATTGCTCAGGTTCCCCTCAGTGTTCAATCTGTTCTGCATTTCTTTCCCCACCTTCTGGGCTTTTGTAATCCTGTCCAGAAACAGGAACTGACAGTTGGTCTGTTGGAAAATGGGACAACCAAGAAATTGTGGTGACATCAGTTTAATGGACTTAAAACAAAACAAAAAAAAAGACAAACCATATCTAGCATAATTAAGGTGCTTCATTTATTACATAAGTATTCGGATTGAATTTTCTGAGTCAATAGTGAAATTTTGCCTTTTTATTAAATATGTATTCTCCATCTCTAAACTTGCACCAGCATCTCTAAAATACCAAATACAGCCAGCCTTTGAAGTGAAATGAACCCATTTATCAAACATTGAGTGAAAATTTTTGCTCCAGTCTCCCAAATCATCAAAATTAGGCTAACTGGGAGGGCTTTTTATTGCCCATGTATGTTTATCTCTATCTCTATCTCTATCTCTATCTCTATCTCTATATCTATATCTATCTATATCTATATCTATATCTATATCTATATCTATATCTATATCTATATCTATATCTATATCTATATAATAATGCTAGATCACTTGAAGATGGTTTGGGACTTGGTTTTTTTTTATTATGTTTATGTTCATAACACTGAAACCTTAAACATATACAATACATAAAGTATCTTTAAAGCATTGCACACCCTTTAAAAAAACCCTATTTCCAAACAATATCAAGCTGAAACATAACTTTTGGCCCTCCTCTGTGCAAATACATATTGAAAACAAATGTGCTCTTTTCCAGATAGCAGCAATTTGGAAAGAGGGATGTTTGTCTTTTAGCACAGTGACACTGTATGATAGCATCTACTTTTTAAATCTGAAGTGCTTTTTTATTACAACTATGCATTTGTGTTAAGAGGATGTCAGCAAATGGATGCCAAAGTGTTCCCTAGGAAATTTCTGGGGGAAAAAAATGATATGTTTAGATTGCTAGTTAGAAAAACTTTTTGCATGAAAGCTATGCTGGAAATCATGGTAATCACTTCATGGAACAGGACTTAGTGCATCCCTTTTTAGGCCATGTTGACCAGGGGAAATTTCATGTGTCTCATGCAGGAATCATTGGAACAACTGGGTTTGGACAAATGTTCAAGAATTGAGAATAAAGAACCAGAGACATTGACAACTAGGCTGGCACTACTCTATTTAAATGATGAAATCTGCCCTGAAATAGCAATACAGGGATTTTTGAAGGTGTCATCATTTGAAGAGAAAAAGAAAACTGAGAAAAAACAGTCATAATGTAAAAGATTCTTATCAACGGATATTAAAATTATTTCCTTAAAGTTATGAATGACAAGGTCAGCTTGTCTTGGTATATATTGCTGTTACTCTTTGGTGCTGTGTATGGCTTTATTACCAAATAGAGTAATATATCAGGATTCTGGTTTTTATTCAGGCTGATGGGTGAAGCAGATACAACACATCAGGCCAAATGTTTATCAGGTGCCCAAAGTGCTTCAGAAGAATAACATGTATAATATAAATAAATTGCCAGAAAAACAACTAAAGATAATCAGTATAAGTCATACAAAAGTGCATGAAAGTGACATAGGACAAGTGGTAAAGCTGATGCAATTAAGATTAGACAGTTGTAGTCAAAATATTTTAGCTTACAATAGAATGAACACATTGGTCTGAGAAGTACACAATGATGTTGTTCTACAGTATTAATTTCAACAAGGCTTAATAGCTGAGTATATTTTCAATATCAATTTGACAGACCAGTTGCTTTTTGGGAGACAGTTTGATCAAAAAATCAATAAAGAATGATGGTAAAGGTTTAGGGTAGTATTGCTTCAGATAGACCAGGTGATAAAATGCATGACAGGAATCTTTCAGATCAGTAAAATGGATCATGTGGCAGGTAACTCCAATTGATTTTACCACAGTGGAGGTAGCCACAATTTTGGAAGTTTGGCCCAATGATAAAATTAAGGGATTATGAAATAATTGGAACAAATTTTAAATATGCAAAGGTTTGTGTCCTTTCTCCTAACACAAAAAAAATTACCAATATTCCCATGCTGAGTGATGGGATTTAAAAAAGCTACTAACTTTGCAGGAGATAAGCTGAGAGGACTGCAGCTTTCAGAGCAAGATCTTGACAAACTGCCTTTTACTGTCATGAAACATTCCTTATTTTAGACTGTTGAGACATAAAAAATTGAATCAATGGATGGAATTGAGAACGATAAAACTTTAAATTTTATCTGTTCATTGGCAGCAGAGAAAGGAAAGAGAAGAGAATGATGGTGATTTTGAAAGCAATCCGCACCTGTTGGATGAAAAACCTTCTTAATACCTAATTTATAAAAAATTCAGATTTGTGTGGAGAGGTAGGGCTGTGGTCAGTCAAACTATGTAGAGTAGATAGGTCAAAAAGCGTGGAAAGAAATAGTCTGCTTTTATGTAGAAGATACTGTTCAGGTGGAGAGTTTGAATATGTGAACAATGAAAACTCTGGTCAGATGTAAAAAAATGATCAGCAATGTACTTTCTACTCATGCAGGTGTGTAGGTGTGGGATCTTTCCAAGATTATTGATAACATTTATTAATTTTTATTATATTGGCATTTAAGTTTTTTAAATTTTTTAAATATTTTAGTCTGATTTTAGATGTTTGTGATTTTACTTGTGTTAACTTGGAAGAAATACTGTGTTTTGTATCACTATGGCAAAATATTCTGGTTGAGAAATTGCTTAAGCATGATGAATTTTGTGGTGATTTTGTAGGGCAAGCACAGAAAAATTGTGTGATGGATGTCTTTTCTCTTTATACCCATGATTATGCCACTAGTCAAAAGCTATTTTGCTGTACTTTCATTTCACATCCTTCTGTTCTCTATGTTTAACAAGAGTCTTGCATATTGTTGCCTGCATGAGAATTCCAAAAGATGAAAAGATCAGCCCATTCCACATCAGTTAGTTGCTGAATCCTCTCAGGAAACCAAAATAGAAGGATTATTTTAATCTGTGAAGCACTGTGCTCTGTACTATGACTCATGTTTACTCATACAGTTTGCTCCTCACCACTGCTGCTCTCCTAAGAAAGTAATTCAAAGCCATGAAATTACTGGGAGTATTTATCAAACCAGTCACACCCCAGAGGAAACACCAGTAAGGAACTGGAGGGTAAGGAGCCTTTTTCAAATTATTCTTCTGGTCTGCCAGAAAGGGAACTAACAAATGAAACATCACCTGAGACCCCTTAATATGAAAGAAAAAATCCCAACCAAGCAAAACAGAGATTAAAAAGGATGACAGCAAGCACACTAATATATTTATTCTCAGGTGCACTGGAAATAGGGTCTTGAGAAAAAAACCAGAAAGTTCTTTTTGGATGAATGCTGATGAACTGGGAGCTCTAGAAGAAAGACACTGTCTTTTGTTTCTTGGTTATATCCTCATCCAAAGAAACACTCTTTGTCCTTTGAAAGGTGCCTTCATCAAAGAAGTAACTAACTGCCTGTGTTACCTATTATGCTTCCTACCAGGAAACTGAATTTGGATCAGTTTGCCTTGTTTGGAAAAGAAGCTGACGTCAAGAAATGTTCATCCAGATAAAAATTAACCTCTCAAAATTTCATGGTCAAGGAATAAAAATAATATATCTAATAAAAATTACTCTTTTGGGGACATGGATACTGGAACTTCATTTTACCGAAATACCGTGGGACACTTGGAAATATTGGGTTTTTTTCAATTAAAGGAATAAGTTACGTGTAAAGTATGACATTTATTGCCATTATTAATATACAAATAACATACTAGAATGCTCAGTTTTAGTTAATCTGAAGATTCTTCATCTTTGGAGGTTGTTGAGACCTGACTGGACAAAACCCCGAGCAGTGTAGTTTGAATTCACTGTTGATTTTGCCTTGAGCTAGAGGTGTGACCAGATGACTTTGCAAAATCTCTTCCAGCTTGAATGAATCTATGATTAATACATCAAAAAGAAAAATATTTCTGCCTACATCAACTCATTTTAATTTGTTTAAAGACATTTCTTGTCAGTTCTTTATTCTTTTGCCTCCAGACTTAAAGCATAAAAAATAGGGGAAGGCGCCAAATTTTTTATCAGCCTTTGTGTTACCACTGTAAAAGTTATTAAATTTATGTGGTGCCATGACATGTAGTGCTTGTTAAAGGTGCAGAGATACCTGAATGAATACACAAAATGATTGAAACATATTTTGACCCAGTGACCCAACAGCATTTGAGAACAAACAGCTCATTTTAACAAATGACAAGTTGCTTATTTTTCCCTTCTTTGTAAAACATTTTCTAGCTAACAGCGTTGACCTGTTTGGGCTTTTTTCTTATCAAAATGACTTGATATAAAGCTTGTATTCATTATCTGTCATAAAAAGGAAGGCAAAAATGCAAAGTTCAAGCATCAGAAAAATAAAACCTGACACTTAAAGGTTTTTCCTGCACTACAGGACTGAATCTGAGGGGTAAAGCTGTAGTGTCTCTGTCTTGATCAAGCTAAGATGCTTTTGCCATTGTGATTGTAAATAGCATCACAGAGGGGAATTCCTGACAAGAATGAATCCCAGATGGAGTGAATTTCTGCCTGTGCTCTATAACCTCATAAAACTGGGGTTTTTTTTCCTTCTGCAACATAATCTCAAATTTGAGGCTGTGATACTTCTCCTGTGGGTTTTGATTCTGTATCAGAGCATCAGTTAGGAAGATTTTCTATGGGATTATTATTAACTTACTGAGTTTCTCAAGCATTTCTCCAGAGCAGGAAGAGGAGAACCTTTGTTGCCCTGGGAGATGCATTCCCCTCCTGCCTTCCACAGATTTCTCCTCTGTGACTCCAAAAGGCTTCAGCTTACCTGATATTTCTGTAAAGCAAACAGGTTTTAACCTTTCAGGCTTACTGAGGTGAAGATAGTGCTGATGATATAATGGCAGATTCTTCCCGTGAAAAGGATCAAATCTTAGTTGGGAAATGCAACAAAAAGAAGTGGCTTATCTCACTCCAAGCTACCTCAGGGTCAGCCAGCAGTGGACCCACATTTGGAATTAAGAAGCTGTTAAATCTTGGTTAAAGCTTTTTCTTTCTCTTCCATTCTCACACCATTACATTGTATGTAATGATCTGCCTTTCTACAAGAGCTGCAATCACTGATCCCACACTCAGGTTTCTAATCTGACATTTCAAAACCAAGATTTACTATAGTGAGAATTTACATGGGGACCTTTTTTCAGGGAAAACTCTGGACAATTCTACAGGAAACCTGGTTTCACTGCAAGAGGTTAGAAAATTTAATCAAAACATCTGATCTATCATAGTAGAGCCTTTTCTCTGTACCTTAATCCCTTGAATCAGTGGCACTTGAAAAGTTCTCTGTTTCACAGGATCAGAAAAGTTATTTTTTCCCCCATCCTTCACCTGGAACCTACATTCAAGTACAGAGCCCTGCACACAGTTTGATACAGCTCTCAGCAATGATTTGGTTTCATCAGAGGCCGAGGAGACTGAAGGAAAATCTGCATATAGGTGACAAAAGTGACCACAGCAAAGAGCTCCTGTGGAGCTCAGAACTGCAGCACTGGGGATGGAGACTTTTGGGAAAAATGGGTCAAGAGGGAAATGTGCAGATCACAAAAGCTTTAAGGTGCAGCAGCTGCTTTCAGATTTCCTTCAGCCACAGGAAGTCACTTCTCTGCTCACAAAGAAAAAGGAACTCATTGGCAAAGAAAAGTGCTGAATTAATTTGAATTTCTTTTGATAAAGGTTTCCCCTCTTCATCTGATTACTTGCCAGTCCAAAGATATTTAATAGATGAACATGAGTAAAATGTGATCATTTACCAGGGGGTCTTTTCAAAACAAATGTTTTGCATGAATATTTCTGATAGAAGGAAAACATGGAAGTAATTTGGCCCATGTAGGAAACAAGGTCTCACCTTCTTAAAATTAGAATATATATATTAAAATTCATGAGAAGTACTGCTCCAGCATGGCTGTGTAACAGGTTTTTGCCTGGTTTAATGCTTTTGAGTGGAATAGATTAGAAACATAATATGAGTTGCTATATTTTCATTTTTTCATTTTATTTCCGTTTTTTTTATTTCCAGATATTGTTAAAGAGCAACAAATGGGATAAACATGTAAATGGGAAAAAAAAAAAGGCTTTATTAAAAGTCTACTATTCCACAAAGAAGAGCGTGCTTAAAGCTTTTCTGGTTTTTATAGATGATGACTGAAATCACCTCAAGTTGGGCTTTGTAGTGAGTTGTGGGAAATGGATTTCAGTGAAGGACAAAGCTTCCTAAGAGGCTGCAGATTACTAAAGATCTATGGAAACTTAAAGTGTGTTAAAGCAGAGCTTTCCTGCTGCTTTTGATGTTGAAATTCCCATCCCATTGAAGGGAGGATTAACACTGGATTTGGTTTTTTACATGAGTGTTTTTCATAGTCATAAAAACATTATCAAAATCTGAACATCCTGTACTCAATTACAGGTAAAATAATGAACTTTTTTTTTTTCACTGTAATTAAGGTGATGGTGCTATGTAGACATAAATTAGACTAAGTTTGTAAATAGAATTAATTCAATTCATTAGACTCCTTTAGCACACAGTCGTCCATGCTTTTCTTCTGGTCTGCTTGGGACAGACTAGAAAATTTATCTGCCTTTTCCACTATAGCATTCACTCCACAAATCTTTAGTTATCTATGGAATAAAATTGTTTGTTCCAACATCTCAACTTGCAATCATCTAAACAATAAACAGGATGCAAATTTTGAATCTTTAAAATCTCAACTATGGCAAATCCTTAAAATACAAGAGGTACTAAAATATTTGTCTAGAGGAATTAGTTAAGCACTGGATAATTAAGAATACATTAGGAATATTGTTTCCAGCAGTATTTTTATTCAGAATTCAATAGAATCTTCCAAATTTGCATACTTTGATGGGAGTAAATAAAACTGCAAGTTTCAACAATGTGCAATGTGCAATTAAATGCATAAAAGACACATTTCTAATAAAAATCTAGATCTCTGGGGCGATTAACTAGGGCTAGTTGTAGATAATTAAATCTTTAGCCTGAGTTCATTTAAATATGTAGAGGTTTTATAGAAATAGCTACACTTAAGAGGTTCCTGGAAACAAATTTTTGTAAATGCTTAATTGTTTGCAGTATAAAGGCTTAAAAAAGATTATTTGATTCTAGAAAAACTAAGAAATGGATTAAAAAGAATCAAGGAGTTGAAGCTATTTTTGTGTGGACAGCCCTTTAATAAACTAGCCCAAAATTTCATTCAAATTTGTATGCTCCTTCTGTTTTGTTTTACTGATACTGCTGATGTCCCAACACAGGGCATGACCCTTAGACCTACCAGTGGATTTTATATATCTCACATATAGGCTGAGTAGAGTAAAATATCTTAAGCCATTCTGTAGACTTGTGACACAATAATTCTGTGAAAATTCAGGAAAAATCCACATTTCCAGTAACATTGTTCCTCTCCAGATGTTTTTTTAGATAGTAGTTTAGAACCTGCTTAATTAAAAATGCAACTTCTGTGGTTCAGTTCTGTAAATGTGAATGTCTCTGACCATCATGGAAAAGACTGTACCATTCCCATTCTAGTTTCTGATAAAGTCAGCAGGAAGAGGAGAGAAGAGAGAAGAGAGAAGAGAAGAGAAGAGAAGAGAAGAGAAGAGAAGAGAAGAGAAGAGAAGAGAAGAGAAG
>JBBMKD010000001.1:3640391-3716433 GCA_037834095.1 Argya squamiceps
CGGCTGGGGGGAGGGGCTGTTTGGATTTGCTTTCCAGAGGAACACCATTTGGAGGTTTTCTCCCAAATTTTGCCCTACACTAAGACAGACTTTTAGTACATAATAGTAGGTAATACTGAAGTTGCAAAGGACAGAAAATTGATTTTTGTCTCTTGTAATGCTGCCTGTCCCTGGAGAATAGATTGTGGTAGGAAACCCCACCCTGGGGTTTGTGCTCAATCCAATACCCAGCCAATAATTACCCACACTGTTTATTTATTTGTCTGATAACTTGGAACATCTATTCTGATTTGAATCCTAAAAAACAGAAAATATTTCAGCTGTCTGGTGTTGACTGGGAGGCTGCAGTTGTGCATCAGATCATCTCAGTAAGAGAGCTCAGCTACCCTGTCACAAATAGTTCTCCAGAAAAGCCAATGAGTTAGAAAGTTGAAAGGTTTTTTTTTTTCAGCAATTTGCTGGCTCCCCTCTCATGTGTTTATATGGGTTTTTAACGTTGAGCATCAAAAATAAAGTGTATGGCCATGTCTTGGTACCCAGTTCTTTGACAGTTTCATTATTCATAGGCACAGATGGCTCTTTTTTAAATCCCAGCAAAAATACCTCATGCAGGTATTTTATTTTCTATGAAGCTAGATTCTGGAGAAATATTGACATGGCTAATGATGACTATGCTTTCATTTCCAAAATGAGATGTTAATTCTGTGTACAGCAATAAGCTCTTTGATTTTTTTAATCCTTGATTTTTTTAAATCCTAGATGCTGAGATTTTGTGCTAAACATAAAGAATAATAGTCCCCAGCATAAGCTTGTCAGAATTCACATTCTTTCAAGTACATAAATGTATAAAAGGGATATCTACATCTTGCTTTCCTGCAAATAGGAGAAAAAGAAAAAAAAGGTGTGTAAGAAGATATAAAGCACAGTTTACAGGATAGGTAACTCAAGCTCTGGGTGCTTTTTCCTTCTTACTTTAAAGTCTCACTTTTTTTTTTTTCCCCAATAAAGGCAAATGAGGCACGACTATTTAAATACCATTGCAGGAGCTGAATTGAAGTCATTTCAGTGCCTCTGAAATGCTGATGTGAGGTGGCAGAGCTATCAATAAAGTTGGCTGCACACACTTTGATGGAGCAAAGGCAGCCTTGGACAAGGAATAAAAAAAATATAAAAGTACCAGGAAATAAAAAAGGGCCAAGTGACAGAGCAGCACAAGTGGGAGCAGGGTGAATGCTGAGCCTTACAGATGTTTGTGTGAAATATGGAATTTCTTCTCATGTATGTTCTGTGATTTGTAAAGAAGGCCTGAAAGTAAATGAAGTAGAACAATAAATGCATATTTGAACATTTCAATACATAGTGGGGCAGCATCTCCCTCTTTGTAGATGAATTTTTGGCTTCATCTGTAGAAATCAATATCCAATCCAGAACTTCTGTACACCCCTCAGGATACAATCATTTAATTTATTCCTCAGTGCAATTTCATATTTGATGATCCTTAGCATCCCAGACAAGTTGTTTTAGATTGTTCAACATCTCACAACAGTTTATCCTCAGACTGTTACATTTCTTCTACCAATAATTGCACAGAATGTAATAGTTCAGAAAAACCAGTACTGCTTTCTTTTAAATCTTCCACAAATCAAGTAGATTTTTTCTATATTGAGAATTTATCTTCAAATGTATACTTCACAGAAGGTTAGACAAATGGTTATCTGTTTGCAAATGCTGTAATTAGAAATAAAAATCACATCTTCTTTAAACAGCAGTAGTTCCAGTAGTTTGCCATATGTGAATTACCAAGAATTTCTCCTTTGACATCTTGAAGATTCTTTTCTTCTGTGGCCTTAACATCTGTGACAAGCCTAACGAAATCCAAAATGCAGCTTGAGGGAAGAGAATAATTAAGAGACTGTTTTTACTCTGTGATGCCTCAGAGAGGGATCATCATAGAATCTTTCATAAACTGCTTATTATAAGTAAAAAAATCAGTAAAATGGATTAGATTGGATTAATCAATTAGTCTTAGAGAACAGATTGGTTTATAAGTTGTATTTAGTATGCACCAAGACATATTTTCTGTCAAATGAATCATAGGAGCACTATATTTAATTGAGCCTTACAAAAAGAGTTACTGACATGTTATCCTTAGAATCATAATAAAAAAAACCTCCTACAAGATAAACAGTGTAGGTGATAGACTGCATAGCATTCTAAATAAATCACTGGGCCTCCACCAAGCATTCCATCAGGATTGTTTTGGAAAGTAACCAGATAAATCCTGTTGGAAAACCTGAGTGGGGAAGAGGTTGTTTTAGGAATTTTCCCCTCACCGTACATAAATATTGCTATTTATGTGTGTATGCTGGTAGGAAATGCCATGGTGGTGGATCACATTAAGTCATGGACATAAGTTTTATGTGCCATAGTTAAATAAATAACAACAAAGCCAGCAGTTTCTGCTATTTTAGATTGACAGCTATATATTCCTTGTTACTGTTGTATTGAGACAAGTAGTACGTTCCTTTTAGGGAGTTAAACTCTTTTTCTCCATAGATTCATGTTCAGGTTTAGATACAATACCTTGAAAAGTATTCATCTTCATATCTAAGCTGAACAGCACAACTACAACCTTTTTTTTTTTTTAATAATGGACATAAACAAAAAACTGGAAGAGCATTTGCTGAATTAGGTGTGAATAATGTCCCAGATAAAAACCCTTATAAAAACCCTTATAAAAACCCCAGCTGGCTTGCTGTTGATGCTGCTCTGGAATATATCTGTACAAAGATTTTATCTTTCTGCATCAACTGTATTTCCCAAGAAGTGCCATATGTCTCTGTTAATATATGAGCCTTTTAGCTTATTGTCTTCCATACCCTCTAACAAATCCAGCGAGGAACAGTCCTTCCTTTTGAAACACACTTGATGGGAATTTATTTAGGGGATAACTCCTCTACTTACTCTAAGCAGCATTTCAGCCTTTGAAGCAGCACTTGTCCTTTTGTGAGACATCAGGGGTACTCAAAGGCCTGTGGAGGAATCCTTGGCTGATCCATCAATCCCACCTCCTTCCTGACCCTGTGCTCTTCCATCTCTTCTGATGAACTGTCCTCATGACTGCCCCATATTTTCTGTATCCATAGATGTGTCATCAAACATACTTGATGAAAACGTCATATTAGGATAGGTCCTTTCACTGAGATCAGATATAGTGACAAGCCAACAACAATGTAGCTGGAGTGAAAAATCCCTGAAATCCATCTTCTGCACTGTTGGCAGTAAAGCAGTTTGAAGAGATGGCTGTTTTGAGGGATCTGTTGCTTTGGGCAAACATGCTGTTTTTCGTGTAAAAAGGCAAAACCTTTCCTCATACTCTTTCATGGGGAACGTGGGCAGAGTCCTCATCACAGCAATTCCAGTGTTCTCCCAGACAAGCAGAAACACAGTGATAAAATACATGTTTTCCACTCCCTAACTTCTGTTCTTACCCTGCCAACATTACATGAGGTATAAATAAAAGGGAAAAGTGCATTAAAGTGCTTTGCAGTGTTGATTTATAGATATTTTTACTTCTCCCTCTGTAAACTGTCATCCTGCTTGATGCAAAATGGATGCAGGCTTTTTTTTCTCTTCTTTTTCAAATTCTGTACCTTAGATGAAAGCTGCTGGATGTATTTTTAATTCAGAAAGTGCCTTTTTGAAGTCCTGTCTGTGTTTCTCTTTAATCTCTTTTTATATGATTTTGTCTGATTTTTCTTCTTAAAATGTAAGTCAAAGTGAGGCAGTGTACCTATTCTGTACTTTTACATGCTTCCAGTCCCTTCCCTACAGCTGTCTTTTCTGCTACATTGATGAAGATTTTTTTTTTCTTTACCTGCCCACATTTCTGCTCTTTCTATTCCTTGGATGTGTCAGTATAACTCTTTTTTATCTTCAAAAATTCTGCCCTTGCCCAAATGCTGTCATTTTACAGTAGGGCTTCTCAAAATGTCTTCCCTTGGCTGGATATAGATTTTTTTTTCTTATATTCTTCTTTGTCCTTTAACCTGTTCTTTTTAATATTTCTGTTCCAACTTGATAGCTTATTGCTTTTAGCCTAAGTAATTCATCACACAGGACTTTTAATTAAAACTTTGCTACAGATGATATGAACTGTGTTCTGTATACAGATATTACATATTTGGGTGATTACCCCTTCACTAGTAGAGGATAAAAACTTCAATGACCATATCTTCCTGCATGAACTAGATTTCAAACTGGGGCTGCTGTAGTTTCTATTATTTTTTCCTTTTTTCCACAGATTTAGCTTTTAGTTTTTTTCATACCATCTGGACAAATTTTGCTTTTGGTTTAGGAGCCATAAAATATAGAGTGTGGCATAACTTTTTAATTCTATATATTACTAAATATATAAATGGAACTTAGAGACTTATTAAATATATGAAATGGAACTGCCCCAAATAAAAATAACTTTCTCTGTACAATCTCATATTTAAATCAGTAGCTATGCCTCACTAACCTTGAACTTAGCTTGAGCAGTTACTGCTGCCAGTGGGCAATGTGGTACTGCCATTATTAAATGAAAAAGTAATTTATTTAATAGGAAATGTTTCAGCACATATACCCAATGGGTTGAGCTCTGGAGCTCTGCAGTGAAAAGTTGCTCTTTTGAAAATGTGATGAGCTTCTGAAAATCAGGATGTTTGCTGCTTCCTGCAGTGAGGAATTTTGCAGTTCAAGTTTATCTGAGCCCTTCTACTGAAACTAAACATTAAAGGTAAATGTAGATAAATGTAGGCTCTCTTTCTCTCTTTTTTTTTTTTGTTTTGTTTTTTGTTTTAATAGGTAGATATAAGTAGGGTATTTTTATTTTTCACCTCTTGTATATAAGATTCTACAGTAATTTCACTGAAAACTAGGGTCACAACACTTACTGACATCCCAGTTGATGCTTGATTTGTTTGGTGTAGAACTGGGTAGTGCAGAGTGAGGATGCAAATTCACTCCAGAGAGGACAGCGTGGGCACAGTTTATTAAACAAAGTAGATTTGCTATCAACAGGCAAGCTTGACTCAGAGTGGAGGTTGTCTGAAAGCTTTGTTCTAGCAGGAGATGCTGATCCTCTGGCTAATACACAGCCCAGACTTACAAAGCTGGATGGAAATTTATGGCATAACAACTCTGTCAATGTTGGAATTGCAGATGTGGCCACAGTTTTATTGCTGTTAATGAACTGTTAGGAATGAGTATATGATCAAAAGAGCAGCTGTCCAGGACAGAAACTTCATTTGGAGTCTGCCTGGGAGAATTCTTGATGGGAGCATTGGAGAGATAAAAAACTATTTAATAATTACTCTCCTCTTTTGTCAAAAAATCCCGTTCAAGTTTGGGTAACTCTGAATCTGTTGTATACCTTTATACCTTTCCTTTCATGACATTTTCAACAGATGGACTCTGCTAGGATAGAAGCAGGAGGAGGATTTAAAGAGTAAAGAATCACAGAATCCCAGAATAATTTTTGGGTCATAAGGGACTTTAAGAGGTCCTCTGGTTCAATTCCTCTGCACTGTGCAGGGACATCTTCAACTCTGTTAGTTGGGTCAGAGCTCTGTCCAAGCCTGACCTTGAAAGTTTCCAGGGATGGGACATCTACAACCTCTCTGGACATCTTCCTCCATGGTTTCAGTGCCTTCACTGTAAAAATTTCTTCCTCAGAACAAGCACTGTTGCTTTTGCTTAAATATGAATCAGATAACTGGGCAAAAGAGCAGGAAAAGATCACCACTGCCCCATCACCCCATATCCATCACCACATATGTACCCATCCAGGGGAACAGCTAGGTGTAATGTCCAAGGAAATAACTGCTTCTGTTCTGGAAAAGGTTTGATTTTCTGGCCAGAAATAAATGAATAAATAAGGAAATAAATGTCTTCATTCAGCTCTAATAAGCTAAAGTTGTTTTAACCATATTGTTAATTGTAATTATACTTCTGTGACTTACTAAGAAGATAAGGAAGTTTCTCAGTGAAAAGCAAAAGTGAAGACATAAAGTGGCTTAACACAAACTATGACAATAGTGTTAATGAAGATAAGAAGGCATAGTCTGGCCAGTGCCTTTTCTCAAAGGAAACCAGATCATTTTTAAAATCCAGCTAAGAACTGTCTGAATGAACAAATGAGTGAATGAAATGAGTAAAGTAAACCCAAAATGTGTTTCAGTGTCCTGTTCTGAGTGATGCAGATATCTGGGTGTAGGATTGTCTCCAGTATCCTGTGTTCCCTGGAGGAGGAACTGGAGAGCTTGGCTCTGTCAGCATGATGGATTTTTTTAATGCTCTTTCTCTTTGGATTGGCCTTCAGTTTAAGGTTGTTAAAATAAATGTCCCTTTTTTGCCAACAGCTTTGGCTGGGGAATGCTTTGTCCATCTTAATAAACAAAGGACACATTAGGGGTGTGAAGTACAGGCAAATTGCCAGTGTCTGGAAGTTACTGATGTTAGTTTGTGTGTGTACCCCAACTGTCCTCTTTTATTACCTTAGCAGATGAGGCTCTGTGAAAAGTTTCCAAGGGTGAAATAGTTTATTTGTGAAAATGATGTCAAATGGATTGTTGGGGCAGATACATCAGGGATCTAAAAACGTGGCTATCAGCATAATCAGTTTGGAAGAGAGGGTGCAGCAAAAATATCTTTGTTTCCTCATCCCACATTTACCTTGTTTGACTTGCTAATTTAATCATCAATGCTGAAGCTGGGGCTCAGATATTCAGTGGAAGAGGTGAGTGTTTCCCACTGATGTTGTTAGTTAAAATTTCTGCCTGATTTGAATGTAAATCATGAAGAAAAAACCAACCAACCAACCAGGTTGGGGGCACTTCATTCTCCAGTAGGGAAGGGAGCGTGTTCTATTCATCAGGGGTATGAATTTAATTAAGAGCTGCTGCATTAAGAGCCACTGTAACAAAGTTCTGGTTTTCACTGCCTAAAAAGAGGATTTTACCACTACTTCATGCATGGTTTTATAAGGTGCACAATTATCTCAAGATAAAAACTCTGTGGCATCCTTCCCACTTGGCTTATGGTTCACCATCTTTGATTTGAGTTGCAAGCAAATTGATGTGTCTTGTTTACTCCAGAAAAAATGCTTCTGAAGAGTGAAAACAAGGTGTTGAATGACTGTAGGCAGCAGGCACTGGTGAGCAGCCAGTGGATATCCACATTATTTCCTTTCTTATTCTGTTGCCAATTCAGAGATGAAAATCATACACCTCTTGGCTGGAGTTATTTGGTAATAAACACAATGAAGGCATGAAGTAACTCTGAATTCATGATGTGGACCTGCATTAATTTTCTTATTCATCAGTGTAGGAAGGAGTACTGAAATCACCAGCACTGACTGCACTTAGAAATACAATTTTTGTTGGTAAAGGGAGGGATGTAGACATTGGGAAGTGAATTGCTTTCTGCAGGGAAATCATATTTTGCCTTAGATTGAGAGAATCAATAACTCACAATGCTTCTTTACTATTCAGAAAGTCAAAGCTTACTGTTGGTCACTGAGTTATTATATCTTTAGTACTTTTGGCATTTTCTCAGGACTCATGTACTGGCCAGGATTTCTGATGCAGGCAGATATGCAGAGTATATTAAAGTCTTAAGGACCTGGTACAGAAAGAGGAGCCTGTGGTCCTTCAACAGTGTTTGCTCAATCCAAGTCTTCTCAAAATTCTCTTAGGAAACTCTCTCGATTTTTCATTTTCAGAATTGAAATGTGAAAGCTACAAATACTTGAAATGTTTGATAATTTACACTCACCCTCTATCTAGAACCTGCAAGCACAGTGACTTTCCACACACCCAATAGCAACCTAATTACTGAGTGCTTTTTTCCAAGAATTAACAGACACGCAGTGGAACTTACTAATGTATAATTTAGAGCAGTTAGCATACAGTGTGTGTGAAACAATGAATGGACTTTTCTTATTCATACTGTGATGATACACATTTCCCTAGTGCTCATCCTGTCACTAATTCCAAAACTTCATGCTAGGAAATGAATTTTAATTATACAATAACTCTTAAGATGGCAGTCGTGTTATTGGTATCCTGGCTTTTCTCTCTTCTCTTTCCTCTCTCTATATTAAAAAAAAAAAAAGCAGATTGTATAACAGTGTATTTTATCTAAAAATTTGTATATTATGCTTAGACAGAACTTGCTGTTTTATTTCTCTGCTTGTTTATTCCATCTATTCATCTTATTAGTAAAATATTAAATAATACATCTTTGCTGATGTACTTGGCTTCACTGTTTCACTGTTACTCCTATGGACTTTTATTCCAAATAATTATCAAAACTGCTTAACAGGGGTGAATCCTGCCCTATCCCAGTAGCTAAATGGTATCCTTTGGGTAAAACATCATAGCTCCTGACAGCTTTAAAGGTAAATTATTTCACAAATGCTGTGGCCTTATGATCCACAGGTGGCCCCACAGACACAGATTCTGGGAATCACTGCTTCGAAGGCAAATTGCTGCCACAAACATTTGTGAGTTGTGTTCCCAGAACAAGCTCTGCTCTCAAAGCCTTGAGCTGTCAGGGACATTGAGGTCAGGATCTGACCCACATTTGCTCTTTGTTGCATCCAAAGCTTTGCCTTTGTGATGCCTTTGCTAATGAAGTGTGTATTTTTTTTGTTCAGAGAATGTTGTGTTTGCAAGTATTTTTCTCCTAGGTGCTTTTAACTTTTCTGTATGTGTAAGTAGCTTCCCACTCTGGTTTTCAAGATGCTTCTATGAATTTTAATCTCATTTTAGCTACATGACCCACTTGTGAGTCACATGAACATTTTGCTGATAAGCCTGGCTGAAGGTCAGGTGCCTTCAGAATTTATGTGGTTTTATATCCTGTGAAGATAAAACAGCACCTAAATCCTTCCTGTCCTACTTTTGTTTTTATTAGTATGTAGTAGTGGCTGTGCACTTCAGTTCAGTAGATCAGAGTCTGAATACATCCTGAATAAATTCCTAGTAAAGTTCAGTCCTTGCTGGGTAGAGTTTGCAATCTAGTTCTGGCATAATACTCCTGTCCTGTTTCCACAGAGAAGATGTTTTTTTTCTCAGTCACTTAGTGACTGGGAGCTAAAAAACCCCTTTTTTGATGTGAAAGGCTGAATTCCTGAAGCAATTGCTGTGGCTGGAAGACTGTGTGAAGTTTAGGTAGGAGTAGTTGGTCTATTATGTGTGAATACAAGCAGGCAGTATCTCTGCTGCTGAAGTTCCTGAAATGATGTGAATATCCCTGTTTAAGCAGTGCCTTCTGATAATTTTGCCTGTGTAACTGGTTTTTCCAAGCTAGACTGTTTGCCTTAGCTGTTGTCAAAAGGTTTTTAGCTGGAGTAGAAAATTCAGCCATGGATTCAGTTAAACTATGCTGTGCTACCTGGTTCTTCCTGCAGTTTGAAGTTTTCCTGTGCAATTTAGCAACCCCCTCCTGCCAAACCACGTTGATAGATTTTAATTTACAAAAAAAAAAAGCTTGGTACACCTCTCCTGCCCCTCAGAAGATTTCCTCCATATGCCCATTTCTTTATTTTGGATGAGTACTTTCTAGCAATGCATTATTAAAATATTCTGTGTGCAGGGTTAACTGAGGAAAAGTTACTGAGGAAACTGTTTGCCTGTTTTGAGAGAAGGAGGGGGGTAGAAATGCTGAGTTTTGCATGTTGGAGATCTGACATGGGCACATTGAGGAGCACTCACAGGTGTAGAATTGGGTACCAGAATGAAAAATCAGTTCTCATGCTCTTAATTATTTATTTATCATGAAATCAGCTTAATCAGAGCATTTCATGTAGGTTGTTTTGTTTTCTGGAAACTGTCTGAACTTCAGAATACTTGTATTTTGATGTGCCACAGTAGCAAGTGGTTTGCTTTTTCAAATCCCATCACAAGCTGTGTTCCCATCATCCTGAAGAGGCCCAGTTGGGAAATTCTGTCTTGTTTTGTGAACAGTATTTCCACAAGATGATTCTTTGCAAAGAAGTAGTGGATTTCTAAAGCAACTGCTGAGTGTTTCCTTCATGATTTCCTGACTTTGAAGCTCTGATGGGGTAGAGTTAGTTATTTGTCATGGTGGCCACTGAAAAATAATGTGTAGAAATTAATGTAAAAAATTTTAATGCATTATTATAACACTTGGATAGTTTAATAGTAAGTGGATAATTGGGAGAAAATAATGCAGGTAGTCTAAATCACACTCCAGTCCAGAAGTGTGTCAGTAGAGATGTTTAAAAAATAGAATTTAAAACCAGTGGGAAAGCTGAATACTTGAGCTACTCAGCATATTAAAATCCTATAAAGGATGAAAAGACTCAGCAGTGAATATTTTCGCATAATGAAAAGTTTCCAGAAATATGTAGTGAAAAACTCTTTGCATTTAGGTGTTTTAAATATTTAAGTGATTCTGCATATTAATGTAATTTTCCATAGTGGAAACAGCATTTTCAAATTAAAATTATTCTTCATGTTCCTCTAATACAATTTTGTCAGAATCAAACTAAATAAGCAGGTTTGAATTAAATAATATTTTCTGAAAGTGACTTGTTTTGATTAAGAATTTTTTCGTCCTCTCTCTATCCTTATTTTAACACACAGAGTCCCAATAGCTCTTTCTGGTAATCTCCCAATAATTATGGGACTACTTTGTGAATGAAACTTGGCACCAAAAAATAAAAAAGCCTGTACTAAAATACTTTTCCTTACATGATTGTAGGGTAAAATTACATCAGAATTATCTATCTTTGCTTGTGTCTCAGCTTTTCATACAGTTCAAGTAGGAGTCTTGTGTTCTTAGAAATCTAATTTGGTTTTTATGTCCCTAGGGATGACTTCTATGTGTTATAATGACATTGAGCACAATGAATAATACTGAAACATTGTTTTATATCAACCCTTTTTTATTTGACATGTGAGTAGCCATTTATTATTCTATTTAGTCTGCATGCATGAGAGTTTAGGAAACTTTCTTCAGGTTAAAGCAAAAGCCTAAAGAAGTTGGGTGAGGCACAAAACCTCTAAAACTCTCTTAACATTTGAAGGCTTGTAGTGTTCAAGGGGACTCTGTATTCAATCAATACTGTGAATTATTTACCATTTAACACCATTGGGTTCTCAATAATACTATTAACAGATATAAAAATAATAATATCTATTAATAGATATTTTTGTTTGTAAAATAGGCAGCAGCTTACGAATCCCCTGAAGGATTGCTTGATGGAATTATGCTTCATCTACTTGCTGGTCTGGAACTTCACATTTGCTCCATGTTTATATGAAGGCTTAACAAGTCCAACCTAAGCAGCATATTTTGGGGCAAATTTTTGTGCTGTTGAAGTTATGACAAAATTTGCATTTACTCTCTTGGTGTGAGGATGCGTTATTTCATCTAGAATTTTAGGGAGCTGCATCCTATTACAGAAACATAACTTGTATTTCAAATAAACATCGACAGATGGATTTAATATCAGACTAATAAGAAAATAAATAACTTCCTAGATATTTCTGACAGTGAAAATTGGCTAAGCATTGAGTTTAAAACTTTCTAGTCAGTACTTACATTTTTTTGCTGAACAATATACACTCAGTATTGGTAATTGTGACCCAAAAAATTTAAGTTAAAAGTGTTTAGCATTGTATTTTTGACCCAAATGTGCTTTCTAGGATATTTCTCCACAGAGGGTTTTATGCTATTTTGCTACAGAATTACAATGCTGAGTGTTTCTGAGTGTTAACTTATTCCATGATTGACTTCAATATTGTTTTCCATGTTTGACTTCAATATTGTTTAGGCATTCTAAATAATGAAAACTCATTTAGAACTGGACCCCAGAAGGCAGTTAGTGTTGAAATTGGCTTGTTGCATTTGGGTGGCTTGCAGGAGCTAAATCTCCTCTGTCCAGCAGTTCAGTAACAAAGGCCCTGTAAATGTTCCTGGTATGGATTTTGATGCTCTCTTGCCAGGTCTTGAAAAGTTTGTGTTGTCAGCTTCTAAATTATCTGCTAAACCCCATCAGGTGCTCTAATAATGAGGATTTCACCTCTCTGTTCCTGAATGGTTGGGATGAGGATTTCTGTGGCAGCTGGTGGGCACGAGGCAGCAATTCCTGTTACCAGTTTCAGTGAGGGTTGCATGCTCTGGTGGCTGTGACTTCCCAAAACTCCACCACTGAGTCTCTCTTGGGTTCTGCCCCTCTCTCCCTTGGGGCTCCAGGCTGCACTTTGATGTTAGGATCCATTCCCTGCAGAACATCAGGCTGCCCCAGGAGCACTGTGTCAATCCTGCTGAAGCTTTTTTTTGTTGTATTAAAAAAAATTTAAACATGGAATACTTGAGCTGCCGTTTATGGATGAGCCGTTTAGGGTTTATTGAGTTTAAGTAATAAAGGATTCATAGCTTAATAAATTTCCATTTGCCTTACACTTTACAGGATGACATAAAGACAAGCTTGGAAGATGTACTGAACTACTCAAATCAATTGGGATTAAATGTAACCGAGTGATTCATCGATTCACAATGCCAGTTTCTTACCACCCAATAAACTTTAATTTGCTTTTCTCTTGTTTTATCTGCAAATGATCAATACTGAGAATATCAGGGCAGCTGTGGGGCTTAGAAGATAGGTATTTCCTTAAGGGATTCAAACCTTTTTGTGTAGCTTTCTTGTCATATTGTTCATTAACAGTTTGATCTGGTACATCTATTTAATGCCTGTAATTAGCAGTTAAGTATGCATAATGACTTCTAAAGATACCTGGAGAACTGTTCAGCTCCTTTGGGAGACTGCTGTTGAGAACAAGTAATAAATTAGGGAAGAGGGGCCCAAAACAATATCAAAGCATCCTTTATGTCCTGGAGACATTTATGAAATACTGTGCTAGGGGTGAGATGTTGCTGCAAAGGGATGGATCTTTCAGGACTTTGTCATTGGAGTTGTCTTCAGTGGGGCTATTTGTAAAGAGATCAACTTCTTAAAAATGAATGTGGAGATCGAAGATGATTGAGCATAAAAAAGTTGAAGGATTTGGTGTCTATTCAGGACAGTTGCCTTTGTGTATTGCTTTAAACCTGCCTAAATTTCATTCTCAAAGATTTCTTGGAGAGGAAAAGAATCTCTGGTCAAACTCTGGTGTAGTCCTCTTACAACTAATACAGCTCTTTGTGTCAGAAAATATTTTTCAGCTCCTTTGAATTTCTGTTAAACATATCTCTTTGATTGGTCTATTAGGATAATGTGTGGGGTTGTCTTTTAAAATATGAATTGGCTTTCTGTGCTGTTGTGTGCTATTATACCTTAGTTTCACCCAAATGAGCCAGCCAACAGGTACTTCTAAATTTCTTGGGGTTTTTTTATTATGGAGAAGTATTTTATTAATTATGTCAATTGATGTTCCAAAGAGCTTTAAAAATCTAGTACTAGGGAAAGAGTGGACTGTATTGTCAAAGGAGAATGATCTTGAAGCACTTTATTTAAATTGACCTTTCTTAGGTCTTGACTATAAACATTGATTTTAAATATTTTACTGTAAAATAATTAAAATTAATGTAGACCTCTAAGACAGTATTTATTATTTCTTAGATGTGTTGATTCTAAATGTGCAAATGTCACAGTAAAATTAAAAAGAATTCTGTAGAAAGTTGGAATGTAAAGATACAAAATGCTGCATTAGCATGTTGCTTCAGTGCTAATTACACTTTAATTATTATTGCTATTGCACCTGTTTCAGGAAAACTAAAATTTAAAAATAAAAACCGCAGCTTTATCAATATTCAGCAGTGTATTAACTTCACAGGAATGAAAAATCCTACTTGAATAATTACCTCTTAAATTTGTGGCCTCTAAGGGAAGGCTTTTTGATGTTGGATACCTTAATGTGAACATTTGAACCCTAGTTCTTTGGTGAAATAATGTTTAAAAGTCACTTTGTTTCTAACCTTTTTGCGAAAAAAAATATAATCCAAAATAAAGTCTCAGCTAGGGAGTTTATTTTTCCCAAGAAACTGGAAAAATGATTTATTGCTAATAAAAGCCATGGGAAAAGGCTTCCTATTAAGGAGGAAAGATTGCCACCTAAAATTTCTCTTGGATATACTTTTAATTACATTTCATTTGTTTCATGGCATTTGAGTTTTGAATTGTCTCATGATGGAATTTCAAAGAGAGAAGTGATCTTCCAGCACACATAATTTGAGAATAGTCTTTTTTACCATGATCTCTTGTTAATTGCATTATCTTTGTTTATTTATTGTGCATGCTATGTATCTACCACAGCTCTCAGTATATTCTTATTTCTCCTGTAGAGGGAAAAAATTGTATTTCCCCTGTAAAACTGCTACGGTAAGGGAGATTGTTGATCCTCAATCCATCACAAAGAAACAGCAAAATCCTATCTTTTATTGCAGTCAGGCACTGGAAGTCCATTCCCTGGTGGATATGGCAGAGGGCAAAAGTGGCACTGCTTGACTTTTAGTGTGATTGTCCACTCCTCCCTGGTGCAATTTAACTGGCTATTGATACAGGTTGTTAGGGATCTTCCACAGCTGATGAGACAAAAGGAGTATTTTTATTCCTGGTTATCACAAAACATCAGCTATGAATGTGTATTTAATATTAACTACAGAGAGACAAGCAGGCTCTTTAGGTCCCAAAGAGGTAATGGCAGCAGAGGAGAGATATCAGTAAATTAAACGTGCCTGGGGATGTTTATTGGAATAACTTGCAGCTATTTAGGAGTGTCTTGGCCTCTGGAAGAGGGTCACTGTGTGCAACACTGCATATTAAAAAGAGCCTGTGGAAAGGTTTGATTTTTACCTCTGAAAACTGTGCCTGGTCTTTATCTGGGGAATTTTTGAAATTACAGAATCAGAGAATATCTTGATCTAGAAGGGAGCCACAAGAATCCAGCTCCTGGCCCTGCACAGGACACCCCAGGAACCACACCCTGTGCCCCAGGGCACTGTCCAAACACTGCTTGAACTCTGCCAGGCTGGTGCAAAATGTGCAAGAAACCATTCCCTCACTGTGTAATAGTACAACAGAACACGGCCTAACAGAATATTAATAGAAAGTAATGGCTCCATCATATGCCTGGCTTTTTTCCTGGACACTTCATTTACCCATTTACTGGCTTTTTTGGGTATAGAAATGATGAACTGCTTTTTAAGCTGATTTGAAGAAGCTGATCCTATTTCTGGCTGATCAGGGGAAAATTTGCTGTCCAGGAAAATCCATGAAGCAGGTTAGAAAATCAGTAACCCAGCTGCAAGGCCCCAAGAAAAAGAGCTGAAGCAATGATGTGCAAGGACCAGCTGGAGTGGGGCTTGTTCAGCTCCTCTCTGCCTGGAAAGGAAAAGGCTCAGGGGACCCAGCTGCAGCAGGAAAGTGACCATGGGCCTGTGACAGTGGGATTTTAATTGCAGAGCAGTTTTTCACTGTTTTTAACAGTTTTTCACTGTTAAAAATGATTTTTAACACTTGGATGCCCATCCCCAGGGATAAGCTGGGAGAGGTGTCAGGCACCCTGTTCTGTATTTGCTGTATATTTGGTTTTATATCTGCTGGGTAGATAAGGTGTTAGTAGACACCTTCCAAATGTCCCTTTTTTCCTTTAATTTCCCCTCCCCTTCTCTCTGCCTCTGCTGCTTTTTTGCATCATGGTGAACTTCCTAAAAAAGAAGAAAAACTGTTTCTCAGTGTACTGTGGTAAGTTGTAGAGAGGGGATAACTGTATCACATCCAAAAATACTGTTTACTGTGATGAATAAACTGCTTGAGACTTGCTGAACTCATGCTGAGTAAGGCCTTTAGGTAAGGAAAAAAAGGCACTTTTAATCTGTAGAACCAGATACTGTTACATATACTCCATTCTGGACTGTAGACTCACACGTGTGCAAAGCTGGATCACAGCTTAATTTTAGCTTAAACTAAAAATTAAGGGGAAACATGTTTTGCAAGCTTCTTCTGTTGGAGTACTAACTCTGGATGATGTGTTTCAAGATGTAGCAGCTCAATCTTAGAATGAGGGAAAGGTGTTTCTGTAGCTTTGACAGTGTTTTATGAGCTGTGTGGTTGTGGTTATTTTAGTGCAAAGAAATCAATCACAAGGCACTGCTAATTGCACCTTTTAAAAACTTCATTGCATTTATTAAGTGCAGCTTGAAATACCTTCTGTCATTAATACTGAAATAAAATTAGTTAGCTAAAATTAGGTTTTCTCTGAACCCCTACCAGATGTAGAGTGTACTACATGTATTTCTTTGGGGGAGTGTCTTTACTCAAGTATTTGACCATTTTGTTCTTCAGTGTCAAACAAACAGAAGGGATTTGTTTGGTTCTTTTTTTTTTAACTTGTTTTGGGTAGGTTTTCTTTTAAACCATAAGCTTCACTTTCCTGATTTATCACCAACATGTTTACTTTTAAAATATTACCAGAATAAACCATCATTTAGTTCTAAACAGTAGTTTTATTCCATAACTCCTTAGCAAATAATAACATAAACTACTAAAAAGCACTGGGGTTTTTTTGGTGGGGGATATCCAGATGCTTTCAGCAGGCCTGTGACATAACAAATATTTGGATTAAAAGTGTATTTCTCACATTCTTCCCTATCCCAGATTACTT
The DNA here is from genome assembly GCA_037834095.1 of Argya squamiceps. Classification (NCBI taxonomy): domain Eukaryota; kingdom Metazoa; phylum Chordata; class Aves; order Passeriformes; family Leiothrichidae; genus Argya; species Argya squamiceps. Next base: position 3,657,071 of record JBBMKD010000001.1, read on the forward strand.
GCACTATTAACTCCTATTATGGTTTGCAGTATTTTTGTTTGATATTATTTTTTCTATGCAGATAAATCACTATTGACTTGAAATGGTAATAAAAACTCTTGAAGTAGCATTTCAATAACTAAAAGGAAATGGTTCTAGATTTATTTCCTAAGGGCCTCCCTTGTGGATTTGCCTGTACTGGGGAATAAGAAATGCAAATTATGGATTTCTATAACCATTTTACAATTTGACTGTCATTGCAAAAGACATATTTTGGTTTTCATTACTTACAAAATTTCCATAATTGGAGGAAGTAATTCCAGAATCAGTAGCTCTCTGTTAACAGCAGCTGAAGGTGATTACTGGGGAGTGGAGAGAAATGTGAAATGGAGCAGGGAAATTCAAACAGCCATTGAGAAATGCTACTTCTACCTCATCTTTTCTTCTACATTCTGTTCAGGAACATTTATTTAAAATGAAGGAGCGGTACAAACATTTTGTCATTCTGTGGAGCTGTGGTTGATGCCTTACTTTGTATTATAAATCCTCTACTAAATGTACCTTGGAACTCCTATTTGTGTTTTGCCACTGGAAAGTATCTTTTGAATGGACTAGAAATAAATAAGTAGCTGACATCTGAAAGTATTTCTGTTTAAAATGAACAGTATGGAACAAATATACTTAACTCCTGGTATTGGAGACTATTTTACTTGTGGGAGGCAAGAAACAGGCTATGACCAGCAATCGAAATAATAAATACATTTTTGAAGAGTAAGGCACAGTTGTGAGCTGCATCTCTACAAAAGGCAAAAAATAAGCCTTTTTTTTTTTTGTAAGTACTTACTAAGGGTTGTAATCTTTGTCATGACTGTGTATGAGTCATGAATCTGCAAGCTGGGCATGAGCTGACTGTGCTGCTTTTGTTAATGCAGTAAAAGAACTAATAGAAAGGTAGTTTTTAGTGAAGGATTTGTGACTGAAGACAGAGTTGTGGGACAAACACCACTGGATGAACACTGTGAAACTGCTGCTCCGTGAAAAAAATTCTGGTTTGTTTTCTGGTTTTTCACTTAAGTGGTGGAAAAATCAATGAGGCTATCTGTATTTTATCTGCTTGGTTTGTTACGGCAGTCCCAAAGCTGCTTTGAATATGGGTTTTCTTTTTAATTTAGAGAAAAACCTCCAAATACTGAAAAACAGTTTGGCCTCATATTGTCAAAGGCACCAAGAGTTTGGTTTGCAGAGGGACTTGAAACCTCTCTGCTTGAGCAAATTCTGCTCAAGTTTTGAGTTGAGCTTCACCACCCTTTTGAGACCTTCTGAAAACTTCTCTGAAAGTGTGAATATTATCCCAGGCTAGTATGAGAATCTAGATGTTATTGTGTGCATTTTTGTAATTTTATGCACAAATGCATATTTTGATATGCCCTCAAGAGTAATTGCTCATTTAAATCATGTGCTGTACATTTTGATGCTGACTGCTGTCACAGCAGTTCCCTCAGCATCCCATCAATTCTGTTCTCATTTTCTAACAAAATACCCCAATTTCAGAGTGTACTGAACTTCATCTGCTTCTCTTGCCCAGTTTATTTAGCTTACAGATGTGCAGAATTTAATTACAAAACTAAACTGGAATATAAGAAGAAAGCTTTGATAGTACTATCAAATTTTAATAATAAAATTAAAGGATCTTAAATATTTGATCATCTGTGTTGCCTAACTTGCTGCATGGAAGAAGTCATTCATGCCAGGTTGGGAATGCAGATGAAACAAGCAGTTCTGTAAAAGGCTTTATTAATCAGTAAGACACATTCCAAATTAACTGGATTGTTAGATCACACCATATTAGCCAGCTCTGCTAAGCAGCCTTGTCTTTGTGGTTGTGAGAAATGGAGAATATTCTTCACCAAGGCTAATAAAATAGGATCCCCATTATGAGTCGGAAATTAATCAACGTAAGAAAAGTCTGATGAATTGGGAAGGAAGTCTCCTGTTCTTCAAAAAATAAAGAGAGAACAGACTTTGAGAAATAAAAAGCAAACCCAGAATGGTGTTGGCTTTGAGGCTGTGGGGTGTTTTTATTTGGGGGAGGTGCATGCACACTGTTACATGAAGACAGACCCTGTAGGTGCAGAAAAATATCTGTAGTGATTAAACTTAAGTACTGAATTCAGCACAATTAATGTGTTCTGATTCTCAGATTTGTTGAACTCTAGTAGGTATCTGTAAGCCTGATATGCCTAAATATTCTAAGGTTCTTTGAAAAACACCCCTAACTATACATTGCTTGGGTTTTTCTGGCTTTCCTGTTACTCTTGTATTTGTTTTTCATCTTTTAATGCAGTATTTTTGGATTTCTGTTACTTGAAACCCTCACATTTGAAGACTCCACCTTTTTCTCCCAGTTTTTACAAAACGAGCCAATTATTTTTTTCATTACTGATGAAAACGTTTAAACTGCAAGAATGATGTAAGAACATTTGTAACATTTATTTGTATGTTTCTTGGATTTTAAACATTTCTTATCCCTGGTAATTATGATCTTTACAGATTGCAGTGCAGAGGACATCATAATTTTGAATTGGGGGGAATGTAGATGAAAATTCAGGTAGATTCTGTGGTGTTAAACATTAAAGAAAATTTCTGGGAATTCACTTTTGTGAGACATAGTCCTTGTAGTCATAAGGAGTAGCTGCAGGTGTGCACTGACAGCCCCTTGGGCCAGGCAAATCCATTACAAATAAAAGTGGTAAATAATGATTTTTAACAGTGAGATGATTTTTTTTCTCTCAGCATGTTTTAGATATGAATGAAGCATTTTTACTAAAAGGCTGAACTGCAAAATATAACTTTTAAATCAAAGTATCTTTACCTTTTTCCCAGTCTGCATCAGAATACTGATGCCTCCGTTTAGTTTCATTATGCAGAATATCAATTGCAGTTTTCTTACCCTGTCAGAATTTAAATTACCAGAGGTCTGCAAGATTAGTCCTGCCTGGTGTGCTGAAGTTAAGTGTGCTCTATTTAGATGGCCTGCCTTAAATTTACATTTTTATAGGCATGCTTCTATTATGGAGAGTAAGTAATGTTAATTTCTAAGGAGGGGAAAAAAAAAATATAAAAAGATGTAATCTTGTAATAAAATCTGATTGAGCTCAGGGTGGAAGGATGTGCAGCCACTGCAATGCTCTCATCACTGACCTTCCTCCTCACCTTCACAGATGGAGCTCAGCAAGTTAAAAACCCCCCCAAACTTTATTACCCGTGCCCAGCAGAGTAAAGGTTGTTTTTCTTTCTCTGACGATATTAATGACTTTCAGCTGACTGCATTTTAATTAAAAACACCAGGTAGCCTCTCTTGGCTCGGCACAGGGCAGTGCTGCCTTTCAGCAGCTGCAGGTGCTACCTCTGCAGCCAGAGTGAGGGCCCTCTGTCCTTTACTCTTTATATTTGGATTTTTGTTTTTGTGTTTTTCTTTTTTTTTTAATGGGAGCATCGTCAGACACCACTGGGAGCCTCTGATAGACAGAAATTCCAGAGCTTTTTGAGAACTGAAGGCAGAAAATGGGTAAGAATTTGCTGCTGAAACAAGTGCTGTGTACAATCCTTGGAATTCAGAAATTCTTGTTCTAACACTTGTTCATGTAAACTGTGCTTGTTTGGACAAATACATGCCAGCTATTTCCACCCTCATCAACAGTGAAATGCTACAGGAAAGGCTATTTATCATTTAATGTAGCTATTCTTAATTTTGTGTGTATGGAGAAGCCTAGAAACTTTGTGTTCTGGCTGTGGAGAGTTCTGACACCCGTGCCCAGATTGGTAAGGCCATGGCTGGATGGTGCAAAATGTGTTACAGAGAGGGAAGGCAAAAGCAACACTTCACACAAATCTGAAAATATTTATTAGTTCTAGGTACATTACATCTTTTTTTAAGCCACCTCTGGGTAGGAACTTGCATATGAGGATACTGGAAAACAAAAATATGATGGAGTGTGTTCTTTTTGCACAGCAGGATAAGGACAGAATGGACAGACTTTCTTTTATTTCCTCCTGTGCCTGGGGAACCACTCTGAATTAGACAATCTGGTTTTGGTTGTATTTGTTGTTTTATAAAGAGGTTTTTTTCTGGAAATATACATGGGAATACTGTGACTATACAATGTGGACAGGATGTTCCTGGGACAGTTATTCACTGCTATTCATCTTTGCTTAACCAGGTAGATGAGGGCAGAATTGGAAAAACATGAGATTCAGCTATGAGTTTGTCTGTTTTTCCTGTCCAGCCAAATCAAGGCTCTTGTATTCTGTTTTGCCTGTTTTCCTTTCTTTTCCTCCCTTCCTGTCTGTCTCTTCCTTTCAAATTTTAGCGTGGTTCCAGGTTGTAGTTTCCATTTGGCAGGGCAGCCTGGGAAAAATAACAGCTTGGGGAGAGTATTCTGGATTAGTGGCCCTACCCAGTTCTTAAATTACTCAGTGACTCTTTCAGTGGTTACTGCAAGGGTAGGATGTTGAAGCAGTTGGTGCTTTTCACTGTTCTGCCTTTTCTCCACCTTCCAACCCCCCAGTCATTTTACTCTTTCTTCTATAATTACATGAAGAAGAAAATGCTTAGATTTCAAAAACCTCTCTAAGATTAAAATACTGTTGCGTAATACACTTTGCATTTGGTGTAGAGACTTTAATGGCATAAATGCTCTTATGAAAAAGGTTAAAAAATGGGTGAGCTGCCTAGATTTATATTTTTATTTCTGCTGTGACTTCCTTAAGACTTTCTTTGGGCTGAAACCTGCCTTATCAATATTACCAAAGATTACTGGAGCACTTTGTTTCATTTAAGCATAACTGCCATTTTAAAATAAAATGTTGCAAGTAAGCAAAACCTCGACATTAGAAGCTAAAAGAGCAGGCCCATGGGTCTCAGTTTGTATTAAATATTGCATGCAGCGCTATCGATTCGTGACACTGCAGCATAATTGTTTTGGTGTTCTGGTACAGCTTCTCAGCAAAACAGCAATTTTAAAGGCCAGATATTCTTTGGGAAAATAAATTTCAGGAAAAAGCAGGAATCTGTACTGTTTCTAACAACCTTATTTGAGAGCATCATTTAAAACAGCAAAACTTTACATGGATACATCACTTGGTTCTAAGTACCTGCTCATTTCAGCAAGGCAAGACTTGTTAACTGAAAAAGCCCACAAAAAGGGTTTCTGCACACCAGAGTTTATAAGATTACTTTCTAGATGACCTGCTGAAGTCTAAATGATGTTTTGTGAAGCTGTGGGAGAAAAAAAGCATAGGTAAAGGCAAAATAAAAACTGAAGTCCTTGATTTCCAAGATGCCAGAAGTGCAGTTCCCAATAAAAAGAGGCTTTTTTTTCTCCTCACTTTTTTAGCCCTGTGTTTATTTAAGCTTCCAACCAGAGCCTCTGAATCACCTGAGCTGACTCAAGAGCTGTTGTTTTATGTCCAAGAGACTCAAGTATTTATTTTACCCTTAGATTCACTACATTTTTAGCACACCGTGGTTTTCTTCTTGGCAGAAAAATGTTTGTGTGTAGCAAATGCTCTCCCCTATCAGGTAAAAGCTGCTTTAAGTGACTTTGATCTGAAGTTTTTAGTGATTTTTTTCATTCTTTTCCAATCCTGGGACTAAGTGCTTCTCTTGCATATATGAAGTTAATGCAGGAATATCCACACAGGGCAAAGATTGATGAAATATGTGAAATTACAGCAAGTTTTTGTGTCAAATTTAAATAAATGTTTTCTACAGAAAGTTAAAAATGTCAATTCATGGGTAAAACTTAATTTCATCTGTGAAAGGAACAAAAATATTAGTCCCTACTCTTGCAGCTTTTTAATTCTTTCACATGTATTTAGTGTGGTTTTGTCAGCTTGAGGCTTCAGTATAATTTTCCTTTTTCTGTTTCAGTAGCCCAAGTGTTACATCAAAGCTGACAGTTCATTCTGTGCCTGTCTTTTGTTTTGGTTACTCATCTCTTGGTTTTGTATTTACAGTGCTAAGATTAAGTATTTCTTGCTGTGCCAGAGCAATGAGCAATGCAGCAACTCACCAGAGCATGAAAAAACTGACTGCTGTCAGCTGTGGTGCTCTTCCCTCCCACATCAAAATCACAGGTTGTCCCAAAAATTCCATCTGATGTTTCTAATCTCCAGCAACTCTGAAAGGTGAACTTGAGCATGCCTAGATGAGCTGAGCTGTCTAATTGGCCTCTGTGAAAAGTCACCTGGTTATTTTCAGAAACCAGTGTTTGAATAGTGGAACTTAAATAAAAGCCCAGATTGTGAGGTTCTGTGACTTGTGCTGTTACGCCCATTTTATTGCTTTCTTGTTGCTGGTGGCAAAGATTAATGAAACTTTTATAAAGTTGGATAGAAACGAGGAGGGAAGTACATTAAACTACCCCCAGCTTGCTGCACACTAATTATTGTGTCAGATCTCATTAGGAAGAGGATGCACACAGCAGACTCTGCTTGCTTATTTTAACACTCTGCTTTGAGAAAGAACTCTGCAAATTGAGAAGGGTTTGCAGGTCAATGTTATACATATGTCAATTTACAGAAGACATTTTTGCTTCTGACTGTCCTTCATCTCATGTTTCAGCAGAAGAGCAGAATAAGAATAATTAGGGAAGAGTTGTACTGTGTTTGTGGCAGTGGTGGGTGGGAGAGGACTTGAATTTTCTTACTGCTCTAAGCAAATTCTTATTTTTGCAGGCATGTAATTTCAGCAAAAGTGATCATGAAACTATGATTGGCAGTAAATAGAATTTCATGGGTTTTTATATGCAAGCCTCTCAAAAGTGATAAATAAGGGCAGAAATCTTGAGAGGTGTTTTCATGAGAGTCAAAGCTTTGTATTGAAAAACAGGTAAGTAAGAAAAATATGCCCCTCATGTGCCTGTACATAACAAATGCACCAAAAAAAATACAGCTGTTTGTAAATTAAATTGATAGAAATGGTTTGCTTTGGTCAATCATACATGCTCATTGTCTGCCTACTCCAATCTACATGGTTGGGATTGATGAAGAGGACAAAAATGTGGTTGAGGAATGAGCAATGGATCTGTGATGTCTGTGATTATAAGGTTCTCTTCTATCTCCTTTGGGCTGGGTCTTCCTTCTTGGGCAAGCTCATTTCCTTGCTCCTTTGTATGGAACCATGGATCCTGCAGCTTCTTCATTTCTTACAGGCTCCTCTTTTTCTCCCTGGAATAATCAGGGTTTGTAGGAGGATGATGTGCTCCAAGATTTTGCCCCAAATACAAAAATGTGCTTTGAAGGTTGCAAGGTCATGTCATAAAAAGGGAGAAGTGTTGCTCCTGATTACTTTTCTGTTCTGTTGTTAAGAGGGAGTTACAGAACTCAGATTTCTGATTTGATCATAGGCTAGTAAGGAAATTTTCAGGGAATTGGGAGTGTTGTGTTTCTCCATCAGAAAGTAAATAATTCATAAATGTCAGAAAACTACTAAATGATTATCATATATTGAATCATTTGATGACCAAAATTTGCAACTGTGTGATAAATATTTTGCCTCTGAAAAGAGTTAGGTAGATGTAGTAATTGCTGTGGTCCCCAGCACAGTTCTTGGACTAAGAGAGGAATAGGAAGATAAAAACTGAATGTGGAGTTGGCTTCTTCCCTTTTCCTGGAATTTTGGTTCTTGTCTAACCTCCCAATCTTACAGGATTGATATTCTCTTCATAATTCTCAAGGCTGAATTGTGCTGCAGTCTTCCCTGGCCCTGTGAATACTCCAACGTTTGCATGCTAGAAAACTGGAAGGTCTGTTAAAGCATAATTTTAATAGCAAAAAATCCCCTAAAGAGTAGTTGTTTCCTAGCAAAAATTTATCTCATTCTACAGAAAAGAGGTTAAAGATTTTTAGTAATGTTCTTTAACTATTACTTGCTTTTGGTGTGTGTTCTTTCAGTGATATTAAATCAGCTTTTATGAAGGCTCTTTTCAGTGCTTCATACTTAGACCAGAAAGTCATGGGACATTTTAAATAAAGATGGGAGCGCTTCACTGATGTAGCACAGTTCAGTTTTTAAAAAAAAACAACTTGTAGTGTCCTTCGTCAAAAAAATACCCTGTGAGGACATATGCCAAGAAACCTTTCTCTTTTTACTGTTCTGAAATGACAGACATAAATGGCTTTTCCTTTCAAAGGGCATCCTGCTGGTAGGTGATATATTAACTAGAGGCATTGCACCAACATCTCAACAATTGTGTTCAGCTGTAACTTAATAAAGCATTGCTCTCTTAGGGTCAAGTTGGTTCTGACAACAGAGAAGGTTCTGGAAGATAAACGTGAGAAGTATAATCTTTTGGTAAACTACAAAAGAACCTGACATCTAATTTGACCTCTAGTTGACATTCCATGACCAACCTCTCCCAGCTGCAGTGATTTTTATCTACAGTAGGTTCCAAATAAAGCTCTAGCTTTCAGTTGGGTGAAAAAAGTCTTATTCTACTTAAACACTGAAGTGAGGTACCACTCTTGCAATTGCAGTATCTGGAAAATACAAGGATAATTATTATCAATTCCAAAAGGTTAAAAAAAAAAAATCCAGCAATAAATTAAGCTAAAAATTGTCAACATGTGTTTAGGTACCTCCTTGATCAGGACATGCCCCAAGCACAGAGTGCCCACATGGTTCATTGTGTCATGGTTCTTTTTGGAAAGCCAGAGCTTGTTCTGCATGTCCTGGGGAGATTGTGGTGTTGTAAGATAACTGTGAACTGAAAATAGGACAAGCAAATGTATAAATCTCCCCACAATCTTCCATAGGTTGTTTTCCTTCAGGAACCTAAACAGCAGACCTGTGGAAAAAATGTACTTACTGAAGCTCTCCACGTCTTGTGATAAGAAGTTCTTTGTCAAATACCTTCTAGCTCTTTTCTAATTTGGGTGACTCTAAAGGGGTTGCAAACCTACATAAGATATCCTGGCCTGCCTACCAAATAAACTGAAATACAGTCAAGTGAAATTTTCTCCTTTCTTCCATTAGCTCTGCCAGAAGTTGATTCACAACATTACTTTTAATGTAGCTGAAAAGATGAGTAATGAGATATGAGGGAGGTTGAAAGACCATGGAAGTTATTATTGTAGTTCACATCTTTTCCCATGCAGGACAATGTAGAAATGAGATGTCTGAGGGTTTGTTTTGATGATGCACTCCTTGGCTGTAGTGAATGGAGTGGGTTTAATGCCAGCTTATTTATAGTATAAGGTAATTGAGACTTGCTTGATGCTCCCTCCATTTGTGCACTTAGAAATGGGAGGGAACGGGGGGAGTACTGGGGAAGGGTAGCAAATTATTTTCTTCCAGGACATTTTAACAACTATGACTGGGCCTGAGCTCCCTGAGGATCCAGTGCTACTTTACAAGTCCTCAGTAAATAAGTAATTACATAGGAAGGATGAACAAACTGATATACTGGAAAACACTGGTGATTGTTTTCTTTTAATTTCTCCTCCCTTTTTTTTTTCCTCTGTTCCTGCCTTGGAGTTCACAGACTGTAGATAAGGTTCATATGGATAGCTTTTTTTCTTTTAAAAATACTGTAGGCTTCTCATTTTTATGTATTCATTTCTCAGCACATTTTGGACACTTTGTTAAGGATGTTTGCAACCTGTAATAGAAGTTATTCCTTAGATTTTTTTGGCATGGCTCTGTTTAACCTAGAAAATGAGTGAGGCTGTAATGCACCCAGCTGAAATACACAAGCTTATGAATTTACATGCAAATAAACTGAGCTGCTACTGATATTGTTATTCAGTTTGCTCCACGTGTAATAATTGATTCTTCTGTTCATCTCTCAGGTTTTATTTCCAGAGGTTTTGGGCTCAGTTAAAAGGCAGGATGTGATAGCACTGCTTTTGGCTTTCACTGGAGTGTATCAATATGATCCCTTGCAAGCCAATAAATACAAGTTTGTGGCATTAATTAGTCACATAGCTCTAATCTTGCTTCTCCCCCTTTTGATCCTCTGCCTGGAAGGGATAAGTAGCTTGAGAAAAAAGGAAGCTATGAATTTGTTATTTGTAGATAGCAATAGCACTTGTTAGGATGGTGGTGGGAGGCTGGAGGTGATTTATGAAAGATGCTGGAGGTGATTTATGAAAGATGCAAGTGTTCAGTTCTCCAGCAGCAGTTTGGTCACAGGTATTCCAGCCAGATGTGTGCCACAGGAGTGGGCTCCACTTCAGCAGGCACACAACAGCTGGAGGGGAATGGAGAGTGGCTCTGAAGGAGCCCATCAGTAATTACTCCAAGGAAGAATTGTCTTGCAGGGGAGCTCTGCAGTGTCATCAGTTCAGCTGCTGTGGGAAGTGTCAGATCAGGGCATGCACACTGATACAGCTCCTGACACACAGCGTGCTGGTAAAAATCACTGATCTGTCACTTCACCTTCCTCTTAATATCTTTAGTTTTGCTTCTTTAGTTTTATGTCCTAGGGTGAATTAATGTGTTAGTGTTTATAAAGCACTCCACAGATGAAAAGCCTTACATAGCTGCTTTGTGTAATTATTATTTTTAATTGTTTCCATTTGTATAATTTCAATTAGAATCACTAATGGACTAGTGTGAACTCAATACAAAGTAGAAAAGGCAGGATTTTTTTTCTTCTTTTTTTAAAAGAAAGTATACTTTAGAAAAAACTGGGGAGAGATGGAAGAAATGGAGAGATACTCTTCTGGGTTTCACTTCATCCATATTAACCTCATTGACTGCTTGCTAATTGCAGGAATTTAAATATGCCAATGCCCACGTAAAAATCCCCTCTGAGATCCACTGCTTTTCAGTGGGAAATCGTGGAGCTTGAAAAAGTATTTATACAATTTCTGCCATCAGTGGTATTGAAATGCTTTTTTCCCCAGAGTGACTAGTCAGGAAATGAAAATGGGGAATTCTGAGTCACAGCCCTCTTTGTGGGTGCACATAGCCGGGACCACTGGTGTGCTGGGATTCTGTGCTGTTCACTGAAAACTCCACTGCTTGGAAGGGTAAAGGCAGAAAATCTTCCTGCTGCTGAAGGGGAAATTCAATTATCAGAATTGTAGAGTCAAAGCAGGGGAAAGCAAATAAAACAGAACTGATATTTGGAATATTTGTTCATTCCAGTCAGATTTGTGATGTGATGCAATGCACAATTTCTGAAGAGTTTTACGTGGTAAAAGCAGTCATTTGACTCAGTGTGTGCATTATATCGTGGGGCAGACAAGGTCAGCTCTCAGACAGGGCTGAGAAAATCTACCCAGTATCTCTGCCTGCCCTAAAGTTGTTGTGGCTTCCCAGCAGGCCAGCCCAGCTGGCATGGCTAAAGTTCATGGGCAGTGCAGGGCTGGCAGGAGGGAGTTTATGGCCCAGCTTGGGTACCAAGGGGCTTTGGTGAGTCAGAGCCACTGCAGTGGTGATGTGACAGCCCAGGGCTGCTCACAAACACCTGAATAAGATTAACAGGCAAACTCTGAATTTGTAGAAATTCTAAACTAGAAATGTAGAGCTTGCTCAAGGTTTGTTATTTGGGTTTTTTTTTCCTTAAAGCTTCCTCCACACTGTTTTTCTGTATTTCTAAATACCTGAGGACACACAAACATCTCCCACAACATTATCTGTGCTATTTTGGAGATCCAGCAAGGTCCCCCAGGCCACATAGCTGATGCAGGCAGATATTGTGCAGCATTACCAAAGTACCCAGTGGCTTCACTGAGCAGTGTTGTAATATTCTGCTCCAGTTATTCCAAGTGTATGAGGTGCTGGGAAGGGCAGAGCCAGGATTGCTGCAACTCCACATACTTAGGAAATAAAGCAGCACAGCAGCAAATAAGTCTTCTACTATTAAACAGGTAATACTTGTTGGTGCTTGATTGGATTATACCTAAAGTTTGATTTGGTTATTTTGTAGTTGTAATTTATTTCTCAGTCCTTGTCTGTCTTATTCCAGTTATAAGAAAGTATAAGGATTAACACTTATGTATTTTAAGTCATGATATATTTTATTTACTAATAATATTTAATAATTTACTACTACATTTAATAATGTAGTGATAGGACCTGGGGTGGATGGCTTTAAACTGAAAGAGGGCAGGTTTAGATTAGGTATTAGGAGGAAATGATTTCCTGTGAGGGTGGTTAGGAACCACAGCAGGTTGCCCAGAGAAGTTGTGGGTGGTGCAGCCTGGGCTATGGAAGGAGTCCCTGCCCATGGATGATGATCTTTAAGTCCACTCCAACCCAAGTCTGTGGTTCTGCTGAGTGACCCGACTTGATCCTTCCATCCCCACATCTGTTATTCCACAGCAGATCCCTGTGTTTCAACAGGTGTGTGTTGATGTTTAGAGCTGTCCTCAGGTATTCTTGGTTAACCCCATAAATCTCACTCAGCTGAGTGAGGGTTGCTGGGGTTTTGTTCCCCTTGCCCTGCCAGCATCAGCATTATTCTGTGTTTTATCACAGCAGACTCTGCAGCTGCTGGCAGCCAAATGCAGCACACAACTATTGTGATTAGCCAGACCCAGCTCTATTCTGGTAGCAGATAGCTGGAAAGCCACTGGGTTATGTATTTTTTATTATTATTACTTCTTTTGTAAGACAGAGGCCAGCAGAGCAGGTCTGTCTCAGGTCCCAGGGACAGTGCACTGGCAGATTTTTGAAGGGCACACAGCAGGGTTGAGTGTTATGAGCTGTAGTAGCTTGAAAAGGTGTAGACTTTCTGCTCTCACTTCCCATTCAGTTCTGAATACATCGGAAGTGTTGCATTACAAAGGGATGAGATGCCCCTGGAAAGGGGATCAGCAGCACTTCTCACAACTGAATTGTGGCATCTCTCACCACCTGCTGAGGTTTTACTAGTGTGTCTCATTTAAAAAGCAAATTACAGCATGGCACACTATTCTTGGTGCAGGTTATTGAGTCTTTTATAGTCAATAATGCATTCAGGGAAACAATGGTCTTGTTCCAGAGAGCTGGGGAGAAAGGCATTTTATTTGGTAGTGGCTGGTTTCAATTATATTTCAGTTTATAATAAACAGCCTTCATGTGTATGCATGTGTGTGACTTCTTTTGGGTTTTCTTCCCATTTTTCTGTAGATATCTTTTCTGAATGTACTTTTTCATGATCTGTTACGGAAAAAAATTATGTATTGTTCTCTTCACCTTCTGTTTTATACTTTCTCTGCCCTGCCCAGACAGTAGGAACATCATTCTTTGTGTAACTTTTTCATTGGTGCATTGTCGTGCCCCACAGATTTTGAGGGGCTTCACTCTTATTCTCATATTCTGTGCCTGTGTAGAAAACATGTCACATTTTCCTCTAAATCCACATTGTGATTGTCTTTTTAATTCTGCAGAGCTAATAAAATTGTGCTACATATTGCTATTCATTCCCTAAGCAACTTTAAACCACCTCAGCTTTAAATGTAAGAACATAAGTATTTGAGTTGCTGTTTTGTTTTGCCAGATATGTCAGCGTGTACTTGCTAAGACATATACAAATAGCTGGGGAATTTTATCTACTTTTTTTCAAATAGGCATATTTTGGGAGTTCAGTGTTATTTATCATTCATCTTTGGGGGTCTCGGCACCTGTTTTCACATCCAGAATTGTAGATCTTGGGAAAGGTGAAGGCCAAGAAAAATGAATTAGTGGGAAAGGGGAAAATATAAACTTGATACCTTTAACTTACAGCAATTCTGTAGCTCTTTTAAATACTCTTTAGTCTTGCTTCTTTTGATGTCATCGTAAATGCCAACTGTGCCTTAAAATGTTCATTTCCTAAACACATTACTTTCAGATAAGTTTCTTTTTTTTTCAATGCTGTTCTGTTTAGCTGGTTTTACCTGAATGTTCCTACAGCAGCAAGGTGTGCAAGTGTGCATTGTCAGATGGCAGCTGCACATGGCAAGTGCAAATCTTCCTCTGGTGTTTCCTCGTTTGGACCTCACTGATCTCACTTTTATTAAGACCATCCCACTGGAGATTAGTATGAGGGAATTTTTAAAACTTTATTTTTACCGTTCTGCTTGTTTCCATGGAAATGGGATTTATAAGATTATCAGGAGTGAACAGCTGAGAGTGTTCTGTGTGTGTAGATTTCATTAGGTGACTCCCAGCTGAGATCTGGGATGGCCTAAGTAAGTAGTAAACCATTTACTGGGGAAAAAAAACCAAACCAATTTAGAGAAAACACTGCATGCATTCTTTTTATTCTGTTTGGATGTGATAAGTAAGGAAATGCTTATTTAACTGGTTTTGGGTACATGAGCTGCGTGGACACACTTGCAACTTTGAGACTGTTTTTCAGGATAGTAGCAGTTCTGCACAACAAACACAGTCCATCCCTTTTATAGGATGGACTTTTTCACTGAGCTGTCTCAGGTGGATGTTTGTGGGCAATGAGGGATATATATGTCAGCAAATTGCATTTCTACAGTTCAGGTTCAGTGAATTTTCAAATGTCAGCCTATGTTTGTGTGTGAGGAGTACCTGACAACTCCATTTCGGAAATTACTTCACTTGCTGAAGCCAAGAGAGCAAACCAGATCTCTGTAGCATGAACCTTATATATTTTGTTCCTCAGTTTAGAATGGAAACCTTCCTTTTGTTGCCAGATAAGGATAAGACTTATCACCACTGAGGATTTACCTTAACAGTTGCATCATCTTAACAGATAGTAAAACAGAGAATGGCTGAAGTCAACAGGTTTTGTTCCCTGGTTTCCTGTCTCATTATTTTCAGGCACAACTTCAGTTCTCTGCATGGAAAGCCAGTGGTTATCCCCATGTGTTCTGCTCAAGTAGTGGTTTGTGTAAAATATTGCACCCAGGGGTGCCATTGTATGCCTGGTACCTAAATGTGTCCACCACAACCTTCTCTGGTTCAGGGGTGGGCTGAGATATACTGGTTAGGTATGTGCAGGTGCAGAACTCTTCATTTTTAGAGAATTATCCTTAGAGTAAAATGCTAAGGATAAAAGGGAGGGAACTTTCTTGCTTAGGATACAAGTACAGCAAAATTTGTAGGAGCAGATGGTTTCTTCCATAAACTGCTGAATGAGGTCATGGGCTTAACCAACCAATGCCTGCCCTTTTTTCTTAAAATAACATAAAATATCAATAAAGAATCTTGATGTGTGCAGGATTCTAAAGCTGCCATCCCAGGTTACCAAACTGCTGCTGGGCTTGATGCCTCAATAACTGTTATCTGAGACTAAGAACCCAATATTAATCCATCAGTCAGTGTGACAGCTTGTGGGAGAGGTGTCTTGCACTACATGTGAAGTTTACCTCAATATCAGCTCATTAGGAAGTAGATATTTTCAACTGCTTGATATATCTACCCCTATTAATTGGAACAGCTTTCACTACTGATGTGTACTAAAAGGCTCTTGCTGATTTTTTTAAAATCTCCAGTGTTTTGGTTTAAAATAGAATAAAAATTTGGAATGAGTGAAAATAGATTTCAGTATTATTTAGCTCATACAAGGTTAAAGTTGCATGATTACTCTTAATAGTATTCTCTGTACAGCTGTTGAATATTAGTGAAGTTTAAAAAGGAGAGGTTGTAAAGTAGTTTGTAGAGGTATGGAAACTGCTGAGACTTTATCTAACTAAAATTCCAGTGTGGTTTGTTGCCTAATCTCATATTTTGTACATGGATGTGACAAGTAATCTTGGAATCTTCTCTCCACTGATCTTCAGATTGTATATTCTTCTATTTTAATGATTTACTCCTCTGTTATGCTGCATGTAAAATGTTACCTCTTAGCCAGGCTGGTTTTTATTCCATTCTTCAACTAGAATTTTGAAGGCTTTTTTCCAAATGATGCTTTTAACATGTCTTTTCCATAAGTCCTGGAACTGCAGGTATAAGAATTAGCTTTATGCTGCTGCTTCTGCTTGCATCAACATTAGCAAAGGTTTTCTTCATTTGAAGGAACTGTAATCAAAAGGTTTTGAAGGTAAAGCAGCACATTGGGATGGGTGAAGTTTGAAGGAGGTCTGAACTGTCAGCTTGTCTAAGCCAGATAACTCCTGCCAGCTTTTGTGAGTGTCAGGTCAGGGATTTTTGTGGGAGCCACCACATTCTTGTGCAAACATCACCAGTGAGATGCTTTTGTTCGTTTGCTTTTAAAGTTTTTGCACAACTTGAACTTAAAATTCAATTAAGTGAGAGCTGTAATATGAAATACACTCAAAAGAAAACCAGTGTGTGTTTGATAAATTGTTTGGCTTTTTGTTGACTGCACTGAATTCACCTGCTGCCCTTCCTGACTGTTTTTATCCGATGAGAAATGCAGCTCTCAGGTAAAATTAAAAGCAGATTGTATTTCATGCAGGGAGACTGTGTCCATGCCAGAGACTGTCACAGAGTGAGTTCTGTCAGACTTTTCAGTCACTGGAAGTGATGTTTTGGCGTGGTGGAAGTCACCTTGTTTCCATTCAGGATCTAGGACTGGTACCTAAGAGCACATTCTGTATTTGTAGCCATACCTTACCCCCATGGCCCAGTGCAATGGCTAGGTTGACATGTTCAATGTTAACCTTTTCCCAAATATATTATATGTATGATGTTTACACTACTACTTCTATTAAACAGTTTTGCGGATTTTAAACATTTTTCTTGCCCAAAGGTAAATTGCTCTGAAATGGGAGATCTCAGCAGGCTGTCTGGGAGCAGAGTGCAAAGGCACAGGCACAAAGCAGGACAGATCTGTGTTGAATGAACTCAAACCCTGTCCGTGTTTGATCAATGCATTTTGTTTTATTCTTTGAAACCATTTATTGAAGTGCTGAGCCTTTACTTTCCTACAGAACTAATAGATTTATACTATTAACTGCACGGTTAACAGATAACTTTAGGGCTTAAATTTCTTAGTTCAGATTGAGATATTGATTCAGAGTGAATATATAAATCTTTCTGAAGGGAATCTCCTGGTAAGAGGAGCATGTTTTAGATATTTTTTTCTTCCTTAATGATTTTTAAAGACAGTAGCATGCTGAGGCTTTCATTTTAAGCTGGCCTATGCCAGTTTGGAAAGGTCTTCTGTATTTTAAAAACAACATTGTTTTATAAAACAACTGACTACTCTGTAATTCTGTTTGGTGCGCTGGAGAGTTGTTTGGTGTCTTCTTGGCTCCTTTTCCTTTTTGAAACCTCTCTGGAGCATACAGCATATCTTCCTTTAAATGTGACTTTAATGTTGGCTGGTTCTGGTTCTTGGTTTGTTTTTATTTTCCTGCTGCTTCTGCTCCAGTGGATCAATACATCTGAAAGCCAAGCTAAAACTTCTGGTGGGACACAATTTTTTTGTATACAGAACTATAAATAGTTCTGTGTTTAGCTAAAAAATCTCTCTGGTGCTACATTGGTATTATGATTGCTCAGCAGAAAGTTGATTGTTACATTGAAGCTATTTTCAGGATGTTGGTAATCTTTTGGAGTGGTGGATTATATAATAAACATTTGTTGAGCCTTTGATACAAAGTATATAAAGACAGATAGATAGATATAAAAACATGGCCTGTATTTCCTTCTTTGCTAGGCTCCAGTCATTTTGAAATGTTTTATTTAATAGAAATTTATTCTGGAGTTTCTGAAATCAAACTTGTGTGGTAGTTTGTAGTTATCTTCTTTACCACTAAACTTGAAGTAATTATTCCTAATTAAGCCATAGGTGCATATACACGGGGCACACGGGTGCATGTATGCATAATACATATTTTTCCTGATTTTCAAACACTTTTATTTCCTTTCCAGTGGGATGCCATAACTGAGATGGACGAACACAACCGTCCCATCCACACCTACCAGGTGTGCAACGTGATGGAGCCCAACCAGAACAACTGGCTGCAAACCAACTGGGTGTCCCGCGACGCCGCGCAGAAAATCTACGTGGAGATGAAGTTCACCCTGAGGGACTGCAACAGCATCCCCTGGGTGCTGGGCACCTGCAAGGAGACCTTCAACCTCTACTACGTGGAGTCAGATGAGCCTCATGGAGTGAAGTTCAAGCCGAGCCAGTACACCAAAATTGACACCATAGCTGCTGACGAGAGCTTCACCCAGATGGACTTGGGCGACCGCATCCTCAAGCTCAACACGGAGGTCCGTGAGGTGGGGCCCATCAACAAGAAGGGATTTTATCTTGCTTTCCAGGACATTGGGGCCTGCATTGCTTTGGTGTCAGTCCGTGTGTATTACAAGAAGTGCCCTTTCACGGTCCGGAACCTGGCCATGTTTCCTGACACCATTCCCAGGGTGGATTCCTCCTCGCTGGTGGAAGTGCGCGGCTCCTGCGTGAAGAGCGCTGAGGAACGGGACACCCCAAAGTTGTATTGTGGGGCAGATGGGGATTGGCTGGTGCCTCTGGGAAGATGCATCTGCAGTGTGGGGTATGAAGAGCTGGATGGTTCCTGCCATGGTAAGAAAACATTGTTTGATTTTTCTTTTTTTTTTTTTTCCTAATTTTCAAGGTAAGTCGTACGCTGTCATATTCTCTTCCGCTGTCCATAATAGTTTCAAAGTGCCTTGAGAATAAGGTGCTTTTTTCTGTAGTAATGGCTGTGAACAATGATATCTCAGTGGCTGCTGAGGCTGTCTGCTGTGATTCAATATTGGCTTTGTTGCAGAAAGGGGGAGAAGAGAGTCTGTAGCCATCCTTTACAAAAATGACTCTGCTATTTTGCTCAAGAATTCCTTAGATTGGATGGTGTTAGGCAAGCTGCACAGCAGCCTTGGATAATGGAGAGCATTAAAAGCACTGTGCACTTTAATCAGAAAATGAAATTCACTTTGTTTTCTGATTTTGCTGGCATTAATTATCAAAATACACTCGTTGCAAAGATACAATGTTGACAAGGTCATTATTGGAAGCCAGCATAATTCTGTACATAAGGTCAAAAGGTTTCTCTCTTAATGGGATAAGGATTTTCTCTGAAACTTCAATGCTGAATGAATTCCTGTCCATTATGCAAGTGAGTCATACACCAGATCTGTACATGAGCAATATAGCCAGCAGCCAAAGTCTACCAGAAATGTTTTCTGCTGTACATTGACTCCACTGCCCATTCAATTGGCCATCTGATCTGCTGAACAGGACCTTCAAAGTGAAATAAAATACCCAAAGCCACGAGTTTTTGCATATTCTTACCTATTTGCCCCAGGAATTACAAATTGCAACTTTAGAGAACTCTAATCTAACAGAGCTTCCACGGATTTTGAAATAATTTTCATAGGTTGATGTTGTCCATTTAATCTTCTATAGTGAATCTAAATGTTTGTGCTATTTTTTCCCTGGCAGTTTTTCAGAGTACATTTGTCTTGCATTGCTTTGTGAGTGTCATGTCCAAGGCAAGCCCAACTGCACGAGATGGTTTTGTAATTAAAGAGAACAATTTAATTCCAGTAGTTCCCACTGTGCAGTGTGTAAACCATGAGTGGAAGGGTTCCTGTTCAGGGTGCCCTTATTTGTGCCAGAGCTGCTGGTGAAGATGCATATTTGGACATCTGGGAAAGTTCAATGGGATTTTTTCAGTGTGGTTCTTGAGTGTTGTGAACTGAACCATGAGATGTGTGTTGATAGACATCTTTCAAACAGCCATAATGTTCTATTTTGAGACTTTGCTTCTTGGCCGAGACATGAATAACAGATTCAGAGTTTAAAAGAGTTGTTGCTTGTTAGTAAATCCTGAGCAAACTCTTTAATACCTACGAAATAAAAATATATCTAAATATTACTAACTCTCTGAGGGGAAAACTTTTAAAATTTATACTGAGCTGCTTTTTGGAGAAGCAGAGAGCTGCGGACTAGGTGGGGGAAAAGCAGAAGTCACTCTATCCTAGCCTGATAGGAGCTGATATATATTTATAAAAATTCCATGTCTTTTGGGTTCTTCCCACAAACACCAACCCAAAGCCCTTTTGTCCCTCCCATTCCCCTGCTGGAGTTGCAAATCTGAGTCTTGGAAGTATTTTGCATTGTTCTGTCAGTGTTTTGTGCAGGCATAACCTGTAACACACTCAGGAGAGAACCATTTCTCTCTTCTGCATGAAAATAACTGTCAAAATAATAATTTTGCACTTTGAAGTCTGTTCTGACAAATAATTGGGTGGTGGGAAGTATTTACTAATAGCTGAATATACTTTTCCTACTTAGAAATGATGTCAAACTTTTTATACCTCAGCCTGTGGCTCTTTGGGGAATAAGCACTTCGTGGCAAATGTGGCTTCTCTGTCACAGAATTTAAAAAATAAATTTCTATTTTGTTATTTGTGGGGATACAGGATCTCTATTCACCAAATACTAAGTGGCATAAGGAAGGATATTCTGCCTTTGTCATTGCTCATCATTTTGCAAGGCAGCAAGAATGGGAATAAAAACAGTCTTTGATCAGTTTTACTACTGCTGTTAAAAATCATAGGTTATTTGCAGCTGCCTAAATCTCACTTACCTGTTTTCCTAACTGCCAGCATTTCAATTATTCCAATATATGTCAGATTTATGCATCTCTCTCTGTCTGTGGATCTCTCAGTATTCCCTATCCATTGTATTTTCTTTTAATATCATCATTGCAGAGCCAAAGTGTCTGAAAAGAATTCCCAAGTGGATTATAACGTCCATACCTGTTAAATATATACCCAAATATCTCTAGTTAGCTCAGAGACACTCAGTAAGGAATTTTTCACTAATTTGGGACTGTCTTCCTTTTCTGAAGTCGGTGGTGGGGGGAAGTGGCATTGGCTGCAGGAGATTGCCAGGTGTTTGTGTGTTCTGTACATTTTTAATGGGATAACCTGGAATATACCAATCCTCTCTAAATTTATTACCTAAACAATCTTTCAGTCTTGATTTGAATCAACTTTTCAAGATTTTCCCCCTCAAAATCCTGAAATAGCAGCATCGTTCACATGTTCTTCTGTATCTTCAGGCATTATGAATAAATTAGAACCAATAATTTGGCAATGCTGATCAGAAATGGCTCTGATGTGAACTGCTGGCTTTGCTAATTCATTGAAAAATGAAAAAAACCAGCCCCATTTCAAAGTTGCAGTGTAGAAGGAGGAGATGCTGCACAGGATTCTGGTAAACAACAATTAAAAGTGGTGTGTTCCAGACTGTGTGTTCTCTGAATGTCAGCCCAAGATATGAGTTGTGCTAAATTTAACAAATATATAATATATACAGGTCATATCAGGACTTTGTGGTGGGTTTTTTTAACACAGGAACAAACAATCATGGCAAGGAACCTTTTAAAAACTTAAATCATAATGGTTCAGTTCTGTTTGGGCATGATATGGAAATAATTGGATGACTGTTAACTGAAGTTTGACTTTTTAATGATTTACCAAAAGTTATCTGAGTTACTCAAGGTTAGGAATTAATTGCAAAGAAAAATTCAATTATATATGGCAAATACTAATTATTATAGTAATTTCAGCTTTTCCTTCAGTCCTAACCAATCAAACACAGTGCAAAAGTGTATTTTACCAGCCATAAAAAGCTGATGCTTCTTGAGGAATATTCTTAGGAAGCCACCACTTCCAAAGTGGGGTAAATTTTGTATAGCTGAAGCAATGCTAAGTGTTAAAAATGTAAAACAACAGGCACTGACAGACTCACCTGGTTTATTTTAATTGAGACAAATAGAGTAAGAAGTGAAAATGTAAAATTCAAATTCTCTGACCTTGAGTCGACTGAACAACACTTCCTAGGGATGCTAATGTCTGAACACATGGAGTTTTTAACTGAACAAACACTTCTTTCCATTATTCATCACTCGAATTTGTGCTGATGTTTCAGTGTCAGGATTTCTGCTTTGGCTGGTGATCTTCATGTTCTTCAGCCCTTCCATCTGATCCAGTGGGAAACTATTTTAATTATTTTCAAGTATTAACTAATCTGTTCCTCATAAATACACCTGTAGCATGGCTTTGTTATTGGGAAACCAAGCAGTTCATGTTACAGTCATGCTTTAGTTTCCTGTGTGCTGGCACCAAAACAGGAAAAGAGGGAATAAAGTATTTTGGAACCACAAAGTCTCAGAGTTAGAGATACAGAATTGAGTAATTCCATTGGGGTTTTCTTCCACGTGTTAATTTGCTCATGACATCAAATCCTTACCAGGCACTGAAGGAAGCATCTTTAAAGGAAAAGCATAAAAAGTTTTTTGACTATGAACAAAGGGACAAAATGAGATTAAATAGAAAGTTTTTGATGGCTCTGAATTACCTTTTTAAGGGAAAACTTTCCCACCAGTGTCCTTCCTGCAGCAGAGGTGGGATGTTCACATGTTCTTAGGGAGTAGATCCCTAAGGTACAGGGATGTAAATGTAAATTTCAAATTGCTTGTAAATTAAATGTAAATTTCAATGTAAAACTTCAAATTTGTTTCCTGTCAGCCAGAGACAGGATTGTGTCAAAGAGGCTGAATGAATGGAGGACTAAGAGGATCCACAGACTCTGTTTTGTCTCCTGCCTGCTTTGATCTCTCATGGAGATAATTTAAATAGTTGTCTTTTAATTAGTTACTTTTTTTAATAGTGTCTGACTTATTGGGCAATTAAAAAATTAAATAATTGCATTAATTTTTTTCTAGTAAACAGCCACATGTTTAATGAAATTTTTAACAGATTCTTAACTGTGACTTCTCTGAAAGGGCTTTACCCTTTCTTCCTGTGCTTAAGCAATGACGGTTTATTTTACATAATTTATGTGACTCTGAAGAGCTTTAAATTTCACCATTTCAATGGCAGTACTTGAAACTTTTGTGGTTATTGGTGATGCATATTTTTCACTGAAAACCCTCCTCTTTAGCCTGTGTAGGGCTGCACAATATTTGTGAAACAACACAAATTTTAACTTCCAATTCCGAATATGGATAAAGTTGAATTGTGATTTTTCAGTTCAGATTCAGTTGTTAGGTGGCACTGCTGAATAGATGTTTTCAGTACAATGCAAGAACAAGGACAAGGGGGAAAAAAGTTGTGGATAATAGCAAACCTGTAGGTAAGGGTATAGAAAAGTAATTGACAATGACCTGTTCAAAGCTTCTGAATATATTTAATCACGTATAGCTGCTGGCATATGGAAAAACTCTGAACTCAAGGGCTGTACACTGTAGAAAAAATGAGTATTTACAGTAGGTGAAAATTTAAATTACTCTCTGTTCTGAAGAGACATTGGAGATGCTACTGGCAGCACTTTTATGTCCCTGTATCCTGGTTTTAATTTCTAAATGGCAGGTCATGTGCCAAGATATTTCAGGCTCTCTCTTTCATTTGTACTTTTTCCACTTGCACAATGAAAATCATTTTGTCCTTAAGACTTGCAATTAGTGTGAATTAAAAATAACATTGTTGCCTGGCTGAAATTGGAGGTAAATGAGGGATGGTGAACTGTGGCATGGATGGGATATTATTTACTGTCAAAAGGATGAGTTTTTAGTGAGTTGTACCAATCTAGAGAGGTCTGACTTGGCTGCATTCAGAAATTTTACCTTTTTTTTCAACTCTTTTTGGTTGTTTTGATGGCTGTTTCTGGTTTGGGGTTAATTTGTTGTGTTTTCATTTGTTTGGATTTTTTTTTTTTAATTGTAGCATTTTTGCATCTTCTTTTTAACATCTTAAAAAATGTGGATTTTTAAAATTAGTTACTGATTTTGATTTTTTTGGGGGGAAGAGGGGTCTTTTTTGGGTTTTTTTTTAGTACAACAAAGTGGTAGGGATTAAATAAGTAGCTTAGGGCAGCTGTCTTCAATGACTGCCTGAGTTAACATCCAGAAAAATCTCAGTGCTGTATAAATTCACATTGTAGGTCACAACCAGCCATTTCACTTAATCTACAGCCATCTGCATATTGTTCAGCTGGATAAATTGTAACACAAAAAGTCTGATGAAACAGCTGAACAGGGATGCTGCTTCAGAAGTAAGGATTTAAAGGACAAGAAAACCCCTTTAAATTTGAGTTTACATAGTAAGGAAACTCCAGTGATAATAAACAAAAGTTGTTTTCACATTCTTGTCATGTCATACTTGCATTATTTTGAGCAAATAAAGAACCTCACAATAGCAACTGTAACCTGGTTCACAGAATATTTCTCTGTGAAAACACAAATCAAAGCCTTGATTTTGTAACTGCACCTAAATAAATTATGCATAAATAGAAAACTTATTGTTTGCAAACTGAATTAATTTTGGAAAATGCTGTTTTCCACTCTGATACTGAAATGTGCATTGAATAGAAACCTGCCTTGGTAGCAGAACAAGGAAGCCAGCTGAGGTTAAACAGCTGAGTTTCAGACTGAAAAACTTCAATATTTTCTGTTTGTACACACAGACATGAAACTTCAGCAACAAAAGAATGCTGATAACTCAAGTGTGTCTTGCCTCAGGTTTTGTGTTAGTGAATATTGCTGGATATTGATCCTACCAGCTATCCTTGATAAACAGTAGACAAAAATTGTCCAAGGGACTGCAGGGATTGATTTTGCTGTTGTTGTGTGACTTGGGAGCAGAGCTGCATGATTTGACATCAGCCAGCAGCCCTCATTTACTGAGTTATGTGCTCTTGCTCTGCTGGAAGAAGTGGACTGCAGTGATGGCCTCATGAAATAATTGTGATACTAACAGGAGCAAGCTGTTTTAACTTTTACAGAAAATATAACTACAAGTGTATCTGTACATCTATTCAACTGTATACAGACTAAGTACGTTGTACAACTGTTTGTTAACTTGAAGTTTCTCCTGTGCTGCCAAAAAGCAGAAAGACTGACAGCTTGGATGCTGTAGTGTGGCAGGAGGGGAAGGAGAAATGCACTGACTCTGTGTTACTGTCCTGTGTCCCTCACTGTCACAGGATTTGTCCTCAAAATCTGTGTCACATCCTAGAGACGCTATTAGAAACTGTGGCTTCCATTATTGGGTAAAGCAGCTTTTCCTTGCTTGCCACTTTTTTTTTTTCTTCTTCTGGGAGTCAGTAGCTAAAGCTTCAGCTCAAACATTCCACATTAATTTGCTTGGAAAAGTTCATTGCACTTTACACATGATCAGCCTCCACTGTTTCAACAATCAAATATATTGGTGGGGGTGAGTTTGGTTGGAGTGAAAGCCTTGGCCTGCTGTATTGGTGAATGTAAAATTTCAGCATTGGTTCCTTCCTGCAGCTGAGGAGGTTTTCCTGCAGCTGGAAGAGAAGTGTGGTGGTTTTTTTTTTTAATGGCTGAGTATATCCTCAGGACATGGGTTTCCTCAATGTGCTAAAAATGTACATCTTTCTGGGTTTGGAAAGAGGTCTTGTGTGACCAATAAATGGGGGAGAGTAAAACCATAATGCTTCACTTACAAAGCCCTGATAACACTTGTGGAATACAAAATGCCTTGTGCTACTTGTGGAATTTGTTACAAGTTGTGAAAGAGAAATCATTTGTGAGGAAGGTGTGACAAACCTTGACCACCAATATACAAAGGAACACAACTGTGTGCACAGCACAATTGTGTTTTAAGGATTTCCATGGCCATTTCTTACAGTAAAATAACAGTTCTGGTATAATTAATGGCTTAATATATTTGTCTTTGAAAATTCAGTTTTTAGAATTGTTGTTATTCCTGTTGGAGCCATGAAAAATAAATATAAGCTAAGAGAAAAAAATTTAGTCATAGCGCTCAGTGAAAGTTTCCAAGTTTTTACACTACAGTAGATTGTGGATTTTTTTCAATAATGATGAGAAATTGGACTCAAATTGTAGAATATATGTAATTCTAATTATATAATTATATATATATTACAGATTATAATATATGTAATGGCTCAGAAATTCTCAAAATCTAGGAATTAGGTTTTTTTCTTTTTGAAGATTTTTTTTCCCCTGGGCTTCTGAACAAAAGCACTTAAATTTATGCTTTGAAATAATTGAAACATTTTAGAATATCATTATTATTTCAATATAGATGATGTCCCCTTCGAGAACTCATAAAGTGGAGGTCCAAAATCTGAAGATAATCACCAGTTCTTCCTCTGAGGCAGGTTATTAATCAGTAACACGTTCACAAATAAACCATAAAGCATGTTCTGTAATGAAACTGTTCCCATAGAGGTTTAGCATCATTTTATTCAGTCAGTTATTAAAGCATTTGTGCTGGGAAATATAATTCCAAAAGTGATCAATAAGAGGTTTTCTCTGGCGTGGCGTGGCCTAGGATTCACCAGCAGGAGTGAATGCACAGAGATTTCCGAGGAGATTTGTCTGGAATACAAAGGAAAGTGTGTGGGTGTTTTAAAACTTGAACTATATTTGCTTTTTGCAAGTGTCAGTAATAATGCGAATGTGACAGAGTTTCCTTCAGCCAACACACTTTGCCTTCTCTTCCTAAACCTTAAAGTGGAGAATAATATAAAAAAATTAGTATCAGTTGTCTTAGAAAAACTTACATCGACTATAAGGTCATTCTGTGTCACAGAATAACTTAGATTTTATGGGCAGTAGTATTCAAAAAGGTTTTCAGAAACTGCACCAACCAAAATTTGTGTCGTGTGAGGGGTTTTATTTGGGTAAAGCAGTTTGGTGGCTACTCAAAAGCTTAAGTTCTTGCTAAATAGGAAAAAAACCCCAAAATTGACAGTACTGTCAATGGCAAAATTTACAAGTGACACTTTTCTATAAGAGGAAAGGGAAAGGAAGAAAAACTCCTGTGCAAGGGGAGGCACCACTTGGAGATTTTTCCATCCTCAGTAGCTTCAGGAGAAGTCATGAAGATGGATTATGGATTGGCTTTGGGGCTGCTCTGCTGTTGGAAGACTCTTGCAGGGCTCTTGGCAGGGAGGGAGGATCAGTAACTGGAACTCCAAAATGTCAGCTACCTTTAGCTTTGGATGCCAAACTCTGAGAAAGAAACTCTGGATCTAAATCAACAAAGATTGACTGTTTGAAATGTCTCAGAGTCCCATAGTATTTCAGTGGATGTGCTGGAAGCTCTCTCTTGAAGGGTTTTGTGGGATTTTTTTGTTTGCATCAGCTTCCAACCCCCTTAATTTTACCTTCAGGAGTCCCATCAGATCCCAGGAGAATATTCTGCTGGGAGAAACCTTGAGTTCACTGAGCTTGCTGACCTGGAGATGGTGGATTGAGCAGGTATTTCTAAGAATCCTTCTATCCTGTATGGTAAATATCCCAGCAAGGGAAGGTGATCCTTAGGCCCCAAACTGCTGCAGTGAGCTTGTGCTGTTCTGGCTGTGTATCCAGGCATGTGTGTGCTAACAGCAGAATAAATTATGTAAAACAGGTCTGGCACCTACCAGGGAAACATCTAACACAGTCAAGGACTGCTCTTGAAATCTCTCTCTTTAAAGAAAAGTTGCTTCAAAGGGATACTGATCAAAGCATGAATAAATTCCCAAAGGACATGGGGATGTATGCATAGAGAGATTATACTCCAAATGCTAACAATGAATGTTTAGTTCTTTGGTATCTGGCTATTATATAATAATCGTTCTGGATGTGGAATGTCTTAATTTTGCTGTGACAGCTTGACCGTATTCCCAGATGTTAAATATTTCAAAGCTTATCTTACATATATTCATAAACAAGATGAAAGTGTTAATTCTAATTAAAATGATGCACAGTTCAGAGGCAGCCCTAATAAAGTCCCTGTGGAACAGTGAATTTAATAGCAGTCCATCTTTTATGCAGAATCAAAATGTGGATTTCAATTTTACTGTAAACCAATCTTCAAGCAGAAACTGAGCCATCAAGATGGAAGAACTGAGAAATCATATTAAAGAGTTATTTCAATATGTGATTTTTTTTTTTATTTAAGATTTTTACATAGCAGTATCTGTGTGTAATGCTAGTTCAGAAAGAAATTGAGGCAGGCATCAACCCTTCCCAAATTTAATGAATATTTCAGTGTCCTGAAGTACATGTTTTACTTGGTGAATATTTATAGGGCGTGCTTGTGGTAATATTCCTCATCATATTTTCCTGTTGCAATTTTTCTTGCAGTTATTTTTAATCAATATTTGAGAAACCACCATTTTTAAATGCAATTTAATAATTTAATAAACAGGGTTGGTTTGGAGCATTTTAGGATACCAGGAAAGGCAAATCTCAGATTATGAGGAAATGGACACTTTTCTTTTCAAGATCTGAATAGGGATTCTTTGACATGCAGTAAATTAATAATACATGTAATTACTTTTGTGTGTATTTCTTTTTATAAATTAATAAATATTACCATTTTGCCTACTTATCTCAATTGTGTAATATTATATACCATGTTACTGCAATTAGCAGATCGTGTTAAACCATGTTAGTAAGAGAAATTCTGTGAAGGAATTTCATTTTGCAAAAAGACTTTTTCAATTCTTACTAAAGACCTGAATTCTCTTCAGAAGAAAGTTCTGGAGGAAAATTTAGATTGATCAGAATTTTTTCTTCCTTCTATATTTTTTCCTTACAAAACACTAAGTAAACTGATAGTGCAAAAAAAAATTCTTAATGAAGTATAGAAAACATAAAACTTTATTTTAAAACACTTTTGGATATTTTCTTTTTTTTTTTCTTACTGCAATCATGCAAAATGTTTTAGCTTTTGTCAGAAAATCAGATTCTAACCACAAGGAATTAGTATTTGGGGTTTGAGGCATTCATGTTTGTTTTGGTTTTTGTGGGGTTTTTTTCTTTAAGTATTTCACTTATATTGCTTTGAGTTGTGTGAGCTACATTGTTTTTTTTTAACTTGATCAGGTGACTGAAAGTTTGAAATCAAATTTCGTGTTTGAAACTTTTTAATAATTGATGAAAATCCAAATATTTAGTGAAGAGTCTCCAAAATAAACTACAATGTTTAACTGAAAACCAGCTAAACAAATATAGGAGAAGATGATGAAGTTTATATATATTGTTAATATCCCAGAGGAAATGGCCATTGACAAATTCTCATTACAGAGATTTTTCAGTGCTTTGCACTGGTGGATGTCTCTGAATGGCTCCTTGTCATTCTGTGGGGGGCTGCCTGTGCTTCTGCTGAACTTCCTTAGATTTTTCCCTTTGATCAAGGGCTCAGATTAGCTGGAAAAAATAATTAATTTTCACCCTTCTTTTTTATTCAACTGATGTGTTTAACTGTTTATTAATTGTTGTGTCCTAACCCGTTCATAGCCACCACCAAATTTTGCAATCATGTCTGCTCAGCTGGCATAACCAATTTTAGAATTAAAAATGCAAGAAGAGGCAAGAAATCATTATTAATCAGGATTAATCTGATAGCAGGAGTGAGGTGATGTGGGGCCATATGAAACAAATGATGTATTTCTCTCAAGTTAGACATGATAAATGCTGGGTTGTGCTCATGGAAACACTAGACAGTAAAGTCAGAATTTTCAATATCAAGCTATTTAATCACTAGCAGCTC
This sequence comes from Argya squamiceps, assembly GCA_037834095.1. NCBI lineage: Eukaryota > Metazoa > Chordata > Aves > Passeriformes > Leiothrichidae > Argya > Argya squamiceps. The sequence continues at coordinate 3,686,490 of JBBMKD010000001.1, forward strand.
TGGGTTCTGATCCTGATGAGACTTTTTCAATTAATTTGGAGTTGGGGTGATGATGCAGTTTGGGGATAGTGAGTGAAAGGTCTGTCTTTTCCAAAGGAAAATAATATTAAGGTCATGCAAATCAGAAATAAGCAGTGCTTGGCTAAGTAATTTTTAATAAATCAGGAAAAAAAAAAATCTAGTAATCAACTTTATAGCTCCATAATCCTCCACTATGGTGGTTTGATACTTATGCAGCACTTCTCCATGGAGTTTTTTTGGTGCTTTGTTGTAGGGTTTTGTTTGTTGATTTGTTTTTTAAGTATAAATGTGCAATGTGTGAAGCAAAGTTGCCAGGAAAATGTACTCTGAGTTCAGGTTGACACATACAGATGGATTATTGTGGCATTTTTTTAAACTTAGAAATAACTTTGTGGGGCATTTAAATCTAAAAATACCCTAACACAATCTCCTGTGAGGAGAGAAAACTTGCCCAAACTGAATTCCTCCTCTGAGGGAGGAAGTGGCCCAACTAAATGAGAATAAATTTTACAGCAACCCACTCGTGCTCGAGGTAGCTGTTGCAAGAGAAGTAATGACAATATAAATGTGAAAATCTGCAAGTAATTTTCACATTGCTCTCTGTGGACATATTTTGTTGTTTTAAACATACAGGGCATGCTATTCACCATAGCTTATGAGAGAGAAGTAATCTTTCCTTTTAAACTGTAAAGTAAAAATGTGAGCAAGCTGTTCATGGATAAAATTATATGATTTCATAACATGCATTGCCTAGTCTAATGATCCCAAACTAACCTCATCATTTTAAAAGGCAGCCTTGAGATTGCTCTTATCCCACCAGGGTTGAATTGGAATAAATTTCTGTGTGGCAGTATTGTAAGAGAAAAAGATCCACAGGTGAAATACTATTTGATATCTTACCACTCTTGTACCAGTGCCTAAGTTCTCTTATATTTTCAACATCCTCCAGTCTTTTCACCTCTTTTTGCTGGTGCTGCAGTGCCCAAGCAAGGATTCCTAAATGAGGTACTGACTCTTTTGCATATATCTAGGAGCTATTGCATTTTAAATGTCTTGTGAAAGCTGCAATTTTGTGATTAGAAAGAAGTATTTAATCCAAAATGTGAAAGCTCTCATTTCAAAATAATCAAATTTTCAAAGGTTTTTTTTTTTGTTTATTGTTGTTTGTGAGTTGTGGTTGATTGATTTTGGTTTATTTTTTTCCTTGCAGTAGCATCCAGTCTTCTTGGCAATAAAAGTAATATAATTTGTAAGAAATAACAAACAATGGCGGAATCTAGTGAGCAGTAAAACTTACAGTTAGTTAGAAAAGGAGTTGTATGATAAAAGATTTTCCTTCAAGAGAAACCTGTAAAACTTGTCTTTGTTTCTGATTCATGGACTTTGCTACACTTTAGGAATAAATTAGGTAAACCTGAAAGTACTGCAGGCTCAGTGGCTATAAAACAACCTATTGATTTTTGACTAAATCTCTGTCTTCAGTAGTTTTTACAGTTGCCTGCATCCAGAAGAGCCCACCGTGTAGCTACTACGGAAGCAATTTAAGTAATTGGTATTTGATTGGCCCTTTATTCCTACACCCTATCCCTCTTTACCTAGGTGTTAATAGTAGCAGCAGAGCAATTTAACCTGAAAATCAAGGACAAGGGCACAATAAAACTCTTCTGCTAATGCAGAAGTGAGTGGCACTAATAGTAAAGATACTCAAGTAGTGTTTATTGTTTTGCTTTAACTTTGAGAGTATCAGCACTTTGACTTTTCCACAGAGATTCTCCTGGGTCCTTCTGCAGCTACTTTGTTTTCCCTTTCTGAAAGGACTGAGATTGTGCTTTCTAGTTGGCTTTTGTGGGGTTTATTTGTTTGTTGGGGGGTTATTTTGTTCATCAAGAGGATTTCAGCAGAGGTCCAAACCATGGGCATTCTGAGTAACAAATGGTCACAGTGGCTGTCATTCCTGAGAAAAGTCCATGATAAAGCTATTGCAATAATAATAGTTCTTTTCCTCAAAAAGGACTCGTGCCTGAGAGAATTGCATGATCTCAATTCTGCTGTGAGCAATTAGCTGTGGCAGGGATCTTGAAGAAGGGATAACTTGAAAGAAACCTTCAAGTGGAAAAAAAAAACCCTTCCTCATTAGACTTCTGTGCTAGTGACAGTGGGAAAATGCAACAAATCCTTAAAAATATTTATTAAAAATCTGTAGACTGTGCAGTTTGAATATATTTAGCATAATGGAGGTCAGTGGTGTTGTTTTGAGCTTTACCATCTTAGTAATCTTACTTAATACCTTGTTCAAATAATCAGCTTAAAAACATTACTGTTTAACCCTTGCTACGTGTCTTAAAGTAGTTTTTACTTGGTCTGAAATGTTATTACACTGCCGTACTCTGGCCTTCTTGGAGCATTCATTCTGCATTCAGTCTGTGCTGTAGCAGGGTGGAAAGGGGTCGAAACTGTTTCTTTACATGTGGAAAACAGGTTGTGAGTGTATTTGAAAACTGTTTTGGCTTCCCTGCAGAATTACAGCAGGCATATTTGTGAGATTTAAAAACAGGGACAAATGTGTGAGTGTATTTTATTTATCAGCAGCATCCCTGAGATATTTCACTCTTTACATTTAAATACTGTCAGGACATCACATTTCAAAACATAATAATTCCCCTGGGAGAGTAGCAGAGCTTGCTGTAGTCAGTGTTCAGCATGCATTTGCCAACGAGTGTTTATCTCTCTTCTCCCTCGGGTTGTGATGCTCCTCTGCTGAGGGGATGTCTGCTGGTCAGTGAATTTCTCATTCTTTCAGAACAACTATTTGCATATCAAAGGCCCGACAGGAGTAAACACACTTTATACTTCCATCTGTCACTCTTCCCATTGAGACACAAAATAAGAACAGTGTAGCAAGCAAGAGGTTTATTTTTTTGTTCTTTAATTCTATACCGTTTTGCTTTGAAATATGAAGGATGCCTGGATACAGTTTTCCAAAGCTGCATTTCTTTCTATTAAGGTCTCTTAACTGAAGCTACCCTAAAAATAAAATCAGTACTCTGTGGAAAAAAAAATAGAGCACCTTTGTTCTTCATTTCTTAGCTCTGTATTTTCTAATATTTGAAAAGGAACAAAAGAAATAATCTCAGAACATCTTCAGTCTTTGTCCAGTAATAAACTTGAACTCTACACATCTTTATCTTCTTGTAAATTAGATATTATTAATATTGTTTTGTTAAGCAGGCATTATTTTCCTGTGTCTATGGGAAATGAAATCAGGTTTTGTTTTCCTTTCTCACTTCTCTTGCACTGGTTCCTAATAGAAATTTTTCTTTGTAATGTCAAGGAATGAACTTGTTCATAAACCAGGATTAGGGCTGTGTTTGAGGTTACCAGCATTGATCAAAGTGCCATTGTGTCTGGGTGTGTGCATTCAAGTTTATTTTGAAACCTGAACTCATTCATTTAGGGGCAGTTTAGGTGAGCATCCAGCTCACATCTCTGCCCAGCCCAAGCCAGCCTGGTGTTAGCAGGGTGTCACTGGTGTGACCAGCAGCTGCATCAGGATCCCAAGGGAACAACAGTTCCTCTGCTTATTAACCCTTTTTGGGGTGGTCTCCACAGGCTCAGCAGGGAAAACACTGTTGGGACTCTGCTCTCTCCCATCCCAGCCTGTGCTTCCATTGAATCAACAGACCTCATGTTGCATCATGGAACTTTTGGAATGAAAAATCCAGATTCAGTGCTGAGTTTTCTGGTCTCTTTTCCCTCTTCATCATTTCTGAAGCTCTGCTGCTGTTCAGCACTTGACAGGAGCTCATTGTGCGAGACCAAAGAGAAGATCATCTGAAGTTTCTATTTATTGTGGCTTGAAACCAAATCTGGATTTGCTGCCCAAGAGTTTTATTATCTTTGATGGAGAGGATGAGTTCACAAACTCTTTGGAGCATGGATCTCATATTTTCACTTAAACTTGGATGGTGCCAAGCCCAGTAGGGTCACAACCTTCACTGGGCTCTTTCTGCAGAATTTTAAAGCTATAAACTTCTAAGGCATCTGCTTGGCAGTTGAGAATGCTGGATGCAGCCAAAGGCCTCACTCTCTGCTGTCCTTTGAAGTCATCTTTTTGACAGAGGTTAGTGTAAAAAAAAAAAAATTCAACTAAATGTCGTCAATCAACTGTTGTGTCCAGTAAAAAAAAATAAAATCTGCTTTGAAAGACCTCTAAATGAAGCTGGAGGTTTTCCTTTTCCCCTCAGTAAAAGTTTCACAGGATAAATTAATCTGGCAAGAACCACTGTGCAACTGCATGGGCTCAGTCAGGGAACAGGTGTAGCTGCTGAACTAAATTATCTTCTGTCATACGGGGATGCAACACTGCAAACTTTATTTTTAAGTGCCAGGACAGATATGTCAAAAATAAGTCTCTAATATGACAGAATGCACACAAGGAGAATATCTTAGAACATTTTACTGGTTTTCCTTCATCATTTTATTTGTGCTTCTCATTCTGCATCAACAGCAGCACTGAAAGTATTAGAATATGTTCAGTTTTTGGTATTTCTCTTCCCCGGCTTTGGTTTGTAGAGCTTTCTTCTGATGGACCTCTTCATGGTAGGATTTTGAAACAGAGAGGCTTATTAAGAGGATTTTTGTTAAAAAAGCAGATGCCTGCATTTCCTAAGGAGAGAAACTTGTTTCGTAACTGGAGTTTTTGATCTTGGACTCCATAACTTGGAATTTGTCCTCTGCTTTGCTTGAAGGGGACACAAGTGACCTAATATGAAGATTGCTTCATACAAATTATGTTGTAAATTAAGACAGTGATGTAAAGTGGCATCCAGCCACAAGGCTGCTTGAAAAACTGAGTTATTATTCAAGTTGAGTTAAAAAAAACCAAGAGAATTCGATAAGACCCTGAGCTATTTTATCATGACCAGTAAGTCCTGAAGACTTTTCATTCAAGAGAAAGAAATGTTGGGAAGTCCTTCAAGGCTGTTGTCCCTTTCAGTTATAACTTTGCTTTCCTTTCACTTTAGCTGGTTGCTTTTCACTTTGAAAGCCACAGATGATGATCTTTCTCAAAGATGAAACAAATCTTACTTTCTATTTGGTACCAGTGGAAACCACCCAAACACTTGCACCATGTTTTAAATTTGTAGTGGTCATAATTTTTGTTCCAATCGGGCTTAAGATATAAACCCCTCTATTAATATAAAGATTTTACTTGTGACTTCATGGATAAAAAGACATACATGTATCATTGGTGTTTTTCAGAAGTACATACCTGGCAGCTGGATTAGATGATTGTTGTAGTTCCCATCTCTTCTAATTAGCAGTATTTGAATAGGTTGTCCAGCTAAGCATTTATTTTTAGTTTTGAACTGGATATTCAAAGATAGTGATGGCAAGTTTATATTTGTTATTGTAAAAAAGAGAACAAAAACCCCCAAGAAAGAAAGAAAGTCTTGAGATTTTTTTTGTTGTTGTTTTCTGCCTTAAAAAGCTTAAACACTTAATTATTAACTCCTTCCCATTCTATTTTTTAGTATTTAGAAATTTGAAAGGGGAAATGTTGCTTTGAAAAGCCTAAATATGTAGATATAAATGTTTCAATTTTCTATGATTACAAGGTTTTTTTGGTCTAATGAAATAAATGAGCATATCAGTCTCCCAATTAATCCTTTTTCCTTTTTATTTTTTTTTCCTTATTCACAAAGCATTTAAAATTTTGAAAAGTCTGGTTTAGTTTAGTAGCCACCCTTTGCTATTGCTTTCTCGTAAACTTTGAGTACTTCTAGGTAATGAAGGGGGACTGGAAATGAATGATGCAAATTAGGGCAGAAATATCTTTACTGGGCCTTCATTCTGTGTTTTGCTGCAGGTGGCAGCAAAGCCAAGAAACTTTATGCAAACAGACACACATTGAACAATTTCAGAGCTGTGAAAAACGTAACAAATTCTGATAAAACGTAATAGCACATAAATAGCTTCCAGCATGATGGATAAATTTAAAATGCTTTGCTGAGGCAGAAGAATGAGTGGTTGTTTGTACATTTGCTAAACTTTGGGGGAATTTTATCAAATGCTTTGTTGGTAATGGAAAAGTCAAAATCTGGGGTTTTTCCTCTCAATTTCTCATGGATTAGATTAAATTATGTTGCTGCTTTTCAGTTGTAAAGTAAAATTTTCAAAAAAAATTCTGTACATCCCTCCATATATCAGCAGGATAGCCCACAAAGTCTCTGGCAAGGCTGGAATCTTAATTAAAGGAGTTCCATATTTTACATTAAAAAGTCTTTAAGCAGTCTTAGCCCCTCAGAAGACATTGAAATGGTATTGTAGCAATAAGTAAAAGAGATCTGCCTGGATTAATCCAACAATGAAACTGTTCAAACTGTGGTCTTAGCCATTGTGGCTGAACTTACTTTCACATAAATTGATTGCCTGGAGGTTAATGAGGGAAGATGATGAAATAGCTCCAGGAATTTTGGGCTTTACAAGGTCAGCAGTGTTGTGGAACTGGGCTAGACAGAGAAGGAACCTAAAGTGCCTTAAGCTGCCTGCATTTGTTTGGCCAATTGCAGTGTCAAAAGTGCAAAGCTTTTTTTTTTAAAATGAGAATACATCTATTCCAGTTTTGATTCAGCCAGCGGCTGAAGTGGGGAAAAGGATTGATAATTTCATATTTAGCAGGGGGTTTCTTTGAGAAGATGCTCAGGTCATACAAACTGATCAGTGCTGGAGGAATGAGGGCTTGTGTTAGCAAGTTAGTGAGAAGTCAGAAGCTTTGTATTTGTCAGGAAAAAAATCCCAAACAGTGATATTCTTTAGAGATATATCAGTACTAAGGAAACAGATTATAAAGTAATACCCTTGCCATATTTTGCCATTGTGTTACTTATATTAGCCAAATGCTCTAAATGGTAGAACAGAAACCTGTTATATCTAAGTGCTGTTTAAAAGCTGCTTTCAGAACTTCCCTAAAAATACACTTACAGCCCATTTTGGCTCCCACAGGTGAATGCAGAGTAAATGAGTTGTTGCAGTTGGGCAGTGCAGTGTCTACAGTCTCAGCTCAGAATTGGCTTTTAAAAATCATTTGTGCAGGCTTGATGTCAGGTGAGGGAGCTTTTCAGTAGGAATAATGAAATTATTCTTCAGATGTTTATGAAGCAGGGAAGCACAAAAATGCCTGACTGGAAAGGTGGTAATGAGGGTTGGTGTTTGAAGCCAGCTAGGGAGAGGGGAGCTGGTAGAATGCCAAGGGAAGTGAGCTTGAGTAGACCATAAGCAGCTCTCAGGAAGACAAGGGGCTTGTATTTGACTCTATATAGAAAGAAAAAGGAGAAAAAAAATGGGATGCAAAAACCTGTAGAGGTGATCTTTGCAGTAATATTCTGAACAGGGACGAGCAGAGCAAAATGTGTTGTCAAGGCAAGAGAGAGGATGTTACAGTAATTCAGTCTTAATAAGTCAACTTGAATGTCTTGGGGATGTAATAATAAAACCACAGCCAACATCTGTCTCCATGGAGGAGAAGGCAGCATTTTGACAGGAGTCTGGTCACTTAATCTACTGCACAAATGGCTAAGGACAATATTTATAAAGCTTTGCTTGAATTACGTTGATCAAAATCCGTTTGGAAAGAAACATTTAATTGCCTGGTGTGTTTATCAATAAATGCTTCCTTGGATCATGCAAAAGATGGTGATTATTTATTTTTAATTAGAAGAATTAAGTAACAAATAGAAAACTATGAATAAATTAAATATTTAATGTAAGAGCAGGAGTTTCCAGAAAGAGGGACTTCCAACCTTAGACATGTTATATATAATTTCTTTGAACATGACTCCAAAGAAAGTACAAAGTAACAAAGCATAAAAATTCATCTCCTTAACCTTACTGTTTATTTTACAATGTATGATAGAAACCCATGACAATATACAATTATTTAATATTTTCTCTTCTTTAGACACATATTTGTGGGTATTTTGATCCTCTTATGATCCTCTTAAAGTATATTAAAAATGCACCTAGAAAAACAGGCATTTACTCTCTCCCACATACTGAGGCTATTCTTTATTTTTTTCCAGAATTACTTTAAGTGATGCAGCACTGAATTCTTTCACAGATGGACTGTTCTTGTTCTTCCAGTATCTGAGGATAATTATCATAGCAATTAGATGAAGAGATTGGGTTCCATTTCACGTGGGATACTGGGTGATTTAGATTGATCGAGTAGGAGCTGACATGATTTTGAGTCTGAAGCCTGTGTTTTGGGGGCTTTTTTTTTTTGCATAATTATATTTTCAAATATTTGTGAAACCTCTGCCAAAGCATTCTTACTGTTTAATGCTCTCAGAACATATGCTTATAGTCTCCAGTGCTTTCCAAATACCTCCAGCATTGTCATTTTGTCTTAAGCCCAGGCTGTTCATTTTGACAAATGTCTGGTAAATTTTAGAGCCTATTAACCATTGTTACAGTGCCAGTTATTTTTCAACTGAACTTGTCACTTTTTGTGCAGATTAAACTCCTTTTGCTTTCATACTGCTTTGAATAAAGGAAAAAAGGAAATCTTTTCAATTATTCTACTAGAAGTTATTGCAGTATAGTATACTGCATTTAACATATGCATTAATTCTTTTTATTAGGATTAAAGATTTTAGATATCTTTATCTAGAAGGATTAATTTCCTTCCAAAACATTGTTTTAAATCTCTTCTACAGACTAAGGTAGAGCTGTTGTTCCACACAAATCTGATTTGGATAGAGAGATCAATGAATATGATTTCAAAATAAAAACATAACAGCAAGAAAGTATTATTTCCTATTTTAGTTTTTCTGTATAACACTTGGCCTTTTATTTGAAGTTATGTGTTTTTCCAGGAATAAGCTGCACACTTTCAGGGATCTTAATCTGATTTGTCATCTGCTTCTATCTGCATCTCCAAAGTCATCTTGTTATTTGATGAATTTAAATCTCAGTGTGAGAGCTGTTCCTGAAATGCTCCATTCTGTGGTAGTTTCCTTTTTTGACCTAAGGCATTAATTTTTCATCTTGCCTGTGTGCAGCAGTGATCTGTGCTGCAGTGACGTTCATCCCCTGCATTCTGAGGCTGGGTAACCCTTCTGGGATGTTTTATGGGTGTGCAGTTTGTGTCCTGCTGAAATAAAATGAGTGAGTGAAGCCTCTGCTCTCACATCACCAGTGGTGATTGTGGCACCTCACAAGGCCCTCACAGAGTCCCTCTGAGCAGAAGATTTCTGTGTGCTGTCCTTTGTTTTTGTCAGGACAGGCTGTAACTACAGGAACTTAATCCCTTGAGGGAACATTGGCAAACCACATAAGAGTTTGTAGGGCATTATTTACCTCTAGCTATAAGTGATGCCATTGACTGGTAGACTATTTTAGTCCCCAGCATTTTTTTTTAACAAGAAATCATGAGTTTTGTTGGGGTTTTTAAAAGATGAGCGTGTGAGGAGGGTGATGACTGATGCCATACATAAATAACTGAGCTACAGAGGTATCTGCCTTAGAAATTGTACTGTTACCAATCATCTGCTGCCTCAGCACCTTCCCTTTTTAAATCATTACACAGAAGACATTGCTGATGATTTTCATGGAAATGGAATAAGGCTGCTTGATTGGGCAAGCTTTGATTTTAGGTGTAGTCTTCACCAGAATTACTTGTTGCCAGTCAAGTGTGAAGGGGAGAGCAGATCACACACAGCCCATTTCCCTCGGGTTTAGGACAATATTTGTTAAACTGCAATCTTTGGTCCTCCTCATTTGGTCCACTGCTCTTACTGGTACCAATTAAAAGGATCCAGAGCATGTACATTATGGCACCAAGCTGCTGGAACCTCTTTCCTTTTTTCACTGTCAAAGTTAATCCAGTGCATCATCCAGAAGCATTTGCAATATCCCCAAAGGAAGGCACAGCTGCTGCTCCACTTTGTGTTCTTCAGTGCAGCCTGGAAAAGTTTTAACTGAGTCTGCCAGAGTCTTGCTTTGGTGCTTGCCTTCTTCTCAGGCCCATCCATACCTTACAAATAGGGAAGCTTCCAGAGCAGTGTCCTGGGCATTTACTTCCATGCATGCATAGTAAGAATCAGGTTCACCTTGCCTCTATGATTGAACAATCCCAAATGGTTTGATTGCAAAGTCTGACTAACCATGAATCTGCATGATATAAAGATATGTTTGCAGTTTATATAAACCTATCAACTTATTTGCTTACCTTGTTAAGTGTTTTTCACGTTGTTCTCTTCTAAACAAGCACTCGAGATCCAAAGCAAAATAGAAAATCAAAGCAGTAATGTCCTTAAGGAGCATGAACTAAATTATTTAAAGGACCCTCAGTGTCCCCAGAAAACCTGCACACTCAGATCTTGACTGAAGATGTGTTTGATCTCAGAATGCCTCACATCATCAAATCCTTCAATACTTGGAAGCTTTAAGTGACACTTTCTGCAGAACTGCATCCCACATACCTTGTACTTAAAGCCCTGCAGAAACACTGAGATTACCTTGACCAAAGGTTGTCTTTACACTGGTGTGAAATGAAGCAGGGAAGCTGCATAGATACAGCCAGCCCCAAGCCTAAGAATATTTGAGTGTTGCCATTTTGAATTATTTTATGGGGAAAATCCCCTGAAGCTGATTAGGGGATCACCAGGAAAAGGGAAGACAGAGGAAAGGAGAAGGACTCTGGGGTTATAGACCTCACTGTCACTGTGATGTGACTCGTGCTCTTCCAAGTTCTGCATGGTTGGAGGCACAGTATTTCCATGTTTTCCATGTGGTAACCTGCCTCAGAGTTCACCCCAGTACAGAATAAGATGTTAGAGTGTTTTGGGGTTTCTTCTAAAACCATCAAATACCTGATGAACGGAGCTTGCTGCAAAACACCAGCTGGAATGGTGGTAATATTTCAAGCAGGGCACAAAATCTATAACTAATTTGAGCCTTAATTTGAGTAACACTTTTGAAAAATAGTCATCTATAGATGCATTAATTAAAGCATCGTGTGGAACATCCTGACCAGTACATCATTTGACACATAGAGGTCAATATAGTGAAGTGGAGGAGTAAACTAATGAGGTACTTAGTGATTTGAATTCCTGGGATCAGAGGGGCTTGACAGAATATTCTAGATATTGGAATCTTGTACTTTCTGCAGTTCTTTGCTAACTTTGGAAATTATATTATCCCTTATCGATTCTAATTGATTTAACCAGTTTGAAGTGATCCAGATACACACAGTTCTTTCTGTTGGGCTGTCACTGGAGTGAGAATAATTTAATCCTAATTGTGTTTGTCAGATCCTGCAGTGACAATATTGTATTTTTTCACCTTATTCTAGAAGAAGGAGGCATTTCTTTACCATGAAGAACAAGAAAGTGTAATTGAATTAACTGCTGATGAGCATCTTGAAAATGTTTTGTTTTTCACTTCTGTTACACTTTCCAGCATTGCCATCTGTATTCCATTAGGCTGAGAGATGTTGAGGATTAAAACAGGGGAAACAATAAATAAAACTTGTGCTAACCAGATATACCCAGATTGCAGATATGCTGTGCTCTTTTGATTCTGTTTTAACTCTTTTTATACAGAGCTGAGAAGATATATTTATGTAATATTGCTGATGACCTGCCCTTATCCACCTGCCTCATAACTCTTTAGCTGTTGAACCAGTCACATACATTGCACTGGATTTTAATCATTGAACAGCCTTACTTGTTAAAATTTTATCAGCTGACATGGCTTTTGTTCCTAAACTGCCAGTATTATATAAAAAAACTAAAATGCAAGGTTTGGCTGAAGTTGACTGGCTTTGACTGGCATTTTTAGCGGCAAAAAGAAATATTGAAGCTCAGGAATGAAGATCTGTCAGCCTGGTGTCTGCCCTTACTCCTACTCCAAAATAGCTGAATTATACAGACCAATTAGCTGATTATTAATGAAGTGCTGTATTTATTAATATACTTAAGTGGTTTAGCATCCCACTGATGACAGGGAGCAGCTGTGAACCCCCCTTGCTGAGTTATTGTGCTGTGGTTACTGCTTGTGAGTACTGATGATGCCTCTAAATCATTTGCCAGGTTTTTTTATTCCTGTTTTTGAGGGTTTTAGCATTCCTATGTAAATTAATTAGTTGTTAAAAACAACTAATAAAGGAAATATTTCCTAATAAAGGAAAAGAAGGAAAAAAAAACCCACCAAGAAAACAGGAGCAGGGAAGTATCTTACACAGTAATTTCATGGGTAAAGCTCCAAATTGTGTCCCCTTTGCTGTGCAACATCCAAGCACAGTCTGGTCACCATATTCCTCGTCTTGGCTCCATTTGGGTGTTTCCACCTCACAATTACTTTAATTTAAAACCTCCAAATTACTTCCATTTGGCTCTGAGTAGCTCAAAAAAAAAAACCAAAACAAAAACCAAACCAAAACAAAAAATCCCACAAACAAAACAAAAACAAACAAACAAAAAATAGGAGCAGGGAAGTAATTTAGAGGGTTTTTTGAAGTGTCCATTTCCATATTTTATTCCCTGTAGGAATGAACTAAAAGGTGAATTCAGGAGATACCACACACCTCATTTAAAGCATGACAGAATTATACCATGAGTGGGCATATGGGAGCAAGAATTAGAGAATGCTCATTAATAACACACATTAATGTTACTTTCACAAAATACAGAAATTATGTCAGTAATTTTGTTAAAAAGTAATTACGAAATGTACAGTACAAACTGTATTAAAATGAAGTTTAGAAGTACAGACTGGAGATTTAAGGGAGGAGTTCAAAAGTAATAGTATTAAAACCATCAGAACTGCTTAGTGTCTATTTAAAGACATGATAATGCCTAAAAAATGTAAAGGACATTTGAAAAACTTTGTATTTGCAGCATCTTGTCCCTGTCCCCAGGAGGGCAGAACTACCTCTCTGCTGCCAGAAAATGCTCATTTTGTGCTTAAGATTTCCTGTTTCATGTGTATCCTGCAGGAGAGAATCTGTAACACCCAGGGCATTGTGTATTTATAGCTCCAGCATCATCTTGAGTCATGAACTTTCAGGAATTGCTGGGACAACAGTGTGATCATTATTGTGCTAAGAACCTGCCCAGTGTGGTAGATAATGATGTGCCAAAGCTTTTCCATTAGTCCTCATTTGCTTCTGATGACTTCATTCCTTATTTTCAATATGGACTTTATAGGTATGGGTGAAATTAATCTAATTAAGGAAACCAGTATGTATTTAAATGTGTGTCCACATATGTCTAATTGTCTGTATTTATATACCTGTATGAACAACATATTCATATATATGTGTGTACACCTCACATTGCTCCATTCTGCTCAGGAAGAAGTATTTAATACAACCAGAGAGCAATTTAAAAGATTTATACTTTATGGGGTAGCCATTATCTCTGTCTTAGGCTTGAAGTATTTTTATTGTACTGGAATCAAAAGTTTTACATCAGTGGGATTTTATCAGATGTATTCCAGAGGTTTTATTAATCTCAAATTTTATGACACGTGCAGTGATTTTTTTTATCATTATTTTTACTGATTTGGATTTTTTCTGACTGTTAATACTGCTCCCTTTAAAGCAAGGGGAGGAGGCTTTTGACAATGTTGCTTCTTCTTTACTTAATTTTTGCAAACTTATTCCACTAAAAGACTTTATTTCATTATAATGCCCACAAGGGAGCATTTATTTCTGTAGGATTAGGATAATTTTACTGTACTTCAGAGAATCATGGAATGGTTTGGGTTGGAAGGGACCTTAAAGCTCATCCAGTGCCACCCCTGCCATGGGCAGGGACACCTTCCACTGTCCCAGGTTGCTCCAAGCCCTGTCCAGCCTGACCTTGGACACTGCCAGGGATCCAGGGGCAGCCACAGCTGCTCTGGGAACCCTGTCCCAACCCTCACAGTAAAGAATTTCTTCCCAATATTTAATCTGTCCCTGCCCTCTTTCAATTTAAAACCATTCCCTCTTGTCCTATAACTATGTGTCCTGTTAAAAAAAAAATCTTCAGTTTTCTTGTAGGATAGATGGGAATGAATTTTCACAACTGTGACAAAATTTTAAAGAAAAGGATTTCTCATTTTTTCTGATCTGTCCTGAGCATAACCTAATCCTGCACGTTTCAAATCCATAGTCCATTGAGTGGTTGCAATCTACCTGGGTAAAAATATTATGAAGTTAAAATACTGCTTTTGCTTGCTGAATAGGAAAGGGTTTGATATCTAAAGGAAAGGAATTTTTTAGCTTGAAAAGAAGAAAAAAGAAAACAAGAAATCCTGATTTCACTTTGCTGTTTCACAACATGTGAATGAGCTGATCCTGTCACTTGTTTTCCCTCCATATTATGGAAAAGAGGACAGGGTTTTCATGGGGAAAGCTCCAGATTGTGTCCCCTTTGCTGTGCAACATCCAAACACAGTCTGGTCACCATATTCCTCGTCTTGGCTCCATTTGGGTGTTTCCACCTCACAATTACTTTAATTTAAAACCTCCAAATTACTTCAATTTATAATGGCTCTGAGTTGCTAAAAAAATCCAACCAAACAAAAACAAACAAAAAACCAAACCCAATACAAACAATCAAAAAAACCCCAGAAAACCCCAAAACAAAACAAAAAAACCAAAAACAGGAGCAGGGAAGTAGCTTACACAGTAATTTAGAGAGGTTTTTGAAGTGTCCTTTTCCACATTTTATTCCCTGTAGAAATTAACTAAAAGGTGAGTTGAGGACATACCACACATGTCCTTTAAAGCATGACAGAATTATACCATGATGATATGGGAGCACAAATTAGAGAATACTCCTTAATAACACACATTAATGTTACTTTCATGAAATACAGAAATAATGTCAGTAATTTTGTTAGGTTGCCTTCTTAATGAGGAAACTAAGAAATGATGTCTAAAATATTGCAGATTCTGGATTTTCTGTACTTTCCCAGCTTCTGGATTTCCAAATGACAGAAAATAATGGAGGAAATACTTTGAAACCTCAAAACTTGTGTCTCAAAATTGAGTTTCTTTTCAAGACATCTTGAGATGTATGTCTGAAACTTTAATGCTCTGAAAACTATTAATTAATTCTCAAGTGTGTTTTTTGAGGTAGAGAACAAAATTAGAGCATGTTTTTTATCACAGCATGTTTAGAAGGATGCTTCATGAACATTTTAGTACAAACCTGCTCCCTTAGATACAGAACAATTACCATTAGGATTGCATTGATTATTCACCACTTTGTTTCAGTTTCAAAGTTCTGTTCCAGAGTTAGACTGCAGCAGGAGACAGCACAGTTTTTTATTCTGTCTTCTGTTCAATGTTTATATTGCTTAGGAATAACAGTATTATAATCCTTCTGGGGAATAAGTTTTAAAATCTTATTACTTTACAGCAGTGGGAAAGGTATACAAGTCTCTTGTGATATGAGAGTTGTGTGTAATTTTTTTCAGTTAAATGCTTTTTTTAATACATGATTATTTCATAGGAGTAATTTATGTTAAATTCTCCTCCTGTGGCTATACAATAATTTAAAAAACTACCAAATCTTGCCAGTTCCAGTCATAAAGATCATCTTTTCGTACCTTTGCCAAACTTAGTCTGTGTTCTGTAAGGTGCCTGTACAAATTAGTGCTCCTCTCAACGGGGAAGGACAGGAATGGTGTTTGCTAAATCTCCCTTCTGCCTTTCTGCATCAAATGTAAAAAATCTACTTTGTGACATTTTTCAATATATTAAACTTAGCATTACTAGTTCTCCTGCACCAGTATTTAACCAGTATTTAATTTTTTCATCCCTTCATGTGTTTATCATTATTCTTCTCTTCCTTCTGGTCAACATTTTATCTCTGGCCCAGTTTGCCACACTTTTGTTTTGCTTTTACTTTTTGAAGGGAAGAGCTCAGGGTCAGGTGTGCCCTTTTGCAGAGGGGCAAATTTTGGCCTGAGGCTGGCACACCTGGGCACTGTGAAAGTATAGCTTGTAATAAAGTAAAGGAGAAGATTGCTCTGAATAAGCAGGCTGCCTCAAAATTAGGCATCTGTAGGAGAAGAATTGAAAAGGAAAAGTTCTTTGAGATGAAACCTACTGTGAGGTCAGTGAATTTAGGGTCAGAGAGGTATTCTCTCTCTCTGATTATGTTATGGGGTCCTGTATAAAAGTCAAAGATAATCTTTTCGTTTGCTCTCCTTATATAACCCCCACTCTGTGAGCACTTCAGAATTTTAAAAAGACCAAAATCAGTAAGCAGGAGTTGTAGTTCATGAAACTGCCATTTGTTCTGTGCAAGTGCTTGAAGGAGTACTGAAATTCTCTGAAGCTGAATGAGACAGCAGGCTTGACTGCTCTTACATTCTTGTAAAATTGATCTTTCTCAACTTACTGTAGGAATTTACTTCTTGACTTCCCTAGAAATAGCATTGAAAGAAGGATGGATACTGTTATTTACACAGTTGTATATAGTTTGAATGCAAAGCTTTTTTTTTTTCATTCTTTCCACCTTCCATAGAGTAAAGATCAGCTTTTAAAACTCTTTAATAAAATCTAGCTAAGCTGAGAAACAATTTCTTTCCAGTTTTGCTAGAAATTTCCTGGTACAGCTAATGCTGCAGATCTTATAGACACATCAACAATTACTGATTTTGCAGAAGATGCACAGAGGATGCTTTTAGAAACAGCTAATGCATTTGAATTTGATAGTCTACATCAATTAATATCCACAAGTTCAAGTATCTTGTTTATAGAAAGACTTTTTGACTGGGTCATTAGGTTTTGGAAAGATTTGTCATCTTCCAGGAATTTGATTCCACTGTCAAATCACTGGGGGACTCCTCACTTTTAGTTGAATATACTTGAGTTATGATGGCAGGAAGTGAAGATAAGCTGATTGTATTTTTTGGCTCAGATGTTGAGCCAGATATTACTTGGGGGGGGGGGGGGGGGTTCTGCTCTCAAGAACTGAAACATCCTCATGAAAACTGACTCTGATCTCTCATCTGTTTATACTCTGGTTGTTGTGTGTCACAATTCCAGGTAGCAGCTTCCCCCCTTCACACCCCCCTCTCCATCCTGAGGTTTGTGCAGAGAGAACAAAAGAATAAAAAAACTGGTGCTACTTGGAGCCCTAAATTAAACTGCAAAGGAGCCTGAAGTTAGTTTCTGAGTAACACCTTTAAGATATCGAGACTTCAGTCAAAAAGTTGTATCATTCATAGAGTTCCTTGTGCTCTCATTATGGGATGAACAAAACAGTAGAAATGCTGAAATTTTACACTTTTGCAGTGCCCTACCTCAATTATACTCTTAACTTGTAAAGTGTCTACTTGACTAAGAGCTAGAATGGAAAGAGTGTTTTGTTAACATAAATTGCAGCTACTGCTAGAATCTGTTAATTAATCCCATTGAAATATAATTTTGTTGCTTTACTAGTACTTCATACTAAACCTAAATAGTCTCACTGTTTATTTATTGCAAGCCAGTGCTTGCCAAGTCAAGTCACACCAGGTTATCCAAACAGCTTTAAGATTTCATGAGATATATGATGACTGGACGTGTCTTTGCTCATAATGTGCCAATCTTGTCTTTTATCAGTGGTAATGGACTTAAACTGAATATTCTTGTGGTTTACAGGTAGTGGATTACCAGATTACGTACTCTAATCTGGAGTATTGGATGTCATTCTTTTACGAAAGGAATTATTTAAAAGGGATTCCTAAAAAAAAAACCCCAAACATTCATGTGTTTTTTTCATATATACATTTAAAAATAAGTGGAGATATTATTAAAAAATACTATGAATAGATGTGATTATTGCTGTGTAAGATAAAAAGTATGACAAAATTCTTATTTTGCGTTGCATCTGGGTATCTTACACTGGAAATTTGCTGACAGCAGCACAGATTCTGTGTTACTCTTATCCTTTTTCCTCACCTCTCTTTCACTCTTAAGTACCAAACACCAACAGGGGAGCTTAAAAACTGCAAGAACAGTCACCTTCAATGCCATACCCAGCAAATTACCCCAAGGTTAGGAAACTCCAGCAGCGCAGAGCCAGAAATTGTTCATTAAATGCTAACTTGTTCCTTCCCGTGTTTTTTTTTATGTAAAATGAGGATGCACACCCACACCACCCTACTCGCAGTCCCTGGAACTGGTGTCTCCAGCCCTCTGATTATTTTACACAACGTTTCATTTTATAGCAGAACAATCTGCTGGAGCAGATTGGCAGAGCTGTGCCCGGGTTTAGAAACGACCGTGGGAGTGCAGGAGTCGTAAAGTTTAGCAGCCGTTTAGAGGATGTTCAGGAGATGTTAGCAGATGTTGAGCAGTTTAACAAATTCCTGCAGAAGGGCTCTTAGATTGTTAGAAAATAGAGCTAAATCTCGCTCAGGAGCGATTCAGACGCCTTAGGGAGGTAATCCTATCAGCCAGAAAAGAAGTATTAATTTTGCACAAATGATTGTTGTTTTCATCTCTTCCTTTTCAGAAGTGTTTCATTAAATAGTTCTGTAAGGATCTGAGCTACTTTTCTTGGCATTAATAATTACTTTCGTTAGCAAATTTCAGAAGTCTTTTCATAGGGAAAAGAAAAAAAGTTTGGATGAGAGTGTGTGTGTGTTTTTCTTCCCAAGTGTTAGAGATTATTTACACATTGGTAGCTGTAAGTAGAATATGACAGTGTGTGAGTGAACCATGCTGTGCCTGCATAATCCCTACCTCATCCTTTCTCCTTAAATGTAGCAGACAGTGCTCTGACACTTCTGAAGAGTGTAAGTAGTAACTGAGCTTGCAAAAGAAATGAGAGGTGATACTTGATGAGCACATCTTTGTCCTGAATGCTTGGCAGGTTTCTGAAGGGAAGTTTGAGTGCCTGGAAGCCTTTACAGAAGAGCAGCATTTTTTTATTCCTCTCCCACTTTTTCATCCCTGCTGTATCTCATCCTCCCAGTTTGCATTCTTTTGAGGGAAATACTTTTATCTTGTGCCATTAATTCATTAGCATTTTAGGTGTTACACATGGTAAAATATCCTTTGAGATGTATTTAATTGGACATGACTCTTAGATGCTTGAGCTGTCTTGGGTGGGACATTTTGCAGGTTCTCCCTCTTCTTGGGGCACACATCTACAGCTGCTTCAAGGTGAAATTTCCATTTCCTTTCTTCATTTCCTTACCTCCTGGTAAGGACCCTTCTGTGTCCTGGTCTGCATGCACTTTGGGAGATAAAAGATTTTCCTTAATCACTGCTTATTACTGAATTTACAAGGAGTTATTGAAGCCAACACATTTCTGATGTCTCTTCAAATTCTTTAATGATCCATACTCATATCACCAGTCCTGCTCCTAGGCTGCTGAAGATGCACCACACTTCATAGTTAAGTTGAGCAAACCTGACTTTTATAAAGGAAGGAGCCTCAGTTATTGCAGAGGTACTACTTTGCTACCTTCTTACCTCATACACAAGGTATTAAATGCAGAAATGCTTTGAGAACACAGAATAGCTTCAAATATTGCAAGGAACTCTGCCACAACTAAAATTTTCCAAAAGAAGAAGCTCAGTGCTCTGAGCTGTAATACTCCTCACACAGCTGCTGTCTTTGATGGAGAAGTGGCAATGTGAGGCTGAGCTAATGTGGATTTGTCAGGCTTTTGCTTTTGGGTTTTTTTTTCTTCAAGTGCCATCACTGATTATTCCAACTGTGCACTCTCCAGATGATGTTTGTCCTTCCAGCTGTATCAGGCTGTGCAGTTAAATTTATGATTTTTAACTAAAAGTCCTTAGCACCAGCTCTTTGGATTCCATTTTACATCCTCTCTCTCATTTCAAGATATTTCTTCATCAATGCCATATTTTCCCATGATTGATGACATTTAAGGAGTAGCAAAGTTGGAATACCAAAAATGTTTTGTACCACACCAGCCTTGCACAATGCTGAATGTACAAAACAGACCACTGGAAAAATAGCTTGTAACACAAGTCTGGAATGAGCTGCAAGTCTTATTAATCATCCATAATTGTGCTCAGAAAGGAAAAGGGCAGTGTTTAATACTGATACTGCAAATGGCAGAATCCTGATTAAATATGAATATGAACGGAAATGAATCAGCTGAGCAGTACCAGGAAAAAAGGTATTTTGAGTCTGCTGCTGCTTGTTCATGAAGTGGAAAGAAAATAGCTCAAGAAGGACAGGAATATTTGAAGGAAAGGGGAGAAGAGTGAACACAGTAGTTGGAGCTGCATTTATCAAAAATTCTTCTATATAACTACATTTTCATTTAAAAGTTTGTATGAGATGTGTTCATAATAGAAAGTATGTCATAAACATAGTTTACTACATGTGATTCTGTGGTTTTCTAACAACAGAAATTAACTTGAACCACCTGAAGTTTGTGGTTTAAGCTTTTTTGGGACGGACCTTTATTTTTTAAGTATAACTGTATTTAAATACTGCTGGATTTGCAAGTGTTTCCAGAATTTTAATTGCTACACATTAATCAGATACCTTTTTGTTAGTGACTGAGACGGAGCTTCCAGCATTTTTCTCAATTTGGTCACTGCTTCTCCTCTAAAGAAGCATATGTTCTTTTCTTGTTTCAAAAGCATGTTTGTGTGCAGCCAGGTCGTTTTTTATTTGATATCTGTTTAAAATGGCTGATCACTTGCACAGAGTAAGGAAAACCTGCTCCACATGAAGAATATCTTACTTTATGGAATTCTTTGTTGCATCAGTGCAGCACTCACAGCTTTGTGCTTGGTGTTGGTCTTTTCTAGCCATAAATTTTATTTAAAATCAGATCTAAGGGCAAGTGCTCATACATTCAGTATCTGTAAAATAAAATCTTTTACCCAGAAAAACAATCTTTAGTAGATCATCAGTACCATTTGAGGTTTTTCAGCCTGTGACAAAAGCTTCACCACATACTATTAATTTTATTTAACATTTTATTTAACATCCCCTAGCTGGCTCTGCAGGGTGGTTGGTCACACAGACTTGAAAATCCATCAGAAGTTCACCCAGAAAGGGAAGGCTTTGTGCCTGTTCTATGCTTTAAGGGCTTCCAACCCTTCTTCATCTTGCAGGGGTGTGGAGTGTTCCACAGTAGAGTTTCCTCCCAAATGATAAAGTCTGTATTTTCCTCTGCTGTGTTACACACAAACATCTCACTTCCCCATGTGGTGCTGGTGTGCACACAGAAATGTGGTGTCCTGTGTTAGACCTAAATATCCCCTGGCTCTCAAGAGACATAAAAACCTCTTAATTTACCTGTGGTGAGAAATTGATATCCAATGATAAAATACAGAAATATAAATGAGGTTAAAGATACATGAAAAAGCTTTTGCAACAGTCTAATGTTCTTAATATTCTTGTGATCAGGTGCTTGCAGTGGACTGTAGGGTGAACTTTCTTTCCAGGTCTGTATGGAATCTGTCTTGACATCAGCCTGTGTCCTGATTATGGCACTGGTGCACTGGGAAAGGCTGCCTGAGTCTGTAGGAATATATGGATTTGTTTTCTGCCTCCCTCTGGCAGGGGGAACTGAGAAGGCAGGGCTTCTCTAGCACTGGGCCAGCACCAGAAGTGATTCTCGTTTCTCCAACAGCTGACTCCTGAAGTGATGTGGCAGAAAGGATGCACACTTGTCATGTAGCATTATCTCAAACTGTAGCTGCTGTGATGGGCCTTTAGATGTGCCCTAACTTTGAGAAGTGACTTCCCAAGGAAGGTCACAGAGTGCTCTGTGCACTCTGCTCCAGTGAATCCTTAACTAAACCAGCTGGAGGGCTCCATCCTTTGGAGACAAACAACACCAAAACAACAGCAGAGACCCTTCAGTCTTCTTGCTGCACACAGGCTTTGCTTTACCCTGTCAGAAAGTGGCCTAACTGATGGGGCTGAAGAGATCTGACAGAGTGCCTAAGCGATTAGAACCTTCTGGGTCATAAAATTTACATCAGAGCTGGAGTAATGCTGCTATAAACGTGGTGTGACACAGCCAAGGCTCATGCAGAAGGGTTCTCTGAAGCAGTGATGGAGTGTGACCTTCCTTGAGGCAAAGCTGCTTGCTGAGTGAGAGCTGAAAAATACTGTCTGCTGCTCATGATACGTGGCTGGCCTTAGAGGAACATGACCTCAGCTTGTCAGCAGCTTGACTTGCAGAAAATCCAGAGGTTTGGCTCTGGGAGATGACAGTTAAAAAATGGAGGAGGGAATTCTAGGCACTTCCAGAAGGAAAATAGCAGGAGCGATTTAATACTTTATAAATATAATATAAAAGATTTAATGTGTATCAATATGGACATTCCACAATCTTCTGTAATGCAAACAGATGATAATAGCAGTAACTCACATGAATGCATTCCTCTGTGTGTGTTTTATGCTTATTTTCTCTGGCATACACTTGCATTTCTATTAGCACACATTTGTTTGTGTGAAACTCCGAAGTGTGAATAAAGCCCAAAAGATCATTTGAATATTTCCTGCAGGGCCATATGTGCCCGTTGCCATACACACACAATGTTTAGATGCAGAGAAATGTCAGTTTTACTTGTTTTCCCATCCACTCACAAAAGCACAGTTTGAAGAGGGCAAAGTGTTGGAGATCTGAGAAGGCGCTGCTCTCCTCGTGATGGTTTTGAACGCGAAACAGGTGGTGATGCACTTGTCTGTGTTTTATCTTAAACATTATTTCCTAATCTGTCTATAAAAATAGCTCTTATGTATTTAAAAGGAAATAACTATATGGGTTCATTTACCAGACAAAATAAAGGTCGAACTTTAACATTTATTTAGGTAATTTTCTCTTATTTTAGAGCAGTGAGTGGAAACTGCACATGCCAAGTTCCACATTGGTGCTTCATAATACAGAGACACTTTCAATGTATTACCAGAACAACTTTAAGTTTTGAAACCACTTGCACAACCAAGTTTAAAAGCTGCTCCATGTTTTTGTTGTGTAGCTTACTTGAGAGTTTTGCTGAAGATTTTGCTCTGTTGTAATGGATGATACTGTAATTACAAATGTGGCATTGGGCCTAAGGAGTAGATGTTGAGTTAATACATAGGACAGTGATAAATCTTCCTAGAATCAATAAATGGGTCACATATTTGCTCAAGTGTAGTAGATTCTTAAGCTTTTAACTAGAAAAAGGTTAAGAAATGTTAGTTCCAAATGATTAATCTCTTCTTTCTTTTTCGCTTGTTGCATTCAATCAGTTCCAAAATGTTTGGCTAGCTCTTGCAGATACTAGAATGGAATGACATGAATCTTAATTTGCTGGGCTAAAATATCTTTGACAATAAAGAATAAAAACATATTAAATGAACACAAACTATCCAAACCATATTTTTTGGTTTAGTTCAATTACAAAATAGTAAATCTCTGCCATGAGAGAAAAATGTATTTCTCAGACTGAAATGAATTTTTTTTTACTCTTTTCTTTTTTGCATTTTTAAAAATTCTTTTGAAATTTACTCTTGTCCTCAGAATTTCATCAAGTCATTCCCCTATTGCTGTCACTTGGAAATTTAATAAATAGCGTTTATCCCAGAATTTTTAATGGAGTGGGATTCTTGAACTGGTGTTAGCACTGACTTCCCTGCTGGCTGGCAGGGGTAGCAGACAACCTGGTGGCTTGTTTGCTATTCCAAAGTTTGTTCTCATGGATATACAATCAGCTAGATTCAATTGTCACAGCTAAATATGCTCACTTGCTCTTTTAGGTTGCAAGAATAGCAATAACATGGTTTTTTGGGGGATAAAATAGCTCTCCTCTATGAACAAGCCAATATTTGGAAACCGTGTCTTGGTTAGCATGTTTTCTAGTTTATTTTTTAATAAATAGGGTGTTAGTGAGGCTTACTACTATGCAAACTTTAATAAAAAAAGAACTGTGGAGTCCTGCGCTATGAAACTCGCAGCTTTCATTTCAGTGTAAGAGGTGTGATTTCAGTTCTATTTCAGTGAGTACAGTTAAGCTGAATGAATCGTGTCGTGGGCTGCCTACAGCACGATGAGAGTTTTGTAAATGCTCTTGTTTATTCTGGCCCTGTGAAAAATCAAGTTTCAGAAGTAAGCAAGTTCTGTTGTGCTCTGTTCACCTGCACAAACACTGCAGCTCTACCAGATCGAACTTCAGAGGCTTTCCCTTCTCTCTGCAGAGCTGTTCTTTAAAGGCTCGTTCTGGCCCAGGCTATTACTGTAAACTCTTCAATCTCCTTTATCTGCAGTAAATGGGCCTTTTGCATCCATTATTTTTTTCCTGATTGAACAAAGGGACATTATAATCACTCCTTGTAAGAAATGTGCGACAGAACTATCGATTTCTGGAAGAGCAGCTATTACTGCTCCTGCAGGAAGAAGGTTTGGTAAATATATGCAACTATGCATGACAACCCCCTGCTCGTTCAGCAGCACAGGCTGATACATTCCTGATTGATTTTGCATGGCCTGCAGCTGTCTCAGGCTGCAGCTTATTTATATTTCTTCCCACTTGAAGCCCAGCCCTACAAAATATCTGCATATTACTCTGCAGACCCAGTGTCAGAGTATCAGCCTTAAGTCTGTGTTGCCTCACTGCAGGTGTGGGTTACAGGGGTAACACTTCTGTGGCTATTTTTTTTTTCACTTCCAATTCTCTTCAAGAATATTATAGCTGCTGGTTGTCACTGTAATCCAAGATTTACTTCTTCCCTGCCCCGCAGGCAGTGTTGTAAGTGGAACATGAAGTGGGATTAATAACATATTCTAATGTGTTACCTGCAGTGATCGGAGCACTCATGGAAATGTGAGCCTTGCAGGGACCTCCAGAGGTTATTTAATTCAGCTGCTGGCAGTAATGCAGGGTGTGCTGCACTTCATACACACCCTGGAAGATGTGTTTAAAATTCCAAGTCTTTAAAAATTTCCCTAAAGGAGACAACCAGCTTCCTGTCGCTGCCTTTCATCACTGCAAGGCTGGGAGAGATTTCCCTGTTATTTACCTTGATTCTCTTTGTGGCAGTTTAAGCTGCATTTTGTTTTATACATCATCATCATCTACAGGATAGCATCCTCTTTATCACACAGCAGGATGGAGGGTTTTATTCCTCTTCTGTCCCTCTTCTTTTTCTATCCTGCTATAACCCCATTCCTTCAGTTTCACATTATATTTTTTGAATTTCACCTCATTCTTCTTGCCTCCTTTCAAGCTGGTTTTTTGTGCAGGTTTTTTTGGGTTAGATTTGGTTGTGGGATTCTGTTTGTTTGTTTGCATACTTGTAGAGGTATACATGTATACATTCTGAATTCTTTTTAATGTAGTTCATTCACCTTACATTTTGTTCCAATTACTACACAGGTAAATGAAGAAATTTAGTTAAAAATGTGGGTTGGACTTGATGATCTTGAAGGTCTCTTCCAACCTACACATTCTGTGTGTGTAATAAATGGCAAACAGCATTACCCAACAATAGCATTCTAGAAAAATATTCCCCTTCTAAAAAAATATTCCCCCTTTTTTTTTTTTAATGAAGTTAGATTTGAAAGATACACAAATACATAAGATATTAAAGATGGCTTGATTTATTTTGGAGAGCAATATAAAGGTTTTGATTAATGGCACAGCCTGCAAGTATTGTGATTCAAAAGTACCTGTAGACGTGGACATGTAAAAACATGTCATGGCAAGCAAATCATACCTGATGGACTTTGTTTATTTCAATCACATCTGTGTTTAATATCACATGTGTGTGTCTGTATGAAATTACTTAAATTCCATATGTGCCTTGTTATGCCAATCAGTCAGAATTCCCCTGGATGCCTGTTGTTGTGGAGGGCAGAAGTTGAACGTGATGCATGAAAGAAACGACAGATAAAAGTTTAATATTCCTGAAGAGGCCTTTAAGTACTGCAACCCTTAAAAGCACTCCATTAGAAATGGAGTATGAGCTGTAAATCCTCTTGAAACAGTTCTGTGGTTAATGCTGCTGGAGTTTCTAAAGTAGATGCAGAGTGGGGCCAGGTGATTCTTTGGCCTCAGAAGGTCGTTCTGAAGTGGAGAGAACGAGAGTGCCAACTGTGGGAGTGGTTGTTTGTATGGCACAAGCTTGTGGATAACACAGGTGTTTAGCCATTATTTAGAGTGGATTTTCTTAACACATTGGATTCCTACTTGCCTCACTAGACCAGCAGGTATTAATCATTAATGAGTAGATTTCAAATTACTTGTAGAAGTCGTGATGCTGATAGTAAATACCTCATGAAGCAGCAAGGAAAACTACTTCCTCCTAATTTCTGCATTTCTGTCAATGTAGCCATCTCAGCATTGATGTTTGAAACTTTTTTTCCCGCATTGTTTTCAATTTATTTCATTTAGTCCAGTCATATCTGAATCATAAATGCTGCATAAATAGATTGTTTGCCTTGTACTCACCCAGTCAAATCAGTCCAATGTCTCCATGTGGATCTAGCAAGATTACTGTCATTTCTTATGAAATTATTTGAGAAAAGACTCTACTTGAATTTTGAGCAGATTATTACCTGCATTTGGAGCACTGGTAACTGGCAAGTAAATAATTTATTTTGTCTATTATCCACATCTTGGTCTGGTCAGATAGACAAGGAAGAAGAAAGGTTAGTCTCTTTTCAAAGTTGAATCGCTTTCAATAGTCCGAGATTTTATGCAGGAAAAGAGGGATTTGCTCCAAAAAATAAGAGGGGGAGAGGTGTCTTTCCATGAGCAAATCTGGAGAAACCATCTGTCACTGAGGTGGCTTTGACAATCAGAGCTAGCCAAGTGTGTGAGAGGTCTCTCATCACTCCCAGCTCTGAGCTCCTCAAGCCACACTCGCTTGCTCAGAGACTCTCTGAGGAGCCCCTTGTGTTCTGTATCATCTGTCAGAAGAATTTCACAGGTCTCTAACAATAATTTTGGCTTTGTTTGGGTTTGTACCAAATGGCTACACTTTATAAGTGCTCCAAGTGTGTTTTCCTCTTAGATATGTGCAAACATCCCAAGTGAATTTCTCACAAGACACTGGCACCCTGAAGGATTTCTAATGCTGCAGCCCATCAGTGACAAAACCTATTCCAAAGTTTGTTTACTCAGTTTGATTCTATCAGCCATTTTAATTGTGCTCAGATATCTCTGTTAAAGTGAGATGGCTGATCCTTTTCATTCATGGTCTCATAAGTATCTGTATTAAAGGAAGTTACTTGAGTCTTTTGGGAAAAAGTCCAAATTGTAATGTTTTGGCAATTATGTTACCTCCGGTAGTACTTATTCTACTTAGATGATAATAGTGCCCATTAAAATGAGAGCACAGCACACATGAAAAGAAAATATTCCCTACCATTTACTCTTTTGAATGAAGAGGAGAGTAATAAAAATTGTGCTGAAATTTGGCCTGCTTTTAATTGCCGTGCAGTGCACACCAATTGATAGCTAAAGTGCTAATTATTTTTAATGTAATTACATTTAATTATCATAATTGCTACTCATATCTCCTGTCCTAATAGAGAGATGTTAAGGGCCTTATTCACAGAACTGTTATGTTCCCATCGTGCAGGAGAGAAATGAATAGGGAACGTTCTGTGGAATGTGAGACAAACAGACCCAGTGATTGCTTCTGTTGGGGACTACAATTTGCAATAGGTGTCCATTGCAGTGTGAAACTGAGATCAGCTTTTCAGAACTCTGCCCACGGCTCTTCCTTTTGGCCTGTGCAAATGGAAGTCCAGAAACTAGGAACAGACACCAGATTTTCCTATTTCTGGTCTTAAGTTTTATCCAGGAAAGTATCCCACCCCACCCACCACCACTTCAGAAAAGAGCCAGCAATTACACTCATGATTGCAATTACAGCAGTGATTAAACACGATCTGTGCTGATTGACTTGTAACATTCACCAAGATTTTTTGCTAAATCAGTATCCAGAGCAGGCAGTTAAGATATAATGTTCACTATTTTTGGTGCTAGAGCAGATGTTCCATGTTTTATCACTACAAAGTGGGATGTAGATCAATGATGTTCATATTCCACACACTATATGAGGAAATCGGTTTTCTTTTTAAAAACCACTAACTATTCAGAAGTAGTCACTGGATTTTTAATTGCTTTTAGGTATAACTGCATTATTTTCTCCCAGAAAGTTAAAACTCATAGAAGGACATGTTGCTTAACGTGACTGAAATTCAGCACTGGATCATTATTCACAGTCTTTTGCACTTTGATGTTCATGATAATGAAATAATAGGTACAGGATCCTTTGGGGGCAATCAAGGTCTTTTGTGGAAAGAGTGAAAACTCTAAAATCAAGTGGATATTGACACATAGCATTAAGACTTCCAAAAGCTTTAAAATCCAGTGGCAAAAAGAGTGCGCATAGCTGAATGACAGATGGAAATAAGGTGTGTTAAAGCAGGACAGCACATACACAGCTGCCTTCTTGTGCTGGACAGAAGTGGTGCTTGTGCTTCCCTCTGCTTCCAATGGATCTGAGATGTAAGAAAGTGCACAAGTGTATTAATTTTCTTTTCAACTCTTTCATCAAGTGAGCCAGATCCCCATGAAACAGAGCATCATTGCAAATCTTGTGATGGTTTGCTGTTAGTACTTCATCAGTAACTAGAAGGGGGGGATTGATTTAATTTACTCAAGCCTTTTACTAATTAAAACAGTTATGAACTGAAGAACCATCAGAAAAGAGCAGTTCTGTTTTAAAACCAGAGCACCAAATGCCATGTGATGGGAACGTGGCCAGTTTGCAAAGAGGGAACCAGCCACAACAGACACAGAAAGTGTCATTTTGTGTTTGTTGGCATGGAGAGGCTGTGCTCAGCAGTGTGAGTCTAGACATGGTTTCTGGGTTTATAATTGTGCCTGGAATATTTTAGTCGGGTTCAAAACTGTTCAAACTGAGTTTATGTGCAGGACCAGAATCTAATTTATGTTTGCATGCATAAAATTTGGTGTAACACTCAATAATAACTTACATTCTCCAGTGTAGGCACTGTGAGATTATGCTTCATTGTAAAGGCATAATTGCTACAAATTGGATACCTGGAGCTCTAATTGCTCTCTGTGGCTTTATATTTATCTGTTATTGTCATAGAGTGTAATTCCTGAAGTCTTCAAACCAGGTTATATTTAGGAAGCTGATTTTTATTTTAATAGGATGCTTTTTCTGTGGTGAAATGCATATGGGCTGATAATGTATTTCTTTCATAGGCTTGAGATTATTAAAATGGAAAGAACTGAGGAAAAGGGGGGGAAATAAAACCATAAAGAGTGAGATTGGGAGCAGGATATAATGGAAAAAATGGGTGAAATGGCTTTGAAGAAAATAAGGAGGGTTGTAGGAAACACTTGTCTTTTCCAGGTTGGGAATTTTGAGGTGCAGGACTCCCAAAAGGAAGGACACTAACTGCAGATAGGCTGAGGAGAGCTTTTAATGTCTATTTCTTCAGGTGTTCTACCAATCTCATAAAAACTGATAATTAATTTTTATTCTCAGTGTTCTCCTAATGACAAACTGGAAGGAGCACAAGCCATCATTTCTGATTATAGCATTGCAGTGAGCTCTCTCCTCAGTAAATTGTATAAACACAGACATCAAGTTATACATTGCCAGATGTTTTTCTTTTTATCCTGAAACGTTTTTCCCCAATCTTATGTTATTTTGCCTTTGTTTTCCAGTATAAGATCCTTGTCCAGGCAAAGAGACAATTCAGTCTTGAATTGTGTTCAAGTTGTCTGTCACCAAAATTAACTCTGAGGAGAGTTTCCTCTGCAAATTTTCATCCAACTGCAAGTGCATCCCCTGGAGTTCTTGTGAGATTTTTGAAGTACCTTTTCTGCTCAGCAATGTCTTTTCCAGTTCAAATTACTTAAAATTCAGTTACTTTTCTTTCCCTGATTCTACAA
>JBBMKD010000001.1:3716533-3765972 GCA_037834095.1 Argya squamiceps
TCTCCTAATGACAAACTGGAAGGAGCACAAGCCATCATTTCTGATTATAGCATTGCAGTGAGCTCTCTCCTCAGTAAGTTGTATAAACACAGACATCAAGTTATACATTGCCAGATGTTTTTCCTTTTATCCTGAAACATTTTTCCCCAATCTTATGTTATTTTGCCTTTGTTTTCCAGTATAAGATCCTTGTCCAGGCAAAGAGACAATTCAGTATTGAATTGTGTTCAAGTTGTCTGTCACCACAATAAACTCTGAGGAGAGTTTCCTCTGCAAACTTTCATCCAACTGCAAGTGCATCCCCTGGAGTTCTTGTATGATTTTTGAAGCACCTTTTCTGCTCAGCAATGTCTTTTCCAGTTCAAATTACTTAAAATTCAGTTACTTTTCTTTCCCTGATTCTACAAGAGACCTGAGAGTCCCTGATTATACAAGAGATATGGAAGTAGTTTTTTACACTTTTGAAACAGCCATGAATTTTTGTAGTTCTTTTACTTATTTCTTGTCTATTTCCTAACCTTTGAGCAGAAGTTATCTGCACATTGACATCCAAGAACTGCCTACACAATAGATGTGTCTATAACTGTCTTCTGCACAGGGTATGGTTGATCTTTCAATCATATGTGGCTCTTCCAGCCCAGCTTAACTCCATCATTAGTTTCTTAGAATAAAATCTGCAATGACACCCAGGACTTGTAGTCCTCCCAAGGAGAGAAGGTGCTGGGACTTGCATTTCAGCAGTTACAGATCTTCCATCCCATGAAACTGGCTTCTTTGCAGGTGATATTTCAGCTGTGGCACTGCAAAGCTGTTTCTGCCAAAGGAAAATCTAACAGGAAAGAGATGAAATAATTGGAAGTGAGGAGGCTGGTACCAGGTTTTTACTTTCTGGGCGTTCAGTAGTTTTTGGAGATGGATATGAGTCTGTTTCAGAGATCTTTGATACTTTGAAGGTGTGATTCTGAAAGTTCTTGGGCTGAAATTGGGAAGATTTTTCTTTTTTTCTTGTCAGAGTTAATCTCCATACATGTGTTTCTGCACAAGCACAGATCAAGAGTGAGAGAGCAGCAGATGAGGTGGGAGAGGGCAGAGTTAAAACACCCAAAGCAGGCCTGGTGCCTGGGCCAATATGCCATAAATGCTGCAGCTGCATCTGAATCTTGGTGTTACATCTCAAATAAGACAACTTAGTAAATGTTTTTACTATTCCTTGTTTACCTTGTTGCACCACACTGCTATATTTCACTTGTTTTAATTAAATTAGCTTCTCACTGAAATGAATTTTCCAAATCCTAATGAACACTCCCTGATTCGTGCTCTTTTTTTCAAGTGACAGATTTAACATTTGGTCCAAAAAAAAAACCCTCATAGATAAAAAGATAAAAGGCTAATTTTTTAATAGAAATGAGGCTACTTTATGTCTCTGGGAATAATTAAAAATCTGGTTGACCTATGAATATTTATAAAAGTGTTAATTAAGGGATATGTGAGTGAATCCACCTTGCTGTGTCAGACAGTCTTTAACCCTAGCAGCTCCCAGATGTTCATTGTGTCAATGTTTAGGACAAGCCACAATTCCACTGTATTTCACCAATTTGGGGAGGGTTTCCCAAGGTGGTGTTGACATCTCTGTATTGCCAGAGGGTGTAGGACAGGCTCAAATGTGCTCCTCCAAGCCAAAGTTTTGTGTCTGGGCTTTTCAGCAGTGTAGCTGTAGGGGTGATGTTATGAACCCAACCATTCCTTGAAGAAACAAAGCCCTTTTCAAAACTATATTTCTCAGTTATTCTGTTTATTGGACTTGATTCAGTATTGTGTCTGTTTTTTAAAAAAGCCCAATTACTGATACATGAGTGTAATAAGGGAGAGGCTTACTCTGTCTAGTTTGTTACATTATTAGAAAAACCCCAGAGATTTTGTGCATTATTTTTCTGAAATTTCCTTATTAATAACTTTTAAGCCTCTTAGTGAATGAAGATGCTTTTTTGCAATTTGTGTGGGCTGAGGAATTATCCTCAGACTTGCAAGAGTGCTCTGCTCCTCTCAATGTGTGTCCCACTCTCCTGCCAAAGGATGCCTGGGGGGATATTTGCAAGGCAAGAAGGGGTAGAATGAGGGAAGAGCTCTCAAAAATGAGAACTGTGGGGTTTTTTCAGTGCCAAAGCATAACATTGATTGTGTTATTCTGATATTGGAATACACCTGGAATATGTTACGTGAAAGGTGACAACTGTTCTGTATTATTGCATAAGAGTTAGTGAAGTATATGTGTCTTCCCCATTGCACTACAGTTCTGAATCAAAAGAAACTATATTAACAATAACTGAATTAAGAAAGTAATATTAGAATGCAGCATTTTTCCTTTTTGTGTGGTTTTGTTTTGGTTTTTGGGGGGCGGGTTTTGGTGGGGTTTTTTTTTTTTTTTTTTTTTAGTTTTTTGGGTTGGGTTTTTTGGGGTTTTTTGTTGTTTTTTGTTTGTTTGCTTAGGAGGGGTTTTTGTTTTGGGTTTGTTTTTTTTGGTTTTTGTTTTGGTTTTTTTGTTGTTGTTGGTTTTTTTTGGTTTGTTTTTTATTTAGGGTCCACATAACATAATTTTAAGAAAAGTTTTGACTGTGAAAGTATGCAGGACCTCTTAGAACAGTGGCAGTCTAACCCTCAGAGTACATGGCAATAATGGAAGTCAGAGATGAAGAAAGCCCTGTTAATATCACCTTGCATATCAGCAGTGGAAAAAACCTTGCTGCTTTCTGTGCCTGCAAAACCTGGATTTAAAAGAGCTCAAATAGCTCTGAGTTCTGAGCTGCCAGCACAAAAAACCAACATTAAATGTCACCTCTCCAGAGGCAGGGATTTGGCTGCAGTGTGAGGCCAGCTGTGCTGGCTCCAAAGGAGTTTGTGCCCAGCTGCTGCAGGTCAGGTGAGAGCAGCTGCCTCCCTGCCAGCTGCTCAACAGGTCCTGCAAGGTTGGATGAGCTGCTTTCAGAGACACCTGCAGCTTTCCCAGAGCAGCTGGGAAGGGCTAATGAAGGAGCTGCATTAATTAAGCAACCTCCTTCCTGTTTTCTGCCTTATGGGGTGGCCAATGAGTGATGGGGGGAGTGCTGGGAGTCGGCAGGGTTGAGGTGTGGGGTGTCCTGGGCTGGGATGTTTCCCCTCTCCTCCTTTTCCCAGTGTCTCCAAGGCTTTCCAGCAGGAGGAGGAGGTGCAGCTTCCCTTGGAGGGGGGAGTGCTGCTTGCTGAGGTAAAGACAAGCATGGGGTGATCTGGACCAGGGGGAGCTGAAAAATTTGTCTTTATGTTAAAGACCAGACCTAACAACCCCTCCAGTAGCAAATATAACTTATTTCCCTCCAGTCTTTTCCTCAAAAAACATCTATTTCTCAATTTTTGGCATTTTTTCCCTTTGTACTCGGCATTCTGTCACTTGTGCCAAAAACCTGCATATCACAAAACTTAAATTCAGGAGGTTTATTTAAATTAAAGTTGTTCTTTTAAACTGCCTTTCCTTTAGTGTTCACTGACAGAGTGTTCCCTACCATTCCAAGATAAATTGGAAGCAATAAAGGAATGCTTTGTCAAAGGAAAAAGATTTACAAGTATTTAAATTTTATTAGGTTTTATTAAGTATGGCTGGATCTGTTTTGGTAACATACCTACATATTGGAAGCCCAGACTGATGAAAAAATATTTAAGTTCGTAATCAGCTGTTTTCCCTTCAAGGGCATAAACAATTCAAAAGGATTTAAATTGATGTTTTCATATCACACTAATTGTCCCACTGTGGTCATGCTCCCAGAGGAGAATGAATCTCTGCAAGGCAAAATCCAAAGCTTTTTATTTCCATACTAAGAGGTGTTTTCCCTAGAACTTACCTTGCAATAAGCATTTTTTTCAAGTTAACAGTATTCTAAATCAGTATCTTAAAAATAGAAGTTGCAGGTATATCTTCAGCAATAACTACCTTGGGCTATTTCTTTTCAAGTTATGCTTTTGAAAGAGGGTGGGTATGGTGTGAAAATTAATTTCAAAGTAGTTACCTTATTTAGCTAAAGCCCCATTTAAAAAATAAAATTAAAATTCCCTGAGTATTCCTATAATTTGTTTCAATTGCCTATGTATTTATTTTCTAGATCAGAGAATAGTGAGCTTTTTACATTTCAGAAAAGACACTTCTGAGTATAAACTGGGATGTTAAGCTTATCTCCAGTGAAAGCAATGGGAAATAGTTTCAGGAAAGGTCTATAATGATGATCTGGTAGAGAATAAACATCTCAAACTGAGAGAAAGAGACAAACAAAAGGCAAATTAGTAGCTAATCACACTTAGTGCCGGCCAAATGTTTTGCTTTTTTAAATGTGTGTGGGTTTTTGTTCTGTCATTAGCATCAGAGCTAAACACATTTTAACAAAATTGCCTTCTTGGGGGTATTTCTGTCTGTTTGTTTGTTTTAAAGGTGTTGTTGGAAGAACAGATGACTGCATGGCAACCTAGGCCAGGATTTTTATGTAGTAATAATATTAAAAAACTAATATTAAAATATAATGAGCTGTGTGCTTCTCGTTAAGATGGAATTCATTTTTAGTGGCTTCAGTAGGTGGCTTTTCAGAGGGACTCTGATTGCTGACTTGTTGTGTTAATGGAGACAAATTAAAATGAATTGAAGGCAAAAGTCAATTTATATATAATTTGTATAATTTATATATAATATAATATAATTATATAATAATATAATACAATATACAATTTGTATAATCTTTAATTCAGAATAATCGTTGTTAATATTGAGATACCTATTTCTAAAACACCACCACACAGACTCCTTGTTTGCCAAAATAACAGGTTCATTTTTGAGAATGTGCCTTAAAATAAAAATTATTCTATTAACACTAACTTTGGGACTCTCAGCTGAAGGCATTTTTCTAAAGTGAAAAGGGTTTTTTTAAGGCATTTTGAACTGAGTTTAAGAATAGTGTCATTGAATTTGTTTCTGCAAAAAGCTGTGCTTCTATTGCAGTAAATATAATGGGAGTAGGTTATAATGCTTTCAAATTATGTTTATTCTTTTATAAACTACTTCCCCTCATAATTCTGTTGGGCAACTCATGAAATATCTTCCCACATCTGTGTCTTTTATGTTTGTTTATGAAAAGTTTTTGTCCAGCTTCATTGTTCAGGAGTTGTCATTAAGGAATCCAAACTCAGGGTTGTGCCTGTGAAAAACTGTCACAAATGTATTTTCTCCATAGAATGTAGCCATTTATGTTAAAGATGTGAAATATCTGAGCTGTCATTTACACTTAGTAATAAAATTGCATTTACTGGTATATTTTCAATGATCCCAGGCAGTTTGGAAGCTCAGTTATGAAAATTATCTCTAAAATTCAGTGAGTATCTAAAAGGTTGTTTTGATTCTCCTAAGTTTAGACAGAGAACTGGATATTGTTCCTCTAGATTAAATCAATTCTGATGGCCAGCCTTGTGTTACTAATTTTCTTTAAAACATGCAGTATTTTTGTACATGGGATGGTGAATTTTCTCTAAACTCTAAATTTAGCACATCTCAGACTATCAGAATTATTAGAATTTTTGTTTGTTTGGAGTATTTTTTAATCTGCTTTTGAGATAAGCATTTTCCCAGATGGGCAGAATGAGGGAGAGCCCCCATTTCCAGCATTTCTCATCCCCTGGGTAATAACAACAGGGGCTTTCTTCTCCTTTTGGCTGCAAGCTGAGCTGCACCTTGATTAAACAGGGAAATGAAACCACTACAATTACAGAATTATTGACATGGCCAAAGTCCCTGCCAGCCACAGGAACCCCAGAGTTCATTTCCAGCCTGGTTTTGTAACCCTGATTTCCAGCTGCCCTTCACAGGGTGTCCACACTGGGAGAGGCTGAAGGAGGTGCAGGTCCCTCAGCCAGTTTCTGGAGAGGTTAAAGGACTTTGGAGCTGTCTTTGCCAGTATTTCCACTATTTTTCTGTTTAAAAAAAGTAAAGAAATCCTTCCCCAGTGAAACTCTTTGAAATGGAGAGCTCAAGGTTGCCCTGGACTGCAGCAGCTGCTCGTTTTGTGTCACTTGGTGCCTTCTCAGCACGGTGGAATTAGGTGAGCTTTAAGCTCCTGCAGCCTTAAATCAAGAACCTGAGCTGTTTCCTCTTTTCTCCCTGGAGTAATAAAATGGCTTTAAAATTCTGTGGGCTTTTTGTCCCTGAAGATTGCATCTCTATTAGTTTAAAAGTTCCAAGTTACAGTCCATGTGGGTAAATAATGTGTTCTTACTTATGAATACAAAAACCACGTGAAACTTTCCTAAGTTGACCAATTTTTTTTTTAAATTTTTTTTTAGCTTAGCATTTTATTTTAAAGAGTAGGAGGTTTTTTTATCCAAGAAAAAGCCACCCTTTTCTATTACTGAGATTTGCAAAAGATTAATCTCTCAGTGCCAATTGTATTAGAGAAATATTTTATTAGTTGTTTATCAGATGAAACTCTTGGAGCATTAAAACTTTCCTCCTGCTTCATGCTCTTTAGCTTTGAGGGGGAGAAAGTAGTTTAGGAGTCATTAGAATTTTCAGACTACTTTGTTTTATTCACATAATGAAATATTTTTAATTTAAAGTAAGAAATAAGACCCTTGGGCAGAAATCAGCAGCCATCCCTTCACATGTAGATGAAAAACCAATCTTTCCTACCTTTTTACTTCTCTTAAGTCAGAAAAAACTTCCAGAAGTTTCTCAACCCTATAGATCATAACGTATTAGTGGTTTGCAGAAGTATTAGAAAGAAAGAAAAAGATTAATAATGTGGCAATTAAGATAAAAAATTAGCAATTGCTTCTTTGACAAGGATGGAAATGGTAACTGTGAAACAAAATTTAGCTCTGTGCTGTAGTTTGTTCCTGAGGATTTTAATGCCCTCTGTTTTTTCGTCATTGTTGTTTTTAATGTTTAGGTGATCTGCTTAAACATTGTTTAATTACATCCCTCTGCAGGTTCTCCTGGGTACAGCTTGTCTGATAATCAGTATGAATCCTGCACTGAGATGGAAATAACTTACTTTTTTCATTCTGTTTTTCTATGGCTGAGATGAGGGTTTGTTTCTTAAAAGAAAATAGCGAACTGATTGATGAGGAGACCCTAAATTTGAAATCTGGAAAGCAGGGAACAGATTGCAAATCAAACAGCATTTTCTCTTTCGGTGGAAAAGAGTAACAGAAGGATTTTCAGTTGGAGAAAATCATATGAGTAATGTAAGCAGGATCTGAAACTGCCTGCTATTTAAAACAGAGAGAAAATTGCAAGTGCAGTTGGCAGCATTATTCCAGAAAGAAGGCCTGAAGAGGCAGATGGATAATGGTTATATATCATGATATATCAGCTACAAAACAGACCAGTGGTTTGGGATTTGGTTTTCTTTTGTTTTGGGTTTTTTGGGTTTTTTTGTCAGATTTGGGTTTTTTTGTTTTTTTTTTCTCTGCATCTCTACTTTTTACATTTCAGAAAACCTTAAAACCTTTGTCCTTAAAAACTAATTCAGTCTTATTCAGCAAATGGGTCAGCATTTCCTGTATAAATAATTTGTTCATTAACAAAAGGTTTAGCTTTGAAGTGCTTGAAATGGAACCTCGGGTAGAATTTTTTGAGTAAGGTTTGATGCCTAGTAGATGACCAGGAATGGAGAATGATGGAGATTTGCTTTTCCAGTGTGTTTTGAATCAAGTAGGGTACTAAGGAAAGCCATTTCCCAAAAGCTTGCTATGAGCAATGCTGTTATGGTCCTAAAAACAAATATTTTCCTGGTTTTTCCCTGTTTCTTCTTTTCTGAGAGGGCTGGTTCATTTCCAGCAGCTGTGTGAGTAAAACAATGTGGGATCCCAGCTCTTCCACAGTCGTGTGACTGGCTGGAAAAATGGAAAATGGGAGGAAGGAGCTGTAACTCCTCTGAATTGTAGAGAAATTGTTACTGAACACTGAGGTGGAAATAAACAACACTATGAGTTAATTGCCTGTAAAAGTTCATATTTTTAAATATTATGTCAGGGATTTATTTAAGCATGTATGTCCATATATTCTAAATATGCACACATAGCTAAAAGCAATAATAGTCAAAGCTATAAAGGAAAAAGTAAATTGTGGTTTTATTTCTGGTGCTGTATTTCAGCCCTGAGAGGATTTAACGATTAAAATTACAAATAATTGGTGCATTACTGTTATAAAATAAATGTAAGTCATAATTTGACATGCAGCTCCTGAAGAAACTGGAGGATCTTGGATTATTAACATATTTTTACTTTCCTAAGCAGATCATTATCTCATGGTATTGACCAACTAATTTTTCAGGGCTTAGCTTTCCCTGTTTGTTTTAGCAGTAACTCTGATGCACACAATTTGGCTTCCATCTCCTAAAGAGAGTGTAGTTTGATACAAATGGCCCTTAAAATTCAGTGTTTTCCCTAAAGAGGGAGAGATCCCTTTACTTGTCCCACAAAGGCAGTTTTAGAGCCTTTTTATCTAACGTTTATATAAACGTTATCTAATGTTTATGTAACGTTGAGGACCATCAACACTGTTACTGGGGTCTGTGAGATGTTAGGACTCTTGAAAAATCAACTTAACAATGTAGAACTGTGACATCCAGGAGCTGCTTAAGGGTGTGCCAAATTTTATTTTAAATCCGAATTTGTCTATTTAATTTATTTAAGTATATATAAATTAAGTCCTTTATGAATAGACATCTAAAATATTTCTATATGTAGTAAATCTGAGTTAATCTCTCATTTCCTGCTGTGCTTGAAGCACCCACCTTTAGGTTCTTAACTTCTTTTTATGCTAAATGCAGATACTTTCTTACAGTATATGTACACCACACCAAGCTCCTGTAACATTGTCTAAATATACAGATGGGTGGCAATAACAAGTTATGTAAGGATTAAATGTAAATTGAATAATAATAAAGACACGTTTGTAGAGGATGAGTTCATCACTGTCCTTTAAAAAAGCTTTTTTTTTCTATTAGTGGCAATTTCCATTTTCATTTAGGATATTTTTGGCAAAAGGAACAGGCAAGGATAGGCAGGTTCTTGTTTTACACTGTGAGAGGAGTTACTGTACCCAGAAATTTGTAATACATTGTGATGTATGAATGTATATTTAGTGTTATTCCAGGATACTCAGTCCTGGTTTGGGTGTCAGACAAATCCTTTTTAGGTAGTTTTTGATGCTGTAGGTGAGGTTGTGTGTGTACAGACATAATTGGAACAGGGATCTTTGGAAAGCAGGGCAGCTCCTCTCTTGCTGATTGTCCTGATTCAGTCAGGCCAGCAAATATTTTTGGGGTTTTTTTTTAATACAAAGTAGGTGCATTTAGTGGGCTTTAGAATCACTCCTGACTAATGGTAGCAATATATTCCAAGTGAAGTGTGCAAGTGAGCATAGTGGCAGGTTGTTTTTCTTCTGTAGTTGCTGAACAACTGCATTAGATTAAAAAAAAAGAACAAACTCTGCAGTAGCAGCCCAGGATATTTGCAGGTCTTTACTGTTGGATGAAGCAAAAAGTGTTTCCTCTTTCCATGCTCAATATTGGAAAGGTGAACACTGAAGGACAGTGAAATAATTACTGAGGAAAGAATGCAAACCATTTTGAGATAATAAGGTTTTTATAATTAATTCATTTCATTGCTGCACTTTTCTACTTATGGCTAGTGACCCATCAGAGGTGCCTTCACACTTCCAGTCAGCTTTGTAGCCATTGCTGTTAGGAATTAGCTAAAATATTGGAGCCTATTGCACAGAATTCCAGCTCTCCTTCACTCTCAGGCCAATTACTGCAGTAGATCAGCAGTCTGAAACATCCATTTGACCACTTTGCTTATATCTAGTGAATATGTGAATATGTATTTATATAAGAAAAAAATAAGTAATGTAGGAGCTCATATTTGGGGAACTATGAATACATAACAGCAATTGGAGTTTCATGCCAGTAGGGCTGGATGGGGATTTTTCAAAAAGCCTTTTTAAAAAGTCACTTTCTGCTGTCTTCCCTTCTTCTGTCCTGTCCAGTATGGTTATTTTTAAAGCCTCTGAAATCCATGTCAGAAGCAGATAGTGGGGTGTTGCTTTGGTGGAAAGCACCAAGTGCCTTTTGGGGTTTTCCAGACACAGCAGCCAAGGGGGAGGGAGGTGATCAGCACCAGTGGGGCCAGTAGGAGTGGATTTGGCTGGGGTA
The DNA here is from genome assembly GCA_037834095.1 of Argya squamiceps. Taxonomy (NCBI): domain Eukaryota; kingdom Metazoa; phylum Chordata; class Aves; order Passeriformes; family Leiothrichidae; genus Argya; species Argya squamiceps. The sequence continues at coordinate 3,726,760 of JBBMKD010000001.1, forward strand.
GAGAAGGGTAAAGTTTAAAAATGGACAGAAAGCATGTTGGAGCTAATAGGAAGTGATCTGAGGGAAGAAAATATGGAAGTCTTAAGGAGAAGTTTTGCTTTGGGAGCATGAGGCCTCTGAGCACTCAGATCTGCAAGGAGGAGGAGGTTTGAGCATAAGGGGGGGATGGAGAAGTTTGGGGAAGAAAACCTTTGTGAAATGCACCCTTGGGGGTACTGAACAAATACCAGGGAACTCAGTGGCAGAAAATGCTGTAGGATTTCAGCTGTGAGTGAAGGACTGGAGGGTTAGTGGGGACAGCCTAACTCTGGCATGTCTGAGTTGGTTTTGAGGCAAGAACTCAGACAATACCATCAATACCAGATTTTGGCACCCCTTAAAAAAAATCAAAAAAAAAAAAGCAACATAAATGTTGTAGCCTTACTAAATGTGTCCTTATTTTGACACAAGGCTGCTGTGGGGTTTTTTTCCTGCTTCATGCACCAGTCAAGCTTTTAGGGCAATTCCAGCTCTGTGGAGGTGCAAGAACAGGAGATGGTACTGCTGCAGAGTGATTGTGCCAATAAAGCTGAAACTTTTCTCATTCAGCAGAGTTGCCTTTGTAGCAGCACGTGTGGAGGAGAGAACAGGCAATTTGGATTTCCTTGATGATTCTTGGCAGGTTCTAACCACAAAATCAGCTCTTGTTTCCCTTCTGCTGCCTTCTTAGGTTCTTACATAAATCTTTACTCACTTCAGTTCCTTTTGTGTTGTAAAATTCCTCCCAAAGATGAGGCTGCTCTTCCATAGACTGTTCCAGACTTCCCTAACTGAACCTTCCCCCACACAGTTGGCAAATCTGGCTCTATAGGTCTTGTCAATTAGTTTCCATTAACTTTATTTTTGATATCTTTACTGTACTTCTCTTCACACCAGGTTTATCTCTTCCTTTCTACACACAGGCAGCTTTTCTCTCTCCTTTTGAAGATGTTCACTCTTTCCTGCTTCACACAACCACAGACAGTGCCTTTCAACTTGATTTGCTGTTTTACTCAGCTGCTAGTTTTTTTGTTGTCATACAGCACTAAACAGTCTATTTCCCGTGCTTTCCCTTCTCTCAAAAGAAATTTTCTGTATCTACTCCTGTTTTGTTACTGATTTTGCAATAGCCATTATAAGATTAGTAAGCAGCTAAATTTTTGGCTATAAAAGGATAAAACTCAAACTTTCTGAATTTAAATAATGAAAATGGATTTTGTTCTCCATTATGCTTTACAATTTGTGAAAACATTAATATTGGTTCTAACAGGGTAACATCTTTCTGGTCCCTGAAGCAGCAACCTGAATCTGAACCATTTGAGGTCATTTAATGTGCCCTGTATTGCTCCAAAAGCTCTCTAAGAATGGGGATTTTGTATCTTTATCTTTACAAGCCACTACAGTGTGGCTTTCTAAAATAATAATGAATAATCACAAAATCCTACATTTTTATTTGCAATAAATATTCCAAGGACTCCTGGGTATTTTTCATCCCTGCTTCATTACACTGTCAAAATAGCAGCATATGTTTTTTTTTACAGCCGACAAAGCAATACTTCAAAGCGTCAAGATGTTATTTTTCAAGATGCAGAAAATAAACCCCTCAAGTTGCCATTGACTAAATAGCTGCAATCACAAAAATAGTGACAGCCTGGTTTCCACACTGAGAGGCAATTGTTACTTGCCATTTGTATTTATACATTTATAAACAGAAAGCAAGACTCAATTTTGATATTTAGGCAGAACTCTTTGCAGGCTTGCTTAAAAAAAAGAAAAAAGTAGTGTTCAGTTTGTACTTCAGTGATAAAGTAAAAAACATTTTCATTGTTATCAATTGTAGTAGGAACATAAAATATCTGAAGCCATTCCTGTCGTTTTAGGTGCTGAGTTGTGTAAACTGCCTTGAAGTGCAACCCTGGAAGTGGAAATGAATTAAGCTGAAAGGTCCATGTTTGAATGGACATTTTATACAGTTTATCAGGTTATAGAAACAAAATTACTTTGACCTTAAGAATAAAATAAGTGGCCTTCATGAGATCCACTGATATTCTTTTGATTAGGACAAGAAGCTGTGTTACGATGCTGCATTCACTGGGTCAGAACAACCTAAACCTACTTTAGTGTTCATTGCCTTTGTCTCAATTTTACTGCATTTTCTCCTATGTTAACACTTAGCTGTAAAATAATGTTCCTGCCCCTCAGTGTGCTTTTCATAAAATGGTATTGACTGATAAATGCTAATTCCAGAAAATGATTTAGTCCTGATTGTAGACAGTGTCATTTATTGAATCATCATCACTTTCTGCAGAATCAGGTCATCCTTGAATTACTCTGGCACTGGGCATTAATTATATTTAAAAGTCATTGTGACAAGGAAGTAACTTTGGTTTGAATCTATCCAGTAGAATACTTTCTGACTTTTTCTGAAGTTTTGACTGAATAATCAATGAAGTGACTCTTAGTTGTCCCTCTTTATTTTTATTAGTTTTGATACAAGCTTAATTCCAATTATGCTTTCTGAAGCATAAAACCTAAATATGAAGGTAAAGATTCTTTTAAAGATAGATGATATAGATTTTCTTTTAGGATGACAAAGACAAAAGCATACACCAAGATTGTGAAGTTGATTCTGATAATGATTTAGATCCATGTCATCACTTAGCATAAATCAGACTTCCTCATAAGTACAAGAGACTCATCCAATTCTTTACTTCTCCATTTTTGTTCCTGACAATTTAACTGTGCTAGGAGCACATTCACTCCTTCTGGTAAGAATTTCATAATATATTTCAACATTACAACTGACAGTTTAGTAGAATGAAGTTGGAACATTTCTTGCCAATAATTGTGCCGGTGTTTGAATCCAAAATTGAATTAATGAATAAAAACATGGCAGTAGGAAACTATCTGTGTCTTTTCACTGCTCAACACTTTGATTCACTTGGAGCTTGATTGCTGCCTCACTAAAATAGACATGGGTTAGTTTTTTTTTTCCTCAGACTACTCTGTGACATGAGATGAAGTTAGGCAAACTGCATTCAAACTGTGTTTTCTTTAGTCATTTCCCACAAAGTCAGGGATCTGTAGATGGCTGACACAAGAATGGGAGCTTTCCTTGCACAGTGAATGGCCCAGCAAGAGCAGCACCCACTGCTTTGGGGTTTCCCCCAGCACTTTCTGTCATTTCTGCCTTTCTCTGCCCTGGGGTTCAAATCTCTGCACTCTGCTGTGCTCAGCTGTGCATCCAAACTTCAGCTTTCTTTGGAAGACTGGGTTAGTCTTGTGAGGGCTGTTCAGACTTCTGCTTAGTGTGAAAGCATAACTCTCACCATGCCTGAGCACATCTCTTGAAAACTTCTCATTGATTTTTGGATTCTACCCTCTAGGAGACAAAGGTTTTAAAGTCATTTCAGGTGAAGGAATATGTCTTAATGGGTGAAGATGTGATAACAATGGATTAATCAAATTGTTGTATAATGGCTGTTTTCTTGTCTTGCTTTTTTCTTTCTTACTTATTGGAAGATTTGATGCATCTTCTTTGGATTCCTCCCTATTTACCAGCCTCCCACACTGTGATGACTGAACAAAAGGAAGGGCAGAACAGTTTATGTACTTTGAAACTATACTGCTGTTCCAGGCAGCTTTGTTTTGAATTAACACTGTTTTATCTGAAGACCATTCCTCAGAAACTTCATTGTACTGAAACAGAAAGGGAACCCTAAAATCATTGGAAGTGGGAAAATGTCAATTACATGTAAAAGGGAAAACTAAGCTTTATTATTAGTCAGATTCTTCTCTGGTTGCACAACCCTCAACCAAAATAAACTGAGAACAAACAAGGAAGTTCCCATGTTCTTCTTGAGCACTTCTAATCAATGAATCTTGTCCATGAGTTGAAAGCAACTCTTAAGAGAATGTTGTTATAGCAAAAGGCAACAGGAAATAATGTGGAATTATATTTATGGGTAAACAGGCACCTTGTGGGTTATTACATCTGAATATTGAGCAGATGCATCACATTTTAACACTGCAGTAAATGTTCCATTGCTTTTAGGCAACAGCTCTTAAAATCTTCCAAATGTACTCATTACACAGGGAGACAGTGGAATTCTTCTGAAGGATGGGGTATTTTCTTAATTATGATGTTAATATGAAATCAACTAACCCATGTGTTAGCTGGGCTACAGTAGAATGCTACTGCAAAATAGAACAGTGCAGGAATAATATACAGTATTTTTTTAAGAATATGTAGCAAACTTTTTGAAATCCATTCATATACCTGTTGTATTAGAAAATCAATTTGAGTTGTTTCTAATCAGGTTGTTCTGAGCTGCTAAATTCAGAGACTTCAGCAGATTTTTCATACCATTAGATAACTCTGTCAGGATTCTTTATGGCTTTGATCAATATTCTGAGACTGATGTTCAGAGATGTGAATACATTAAAGTTTAGTTTGTAACATCTGCATTATAGTATTATTAGAATAACATCAACAATTCTATTCTCTCGCATACATTATTTTTTCTTTCAGCTTTATCAATTTCCATCAGCCTAAAATGTGTAGTGTCATTTGAATTTCATCATATTTTAAAATAAAAAACCTCACAGTCAAAAATGAAGTGAAAATCACAAAGCTCATGTACAACCTGCAGACTAAGAATAGCTTTTTGATTAAAGTTAGATGATCTCGTCGTCAGGTTGTAAAACATTTTACTGCTTTTTGTAATTTATGTGACTGAAGCGTTCCATATTAGCAGCAGCATGTTTGTTTTGTGCTGAAGATTCCTGAGAGTATTTTTAGTGCTCTAATATTGTTGATGTTAAGCAGATTATATATCCATTACATCTATCACTCCTTTTCTAGCTGCATGGCAAGGATTAAACTTCACTTTTTATGTGCAGATAATAAATAAAGCAATTTGTGAGTGTTCAGAGTTCCTCCTTGCTCTAAAAGTGTGATGCCTGCATGTTATTTATTTTCTGTTCTGATGGGTTTGCAGACTGGAATTCAGCTAAAATATAATAAGCATGTCCATCTGCATTTTAAAGGGTGTTACTAAATCAAATTGCTGTGAAAGAAAAATCAGGGGCAATCCTGATTTCTGGCACACTCTTTGAGGCTGTTCTGCACAGAATATGGAATGTAAAGAAAGCAGTGTTTATTACTGTGAGGACTGAAGGGCAAGAGGGTTCATCTTACAAAGCAGAAACATATTTTGATTGTTTATGGTCTTTCTTAATTTGATTTAAAAGACTCCTTTTCATGTTCTGTCAGGAAGTTGATAAATCCCTAAGTGATCACTGTGTTTTTTGAAGAGGTTGTTGCTCCTGAGTGCAGAGGTCAGTGGCAAATTTCACATGTGAAGGATCCATTTAAACCCCAGGAATTCTCAAAAGAGGTGAAAATTTCTTGTCTTTTCCAAGGCCTCTAATGGGTGGTCCCCTCCCCTGATATTCTACTGACAGCTTTAGGGAGACCTCTCTTATACCTAAACCACATCTTCTAAAAAGTCTCCTAAAATTCATGGTAGTGTTCTGAAAAACAAGATTTGTGTGTCTGCTTGCAGTAAGTTCAGTGCCTGCCCACCAATTAGGTAAAAAGGTTTTTAGATGCCTTTAAAAAACAGTCCACCTTTAAAAAATAGTCAGATGGAACAAAGAGTAGCTTTAATCAACAAGGACTTAATCAAACTAAAGCTGGAACTGTGAAAATCAATACTGAGCATTTTAAGAGAGAGAGGAAGAGTTATTTATCCAGGAAATGCTACTATTAGTGTTTTTTCAGACTACAAGTGACTAATAAAAAGCTGTCATTAAATAAAAACCTAATACTTGGAAGGGTCTGTTTAGGAAAAAATAGGGAATTTGTTTGCAGGAAGAAACCTAAGCCTTAAACTTCTTCCATTTTTTTCTGGTGGATGACTGTTTTGGCTGTTCTGGAAACATGCTTGTGACAGCTCTTAGCACTTTTTTTTTTCTTTTTTTTTTTTTGTGAGAACCTAAATCTTTATTACACATTCATTTTTTTAAAAGCCATTTTAGTGAAAAATAGTTTTTATCTATAGTAATACTTTACTTACTTGAATTTTACATTACTGAGCATGTCTTTTCTTAGTATATGGGTCACAATATTTCACTTAATAAGAAAATAGTCATTGCCCTGCTGACTCAGACAACTTCAGCCACTCCAGCCTCCTTTCTTGGATAAAGCCAATACCAAACATTTCAGAGGGAAGTTAAGGTTCTCCACAGATGTGGTATCATCAGCCAGAGTAGCTGCTATCTGGATATCTAATAAGTATATTGCTGTGAGCTTTGTGAACATGAAATTATATATATTTTATATATATATATATCTCTCAACACTTTTCTTATAATTTATTCTGAAAATTCTTGATATAAAGATACTATTTTCTTAAAGTGTGACTAATGTAGTTATTTTGGCTCTTACAGCAACAAGCATGATTTTTGCCACATGATTTTTGGAAAGAAGGCATCTCACTTTTTATATTCACTTCATGTCCAGTACCCACTGACTGTGACTGGGTTACAAAATAAAAAGAAATTAAATCTCTAAGATCTCTCACCCCTTAGTGTTCCTTACCTCATTAATTTTTATCATGCCTTTACTGTGGTCTCCTGTGTTGCCTTGAACACTGCACAAAATTTTGATGGAGTAACTAGAGCAGTGCATTTCACTGTGGCATATATCAAATAGATTAAAGGTTGTCTAAGCTGTGGAAGAAGCAGTTGTATTTGGGGAATCAAGGTTGAAGGCTCATGAAGGGCAGTTCTTGTCAGGAAAAGGATGCAGAGTGGAGTTTCCATGCTGCTCAGTGACTTGTCAGGAATGTTGGGCTGGAGAAAATAGGATGTGTTTAAACAACAGCCAATGTGGGGTCAGGTATCCCCTTTGAAAGGGTTGGAGGCTCTAAATAAATGTTTGCAGAGGCTCCCAGGGAGCAAGGAGTGATTCTGATAAGTTTACACTGTGACATTAATGAGGAATTCCTTTGATTCCATTTTCAGTCCAAATTCAGTCTAGAACTTCACGTCTATTTGTAACTCATCCAAGACATAAAGCATTTGCTTTTTGCATTTTTGGCACATCTTATTGTCTATTTTTATACAGAACAGCAGTAAATCCCATTGTTATTTTATATATACACAAATGTATATTCTTCCCTTTCAGTGCACTGTGGGTGTAAAAGCTTCTACAGCAGTGGTGAACTGTAAAAAGCTAAATACAGGTTATCTTTTAGAAGGTAATCAGTTTTTTTGAATTAAATATCTCATAGTATTCAGAATTTCAACTTTTCAAATGAAAATAATTTCTGGAAAAGTTGTTGCTGGTTTTGCAGTTTCACAGCACACATCATCATGAGAAGTTTTTGTCTGTAACATGCAGAAAGAAAAGGAGCAAATCTGTTTGAAGCAGGCAGTTGGCATATGGGTTTTGTGCAGTTTCTGGGGTGTAGAAATTAAGATCACAGTAAAATTGCCAAAAAGCACACCAGTCCAATTTTTAAAGTTCCTTTGATGTGCATATATATCTTCCCAAAAATCTTCAGGAAGCACTTACTGAGTAGCCAGATTTTCAGAAGTACAGATTGATGCTTGACACAATTTTCAGGAGCACCAGGAGGAGCTGAACTTTCTCTGAAACCTGTGGGTTTATACTTTCAGTCCATGCTGCTGCTGCATTTTCCCTGCTCAGAATTTTCCAGGCTAATTATTACAGCAGCCTGTTCTTTCTTCCCATCTGTGTGTTTTACCTCTGAGCAGCTGAAAAGATCAGGGCTGTGCAGGCACACTCCTGAGCTGGTTATTGACAAAAAAACCCAGGTATGTTACAAGGAGTAAATCCCATTATTGAGATAATTACAAGATGTTTATGAAACACTTTGGAGATGTTGTAGTTGGGAGGACAAGGTCATTTGGCTGCAGAAAGGAGAATGAAGCCAATTGCCCTGGAGCTCAGAGCTGGACATATTGGCCAGAATATTTTGTAGCAAGAGACAGGTCACAGAAAAATATTTTTCCTGATGACACCCTTTAAGAATACATACACACCAATAAGGATTTGTCTGTTTAACAAATGAGTGGGAATAAACATGCCACAAACCTGATCATTTTTAATCAAGACTCGAATCAGAGGGAAAGAAAATCTCTTCTGAACTCATTTTTAACATCACCAGGCTTCTCTGCATTTTTGTAAGCCACAGGTTGTGATGGCAAAATTTGCATCCATACCAAAGTATCAACACAGAGCCTGTACTAGCACGAATTTTAAAATAAGTCTCAGCTCCATGGATTTGTGGGGGGGAAAAAAAAGCCAATTATAAATATACTTTCCTTTTGCTTGGTTTCCTTCAGCATTTAGATTAACTCCTGCAAACAGCAAAGCAGATACAGGGCTCATTACAGCCATAGTATCATCACAACTGATCTTTTAAATGAGTAAAAGTGAGAAAATTGTTTACTAAAAAAATTAAGATGTCTGTCTTAAGCATCCTGTTGCATCTAAAATCTATACTAAACCCAAAATCTTCTATTTGAAGCCTACATCTACCACATTTTCACGTTCCCTGCTACTTTTCTCTGGCTTGTTTAGCCAATGAGTTGACTTAGGGGACCAAAGCTAATAGAAAAATCAGTGGAAGGGCTCCCTTTGCCTTCCAATGGGCTTGAGATGAGTTCTGTGTTGTAAACCTGGTGCTCACAGCCCCAGGGCACTAATTCTGGGCAAGTTTTATAGCTGGAGGAAGGGCTTACCTTCATTCTCTGCACACTCTGACTAGAAATTCCTGCTGCTCCCTGGGCTGTGCCAGACACAGCTCAAGGGGACTGAGCTTCCCTTAGAGCAGAATATCCCTGTGGCTCCCTGGATTCTTTAGGTGTCTGAAAATACTGCTGGATTTCAATGGTTCAGGCAGCCTGGAGATCTTTTCCTGTTCCTTTCTGACCGTGTTTGGGGATGGGTTGATGTGAATTTGTATATAATGCATTTATGAGTCTGGTTTTGCTCATTGCATTGCTGGATAATTGCAGCTCTCATTTACAGTTTCGTGGGGAGTGAGTGTATGGGGTACAGCAAATCTTCCCCTTTAATATGTACAGAGGAGACCAATAAAGCCCTTGGATGTGCTGTTAGGTTTGTGTAACTAGAAATGTTATGTGTACAAAGTGTTCTGGATACTTAGGTTTGTTACTTTGGCAGTCACAGTTTGCTTAGTGATATTTCAGAGAGTGTAAAATCAGTGAGAAACCTTCCATTTATGTTGGCTTTCCTATTGAAGAGCATAACTTGTTAACAAGTTGTTTGTTTTTTCTTCTGGCTGGCTGTGGCATTTGATTTCATCTGAGAATGACAGAAAATCTGGCTATATTTTATATAAAAACTTGATTTTTTTTCCTGCTTACTGAATTTGTAGTCTTAATTATGTGCATTTTTTATCACAATGCAGGATCCTATTAATTATGCATTAGGTATATTTATTATTGAATTTAAATTTATATCAATATATGGGAAAAAAACTTTTATAGACAATAAAGATGTCTAGTTAATTGGAGTTTAATTTATATCAAGCAAAAAGACCCTCTGAGGCTCATTATCTGCACTTACAGATATACAGAAGGCAAGCTTTGACAGATTATATTGTCACTAATAGCCAGTTGTTCTTGTTATAATCAAAAATATAAGCAGGATAAATATTTTTTAATTGATCCTATTAAGTCACATTTCACCAGACCATAGTGCTGTGAAGATTATAAGATTTTAAGATTATTCCTCACTGATATCCATGTATACCTTGGAGGAAGCTGATTCTGGTGAAAAGCAAATTCAGGAGAGCAAAATGCCCATCTGGCTCTCCAGGTCACTGGTGTCACCAAGAGCTGCTGTCCCCTCTGTCTCAGCTCTGCTCTGTCCTCCCCCCACCTTCTCTGGGAGAAATGGAGAGCACTGGGGGATGCCCTTCTCTCTTGGATATTCTGTGAAATGAAAACAAGCAGCTCAGTGGTTTCCATCTGTTTGCTGGAACTAAAATAGGAGAGTTTGGATTTCTGGGTGGCATCCTGATGTTTGTGGATAAGGAGGTGCACATGTAGGTGCACGTTCCTTTTTCCCTTATTCCATTCCCTGGTCTGCTGACTGGATCTCTCCAGCACCTGCCACCATCCTGCCCTCCCAACTCTTCATTCCCAAGCCCTGTCTCCATCCAGGGGGTCCCAGTGCCCATCTCCCATCTCAGGTTGTGTTGTTTGAGTGCAGATCCCTCTTTGCACACTCCAGCAGTTCTCCTCCTCTGTCCCTTCCTTACACATAAACCCTCCATCTCCTGTTTCTGCATTTCTATTCCACTGGCTCCCAGCCACAGGCAAATTGTTATTCTGCCACATTCTCCTCCACTTTCCTGATTTGTTTGTTTTGTCTTTGCCCTTTGAGCCCTAACTGTGCCCTCTCTACTTCAGCTGTGCCTTGGATCTGAGTCCACCCAGCTCCACAAATATCCTGGGTGGGATTTTCTGAGCCCTTGCTCTTATTTCAGATGTTTGTCACAACTGTGGCCGGGTGCAGCCAGCACAAGGAGGAGGATCCAGCTTTGGGGTTGAACCCCTGGCCTGGCTCGTGTTGATGCCTTCCCTGGGGATGGTACCTGTGGTGACTCATGCACAGGAGCTGTGTAGGTCAGAAAAATTCAAATTGCACTTCACAGTGCCCTTATTCCAGTCCAGCTGTGTGTCTGCCTAGAGCCATGGCCTGTCTCATCAGCCACATGCTCCTATCCCAGCTTCACAGCCACCTGGAGCAGTAATTTGGCAACCACACAGCAAACGAGATCAGTCCTGACATTTGCTGACACAAAATGAACCTGTCACACCCCAGAGTTTTTCTCTTAACTCTTCAGGCTGATCCAACTCACTGTGTACTCATAACTGAATCTCACACAAGGAAGGAGGCTGCTGCAAGTGGCCAGGTTGAGAGAGGAAAGGAAATGAAAGAAACACAAGGACTTTCCCTCTTTGGCAGCATCCACCTTGCAAATCTGCTCTGCAGGCGTTTGGAGTGGCTGCAGATGCCCTGAATAGGATTGTTCTACATCCACGTGCAACATCTTTTTCTTCCAGAAAATCCAAAATTTTCTAGCACTTTGCTTGTGCCATTAGAATCACTTGGCAAGAAAAAAAGCAACCAAACAACAGCTTGTGGTTTTAAGCTATTTTTTTTCTTCTTTTTCTGCTTTCCAGTGTTTTAGATATTATTTGGTTTTTCATCAAACTGAGCAATCCTGTTTCTGTCTGGGAAGGACCAGGATCCTTTGCTCAGGATGTCTTACAACACCTGCTTAACTCTTCCTGTTTCTTCTCCACTTTCCCAGGTTTTTTACCTTTTTTTTTTTCATAATAAATTAAGTCAGCAACATAAGTTCTTGCAATTTGTCATTTTGTGAACTTTTTTTCTCATTCGTTAGTTCAGTGCCTTGGGCATGGAGATTGTACTCAAAAGAAAACAAATGATCCCTGTAATTGCTTTGCACACACACAAACACACAGAAAATGCTGAAGGGTGTTGAGGGCAGGGTTTTATCTAGGTAATCATAACCTGAAATTGATGCCATGACATGGAAAAGAGACAGATAAGGAGGAATGAAATTAGTACTTATTCAGGGTAGCTCATCCTTATCATCATTCTGCACACTTCATTATGAGCTATAGATCTGAAAAATGCTTTTCAAACTACATTTTCTAATGTTCTAAAACACACTTTATCATCAGTTCCTCTTCTGACTTGTACAGGAGGATAAATGAAAGAAGTGGTTCTGCCAGGTTTTTTTTTCCCTAAGGCAATTAGAAAAAATATACATTTCAGATTTGAAATTTTGTGATCAGTGTAGTAGAGTCCTCTCAGCCTTATGGTGCTGCAGCTCTGTAATGGATAGCACTGAGCATCAAAGAACATGTATTTACTTAAGTGGGTTTTCAGGGGTGAGCAAAGAAGTTTGGCTACTGAAAGATTTTCTCCTAGCACATGTAATGCAGGAAAAGGCAAAATAACAAAATGAGATCTTTACTTATTTTGGCAGCTGCAAATTTTCAACCATCCATACTGGTGTGATTACTGAGATCACAGAATTGAAGCATGGTTTAGTTTGGGAGGGACCATAAAGATCATCCTGTTCCCATGGGCAGAGACACTTTTTGCCAGACCAGGTTGCTCAGAGCTCCAGCCAGCCTGGCCTTGAGCACCTCCAGAGATGCCCAGGAGTGGCAGTTTTGGGATGAGGGCTCAGTGGTGTGGCAGCCCAGGGCAGAGCCAGCTGTGTGGAGTGTGGGGGACACAGAGCACTGTGGGCTCTGCCTGTAATTGGAATGGAATTTGAAAACACAATGCTACTTTTCAGGGAAAACAGATTTATTGGGGTTTTTTTCACTGTTGGGATCAGAGGCACGTGCAGACACTGCAATAAATTATTCTGGCCCTTAAACAATAGCCATGAGCCTGTAGCCAGTAATTATTTGGCTCCTGAGTGCTGTATATCTCTGATCCTGGAATAGTCATTTATCAGGGGGGTGAACTGAGTGACCAGTTCTTCTTTCTAATCTAGCAGGGTGACATTCATCATACCTGACTTTAGATGTCTGCATCTGAGCCAGCAGCTGTGCCTTTCTAGTTTGTGGAAAACATGGGTGATTTTGGTGCAAGGGCAGTATGTTGTATTTAAGTTTTATACATTTTTATACTTTTTTTCTATTTTTCTACATTTTTTGGCTAGCTTAGCTTAATTACTTTAGACTAAGCAGAGCAGATATTTTGCCCGTGACTTGCTTTGTTTTTCTAATCCTTTATGAGGACTGAAGTCATTAGCATTATTGGAAAACATGTGAAAAATTACCAACATTGTCTCATTTCTGTGTGTGGGCCACTGCCAGCTCTCCAGCCTGTTTCCTCATCCTCTGAGACAGAATTTAAACTTGTGTAGCATCCTCAGGTGTCAAAGACTTAGTCTTGGCAAGCCTGGATTCAATTTAATGAACAGTCCTTATCTCTTTCTTTGGAAAACAAACAAACAGATTGAAAAACAAATACAAATAAAGGGTTTGTTAGGGTTTTTTTTCCTTTCTTTTTCCCCCAGTAAGTTTGAATCCTGATAAGGAATTTAGGATGTTTTACTGTAGTTTTGGAGGTGGAAATTGTTTTAGGTTCCTTGTGATTCCTTGGTAGGGAAAATGTACCTTTTGTACTTTAATTAATTTTTAACGTGTGCTGGACACAAGTCAGTAGCTTTTCTCACAGGGATTAATGTAGTCAAGGAACTTTTCTCTCAGCAATGAACATTCATAATTCTATTTAATACTGATAGGGAGCTTAGTATACATGTTCTTAAACTGGAAATATAATTTCAGCATGAGGAAAGAAGTTGCCACAACCCAAAGCCATGCAGAGGAAATAAAAAATCCCATAAACTGTATTGATCCTAAGGAATTCTCTTATGTCTGTAATTTCAGAAGGGCCTGCTGAGTACAGAAGGTGGTAGCAAAGGTGCTAAAATATTTCCTGTCAACAGATTTGCTGGAGACAGCAATGGTTATTTGGGACAGCAAAGCATAGTGTGTTCTACAGTCATTCTAAATCTCTCATGGTGAGGAAATTCCTTTGTCATATCCAGTTCATTTTCTTGAGTTTTAGTATTTCATGATTAATTTTTGACAAAGATTTACTGTCGTGAAATAGGGAAATGCTTTTTGTTTGATCTGGGGTGGTATAAGGAACGTGCCTTTGCTGCTGCATGTTTTCTGGTTCTAGCACCAAAAAAAGAACTCACAGTGCTTCTTATTACCTCCTTCAAAACTCATCATCAGAAGCTCGGTGCCATTTGTAGAAAGCTGAATGGCAGCTGGAAAATTGCTATAGTGAAAGTTATCAAGACTGCCTAAAACCTGTTTCCTTTTTCAGTGTCTATACTTAAACTTATCAACTTTAGTCATCTAAAAATTAGTTTTATTCTTAGAGGAATATCTACGTGGATTAAAAATCACAGACAACAGACCACAGTATTTATATTCTAAGCACTTATCTAATGTGAACATTTTGCAATATCAAGACAAAAAAATGACTTGCTATAGTAAAAAAGCTGTCCTGGAATAAAACTCCCCCTTATGGATTAGCTGAAAAATTAACTGCCACCTTGAAAATTTTGAAATTGAAATTTGAAAAATTTGATGTCACCTTGGAAGGCAGGAGCACCTTATTTCCGAGAGAAAAATCTGATCCTTGTATTACATGTTGCTATTTTAACTACCCCATGCAGTACTATGTGTTTATAACCTACTGAGCCACCTTTAGGGGCAGAAAAAGCTCCATTTCCCCAGATCAAAGATCCCTTTTTCTGCCCCTTGGGAGAGGAAAGCATAAGGCTGTTTCCTCTATTATTAACATTTTGCCTCAGGGCAAGTGGCAAGATAATCCCCATCATTTTTACTTCCTGCTGCTCCTCTGGGAAAACACAATCCAGGCAGGCATGTGTTTGTGGCTCTTCCTTTCATTCCTGTTTCCTGCTGTGCTGTGCTGTAACAGGACAGCAGCAGGTGGCATAAATAAAGGAGAAATGTGGCAGAAAGCTGCAGACAGCTCCTGAGATTTCCAATTTGGCTCTGGGTTAGTGCCATCCTCTCCAGGAGAAAAAAAAACCAGACAAAAAACAGACTTTTTTTTTTTCCCCTTTTTTATATTTTTGGTCAAAACTCTCAGTGCAGCATGGATCAACTCCCCACCCTTGATCAGGAAGCAAAATAAAAATAATGCTTTTGTTGCTCCTAAAAACATAACTTGATGATTAAGTGATGTTTGTTACTGTGTTTTTCACTGCTGTCCTCCTTTGAAGCTGGCTCAAAATTAAATCCAAACTCTGTAGAAATCAGAGGGAAAGGAGGAAGTTTGTTCAGGATTCCTGTACATGAAATATTCTTCTGTGCAAAGGCTTCGGTGTTTCCTGCCAAACAAACCCAACCAACCTGATCAAATATTGGTTTCCTGTTGCAGAGAAGAGTTTGGAATTGCTTTTCTTTACAAATAACAAAAGCATTTCTTGTGCAGTTACCCTAGGACAGCTGCCAAACATTCATTTAATAGAACAATAAAAATACAAATTTGATTCTTTTTTTTAATGGATCCATGTTAAATCTGTGAAATTTCATTACAGGACATTAACAGACAAAATGTATTCTAATCAAATAATTTGTAATGTTATGGAATGATTGAAATTATTTTTAATTATTACATGTTATTTTATCTTACTTCATACTTAGTTTTCATACATAGTTGATTTTCTGAATCAAAGCTTTTCACGTGTTTAATATTTTATTTGGAACGTTTCAGAATACTAATCACAAATATTTGTTAGGTAGGTTACAATTTAGACACAAAATTTCCATTTGTTTTGCAAAGTGTGGGTTAAAGTATTTATGGTTGTTATGGAGTTTGCATCACCAAAATTACTGTTTCACATTTCTTTTTTTTTAATTCTAAGAGATAATTATCTGAATTTTAATTGTATATCTGAATTTAAATTTACAGTTTAAGTAAAGGGTAGGAGATAATCTGTGTGTATTTTCAGGACAGTGAACCTGTCTTTGGGTGGCAGATGTTACCTCTGCTTTACCAGTGGCAATAAGTTGACTGGAAAATTTACAGGAATTAAATGCACAGTTTGCTAGAAAAATTGTGAAACCACTGAAAATAAATCTAAATAAGTCATTAAAAGAAAAAACATTGAAATCACAATTCCACAGATATGAATCTGAAGTGTGTTGAGTGCTTCTGTTACTTCAGGAAGTTGATAATAGAAGACTGCATGTATATATATATATTAATATATATATTAATATTACATATATATCAGGGGAGCAGAATTGAGGTGACAACTATTGCTCTCACAAAAAAATGTGCCTGCAACTAATTAAAGTGAAGAATGAAGTTGTTGCAGTCTCTTGAATCAGCATGAAACTTTGTGGGCATTTAAAAAATTGGGTAATAAAAAATGTTCTGCTTTGCATCCCACAGAGGATGGCTCACGTTCAATGAGCAGCAAAGTCACTTCAATGTGGAGCATAAACAGATGGATGTTGGTGATTTTCTGTGAGATTAGACAAAGAGATTCAACCACAGAAAATCACACATTCTCCACTGAAAGTACAGAGTAGAAAATCAACAGATTGGATACAGGGATTTCTCTGGCCTCTCTATTGCTTGTGATGAAGCAAATTATTAAATTTTAGCTCAGAGAATCTCAAACTTGGCATGTGTGACATACTTGAAAAACCATGTGTCAAGAGGGTTCTGAGCATGCACACAGCTGAGAGGTTGTGAACTGCTGCTGCTGCCAGTGCAGATGGTGGGATGTGACCATAATATTTATAGTCCAAACTGGCTTGAAAAACACAAGTTTTCAAGAAAACAAACGAGCTGATGCCTAATGTTTGTCTGTGTCTCGCAGTGTTTGGTTAGGTAACAAATAATGGGTCACTCTATAGGATGGAAGGGAATTGCTTTTTGCCATTCATAGTGAATGAGGAATTAGGGGGGAATGTAACAGTGAGAAAACATTTAAGGTGCCTGGGGAGTGTCAGTATAAGTCAGAGGGACTTCTGGATTTCAAATGGGATAGGAAGTTTAAAATATCATTATTACATAAAAATGGGAAAGAAAAAAAAACCCAAGCCACATTTTTATTTTACTGATATTAACTGGCACCATGTACTCTTTAGCCTCCAAGTCCCTGAGCCTCAGTAGGAATGAAACACCATCCAAAGTATTGGGAAATGGAATTAAGGAGGAATTACACTCACTGGTGACTGGCCCATGAGGCCAGACTGGATGCACTCAGGGGAGCTGGTGAGGCTGCTGGCACCTTTAAAGGTCACAGTGCTGTGTGGATTTTACTGGTGACTGGAAAAGAGGAAATGTCACACCCATCTTCAAAAGAGACAAGGTTAACTGTATCCAGGCCAATCAGTATCACTGCAATCACCATGAATGCTCTGGAGGAAATCCCCCTGAAAACCACATCCAGGCACATGGGAACAAGAAGTTGCTTGGTATAACCATCGTGAATTTATCAAGGGCAAATCAAGCTTGATTGATGATTGACAGATTCCTTTCAACTTGAATTATTTGGGGATTCTATGAATCAAGAATATTTTTCCCCAGTTATTGACAGGCAATACTGAATTGAACCATTTTCCTCAAACAAACAATAAAATTAAAAATGTATGACTAAAACATAATACACAAAATACACACAGGTTATCCCTTACCCTTTGTTTAAACTGTAAATTTAAATTCAGAGATACAATTAAAATTCATATAATTACCTCTTAGAATCAGAAAACTGAATACACTTAGACTGTTCATGAAAATGTAAAAGGACAAAGTAAGAGAGACTTTTATGCTCTCTGTGACTCTTTTGAAATATCAAATGTTATTTCAGATAATGAGTTTCTGGAGGACGTGGAACTAATAAAAGTTTTAACAATATTCAACCCTGGGGTTGTGGTGTCTTAGTTTTAGTTCTCCCTCTCCTCTGTCCACATAACCAATAATCTTTGTGGTCTGGAGCACATCTGCTCCTTTTCAAAGTACAGCAGAGCAGCCACTCTTTCCTCTGGCCCTATAAACATTGTAAGAGAAGAGTGAACATGCTGAGAAACTGTAACCTCTGGCAGCTGACTCTGAAAAACAAGGTGAAGATAATGAATTACAGTGCTTCCTGCTACTCAGAAGCAGAATTAGGAATGATTCCTGCTTTAGTTTCTGGCATATAGTAAGAAAACTTATTGAGCTTGGATTTGAGGATTTTAATTCTCATTGGGAAGATGGCAGGGTATGGTAAAACAAGATATAATTTTCACACCTTTCTCAGTATCTAATGCAGGTATATTTTATTATAGGAAGCATATGCATTGTTTATTTGAGATTTATTACTGATAATTATTATTACAACTGCTTGTGCAGAGCATTTAAAAACAGATCTGAATGTGATTCTGTTGATTTTCCTACAAGGTCTGATTCTCCAGCAGTGTTTGATTATCAGAGAAAGCAGGTGATTGCATTCATACAAGTTATTTCTTGTTGGTTGTGGCCCTCCCCAGTTTCTGGTGCTGTCCCTCTTTCAAACCATGAAGCAAGCCGTAAGGAAAACCTCTGTGTGTTGGTCCAAAGGCCTTGGTCATCTTTAGCAAAAGCTATTTCTTTTATTTCTTGCTGCTGCTTGCCAGTTGTCATTGCTAAGGGTCCACCAGACTCCTACTTAATTTCTGAGCCTCAGTCATTCAGTTGTGCTTGAGTCAAAACCTAAAGCTGATCGTGGCATATTGTTTGAGGAGAAAATCACATTATTTTAGTTTATACCCTTTCTTACTTTCTTTTCTGTAGCACCTCCTCTTTTCTGTGGCACATTAAACATGCTTAACAACATTTCATCAACAATTAAATATCCCTTAAGTGGAAAACCTAAAAAATTACACTGCATTGTTCTGTGTAAGTGAAATTCTGGTCTTGAGAACAGGTGATTTTCCGTAGACTTCCTCAGGTATGTGGCATTTGCATATTAGTATAGAGAGGTTGGACTTACTGCAGTTATTTTTACATTCTAGAGAAGATTTACTACTTGTGACAGCACTTGAGAGTGTGAAGTATCTGCCTGCTTTATTCTAGAAATTTAATCGTGCTGAAGTGGAAGGAAATAAATTTAAAAGTGTGGGTTGAAAATGAGGAATGTTCATCCAATATTTGTGTGATAAGTAGGGAATAATTCAATTCAGCACAATCATACTTGAAATATAAACCCATTTAGAACCTATTATTGTAATTGCATTAACTGTTATAACAGAACTAGCCAGATTGATTCTGAAAAGTATATATTGAAGTTACTAATTGCTATTAGAAGAACATTTGTTGACCACTTCTACTGCAAACTGTGTATTAAATTTAAATATCTGAAGTTTTAATTCTTTGGTGTGCTAAGGGTTTAGCTTCTAGACTTTTTTTGTTCTGTGCTGAAGAATCAGGTACAGGAATCATCCTGTCCTAATCTAGGATGACACCAGAACTAAGTTTTATTATTTGGATGAAGTGTTAGAAGATATAATATTGTTTTAGTCACCATTCTTTGGAGGTAAGCTAATGTTACATCTCCTTCAGACACAAAAGTTAGCAATGACCAATGGCTTTTTTGAAAGAATGTGGGGGAATATTGGAATATTCTCATGTTAACAACCAGTCCTGAGTAAGTTTAGTGTTCCAAGAGCCATAGAAGTGCATGTTAAATGTGCAGCATCTACTACTTCATTTCACTGTCACACTGTTTATTTTCTTCTTGATGGCTCTGGGATCATCCAGTTGGAGGGCAGCTAAATAAACCCCAACTTCTGCCTGATTTAATCACATCAGTGGAATTTACTGAATGTTTCATGGTTGTCGATGGTTGAAGTTGCTAAGGCTCAGTCTTGCATCAAGTTGATGTCATTCAAGATCCTTAAAGATATCTGGAAAGAACAGCTCCTGCAGTGCAGAGCTTGAAATGTAAACCTTTCTGTCTGGGAATATTTAGGAGTTGGCATGACTATCAATAAGCATCTTCATGTTAAGGTAGATTTCCACTGAAATACATTTTTTAAAATATATATAAGGTTGATTTCCACTGAAATAAATATATTTAAAATATATAAAAGGATGAAGATTTAATCAGGACTAGGAAGGGAAATTGACTTTAAGCCCTGTGGAAAGCTGCTTTGATTATGTCACATTGCCAACCTGTTGCTGTCCCAATACAAAATAACAAATAAATTGAGATAGAAAAGTAGCAGATAGCTTTTAATTTTTTTTTTATTAGTTCAGAATAATTTAAAGTGTTTTTTCAATCCTCTGTTCATTACTGATGCCTGTGAATAAGCTATATATTTTAGGGTTTTTTTTCCTTTTTCTCTTTGATCCATGCAGATTTGTCTGTGTGTGTGCCTATCTGCAGGAAAAACTATCAACAGCAAGAGTTGATTTTCTATAGTTCTGGTCATCAATTTCTGCACTGCCTGTCTGTGAAGAACAGGCTCATCCCTCTCTTCCTTGCTGTGCTGATGAGCACTTGCACAGTGTAGCTAAACACATCTGTGGTTCCATAGAATGAAGGATATTTACATTTTTATTACACAGGCAGGCTGCATGCCATTCATAGCTTTGACCTTGGGTTACTTCTGTTGAGACTGAAACTGTGAATATTTGTATGTATATGGATTTCCTCAAGACTCACATTAATACTTACCCAGATGTTATGGGGTTTGGCATTTTCCACAATTTCACATCATGTCCCTCTACAAACATGAAGCTTTCCTTGAATTTAACCTGTCTGTTGTGCTCTTTACCCATGTTCATGTTTGCAGTAATAGAGCAAACCTGTACAGAATGGAAAATGGGCCAAGTTTCTTTATTGAGGTGCTCTTGTCTCAACAATGATGTATTAATTCTTTGTTGCTCTTTATTTTCATTAAATAGTGTTCTCAGCTGCTGGAATGGCATGTAAGTGGTTTATTTCAAACTGTTCACTTGGCCACCCAGGAGACAGCTCTGTGAATTCTGGCACTATTAGCAGGTTGTAGAATGGGAAGATGTTCATCTTTCCTATATATCATACACCTTATGACAATACTACATAGATATAATATATTATATGAAGAGTATAAACATTATGTATAATAAGAATAATCCAAGTCCTAAAGCAATAGTTAGGTGATGAGGAAAGCAAACAACTTTTGTGGGTTGAAGTTGTCTAGGAGCTGTTCCCCCTATTTTCACACTTTCTAGTTTAATTTTTGGAGGAGAAAATGTTCATCCTTGCTAATTTTCCCCTACAAATTCTTTGTGCATCTCCTCTTTGTTACAGTGCAAGAAAGTGCAGAAAAGACTGCACTAAAGTAATGAAAACCATTTAAACAAAAACTTGTGTATCCCATATGGTACCTAGGAACCTTCATTAGTAATTAAAAACCATGGAAACTGCTTGCATGAGTAGAATGATGTGTTTGAAATGCACTTTTCAGCTGTGGCAGCTACAGATTTTTGGGGAAGAGTTTGAGCAGCCAAAGGCTGGCAATGTCAAGGCTTCTGTTCACCTTTTCCTCACAAAGCCCATGATAAAGCTTGAGTCCATCATGCATTGCTAGATTTTTTTCCATTTCTTACTCTGTTTTGTCAAGGGTTACTGATGCTGCTCTACCCTTGTTCTTAAGTGTAGATACAGCTTCCAGTGGCCATCTGTAAGTGTCACTAAAGGCTAAACTGAGTAATTGCTGATGTTGTAGCTAATTTTTTATGGGGGAAAAAAAAATCAAGTGGGAGACTGCTTTCCTCAAGAGCAATACTTCCTATTTATCACATTTTTTGATTATTTTAATTTTTATGTTGGTATTATGGGACTTCAGTTGCAGTCCCCAGAGAATTTTGCCTCTGAAGGGTTTAAAGCTGTTGTCAGGTTCCTCTGTCCTGGCAGCATTTGGAGCTGAAGTTGTGGATCCCCAGCAAGTTCTTCAGGACAGCTGGCAGGAAAACAGGGCACGTTGATACAGAATTTGTTACAACTTCTTCTTTCCCCTTCTCCCCAATACATCCATTTCCTGCAAGCAGCATTTTTCCAGGGGAAAATCTATTTCAGTGGTAAATTGCTGATCTGCTCTAAACACCATGGGCAGGAGAGGTCACTCTGTCACTTTGGCAGTCCCATTACCCAACCACTGCCGTGGCCCTCTGAGTCACCAGGCTTCATTTATGGGAATTTAATTAATGAGGAAACGAGGACACCCTAATGACAGTAATTCCTCAAGGAGGGAACAAGACAACAGATCCCAGTGCCAGGAATGCAGATTGTGGATCTACTCAGAGCATGGTGGTTTAGGCTGTGGATTCTCAGCTTAGTTGGAAACGCTTTTAACTGAGGATAAAAGCTGAGAGCTGCACAGTGAAGGAGTGGTGGCCATGGGGCTGTGTCAGGGTTAGAGAACCTGATCCTTGGTTAGAAGTTGTTGCAAGTTTGCTTCTAGTAAGAATAGAATCTGTTCTTTTCTCCTAAAGATAATTTGACTTTTCAAAAGTAAATAGAAGCATTAAGTGCAGTAAAATGGCTTTTATCACTAGTATTAATACAGGACAAAGGAAGCAAATCTGCTGTTTTAAGATTATACAGTTTTAATTATGAGAGGGGGTTTTTTAACAGTTCACATTGCTATTTAAAATCATGTCTTAAGCAATCCGCCACATTGGAAATCTTTAAAATTCTAAATCATGTGTGATTTTCTCATCTGACAGTGTTACCAGCTTAGTCTGGCAGCAGAGCTTATCAAAATCCTGTCTTCCTCAGCACCATGAATCTGTTCACATTCTAAAATCTCGGTTTTTATTAAATTAACAAATCAATAGCTAAAAGGATCAATGGATTTGGTAGCAGCTGGCTTAATCTCAGCAGAAATGGATTGCTGCCAAACTCCATGTTGCTGTTTGAATTGATTCAGCCAAACATCTTTTGCTCAAAAAGTCAATTGTGGTGAGAGAAATGCGTTTTGTTTAAAAATCACATATAAAATTGGTAGTCTTTTGTACATGTGTGTGCAGAGACACACACCCCTATTTTTTAATTATTTTTAAGTGACCCTAAGAAACAGAAATTGCTTTACTGAATACACCATCTCAGCACCTGCTTTTGGGTCATTTTGCCCAAAGTTGGCACTGCTGTTTATAAAAATGAAAGAGCATTCGAATTTTTTTCTGGTTTTGTGTTAGTTTTCTGCTCTACATCTGTAAGCATTTGATACTGCTCTCTGTTTTCCCAGGCATTCAGCATATACATACAATACAGATAATTTTTTTTGTCTCTGAGTGCCAACTGGAAGATAGCTAAGTACACAGTAGGCACTTAACAATCCTTATCACACACCATTAGACACTAATGTACTATAATAATGATCTTGATAATTGCTCTCTCACCTCACAGCACACCTGCGACTCAGTTAAGACATTTTTGGATCTTTTTCTTTTACATAAATGAAATCTCCTAATGAAAATTCTATGTTGAACTTTCTGTGGTGAACACACAGAGCACCATATGTAGAACTGTGATTTAAATGGGTGTGAAACATTTTAGAAATTCCCTCTGTTTCCCCACTTTCTGTCCAGGTATTTGGGGCATTGCCTTGATTTCAAATCCAATATTGGAATCCTCTCCAAAAGGTTTCTGTATTTTGCTGAGCATTGTAGGGGAAACTGGTGGCTTGGCCCAACTCAGGTACCTACAGAGAATAAAACACAATTGTTGGGCTAACCCTGGAAACACACCAGGCAGTTCCCTAGCTCAAAGCTGGTTCCTGAAGGGTTGCCCAAAGGCTGTTGGATTTCTCCCTGAATTCCTTTTACTGCTCTTCTTCACACTCTAATTTTGACAGGATGAAGTGAAACAAGCTCAGTGTTTGGACTGTGCTGGGGCTGGACCCCTGAGATGAGGGTAAGACATTATGCCCTTTATTTTTCTGGCTGCTGTGTATCAGCAGCTGCTGCAGTTTTACCTGACAAGCACATCTTCCTTCTCAAATCCTCCTCTTTTGAGGATTTCTTTCCAGGCTGACATTTTGAACCTCACTTCAGAGCACCTGTGCTTGAAGGTACATCTCAGTGCACTGTGAGCAGCAGGGGCACAGAAAACCTCTGTCCCCTCTAGTGACAAGCCAGCAGGTGTCAGAGAGTCAGTGAGAAAGCCACACTGATGGAGGGGATGCAGGATTTTTATGGAAGCACCCTGAATCCCCCAGAAATCTCCCATTCTGATGAAAGTCTCCCTTTCCATGACAGTCCTAGGACCTCTTGTGATAGATCTGAGAGGTCTCAGGACTAACCACTGACACCTCTGTTGCTTTGGGAATTCTGACTTATTTCTAATCATCTCCCTTCATGACAGTGGGCTGTGAAACAAAGCCTCTCTTCTCTTTTCTGTTTCCCCTCTCCACCTTTGGGTTTTTTGGAGAAGTTATCATGGTAACACACTACCTGAGGCCAGGCTATGTCAGGGTCATGGCCACTGCTACTTTAACAAAGTCATGACTCAATTTATACCTGCCCAGCCCAGGTCTTCATATCCCTTTTGAGCTATCACTTTCCTTTGGCATAAAAGCTCTGCTTGTATGGCTCTGGATAAGTTTGAGGGGGTTTGGTATCAAATGAAAGAGATTATTTAGAGATTATATTACAAGATTCTATTAAGAGATTGTATTATGGTTATTTCCTAATGCTATTGGGAATGCTTTCAGTCTTCATTTCCCTCTTAGTGTTTGATCTTTGAATACAGACCCTAAACTTCACCAGAATTGGGGGTTAGGAATGCCCACAGTTTGATGTACAGAGGAATAACACACCTTGAGGTGCCTCCAGTGACTAATAAGCTCACCATGTTCTGGAGGGAGGCAGAGCATGGTGTGTTTCCTTCACCTCGTTGTTCCAATTGTCACTAGCAGCACCTAGCAATTCTCTCCTGTCACCCTAATCCATCACAATATTTCAGTGGGATGGAGAATGGCAGGCAATAAAACGTCTCCTGGAATATAAATCGACTCCTAATTTGTTTTTCTCCAAGCCATTATTCCTTGTGTGATGGTCTTCTCCCAGGTGTTTCAGGCCTGTCAATCAGGTGCTGCAGGCACTTGTTTTCCTTTCCCCAGGTTGTGCTATCTCTGGACCTGGCAGTAACAGAGTGAAACACCCAGCAGCTGTAATGCCATGTTAAAACCAGACAGAATTCAAAGCTTGTCACAAACAGAATCTGAAACACAAACTGCATTAGCAGAAGGGCAAAGTGTTCTGCATCAGGAGCTAGTTCAGTTCCCTGGGTGTTGATGAAAGAGTGCTCTGAGCTTCCTGATCACTGGTGGAAAATTAGTTGCTGTGAGACTTTGACTGATGGAATAGGACTGTCTGTGCTTTCCATGTCACAGCAGAGTATTCTGGGACAGTAACAAGAGCTTCTGTGCTCCAGTGTGCTCTGTGTGTCTGTGTCACAGATATTTGCCTCATGGATGTGTTTTCTGTGCTACTTCTGCTGGAAGTTACATTTAGTCTTTGCTCACATCCTGAAGGCCGACAGAACAAGCTCCCTGACTGATTGATTTCCAGGTAATCAGCTTGTCTGAGAGGGATTGATTAGTTCTGCTTCGTCTGTGAGCAGGTCTCAGAGGATCCTTTTCTTAACAGCACAGAGCACTCAGCGAGCCACCAGTGCTCCTGCACTGACTTCAGTCACAGGGAATTCTGTGATACCATGGATATCTAATTATCAAATTGAGATGGACAGAGCTGGACTGTAGTGCTTAAAAATGTGAGTTATAAACCCCCAAAACCCACTAGGTTATGTAATAAAAATAAAATAAAAATAATTGCATACAGTGAAGAAAACAAAATTCATCTGGTTGCCAATGTACCATACTAAATTTTAGTTGGCTGTTTTCTTAGCAGTGCCCAGTTAATATTCTGTGCAATACTTACATGGAGTGTCTGGGTCTCTGTCTGTACTGACAACACCAAATCATCTCTGTTTCTACTGTTTTCACTGCCCTTTGGTACAAGACTCCATCAACTGGACCCTCCTTCCTGACTGTGAATAAGCCACAGGATGCACTTTTTCAAAGTTCACAATAAATTAACAATCATTTACTAGATCAGTGAAAACAATTTCTAGTCAATGTTAGCAGGTTTCAAACTAGTTGCAAAATTAAGGGCTAGGGTTTGCTAAGGGTTAGGGTCAATATATTATTATATATTTATTACTGTTTATACTTCTCATTTGACATATAATGCATCACTATCTGAATGAACCTCCTCTTCAGTTTGACAGCTGGACATTTTAATGTACACATAAGTGTTCCTATAAATTGTCTCATAAAAAGGAAATGCTGGCAGTTGCCAGGTGTTTCTCTCCAGTTAGAAGTACTAACAATTTCTATTTCTTTCCATTCTGGGTAAAGGCTACAGTCAGTAAAAGGCTGCATTTCTCCTGTAACACCTTTTTGCTTTTGAAGCCCAAGAGAAACCGCCAGTCATTTGTCAGGTCAGTTCTATTTCAGTGTGCTTTGCTTGAACCTAATGTGGCAAAGAAGCAGAGAAAAAAAGTGACACCATGTCCCTTAAATTATTTTAGTGCACCGAGATGAGTGAAAGTCAGACAGAAGCCATGGCACATTGCATCTGATGAAATAATGTTCAGTTTATTAGAGCATTTTAAATCCTGGCCACTGCACTACTAACATTGACCCTGAGGATACCCTTGCCAGCTTTGCCCTGCCACCAGGAAAGCCATCATATTCTAGAAATAACTCATCCCATGTTTCTGCTTAGCTCATACCAGGCTTGCCCAGTAGAATGGCAATTTGGCACTTCAGCTGAAATCCCTCCCTTCAGCTTGATATTATGTAATAGAGGATATATTGCATAAAACATAGTACTTAATAAAACAAAACTCAGCGTTAACTTATCAAAACTGAGTCCAAATAACAATTAGGAAGCAACAGCCCACTGCTGTGAAACTGATCATTAGCTCTCCATCATTGCTTTGAATGTGTGGGCATCATATTTTTTATTTAAACAATGTGCCAGCAGCAGGCTGTGCTAAAATGCATAACCATCAGCTGCAACAGCTTGTCTGGCTTGTTATGCATAAATTGCAGTGATTCCAGCTGCTTTCTTACTCCTCTGTGTATCAAACACCTCACCTTTGCTTCTGTATGTTTTAGAGAAAAGATGAGAGATGATAGATACTGTTAGTGCTCACTGAAATTTTTTCGTAGGCAAACAGACATCCCTGCCTTGGGGATTGTCTTGGGGATTTTAGAATCTTACCTTATCTGTGTGGAGATTAACACAAAAAAGCATCTCTTCATCTTTTTATGCTTTCGGGCTGTTTTTAGAAATCCAGGCAAACTGGAATATGTAGACTCAAGGAGCCATAAAGGGATTACTGCTGTTAGTGGTGTGAAGGGAGTTCCTTCTTTTTATCTGTTTTTGAAAAGTCATGTTATTTTTTTTAATCCTAGCACTTGTTGGTGGCTATGAGAGGGGATTATTCAGGAATCTTGATGATTCTTCATATTTGCCACATTGTACTGATCCACATTCTTCATCTTCATGGCCCAGCTCAAAGCAAGCACTTATGAATTCAGATGACCTCCCTTCCATCTTGCAGGAGGTGAGCTGTGACTGCTGCTCACAAGGAATCTGGGACAATCTGTGTCTTTCCCCAGTCCTCCTGAGTGTTGATGCACCTGATGAGCATTAGCATCAATGAGAAGGAGGGGTTGTTGCAGCTGTAATGCAATAGCAGCACAGCCCTAAACTCCAGTTTGTCACAACCACCACAGGAGTTCTTTCCTCTTCCTTCTATCAGAGGATATCTTCTAAAAGCTCTTGCAGAAATGTTTTTGTTCTGAATTAAGAATGGAATTTAAAGTTCCCCCTGCCTTTGACTTTGACCAGATGAGTTTGCAGTGGTTCTGGTTTCTAAGTACTTTCAATTTTCAACTCCTCCCTTGGGAAAATACAGCTCCTGCTTCAGCCTGCTGGGATGCTGAAAGCTGTACCAGCAACACAAGTGACAGAGTACAAGAGAAAGCACAAATGTTGCTGAGGTGGCTTACTTAGCATGACCAGTATGAACTTTTGGTATTTACATTAATGTTTACAATTAATTTTTTCCTAACCTCCTGCTCAGCCCTTCAGGGGAAAGGCTGATGTTGCACTCTGGAAGCTGATATTGCTGGCTTTGATTAGATTATAGGGAAGGGAGATTTTCCATCTTCCCACATCTCTTGCCAATTAAGATTAGAAGCCTCATGGTTGATTCAAATCTCATTATTGCACAAACATCGTTAGGATTGTGTGTGTTTCAGTTTTGCAGTAGAAGGCAGTCTATAAAGAAGCTGTTATAATAATAGGGATGAAATTTTAAAGACTTAATTGGGATAATGAAAGAGACACTAGAAGCACTATGAAGGCTAACACTTAATGTACCACTGAACAGAGGTTGCTTCCAATTTTGTATTTCAGCAATATTATAGTAACTCATTGATATCCTCTTTGTGTTGACTTTTTTTTGGTCTTATGCTGCCTGAAGTCCTTCTGTAAAAAAAAAAGTATCTGAGTTCATTGTTTTCTTCCAAATATTATCAAAAGTTGTAGGGAATATACCTGACAGACCTCTTTGTGGGATGTTTGTATGCCTTGAATTCATAGCCACTCTGTATGACCATAAAGAGACTGATTAGGATCCATTCTGCAAGTACAGAATTCATAATATATGATGGAGGAAAGAGGGATGAGGATGGAGAGAAGGTGTAATTAATTCCTAATTATTAGAAATATTACAGGTTTGTAGCCTGAGCTGATAACAAGAATAATACCAGAGATGATGTATATGTTTTTGCAGATCAAATGCTGCCTGTAAATGAAGTTACCTGTAGCTCCAGTTCCTGCCTTTTTTAATTGTGCTGCCAGTCAGGCCCGTCTTCATCTGCTGTGATAGGTTTGAAATGTATACATGCAAATTTATAACTGAGATGAGATGTATTAATTTCATATCAGTTTCCATTTTCAACCTAAGCTTCCATTGAACCCTAAAACGTTTATCATTGTAATAATTACAAATTGAAAAGATTGTTATTCACTATCCTTAGGTACTATAAGATAAGCTTTTTGGTTTAAGCAATGTTATATTTCATAACAAAAGTTTTTACACCACATGAATGGCATTAAGCATCATCTAGTGGAAAGATCCCCATTTTGTTTTTTTGGTGTCTCTGAGTTACCAAATTCACGTTCCTGTCACATTTTACCTGGGAGACTGATCCCCACCTTGCTACAACCTCCTTTCATGTGATTGTAGAGGGTAGAAAGGTCTCCCCTGAGCCTCCTTTTCTCCAGGCTGAACACCCCCAGCTCCCTCAGCCACTTCTCATATGGGTGACTCTCTTGAAATATTTTTTTATTACCAAAGAAAATTAATGTAGTTTTGTGTATATATTTCAATATCATGTACCTATTTTTCTAAAACTAAACATCTGTTGCTATGTTGCTTTTTATAGTGATTGAAAATGTACCTGACAAGTGTAGTTACATTATTGCAGCTGACTTTAACAGAGTGGCTGTTTGTCTCACTTGAGTTTTCTTGTCTCGCTTGAGTTTTCTATTAAAAAATCAGCCTATAAAATAAAAGATTCCAGATGGTACAGTCCATTGTTACTTTTTAAATGAACACAGATTGCTGAATTTTACAGTTCCAAATAGTGAATGAAGGCAGCAGTGTCTCATTTACTGTCAGAACTATAGCTCCTGACCTTTGTCTCGCAGTCGTTTTGCTCACAGTATGAGAAACATGAATGTAAGTGAAGGGAAAAGGTGAAAATTGAGCACATACAAGCACTGTGCCACCCCCAGGTGTGAAATAAATGTAATGCTAACTGCTGTAAGACTTAGACACAACCAGAGTTCATAGACCAATGAGCTGTAGCTCTCTTGCTTCCTGTCATCTGCCCACACCTCAGGTAGAACAGAGATATTTATCAACTCAAAAGTTCTCTGTCCTGCACACTTCTTAATGAGTATTTAAAAGCTGAAATGGACTTCAACTTTACCACAATTAAATTCATAATCTGATGAGGAATGGCAGTGCAACGTCAGGAGTTGTCATTTATGTGGACTGTGTAATCCTAATTTGAATTTTATTTTCATTTTGGTTTAGGGATTATTCCAGGCATATCTAATCATCATAGCTAAAATGATATATAAAATTTGTTGCCATTTTTTTTTAAGTGTGTGTGATTGCCCTGAAATGTTACCAAAACCACATGTGCCTATTTAAAACTTTATTTTTCTTTCAGAATGAAAACTGCCATGTGAATTTACATACTTAAAAGTAGCAGGATACCATATCCACACAGGCCTTCTAAGGTGATGCTAATAACTTCTAAAAAAGGTTTTTTGAGCAAAACAAAAATAATATGACCTATTTAAGCTTAAAGCTTTGTTTGGCATTTTTCAGGATGGGGATAATGTTATTTTCTTCATTTGGAAAAGACTTAACACTGCAGTGTGCATCCAGGATAGTTGGAAAAACTAGAAATAAACCTCTCTAGTACTTCAGCACTTTTAGGAAAGATCCAACTTTTATGGAGATTTAATATGTTTTTATAGTATTACTTATCTGTGTTCTTAAACTCAAATTTCTCTGTCAAGTCTTATTGGAGGGAACATTTTTCATATCAACCTAATTACTTGAGAATTCATATTAAAGTCGTGGTTCATCTCTGTGAAATTCCTGTGAAATCTCAGTATGTTCAGAAATACTGAACTCTGATTCTTGTCATCAATCCTGTGAAATATTCCAGACACAAGGATTGAAGATTTATCCCACATAACTACTTCAGTGAAACACAAATTGGAAACCTGTTCAGATAAAGGGCACCTTCATGATTTTTGCTTTATTTCAGTGGTGTTGGACAGGGTTGCATCATTAAAGGATTTATTCCTGTCCTAGAAGGCCAGTAGGTGAATATTTGAGACAGTAGTCAGAGCTTTCCCTTGGGTTACCAAGACACTGAAATTCACATTAATCTAAATGTGATGATGGGTTGGGAGAAGTTGGCAATGTTTGCTTATGAAATGAAAAAATAAACAAAAAACCTAACAAAACAAACAAAAAAACCCTCCAGGAATGTTGTTGTCATCTGTACCTGTGTAAATACAATTCAGTAGTTACTGTAATTTGGGGCTAAGAACTGCCAGTGATTCTATGTGGATGTGAGGAAAAGGAAAACTTGAATGAATTAATTACAGAATTTTATGTATTGGTTCCACAGCAAAATAGGTATTTGAATACTGTGTTATTGTTGCTGACATAAATCACACAATTTTTATTCACAAGTACCAGTTGTGTTACTCCTGTGTCTTAAAGCAATGATGAAATAGAATAAGATTACATAAAATTGAGTACAGTAATGTAGCAGACAAAAAGATGGGTTGAAAATAATTTTTAATAATCAAGATTCTTTGCCTGTGAGCTTGTGGGTATTCAGAGATAATGCAAAAGAAAATTGCCTTTGGTTCTCACAGAGGCATGAGTTCTTTATTTTCAGTGGTAGGTCAAAACTGAAATAGTCTGGAAGTCACTAATCATGTTTGGTGTCTTTAAAACTCAAGTTTGTGAGCTTCTCTACAAGCACATCCAGAAAGACTCTATTCCAAAGGCCAAATGCCTGATTTTGTAAGAGCATTTCAGCATTTTTTGCATATGAATTACCCAATTTTACAATTACCTGTCTGGATTGGGGCATTTAAATAATCCCCATGATTGCAGTAATTTTATCTGTGTGCCCAAACTCCTGACTTGTACATGCAAATAAAGCAGGGCCTTAAATACCTCACACATTCAAATGTGTACCTGAATGTGCAATCT
Source organism: Argya squamiceps (assembly GCA_037834095.1). NCBI lineage: Eukaryota > Metazoa > Chordata > Aves > Passeriformes > Leiothrichidae > Argya > Argya squamiceps. The sequence continues at coordinate 3,758,304 of JBBMKD010000001.1, forward strand.
TGGTAACCATAAATAAAAATGCAAGCAATGATTTTAATCCTCTCCTTTTAAATGTTGGATTATTTGATGTATTTTTTTCAAGTGGGTTAGATTGTTTTCTCATTGCTATTGCTTCTTGCTAATTATATTAATGTAAAAGAGACAGTTACACAGAGAAGAAAAAATTGCATCACTTTAGCTGATCTATTATCAGAATAATTGCTGTAGTGAAAGCAGTGAACCTCAAAAAATTTATATTTCAATCTGAAGCCATAAAAAACTGCAATGTTATAATAAGGCTATAACAAGAAACTATAACCTTGTAAATAGAGACTGCACTGTACTTCAGATTTTTGTTGTTAATAACTGCCTGGAAGGCTATTCCATTCCTTCAAGGTGTGCCTTCTCTAGAAAGTTTTGGTCTTTGTCAAAACTGGAGAAAGCCTCAGGAATAAATTGATTCCTAAAAAACCCCATGTGCAAAGCAAATTGAATAATGGCTGTCATAGGAATTAATTAACCCAGGCTAGCAGATTAATTTGTTATGGGTAGAGAAAAGTGCATCTGCAGATTCCAAGGGGCTGTTACTGCACAGGAAAAAGAGAAATCCATGGCTGACTACTTATCATATGTTCAGAGCTGAAAATGGAAAGGTTTCACATACTAGGGGAAGAAGAAGAAAAAATGGGGAGAGGGATGACAGAAACTACAGTTTATTATTTCAATAGAAGGGACAGAGAGGGAGAAAAACACATATATGGTAGGATTTGATATAATATATATAATAAGGATATAACATGATTGACACACTGCTCTCCATAGATGACCAATTTTTGTGTATGTATCTGGTACAAAGGCACTTTAAATCTTTCTAATAGTGGGAGGTACTTTTCTAGCATTTGGTTATTATGTTCAGACCAGGAGATGATGACCCTGTAACTGTTCTCACCAACAGATACAGGCGATAGATACAAAGGAATCAGCCACAAAATGGATCTGATCTATTCAGACCATTTTTTTCCTCTTGCAGAAGGAAATATTTGTTGTGGTCTAATGCCTGTTTGCAGTGTCTTCTGGTAAGTTAGTCCTCAGCTGTACACAGGAGCTGTGAAAAGAGAAGTTGGACATTAATTCCTCTTGAAATAATACAGGGAAAGTCCAGCAAACACAAGTTCCTTCTGTAGTTACAATAAATGATGTTTCTTGTTGCTGCATTCACTATAGTGTTGAGAAACTCATCACCCTCCTGTCTTACCCCTTCCCCTCAAAAGTCCTTCCAGCTAATTTCAACAATGGAACAATGATTAAAAAGTAGAAAAGAACAATGAAATAAAGCATTACTGATATTATACTTTAAAACAAAGAGTTTTCACAGCTACTGTGGGCAGATTTGAGGACTCAGTGAGTAAGTTCTGCAGTACCCTGAAGTGTTCTCAGGGTTATATTTCTCCTTTTCTGCTAGAAGGTGATTACTAGAGATGTTGGAGATGGCTGCTTGCAGCTGTAATGATCTTTTCCTTCCATTCTTCTCCTGAAGACTTTCTTCATCCCATGAGTATGCACTGATATATTGCAGGAATAGATTACTTCCCTTCTTTTTCTCTGCTGTCATGTTCCTTGATTACCATTTCTATTGTGTGCCCTAATTAGCCTGACTGATTCCTTTCATTCACTATCTTCCTCAAACACAGTGATGCTGCTTTAAAAATTACAGAGTGTAGAAATCGGTATTTTTACTGTCTCCTTTAAGGGTGTGTGAAATCTCTTTAATTGTGCTTTTTCTATGAGGTCTATCCATAAAATATCAACAGAAATAAAGACTAATTTATCTGGGTATGGAGCAATGCATTTGAGTATTTGTAGTTCCCTCCTCAACCAATTTATTGGACTTCAGCGATCCCCTCCACAGAGTCAGAATCAGTGAAGGTGCATCCTGTTGGTTTTGTCTCTCTTTTTCCATCACTGATAAAGTGCCTCAGTCTTGCAGCCATTTTTGTTATTTGTCACTTCTGTGAGACTTTAGGAAGGAGTATCTGAACTTAAAACACACAAAATTGATGTAAGTTGCAATATAGCAACTTTTTCTTTAAAAAAAAATCTCTTTTGATTCATGACTGAATTTTATAAAACATTTTAAATGTGTAATTTGAAAAGGGTGCAGCTGTGTAGCTTGTGTTATGAACAGAGATTTTTATGGATATTGTCTTTATCTGGATTTCAGTGCTTGATATTTCAATGAAATGAACCTCTTTTCAGCTGCTTATTTTGCTGATTTTGTATTGATTTATTGTATTCATTGGAACACTAATTTGCTAATTCTGTATTCAGTGGAACACCCTTACATGCCATCTACCTGTTATAGTACCAAATTTTATTTACTTTATTAGTCTGGAAAAAAAATAATTCACCTAGTTTTAAGAATTAGGTGAAAATGAGTTTTATCAGAATTGAAAACATTTTCCATCTCTTTCTTTGAGTAGTACTTATGCATTTAGAATCATATTCTTAAATTCTAGTCTAATGTTTAGGACTCTCTTTTTGGGTTTAGGCTTGGTTTTTTTGTTGGTTTTTTTTTTTTTTTTGTAATCCAAAAATGGGTCTGTGCAGAAAAGGATTCACCTGGGCTGTGCAGCACAGCCTCCAGCTCTTCGATGAGCTGTTGGATTGTATCTAGTATGACAGGCAGTGATAAAATAATTATAATTAATTTCTTGTCTGTAGGTATGTTTTGGATAAACCTCAGATTCTTTTAAAACATCTTATGTGACCTGAATAATTGTTCAGGTTATTGTATTGAAACTAATGTTTTATACAGAGAAAAACTGCACTGATGTGAATTGAAAATACTGGTCGATAGGTGGCAATTATCCCCTTTGTCATTTCTTCTAATAATTTTTGTAAAAAAACCTCCACAGAATATTGAAATGGGGCAATGACATAAAAGTCACTGGGGAAACAAAGAGCACAAAGAGGAAGGACGTTTAATTTCATTTACCTGTTGTCATTATGTAGTCATATTTGAAGAAGCAGCCTTATACCTGCCTCTTTTTGTCTCCTCTGCCTTGCTCCTCTCTAAAGTCAAGGGTTTGAGTAATGCTCCTATCAGTTCTCCAAATCTAACAATAGAAATATCAGAGAGCAGACATATTGGCAAGAGAAGACCTTGACTGCAGTACATGAACACAGATGCATTTAAATGTAGATCATAGCACCGAGAAGTATTACTCTGTTGTGAACAAAAAAAGGGAAATCAGTCTATTGTCCCCGCAAAGTTGGGTCATTCTGTCATTAAGTTTTCTAGGGGTGTCACCTCTCCCCTTCTTACTCTCTGTAGGAACTAAATCAAACTGGAGCTTTGCTTTCTCAATACCATGATGTTGTAGTTTGAACTAGCTAGCATGTTTGATAATTTATAATCTGTGATAGCTGGCCTTCCTCCACTGGATTCTTCCTCAGGTTTCTGGCAACTCATGCTGCACAGTCTCAATATCAGTTTGAGCATGACCCAAAGTGAATCCTCCTCACAGTCCATTCATGACCTGAATAAAACAAGAATCATGTGAGAAAGATGAGATTATTTAACCAGATAGTACTCACAATCAAAGGTGGTCCTCATAGCTTTATTGTCCTAATTCTGTAATATTCTAATCTTGATTTTGTGATTGTATTCTGCCTTTTTTAATATAGAGCACCCAACTTTCATTGCATTCTTCTTTCACTTTCTTTTCTATCTTTTCTGGACACTTCTACTGAAATATAAATTGGTTAAAGTAATATCATAGTTCCTTCTTTCTGCACAGTGGTAGAATAGAATCAAGCTTTGTTGGATTGCCCTTTTTATAAAATTATCAGATAGCAGAGGGGTAAGAGGACTTTAAAATTAAAATCATTCAGAATATAACTAATATGAAAGATAGCAGTCTCACAAGACATTAGTGGGATCCAGTAAGCAAGGTTGAAAAAATATATGAGGTGGAAATGCATAACAAAGTGTGTGATTCAGAAAGATTAAAACACCTCTTCCACAGCCACTGATGGTTGCCATTCATTCTAAATGACAACAGAGTCTTCTTTGATTTAATTTGATTGATGGGTTCTCAGCAAGCTATAAAAAATCCATTTTTCATGACAAATGCCTTCCCACCCACAGACCAACAGTGTCAGACATACCTAAAAGTTGTTCCTAAGTTTCCTTTGGACTCATTTTACTTCAATGAACACTGTAGTGGTCAAGTCAGATGTTATGAAACTGACATGACTGAAAACTGGAATATTGGACAATGATGTGCCCACAGAGCAGTGAAAATGGTGCTTTAAAAAGAAAAAAAAAAAAAAAAACAAAAAAACCAAGGTTTTCTGACCAGTCAGTGTTTGCGTTTTCTGTTTTGTCGCTGTATGTCGTACACACCTGAGGCTGGGGAGGAACTTAATGGCTATAAAGCCTCGAGCAGTAAAGACTCTTTTGCAAGAGAGCCCACGGCTGTGTTTTGGAGCTTTGGAGCCATGGCCTTGTTTACTGGACTGGGCAATTCAAAAAACTCTTGAAAATGCTGGTCCTCCCAGCATGAGGTGAAACCCTCCCTCCTCATTGTCCGAATAACGCCAAGACACCAGGCCGCACGTCCCGCCGGCCTGTGCTGAGGGCACCCCATGGCCACGTCCCCGGGGTTGAGAATGTGTCCCTTGCCCCCACATGGAGCTCAGTGAGGTCTGGCTTTCTCTGCATTTGCCATAAGATAGATCCAGACATTTTCTGAGGTTTTGGGGCCTCCATGGCAGAACTTGTCCGCACACGGTGGGCCCTGTGGGGTGGGCCAGGCCGGAGTGGCGGCCCACAGGTGGCCATGGATCAAACAAACAAAACTAAATCCCACCTATTCAACCTTAAGGAAAATCCTATTAATTACAAAACTTCTGTAGTTTCCAAAAGTAGCAGTCAAATCCTGGTGAAGCTGCAGCAAAGCACATTTATAGATGTGTTATCTTTTATGAAGCCAATTAAATTATCAGTGTTTCTCTGCCTCGTCACTCATATTTCATTGGAGAGACCTGTAGTGTCTTTGTTATTCAGATATCCTGCTAATTGTTGAACCTTTAAGACAATATACTGTCTTTCCCCAGGCTTTAAATAAAAAGTCAAATTTCATACAATTCCTATAATCAATAACTTGCAAAATCACTTCTGGTAGAAAACATTAGGGGAAACAAGATGTCACCCAGTGATTTGGAAGACAGAAAAATTACTCTGAGGTAACACAGATGAAAACAAACCTTTTTTTTTTTTTTTTTTTTTTTAGTAGTCATCATTAGAAATCATTTGCAGCTTTTCTGTGGAAAATGGTAAGTTTAGCAATTATTTTGGTTCATTTGACACTGAAATACAAGGATTGTTATCAGAGTCTTAGATATGTACAGCAGCTGACATGCTGTATTTCAGACTGAAGCTGCATATTCCTTGACTTTGATAGAGTAACAGTTCATTTTCTTTCACCATGAATGTTGGCAGTCAGCTCTGAGTTATCCAGAGGGATGAGTTTTCCCAAGCTTGTGATCATTTGGGGGCTTTCAGCTTATGTTATGTTATCTTGTTTATGAAGGGCTGGTTTTTATTTGGAAGTATCAATAATCATGATTGTGAGATTCTGCATTTGAGTGAGGAGTGGGTTGTTAACACCTTTGTAAACCTCTCAATTCAAAAGCTTCCCTGATATCCCTGTAGCTTCCCTGCCACAGAATTTGATACATACTTGACTTAAGGAATAGAGGTACTTGAGTTGACTTCAAAATAAGTAAAATGATCTACCTTAATCCATTTATTTTTTCCCTTGACCTTTTCCATGAGTATGTATGTGCTTTCTTTTAAAAGATGTACCACATCAAAAAGATAATTGCTTTAAATACAATAGAGACTACCATTCTGGAATAAAACATTTGCTTTTTGTTGTAATTGGAATGAATCTTCTCCTCAAGTTTTATATTGAAATAGTGAAGTTCTTGAATTTTAGAATAAATATTGCTCTTGAAAGAGAGGGCTGTGTCTCTTTTGATCCAAAGTGACTTGTTGTTTGGGGGACAGAAGGGTAGAAGGGATGATTTCAGAACTCACAGACATGAATTTCAGAATAATGAGGATTTTAAAGAGAACTAATTTTGCTTTGAATGAAACTGTAATCTGGAATTGTCAGCTCTTTAGTCACGAACACCACATATGAAATAAAGTGAGAATTTAATATTTATCAGGGCAGGATTTGGACATGAGAAGATAAGGAGGGAGCAGGCAAGCATAACCCCTCAATTTTGCCTTACCTCCTCCCTTCCTTCCAGCAGAGGTAAGAGGAGTCAGTGCCTCCAGGCTGTACCTACAGTGCCACCACCTTCCCTGCACCAAACCTGCTGCCTTTCCAATCACTGCAAAATTGCCCCTCACTATAATCACAATTGTATTAGAGCAGTAGCCTTCTTTCAAGGGGAAAATCCCTGCTGTTCCCACCCCTTTTATGTCTAACACCAGAAATCCTTTTTTTTTCTTTCCCCCAGTCAGTGACAGCAGGGCAGGATACCTCCCTAATGTCTATTCAGCAAAGTCAGAACAACACACTGGGAGGAGAACTGCTGAAATTGCTGGGTCAAAATTAAGCTCTTAAAATGGCATTTGAAAAATTGGCTCTTGGGTTCTGAGAGGCAATCAAGTGTTATCTTTTTCAGTGTCATCTCACTCCTTTTCATTCAGCTCAAACTGCTTTTACATCAAGAAAAGCCTTCAGAATCAGAAGAAAAACTGGTCATGTATATGTTATCTATGAGTTAATACTTTTTAATAGCTCAATTAATATGAACTGACACTGAATCCATTAAATGCATCCTTTGAGATACTTTTTAAAACATCTGATTTTAAATCTTTTTATATCTTACTACAAGAAAAGGAAGTACTGCCTATTTCCTGTAGCAGTGTAAAGAAAATAGTCTTGAATATGTCAAAGAGAGAAAAAGCCAGGTGGAAGCTCAAAATTATATTTATAGTGCTGGTTTCCATTGTACCACTGGAGGAGTCAGGAGGAAAAGGAGTAAAATCTGTTCATGTCTGAGTTGCTCTTTCATTTTTAATGTTTTCATATGAGGAAGCCAGAAGACAGTAACTACAACACATGCTGGCATGTTCAAATGTGGTAGCTGGCAGGAAAAGAAAGAAATCTCTGTTTAGATGTGTGTGATGAAGTCTGAGGATGAATTTAAAATAATATCTCGGAATGCATGCCTGACAGAACTGGGATAAGATTTATTTTAATTACTTGTTTCTGCTTTAATGGCACAAAAAGGTTTGTGAGCTTGTGCTGTGGTTAAAGAATAGCAGTGACCCCAGCTCCTGGTAACTGGGGAAGTGATGAACTCTGAGCATCATCAACATTCCCTGTCCCAAGGCTGGCTGCTATCCAGGCTGTTTTCTGACCCAATCAGGATAGTCTCAGGCTTGGGCAGGTTTGTGCTGGAGGGTGTCAGTGTCTCCTTCCTTCATCCCTTCCTTCATCCCTTCCTTCATCCCTTCCTTCATCCCTTTCCTTCATCCCTTTCCTTCATCCCTTTCCTTCATCCCTTCCTTCATCCCTCCCTTCATCCCTTTCCTTCATCCCTTTCCTTCATCCCTTTCCTTCATCCCTTTCCTTCATCCCTTCCTTCATCCCTTCCTTCATCC
>JBBMKD010000001.1:3766072-3808542 GCA_037834095.1 Argya squamiceps
CCCTTCCTTCATCCCTTCCTTCGCCCCTTCCTTCGCCCCTTCCTTCGCCCCTTCCTTCGCCCCTTCCTTCGCCCCTTCCTTCGCCCCTTCCGTCATCCCTTCCGTCATCCCTTCCGTCATCCCTTCCGTCATCCCTTCCGTCATCCCTTCCTTCATCCCTTCCTTCATCCCTTCCTCATCCTCCAGCCTCTCGTGCCCACAGGGGCCAGCTGATGTGGCCCTGCAGTCAGAGGTTTCTGGGGGTGCTGTAGGCAAGTCAGACCCAGCCATAAATATTTGGCCATGAATTTGGGGGTGTCATCCCTGTCTCATCAAGGAGTTGTGGGGGTAAATATATGAGGGATTGCAAGTTGTCCATTGCTTCAATAAGGAAGCCATGTAAACAGCTCTGGCAGATAAGAAGTTGTCTCTTTTTGGTTAATACACGTACATAAAACATAGATAATGTTTAGTGATAGTGGTGAAGTTGTTTAGAGACAAATTCAGGCAGCACTGAGGACTGACTAAAAATTGGGAAGTTGTGTTTCTTAACAATTCCCCATTATACACCAAGAACAGAGTTTTTTTTCTTTAAGTCCATATACCAAAATAAAAATATCAAGAATTGTATCATCAAAGCATCTATATCTAGATTGAAAAAGAAAGAAGCAGCAGCATTAGTACTGCTTGGAAGAGATTTTATTTATGACCAAAATTTTCTTCTATTAATGAAACTTTTCTTCTTACTTTGCAGCTTGCAGGCCTGGATTCTATAAAGCATTTGCTGGAAATGTGAAGTGCTCCAAGTGTCCTCCACACAGTTTGACTCACATAGAAGCAACTTCTGTCTGTCAGTGTGAGAAAGGTTATTTCAGAGCTGAGAAGGACCCACCAACTATGGCATGTACCAGTAAGTCTGATCATTACCAGTGTCCACAATTCTGTTGCCTCATTTATTTGTTTTTGTATTTAAAAAAACCCCAAACAACTATGAGTTTTGAAGAATTCCATTCATGTTAATCAAAAGAGATTTTTAAAATCAAAATTTAAACAGTATATTTCTGCTTAGTGTCTGGATAACCCTAAACATACCCCCCCTGTTTCTTAGTTTGGTGACTTTTGAACTTGTAATTCTGACATATAATAGGAGGAAGTGTAATCACTGTCATATAGATAACAGGTATTTTCACTACCAATAATGTGCATCTTATATATTTGAAAATTTGCTGGTGCAAAAACCTTCAAAAACCTGGAGTCATGTAAAGGAAAAAAACCTGATCTAACATGCTCTGCTGTCTCCTAAGATTTAAATGAAGAGTGTAAGACAAATATAATCCCCACACAATCAAAGAAAAACTAAACACTTTTAAAAAAGAAAATAATTTTTAAAACAGAAAAAAATGTATCCAGTCAGAATGAGATATAATTAAAACCTCTAACACCATCACCTTCTTTTAGCAGAGACTTATTCCCTTTTTTGTGACTGTGATAATGAAAATACATTAGATTTTTTGGATGAATTTTAGAATACATAATTTTGTGATTTTTGAGTAACCTGAATTTGTCACCTAATGTCTAGAAATCTGGGGGCAGAAATTCTGAGAAGAGATTTTCATTACTTGGATCAATGTCTAGAATACATAGCATAACTTTTCTTATCCCTTATTAAATATTTCTTCTAGATTTTCATGCACAGTTCATTACTCACTGGGATTTATTTATTGATTGCAAAGCAACTATATCAATTTAGTCCCAAAACTAGGAACAAACAGCAATATTTAAAAATCTGTGGGTGGAATATTATGTTTTAATAGGCTATTAAAATAATTTAACAAAGGTGATTAAAGAGTTTGCAGAATCATACCTCCAGTTTTTGATATAACACTTTATTTATTCTTTTGTTGGAGGATTTGTTCTTGCTACTTTTTGTGCCACAGTTAAGAGAATTCTGAAAAAACTAACATGTTAAATTCATGAAGTATTTTGACAGATTAAGTACACAAAATTTTTAAGAGATGAAACCCTAAAGACAAAGTGCTGTTGCAAGAACCATCAGTGCATAGCTGGGTTTTGGGATGTTTTATGCAGCATCACATAAAAATAACTGAGCTGGCTGAACTGAGCTGCTTCCTCTGCTTGTGCTGGTTTATCCAATGACACTGAAATTTGGGCAAATTTGGAATGGACCTGATAATTTAAAGCTGATTTACAAATTCATAGACACTGAGGTCATGACGTAGACTAAGGTATTCTCCATCCACCACATGAGGGTGATGGTCCCTAAAAACAGCACTAAAAAATGACCCAAGGCAGAAAATTGTGTCATGTAACCAGCGGTTTTTCTGAGGGGAAGGAAAGTCCCAACCTGGGGATACCTCAGGAGAAAACTCAGGGTTCAGAGTGTCCCCCAGCTCCCTCTGGAGCAGAACATACAGGCCTGACATTTTGCATGAGGTATGTGACGGAATATACAGCATCCTTTCAGGCTTCCTACAGGAAAACAGTGATTACAGATAATTCCATTCAAATCAGTGCCTCCAGCACAGGCCATTAAAAACTCACTCCCAGAACCAGCACATCCCAGGTGTTCTTGACACTTTCATGCTTGGGAAGAGGGTTTCACTCCTACATTATGCACATGTGGCTCCATATTATTTATAAGTCATTGATTTTTCATTGCTGAAAGAGAGTTCTTTGAAGAGCTTACTCAAACGTGGCATTATGATTCCATAATTATCTTTCAGGGCACAATTTTAAGCCCTGATACCCTGATATGTTGATGAGGTAGGGGAGGAGCATGAGAGCCCTGTGGCATCAGAGTGCAGTTGCTTCAACATCCTGCTGATTTCACAACAAATGTGAGTGCAGAGAGCTGCTTTGGGTGAAAAATGTCAGGGAAAACTTGGTGCCAGACCTCCACATTGCTGCTGAGGAAAGATGTCAGCCAAAATAACTGAGTGAGTTGAGGCAGGGCAAAAATCAGCCACAACAGGAGATCAGTGCCTCATCTCACCTCATCTCGGGGAAGGAAGAAATAAAGGGGGCAGTGCAGCACGTTCTGGTGACTTGGTTCAGTGCCACCCTGCATTGCCTCCCATTCAGCCTAGGCTGGTTGGTATCAGTATTTCATTGATTGTCACAGCAGATGTATTCATCTTACACCTACAGTGATGATTATTTCACTAATTGTCAGCTCTACAAATGACTCTGAAGCTCCTGACAGGCAGACTGTGTTCTTATCTTGCACATCAGCAGTAATGAAGAGTCTTCAGGCCAAATTATTCCCTAAGTGGTATCTTTAGCCCCACTGCTTTTAAATTAGTCTCTAAGTTGTTAAAATTATGTTTCTGTCATAAAGACAACCTCACTGCTTTTGGTGGATCTGTGCAGATGTGGATAATTTAAATTCAATAAATAAAGATACAGATTTGAGTGGAATTTAGGTTGCTCATTCCAAACTGTTGTGCTTTAATAAAAGAAGTTGAAAAGTTTTATGAAAATGAGGAACTTTGACTAAATAGACAGAAAATGCTGTGCAGAAATGAAATGCCATTTTTATATAACCACGTTTGGGAAAGATCTGCATTTTCCATATTCATTTTCAGATTTCTATCTTGACATGTGAGATATGACATAAGAAACAGAATTTTTTTGGGGACCTTTGAAGGGAGAGACATTCTTAAATGAAACACAGAATGAACAGTGGATTCCCTTTACAAATGTCTTAATGTTCAGACATTTTGACTGACTTTATTGATGCCCATTTTATTTGCTCCCCCATGTCCTGAAAGGTGATATGCCTAAGAGAGGTTTTGTTCTCTCCTTTAATTGCTGTATAGGATTAGGTAATATGGGATTAGGCAGTATTCCTCACTCCAGAACTGTTCCTCAGTACTGAGAAACTTGCACATGCAGCATTATGGAAAAAAAACCCACCTTGATTTAAGACAGGCATCCACTTCTTTCAAGATGAGCTTCAAATCCACTTTGATTAATTTTGTGAAAGACTGTGTGCTTTTACAAAATTGCACAGTTCCCATTTTTACTTGATGTAGCTGCATTTTGTTAAGGGAGAGCACTCACTTTGCAGAGCACCATAATAGAAATCTAATTTCAATAAGAGGAATGAAAATTACATTAGAATATATTGTTAATCTCCTTCTCCTAGGCTCTTTTCATTTGACTTACACTTCTTATCAATGTCTGGCTGCTCCTCTTCTTGCTGTATTTCTTTGCCATATGCAAGTTCTCTATCAGTGATCTCTCTGCATGCACAGGGAGCAACAAACAGCATCATATCTAATCCCCTGTCTGATCACTCTGTACATAAAGTCTAGCATTTCCCACTATAAAGTAATTGCATGAATTGATCCATCTTTTCAAGGTCAGGCAGGCTTATATTGGTTGTCTGAATGCCTCTCTTTTAATGTTATGCTTAAACAATTTGAACCAAACAAACTTCTGCTGTGTTCAGTAACCTCTGCTGCAAAGTGTGTCCTCTATTTTTAAGTCAACACTGAATTTTGGCAGCAAAACCAGGCAAGACACTTGAAGTCTTTACTGCTTCTATTGTTATTTATATGTCTGTATATATATATATATATTTATAAACTTTTTTGCAATTTAACATTATGTTCAGAGTTGGAATATTGCTTTGCAGTCACTGGCTTCCATTCTTCCTGCCTGCCTCACAGGAAAAGAATAAGTGAAAAGGGGAAAATGTAATTCTACATCAAGTGACACTGTTTATCTATGCTATATGTATAGATATCAAAACACAATTATGAACTCAAAGAGCACAGCCAGATGCTGATCCTGAATATCCCAAGGTGGTGGTTAATCTTTGCCCTTCTGCTGTAACTTCAGTAGTCAAATGACATAAAATTCTAAGAGTCCAATAGTTTATAACGGACAGTTCTCACTTAAAAAGCAACAGGTTTTTTTTCCAGACAGTCTTCACTCTCAAGTGTGTAAAATACTGCATTGCCCTCACCAGATTTGTGCATTTTCCTTCCATACACAGGAAAATGCACTCTGCCTTCAGAGAGGAAGAGAATACACATTACAAGATGAGGTGCAAAGCACTGCATGAGGCACGTGCTCAGCTCTGTTGCTTTCAGAGCAGACCTGCTTCACCATCAGACATCCACGCCAGTCTCCTGCACAGAAAGTGTCAAAATACTTCCTCAGTGTAATTTGTAAATGAAGCAAAAGGCATTACTCATGCTCTGGCTGAGTTCCATCTCAGCAGAAGAGCTGCATGTTTTTGTAATGCTCGTCCATCTGAACTGTATTTTATTCTTTCACATAAAATTCGAAGTCATGACTTTTGCTCTGAGAAAAAGGATCCTTTTTTTCACCAATATACTTGTTTTTTCTTAAAAATCAATATAAGGAAAACCCCTAGAGCTTTGCATACAGATGTCTGCAGAAGGATTATTGCTGGCAGCTTTTTCCAGTGTGCCAAATAATCTTTGTATACTTTATAAATGATAACAAAGCAATCAGGCCACATTCATAAAAGCCCAGTGACACATAATTTAGCTGAATCTGAGGATTACAATTAATTGTCTCTCTTTGTTCCAAGTTCTAAATCTTAGTAAATGATTCACTGCATGTCATTACAGTTTAATATTTGCATGAAATCACAGTTTAACTGGCATAATTTAACAGCAATTAAAAAGCTATTTAATCCTCATGCAAATTGGCATGAGGGGCCTTGAGTATGAAGTGTGTTTGGGGGTTTTTCCTGCATTTGCAAGAGGACTGTCATATACTTTAAGACACATCTAACATAATTGATAGTTTTCCTTTTCACTGAAATATGGATGCACAATAATATGTGTTTTCTCTTACAACTGAGAAATAAGTCACAAATCATGGCTGTAAGAACCTTCACTCTCTAGAACAAATGAAAAAAAAGTATGTTTTTAAAAGAGTATTTTATTTACTGTATTGGCTCTTCTATAGATGCCATCCCATATAGTTCAAGAAAAATCTGATGGAAAATTTAAATCCACAAAGCCTGACACAACTTTCCTATTGCCCAGATTCATATTAAGTCCTTTTTGGGCCTGCTAAAATTGATGAAATAATATCAAAAAAAGCTTGAGCTGTGATGACCTATTGTCATAATATCTATAGTTTATGTAAGATTAAATTTAAGCCAGTTTTAAAGCATTGACTCCAATCCTTTAAGCAATTACACAGCTGCTTAGTTTTAAGTGCATGAATATTACCAATTATTTCAAGGGGATTACTCATCTACTTAAAGTTATGCACATATGCAAGTGCAATTACAGCTCATCCTCCATATTCCTAAAACTCCTCCATGGTTTTATCTGTGGGAATTTGTTAAGACCCAGTCATTACTTAATTCTCACAGCATGGTTTTAGAGGAAACATAATTATTCCTGTCTTCTGAACATAAAGAATAAGAAGTGAAGCTGAAGTAACGTGTGCTGGTTTTAGCTTATTCCAATCTCAGGACTGTTTTCCAGAGTAGCTAGAACCATCATCCTCATAGTTATTTTGTGGAGAGTTTGGTGATCTGTTGACCATAAACTCTGGGCAGATACATGTATTAATAAATGCTCATCCATTCAAAAGATTTTAAACTTTCTTATCCACTAAAAAAATGCAAAGCAGTGTAACACTTCCATGTATTTTAAATATCAAGTGCTTGAAATCCAGCAGATAACTCATCATTTATTTCAGGGCAAAGTTAATTACTCTCTTATTAAAAGTTACAAGTAAATACCAGCAATGAAAAAGTAGCTGAATTATAGTTCACAGAAAAGCTTAATGTTTATTATTCACATTATTACTCCCATACAGTACCAACTTTTTTATTTACAAGCATTCCAGGTTCTATACCCATGCTTTTGCCACATAAGTAAATCAAATGCATCACTTAAAAATTATGAATGTTTCACTCTGTCTAAAAATTAGCTGGTGTCATTTGCAAATGTTTCTTGTAGCCTTTCAGTCTGCTTAAGAAACTCTGAAATAAGGAAAAGCTCACTCAAAGTTTTACCAGTTTCTCAAGCAAAACTTTATGCCCATGTCCTGTTGGCAGTTTTATAAATCATCAAAAGCTGCGAAGCAAGCTGAAAGTTTTCCAAGTTCTGCTAACCATTGGTGAAGTGATCACCACTGTAATTTTATTGGGAGCTGGGAATATAATGCTTATTCAACTGATTCAGCCCAAAAACCCCAGAGGTCAGCAGCTGGGTTTACCACAGTCATCTCACATATATCAGCACCTGCAGTGGAAGGCCTCGTATTTTCCAAGTCCATGTTTCTTATAATAATTTTTATTTTGGGATTACATTGGTTTTGAAAATCACACATCTGTCAGTGCTTGCTTGAAACATGTTAAGTGGAAGAAGAATAATCCAGTAAGAAATTGAGATGATTCAGATATCCTGGAACAATTTGGACTTTTCCTTCACCCCTTCATTAATTCCTAAGGCTGAACAGGTCCCTCAGCTGCTCCTCATCAGACTTGTGCTCCAGACTCTTCTCCAGCTCCATTGCCCTTCTCTGGACATTCTCCTGACCCTTAATGCCTTTCTGTAAGTGCACACAGGATTTGAGGTGACTAACCAGTGCTCAGTACAGGGGGCAAAGACTAGATCACTCTATATATGTATTTTTATATGTATATATAAAGCTTCAGGTGATTTCCGTGTGATCCTGCACAGTAAGTCAGCAAACAGTTTAAAATTAGAGGACATACCTTGACTGTTTTATGTGATGAGTGGGAAATTGGAAATGGGTCACTTGTGGTTCATCTGGCAGTGCACAAACAGCTCTACCACCTGCTTGTTGGGTGACAGCTTCCCTGCACTCTGCCTGCTGCAACTGGCTTTGCATTCCTCCTCACAGCCTTAAAGGAGTATTTTTTCTCCTGCTTCCTGATCATCCTTTTAGACCATTGAAAAGTTGATGTCTTCACTATTATCCTGATGGTGATGAGATGCCAGGTGGGAAAGAAAGAAAACTTGAAAATTGTCTCTAATGGTCTTGGCCTGTTGCCACCTAACCCTGTTAATGAACAGCAGTAAAGAAATCCCTGGGGATAAGCAGTGAAGGATAGAAAGAAATATCTGGCAGTGCAGAACTAATACAAACAATCTTACCTCTTGTCCTTATTCCAAAGCTGTTATTTATTTATTACTCAATTTGTCTCTTACAAAATGTCAAAGATTTTAAGTCTCAGAAAAGCCTACATTACTAGACATAAAATAAGGGTATAAATTTTGTGGTTAGAGCTCTGCCTCAGTATCCCACAGCATCAAGAGCCATTTATTGAAAATTTGTGTTATCTAGTCCAGGTTTGACATTCCCAAGTCATTTTTGTGTTGCCTAAATTTGTTTCTGAATTAATTCTAAGTTACTTTGATTCTTCAGCTTTTTATGATATCATCTATTTATTGTTTTGGGTTTTTTTTCAAGGATTGTATGTAGATAACTTTTCATTTTTACACTGAATTTGTCATTGAAATGTAGCTCTTGTATTTTTTATTTGCAAATAATTGCCTTAAGGCAATTTTTTTCTCCAAGGTAGATAACACTGCCTTAATGTTGAATCTAGTTTTTCTTTACAACAGGACAGGAGTTCTGGGAGATGTTTCTTGAGCTTTTATTGAACATTAGCTTCATTACAGGGTGAGACAATTGAAAGATGGCAACAGCTCACATGTTGCTAACAGCATGAAGTTCTCTTTGTTACAAGGCCTTTTTAAAGTTTTCTGACCAATAGCAAATTGTTAAGAGCTTAAAGACATTTGCATGAACTAATCATTGAAACTATATGTCTACCATATATTTGATAATAGGTGCTTGTTTTGTATCTTCTTCTACTCAGGAATTCTTTTATACTCTTCTATAAACAAAGCACAGAGACTCATTATTAAACTTTTTTAATATCTTGCTGAAGATATTTTTCTACTTGCTAAGGCCTAACCCTACATGGCACAAAAACATTGACTTGCTGTTCTGTGTCCTCATTCTGGTTTCTTGTTGACTCTAGGCCTTACATCTGTAGTGGTATGCAAGGTTTCTCCTTTTTCTATTTTGCATAGCAGGTTTCGCCCTTCTTTTCTGCAGGGCCACCTTCTGCTCCGAGGAATGTGGTTTTTAACATCAACGAGACAGCTCTGATGCTGGAGTGGAGCCCCCCGAGCGACACGGGGGGCAGGAAGGACCTGACCTACAGCGTGGTGTGTAAGAAGTGCGGCTCGGACGCCAGCCAGTGCGAGGTGTGCGGCGGCGGCATCCGCTTCGTCCCGCGCCACACGGGGCTCACCAACTCCTCGGTCACCGTGCTGGACTTCGTGTCCCACGTCAACTACACCTTCGAGATCGAGGCCACCAACGGCGTCTCCGAGCTCAGCTTCTCCCCCAAGCAGTTCACGGCCATCACCGTCACCACAGACCAAGATGGTAAGTGCCAGGTGTCGCGTGGCTGTTGCCTTGTGCCTGTCACTCGCTGTTGGGGACACTTTGTTTCTTGCATGTTTAGGTTGTTTTGCAGATAGTTGGGTGTTTCCAAGTGCCTTCCGTGAGGACTTTTAGCTTCTGCTAATGTTTCTGGCAGTTGGGTATTGTGTCCAGTTCTGGCCCCTCAGTTTAGGAAGGATGTTGAGATGCTTCAGCGCTTCCAGAGAAGGGCAACAAGGCTGGTGAAGGGCTTGGAAAACAAGCCATATGAATGTCTTAGGGAGCTGGGATTGTTCAGCCTGGAGAAAAGGAGACTCAGAGGTGATTTTATCACGCTCTACAATGTCCTGAAGGGTGGTTGTAGACAGCTGGGTGTTGGTCTTTCTCCAGGCAGTAACTGACAGAACGAGAGGACACAGTCTTAACTTGCATCAAGGGAAATATAGGTTAGATATTAGGAAGAAGTTCTTCACTGAAAGAGTGATTAAGTACTGGAATAGTCAGTCTGGGGAGGTGATGGAGTCACCATCCCTGGATGTGTTTAAAAAAAAGACTGGATGTGCCCCTGGGTGACATGATTTAGTTGAGGTGTTAGGGTTGGGTTGGACATGATAATCTTGAAGGTCTTTTCCAACCTACACATTCTGTGATTCTGTGATGCATTTGGCCCTTGACAGGGCACAAACCCATACCTTTCTGTTCAAAATTAAGTGCAAGCTTTAGCTATCTAATACCAGCTGTGTCAGTGGTTCGTCAGGACTGGAGTCTGTCTGGTGCTTTTGCATTTTCAGTTTTGCAAGAGTAGAACACCACAGGTTATCCATTACAACTCCACAGTTCAAAGGCACACTGAAAGTGAACTCCCTTTTTTTGGTATCTGTGTTTCATAGCACTAGTTCAGCCTGCCTCACTGTTAGATACTTCTGCATCTGTATGAGCCGTCTCCTCAGGTGAGCTATCCTAATAGATTGTTTTTTATGTCTTTGATTGTAAACTTTGCATTATTGTTTTGAGCTTTTTTTGTGCCCCCATTTCAGTTTGAATTCATGTCCAAGGTGAATCTTTGTGAGAAACACGGGAAACTAAAAGAGCTCTCTGGTTTTCTGTTTATTTCTGCAACTTTTTCTTCTTTAGAAATACTTGCTGTGCCAGTCAACAGCATCATAGGTTAGCAACAATGCAATCCACATAGCACTGCTCTCTTCTGGCTTGTGTAACTGTAGACAAGAAGGTTATTTCAGAATTATCCCTTGCTGACATTTGTTCCAGAAATGTTTTTCACCTGCTGTGCAGTGACATTGCAGGCACAGCTCAAGTGTTTGATGTAGAACAGGAACTGAGCTGGCAGAACTGCTGTTTTCAGTAGAACACATTTGATGATATGTTTCTGCTCAGTAAAAGTGCAAATGTTCAGGAGGATCCTGTTATGTTCCACTTGTAGGGAAGGCCCTGGGTTCTTTCAGTGATCAGCCTAGCAAAAATCTGCTTACCTGTGTGTATCTGGGATGAGTAGTTTTGTCAATGAGTAAGTAATGACTCATTTGCCTTTGGGCATACAAGAATGAACAGCTTGCTGTGATGATGGTGATAATAATGACAGTGATGGTAATACTAATAATATTCATGAAAATTGATTTGAAAAAGCACAAAACCCACTCACTCAGTGTCCATGACGGTGACAGAAGAGCTAATTATGTAAGATAATATATATAATTACATAAGATGCCTAGTGATATATAGACCTTGGATTGAGAATTGCCTGGAGCCCTGAGGCAATGTATCATGTTGGAAACCTGCATCTCCCTTTTCCTTTCTCACTAAAGTGAGAGAGTGAGGTGCCAGAAACTTCCCCTGTGTAAACTTCCATTTGGATGCTTTGTTCCATGTATTAAATGCAGTCACCAAGCTCGCCCAGGTGGAGGTCACCTGAAATACAGCTCATTTTTAAAGTGGATAACAGCTGTGTGAACACAGCTTGTGATGGGTATTTAAGTGGTAGGCTTTTAAAAAATAATGTCTTTTGTTGATGTCTGTCCCTGGTTTGAGGATATAGATTTTCTCTGCAGTATACTCAAAACAGGGAAAAGACTAATGTTTTGATAGTTTTTGACACACTGACAGTAAACTCTAGACTGTTTGCATTCCCTTTAATAATTCCTACATTACTGAAAATGCTATTGGAAAGGCTTCAGAGGATTTAAGAGCAGATTTTCAGAATATCTGTCAGTTTATCTGGATATAAAAAGACAGCCTTGTGTGAGAAAGTGCTGTAATAAATGAAATGGAGTCATCTATAAAATGTAGTTATAAAGATAAAACCATTCCTGTAGGCTTACAGGCTGTGTAGTCATATAAAACTATAAGCATAGTGACTATATATTTAAAAGGACAAGAAAAAAAAAGCAAGGTTGTATGAAATCTGGAAGAAAATTCATGGGCTTTTTGTTGATGGAAAGTGTGGAGAGAAAAATGGACATCTTTTTGAGTTACTTTTAGTCATAAATAAGAAGGGATATGGAAAAAGCTGGGGTATCCAACCTCAGAAAAGTAAGCTGTAGAACTAAAGCTTTGGAACATTGGAGAGATTTTATTATAACCTCACTGTTGGCTGTCTTTCCTTATAATCTTAATTCTGATGAAATGGACAGTAGTTATTGCACAATGCTGCAGGTTTGTGCACATATTCACAGAAAACAAAGATCCAAGATTAAACATATGACATGACAACAAATCAAAAATAGGTTGGTTTTTACAAGGACCTCTTTACCAGAAGACCAAAGATACTGGTTTAAATCCATTTTTTTGCTTTTGATGTGTGTCTAATGTGAAAGATGTGTGCAATAAATTATACCCACACAACATATTTATCCCATGTTCATACTATCTTTTATATGCAGTCTTTTCCTAAGTACTGTTTTAATGGCTTTGGTATGCACATTGCATGAAGTGCAAGACTTCTTTATAAATACATAAATTGTTTTATTCAGTTGTCACATCTTTGTTAAGAATATAAACCAAAATCTGCTGCTGTAAATTCAGACCATTCTGTTAGCTACAATCATTTAGAGTAGCTGGTATTTTCTTTTCTTTGAGTATGTTGGATTTATTTCCCCTCTAGTGGCCTTTTGTTTTGGATGTTTCGTGTGAAATTAACAGATTCATCACTAAACATGCAAAATTATTAGCTCGTTCTTCAGGGGGGTTTCTTTTCTCTCTTTTTGGAGAACAATGTTGCTGTTGGTATTTTGCTGAATGAAGTACTTCAGGTGAAGAGTTCTGTGGGCATCCACAGAAACTGAGGAATCGTATTCTGCCACATTAGTGAAGAAAGAAATCTGAGAGCATCAAAGAGGGGGAATATTTGCTGCCAGGAGAAGTGAACTAATTCAAAAGTGATTAAAGCTGATTTTTATGCACAGAGCCCTACCACAACTAATATTAAAATCTTAACTGCCTCCTCATGCAGTCACAATTATCAACAAGATTAAGTGCAGCACTCAGCTTTAACAGTGACAGGAGCAGACTGAGGGAAAGGAACATTTAAAAAAGGCTTTGCAAACTTCATCCCTCAAACATCTCTGTGATTTGATGTCTAAAGCATTACCAGACCTGATCAAATTCTAAAAAAAAATTACAAACATTAATATGAGTAAGTCTTGTAAAATTCACTTGCTAATGTTGATTACCTTTTCCTTTAATTTTGTACAAGGATTCCTAAGTTTGACATCCATGGGTTTGGGTTTTAACCCTTGGCTTCATAAGGCAACAAAATTTCTGTGCTCACATTGTCTGTCAGGCACCATAAAGAAATGTGAACCTGTTAGCCAAGAGTTGAGTGGTAACAGTGAAAAAGATTCAACAAAATTGTGAAGAAAGAAAGAATGACCCTTCAGAGTCACCAAGCCCTTGGTTAGCTCTGCAAGCTGAAAAGCAAAGTTCAGCTGTGTGAGGATTCCTTTCTGTATTAAAGACATCAGCTGACTGACCACTCAGCCTGCCTGTTGACTGGTTAGCCAAGAAAATATATTTATTTATGGTCTTGTACAATCACAGCATGTCTGTGTCTTGTCCAGCTGGTGTGGCAAACCAGGATAGGGCAGGGTGTGCTAGGAAGTAACAAATGTTGCAGATGGAGAGAAGAGGGAAGTGAGCTATATGCTACCCTTCAGTAGCTTTGTTTCAAAATGTTTTGAGATAGCAGAATAAATCCCTGCTTTGAACTCAGATAAATGGGCAGATAAACACAATTCTGCTCAGAAAAGCACTTAAGCAATGTTCCTGCTCACATTAGCACGTATTAAAGCACTTTCCCAAATCACTGCTAAAGTGATTTGTAAACAACTGAAAGATAAAACATGTTTTCACAAAAAGCCTCATCAAAAAATGTTTTACAATACTATTGTTCAGAAAAGTGCCTGGATGCCTTTTCTTTATGAGAGAGAGAAAGTTTTATACAGCAGTAAATATGCTGAGTACAAAGTAATTGTGCTCAGTCAACTTTAAATCATTGTGTGAAGAAGAATTATATGCTGAATTGTAATATATGTTTCTCTTATGACTAATGGAAGGGATATCTCAATATATAACTAACTTAGCATGCCACAGTGTCTGCATTGCCTAAAGAAAATTCAGAAGTACTTGAGGTTTTCCATGCATAATTAAAGTAGTAAATAATGAATAATTAAGCAAAACAGAACTTTAAAAAGTAGTTGCTATTTCCAAATAAGTGTCCATGTATGCATTCACTCACTGTGCATTCATACATTCTATTCCTTTAGAACAGAGGGAGTTTTTACATTACAATACAAGGAGAGGGAGTATGAGACACACCCCAAGTGGTGGAAAATTTACACTGGAGAAATTCTCCTTCTGCCTCTGCATCCTGGACAGTCTTCTTGCTCAGTTCTGCAATCTGTGGGTGACTCTGTGACATCAAAGACCTGCTACCAGCTGGCAGAACCTGAGGCAGGAGAGGCTTCACTCTGAGGGCACACACCCTACTGCTGTATTAAACACCTGACTCGTTTTTCTGTGTCTGTCTAGTGTTGACAGCTGAGAGTTTCAGTCAGACTCCCAAAGTGCAAATCTGTCAGGATTCTGTTGTCTAATACATCTTATTTTGTGTGAGCCATTGCCAGATACAACCTAGGTGATGTTTCCTAATCTGATGGTAGAATCTTGCCATTGTTTGGAACTGTTTCATCTAATTCCTTTTTCTAAGTAAGTTAAAGTTTATTTCTAGTACAGGTGGCTGCTCAGACATATTTATAGTTCAGTGGAGACAGTCTGTAGAAAGAGCAACCTCTTATCACTCATTGCTGTAGGAATTGATGAATACCTGGAAGGATTTTAGGGTCTGTTCCAGGAATAAACACGACTGTATCACCACAAATTAAAGGCATGAAGTGTTATAATCACAATGGAGATGGTGTAAGTGCTTAGGAGCCTCATCTGGCTGACATTCAGTGTCTCAGTAACACCACCAGGACAGTTTATCAGTTTATCCAGATTAGTCCTTCTGGCTGGTGGCAGGAGAGGTTCAGGATCCTCACTGGGGTGACAGGGGAGTTCCCTGTTCATTCATCCTAAACTGATTCCCACAGTAGCATCCAACTTTCACCCTAATCAAAAGTCAACTTTCCTTTTTTTCCCCCAACTCTCAAATCTCTACAGACAAGATTCTCATTTGTGACTTTAAAGTCAAGAAGTTTTCTCTTTTCATAATGACACAATGAGGCCCCTTTGAACCATCTTCCAAATTGTTTACAGCTTATAAATCTGAAGGAACAGCTCTCTTTAATGGCTGATTATTGGAATAGCAGAACAAATAAAATCCAGTTATGAGACCGTGACAAGACTCTCAATCAGACATTGCCAGAGCTCAAGCCCATGTGAAAGAAAGAACATGACATTTTCCTAGATGACAATAAAAAGAAATTTATGGCATTTGTTTACTGCACATCCACAGCTGCATTGAAAGCTCCACCCAACACTGCACTGTTATCAGCATTGCTGATGGTATTTTTGTGAAAAATTTGAAGAGAAGTATCAACTTCTTGGTAACTGACCCAGGACACCCTGTAAACATCTGTACTGAATGTGATGTGAAGTAAAAATTACAATTTTTTAAAAAAGCTTGAGATGCATTGCTCTCTATTTTAAGTCAATTATGAGCAATACATTTAAACAATAGATTTTTTTAACAGAATTCAGCATTGTGCAATCAACATTCTGTAGGTTTAATGATATTAATATGTATGCATATTTATATCAGTGTGTATATAAATTAAGTGTTTTCAATTGGGAAGAAAACCACAAGGCAGAAATTCTGCATCTCAGTTCTCAGACTTGTTCAGGTCTGTCAGAATTAAGAGTTTAGAGCCAAGGGGTTTGTGTAACAGAGTTATTAATCACAGATTTTACTCTGCTACTCACCTCTGTACAGTTACACTACTTGCAGCTGATGTTTCTTTGCACACATGCCTGATTGCTATACACTATTCGTAGGAGAAAAGTGGCTTTTGAAACAATTTGATTTATTTCCTGGATGGTTTGTTTAATGCTTATAAATTTTTCAACAGAGATGTTCTTTTTCTGCTGGGAAATTTGGATAGCCAGTTATTTTATTAAGGCAGCAAAAGTCAACCTGGCTGCATTTCCTTTCATGTCTCATACACCAGAATTAGCCATAAGTGAGTCAGCCAATGTGTATCCTTTAAGATATGTTCCTTTAACTTGCACAATATGAGGAGAACAAAATTAAACTCTGGTTTGAATGAGAAGGGGAAAGGCTAATCAGTGCTATATTTTTTTCCCCCACAATTTACTTACCAGTGTGGGCTTTCAGCTGCTGTAATTGTTTCCTTCATTGCAGAGTACACCATTATTTATAACCATTAGCCATTTGTCCATGACAAGTTGTAGTCACTGAAATGCAATGCCCAAGTGCTGCAAAAAAATTTATATTTAATAATAACAGTTTATTTCAATTTGTGAAAGGGGTGTTTGTGGAGAAATCTGTAAAGTACTCATTACAGAGAAATGTGCCTTGATTTTGTTTGTTCCTGTTGTAGTCAGTAGCTGTGAAGGGCATTCAGCACAGGAGGAAATGGGATCAGAGGAATGAGATGTGTGTTCATTGACTTGGGTGATTTTAACTGGAATGTCAGATAAGCTCATTGGTGCTATCTCCACACTCTCCCAAGAATCATGGTAGGATAATTAAGCACATTTCATTTATCTGGAACTTCTCACAATGAATGATATACAGTGGAAAGGATCAGCACTGAGTATTCTAGTCAGGGTAAGGAACAAGATATTTCAGATATGAGCTGGTGGATTAGAAACTTCTGCAACAAATGTTAATTGACCAAACATGATGAAGCCAAGCTCTTTTAAGAAGGAAGCACTGTGAATAAAGTTTGTTTGCCTTTCAGAATAATTGTCAGACATTAAAAATGTGGCTTTCTAAGGAAGTTTTAGGGAGGATAATGGTGGCATCTTCAAAAAAATTGGAGTGGATGGAATATATCTCAGTTCCTATGAGCAAGTCATTATTAGTCTCAGCTGATGGAAGATTAAAATTAATTAAAATATCGATAGGAATTTTTTATATAATTAAAGATATTTGAAGGATAAAATAGGCATAATATTATGTATAGTTTTGTTTCTATATGCATCCATATATTATAAAAAAAAGTCTTTCAATATATGTATAAATAGTGTGAAATAATATCTTGTCCCTGATTCATTAGTCTACTTAAAACTAAATACAGGTTAATATGCAACATCTTTCTATTTCCAATAAGCATATTTCATTTTATGGAAACATTTAGTAATATTTCCATATTTTCCATGGAACTTTGTCAGATTTTTTTTGTTTTTCCTGCTTAGATATTCCTGCTTATTTGTTGGAGTGTTCAGATACCCTTGAAATTATTAAAGAAAAAAAGATTTAATAAGATAAATATTACTACAGCATACTCTATGGACTTCAAAGTATGAAAATGTTCCATTATTCTGAGTTACAGCAATATTTGATAGACCTGGTAAAAACTACAATATTTGCAACATGAAACAAGAATAGCACAGATTTATCTGCAGTAATACAAATTCTCCAGATTTCAATAAGAGAGATTATTTTACTTCTGGTGACTTTCACAGCCATTTTATGCAAAACAAAATGTGTATGATCAATCCTTTAATGGGTACTTATTTTCTATGTGGTTTTTTTTTTTCTTGAAGCTTAATTCCTGTATGGGATGTTTCATTTCAAAGTGCAGCAGGCTCCTTTTAGGTTCTTTATTGAATGATAAATTGGGAAGGAGACCAACTCAGAGCAGTAGAGTGGGGGTAGATAATCCTGTAAATTCAAGGATTTACAAGGAGACTAATGAGAGAAAATTTCCCTCAAATCATGTTTGGCTATTTCACAGCAAAAATCTTTGGTGTTTGGATGACACTAGTGATCCCAAAACAAAAAATAGTGATTCACCAAAAGATTAGGGATTATTTAGGAAATCATAGCATCTCTTTCTAGATGGAAAACTATGGTCAAGGAAAGGATATTTAGAAAACAAACCAAAACAAGCATTCCATCCAAATATCCACATTAAGTATATTTTAACATTTTTTAATTGCTTCTCAGTTTCCATAGAACAAGATTGTTTGTTATTGTGTAATATAGAGTAGTATGGAATATGTGGACTCCAGTTTCTCTCCTTCACTCTCTATTTTTCTGGCCTGAGTGGGTGAATGTTTTTATGACACCACTATACACAGACATGTGGGTGTCTCCATTCAGTCATTATTTTAGTAGATATTTCCAGAAGTAATAAAAGTAAAAAAACCTTTTAAAGGGATCTTAAATAATTCTGAATCAAATTGACTGCTAATTGTCAGATATTGTACCAAATAATCCAGATTATTCACCTTCTAAGTGGTTCAGAAATTTAACTGACATTTATTTTCACAGTAAATTCATATGGAGTATCTTCTTCCATTTACTAATTCCTCTCAGGTTTTTTCTACTGCCCTCCAGCAGTGACAAAATGCATCAGATGTCTAAAAAGAGAACAGTAGCAACAATCAGGCAGCTCAGGGATTGACATTTGGTTATTAGTGCATGGTTCTTTAGCTTGGTGCACTCACCTTTACTTGCTTCCCAATATTTCCTGAGAGCACAGCATCAATAGCTGGCATCTGTCCAGTAAGTAGTGCCTCAGTGCTGCAATAAAAAGTTATTCTCAGTTTAGAGTGGGAAAGGAACTGTTTGAAACATTAAATTCCTTCTGTCGGGCAGATGGGATTTAACTGGAGCACTCTTCAGTTATAAAACAAGTTTTCATTGATCTCAGTGGTTGAATTCCTAACTGTAGCTTATTTTCCCTTTGATTTTGAAATCCAATCATAGCTTTAAGAATGAAAATCATTGGCATGGGAGTTTAAATTAAAAGTGATAAATTGAGGCTGCTGGTGACCATTGCTTTGGCCAAACACAAATGTCAGAGCTCTGCCTCTAAACATTTCTACATGCTTCATTTTGACAAATTAGGCAGAAAGTTAATTGCTAATTTGGAATAAAAGTGATGATGCTGATTGGAACAGCCATCATAAAACAATTTTTTTTGCTTTGTAGCAATGCCACCTGACACATCAAAAATAAAGAAACACTAATAAATATTAGTCTGATTGTAAAAATGGGCATTTGTTATGGGTGTAAGTGTGGCCATAGCTGTGCATGTGAAGGTGACTTCCCTTCAGAAGGCATTTGCCAGCTCAAAAATGGAAGAGAAAATTGAAAGATGCAGGAGACATTGTTCTCCCTCAGCTGTAGGTTGTTGGGGGTTAGGGCCATACATCTCTATCACTACTGGCTTGGTAATAGAGTTGCTATCAGCTGTTTTAGTGGCAGCAAGTGCCAGGATGAACAATTATTCATTAAGAGAGTGTGACCTTAAAAAGCGAGCAAAGCTGTAAATCTTAACTAGTCTCTCATTTGTTTTGCTCTCTGTCCAGAAAGTGCACTGATATAAAAGCAGACACAACAACGTTCAGGGATTCACCAGACAACAGTTTCCTTCTTCTGAAGTTCCAGATTTAGTGCTACTTTCAGTATCAGTGGGACTATTTCACAGCTAATCACTTGTTTGTTCTTTCTAGCAATGCATTACTTCCTTATTAGTAGCATGAAAAGGCCCCTGATAGTACATGAAGTGGTGAAATATTTATCTGTTTGCCTCAGGTAAAAAAAGTATAAAAAACCCCAAACCAACTACAAATGCTGCATCAATGCAAGGCAGTCTGCCTCCTAAACCAAGGACTTAGGTATTTGAAGATAAAAATTTATTATGAGTTAAGACAGACCTCCCAGTGCAAGTGTGAAGGTATAAATAAGAATATTTATAAATAAGAATAAGAATACTAAACTGAGCTTTGTTTTCCTCATTACTGAGCAGCTTGCTTAGCACTCACCTCTCCACCCTTCCACTTCCTTTCTGCTCTCCTGCTTGATGTATTTTTGCCACTATGAAGTTTGTGGGTGTTGCTGTGCCTTGGAGTGACTTGTAATGTATATATCCATCCATCCATCCATAGCTTACCTGGGAATTTTGCCTCTTGTTTGTTCTTAGAGGGCACAGCCTGAAAGTTAAAAGTTGCTCTAACCTGTAAGTGAATGCCCAGCAAACTTTCAGTATCCTCTGCAGTTTTGAGTCTTGTACCAGTTTGTTAATCATAAAGTGAGATAATTGCTGTATGCTTTCAAAAAATGCAAGCCTTCTTTATTTTGGAGAGTTTTTTATCAAATTTTGTTACTGTGCTGTGTGGTTCTGCTTATAGAGTTGAGTTTTCCAATGTTCCTACCATGCTTGTTTTTAAAACTTGAAAATTCTACCATAAACTTTTTTTTTTTCAAGTTACAGTTTTGTTGTGGAGCATCAGAGCAGGAGTTAAAATTTAGTAAACTGTTAAAATCATTGTGTTAGGCTGGTATCATGACAAAAGAAAAGGTCCCAGTAGTTTGGAAACCTTTTCTTGCACAACTAAAACTTCCCTTGCAGCAGAAAAAACGTTGCAAGATGTTAGATAAAGACAGACCAACTGGTACAAAAAATTTTAAAAATATAGAAAACAAAGCCCTTTATATGGATTGCATAGAAAGCTAGAACTCCTGATGGGATTTTAGAGGGGCAGCTTTCTGCTCTGTTTAAACTCTGGTGTTTGTAATACCTGACTGGAACAAGGGAGCTTCAGACCTTGAAATTCAGTTTGAAATCCTTGTGCAGCTCACAGAAGCTCACAAAGCTGGGCATGAGATCACCAGAGAAACATTAAACTTCCTGTTTAGAAAAAGGCAGGTTTGCTGGCATTGTCTGAAATTCAACAGTCCACCATTTGCTGCATTCAAAATCCCCTTTTGAAATATGTCTTTTATAGAAATCTTAAAGTTGTAGAACTACACTTAGATACAATCTGCCAATATCTCATTAGAGAATGTGAAAAGGGCAGTTTGTAGTCAGTATATCTTGCAGTTCAGAAGTGTTTAATTGTTGTTTAAAATAGTTTCAGGCATTTGCTGCTTATATTCCTTCTCCTGATCTGCCTGGGTAGTTCTACATAAACCACTATTTTTTGGGAGAAACATGTCTAGGAATGGATTATTTATATGTATTCTGAAGTTATGACAGATTCTGCTGTGGCATTTTCAGTGAGGTTCTGTGTGTAACCATTTACGAGGATGCATTTTAACAAAGAGATTTAACTACTCTGCAGTCATTTAGAACTAAAGCATCAGCTTGGAGTCATATCTTAAAAGACTGATGTCAAAATCACAATATTCTCTCTTTTTTCTTCTTTTCTTTTTTTCTGGCAACAGAAGTCTCAATTCTAAAGGACATGATGCCTCCTAATAAAATTTGTTCCACCTAATTTATCTCTGGAAATTTTAATTATCCTTGTGCCATGCCTTCATAAATACAGGTCTTTAACTTGAACTTTGTTAATTTAATAAGTTCTGGTTTCCTTTTGTACAAAGTTTTAGAAACTAAATTTTCTCATACCCAGAGATATCTCTGTCTGAATATAGGCTATAAATAGATCAAGACATGTATAAAGTCTTTATCCAAAGTCATGCCTAGCAAATTTCAGCTTTTTGCTTCTTTTTAATATGTATTATCTCTGTGTTTTTGTAAAAATATTCTTTTCTTTTTTTTTTCTCTTAAAGACTAAATTATTTGTAGTATCAGTAGCAGGACTGATATTACTTCATTTCCTTCACATTTGTGCTTGGGGCTCTCTCTTCTATTTGCTACTGATTTGGCTGGAATACAGGCAAAAATCACCACAATTCATTCACAGTTGCACATTTACAGTTGGCTCTGTCTTCATGCAGATATAGATTCTCATGAAAGTTACAAAAATAGATCTTTTGGACTTCTCTGTACTTGTCTGAAAATTGCCAGTTTGCTCCAAAGTTGTTTGTGGAGAACTAGCAAAAAGATGGGCAAACAGCACAGTCCCATAAAGTGCTTTTGAAGGAGGAAATTTTGTTTCATTTTAAAAGGCAGTATTTCATCTTACCTAATTTGTTTGTTTGTTTTGCTGAACAGAGACAATGACAGAATAAATTCATTACAATTTTTCACTATAGCCTTGTCAGGCCTGATTTTAATATGCACAAACACACATATGGACACCTATATTAAAATATATGCACCCTTGTATGCATATTTATGCAGTGAGATAAAAAGAAAGAAAGAAGTTTAAAAGCTTGACACCTTTCAACCCATTGTGCACCCTGTTCCAGGCAGCACTTGGCCAGCTCCAGCTTTGTTCTCTGAGCTGTGGCCAGGTGCCATTCCACATCTCTCTGCACCTTGGCTGTTCCTGAAGTCCAGCTGAGGAAATGGAGACATTTCTGCCACTGGGACAATGAGCTCTTTGTTTTAGCACATTGAAGCTTGTCAGAGAATAAGCAGTGAGCCCTGTTGTCCCCAAGCTGTCCCACAGAGCCACAGCAAGACAATAAGAGCAGGAATTTGAGCCTAGAGCTGAGTGAAGAGGCTCCAGCTCCTGTTGCAGCTCTGAGCTGAGGTGCCTGGGCAGGCTGCCCAGGGTGGGTGGCTGCTGGTGCCCACTGCCAGCTGATGGCAGTGCCTTTTCTCCTCATCTAAAGCCCTGCTGCCAGCCTTCACTCCTGTCTGGGACAGAGCACCTTCTGACAGATTTTCTTCTTGTGTTTGATGGGTATGGAGGAATTGTGAAAGCTTTTACAAATCGAGTTTTGCTCTTCAATCACTGTTAAGGCAGCGTCACAGCAAACCTGCTGGATGTCACCTCTCACAGGCCCGTGGGTGACAGATCTGTCATGTCCTGTCAGACCTCATGGGAAATGGGGAGGGAGAGACCCTCCCTCACACAGTCACTGTGTTGGAGAGGGTTGTGCACTGACTGGGAAGCCAAGATTTCTGCCTGCCCACTGACCTTTATCAGTCAAAGCCTCATGCTGGTGTATTCTGGGCAGCAACTGTTATTTTACTCAAAGGTCCCCCCATTTCGGGAAGATCTGGCATTTTCAGTCAAACGTTCATTTTGGTTTGAGAAATTAATTTGCTGGTTCAATTAACAACAACAAAAAAAATGTTTCTGATTAAATTCAGAAAATTAAGTTTCTGATATTCCTGACTTCTTGGGTAACAATCTTGGCTTGCACTAACTTAAGTTAGTGCAAAACTTCTGCTAGATATTAGAAAAAGTTTCTTCACCCAGAGAGTGTTTGGGCACTGGAGCAGGCTCCCTGGGGAAGTGGTCACAGCACCAAACCTGACAGAATTCAGTAAACATTTGGACAATGCTCTCAGGCCAGGGGTTGGATGATCCTTGTGGGTCCCTCCCAACTCAGCAGATTCTGTGATTGTATTTGCTATATTTTCAGAAAACTCTTATTTTAAGATTTTTGCTTTAGGGTATATTTTTCCTTCAGCAAGGGTCTCAGTTTCTGTTTTGATACACAAATACATTTTTTCTGCTTGTCACCAGTTGAAAAACAAGATGAAATCCCACAATTACCTAAGTCCTGAAAGCAGTTAAGTCAGGACTGAGCTAAGTCTTGAGAACACTCTACTGCAAATAGGAGAATCATATCTTTTTTCTATACTTCACATAAACTGACAACTTCAGGAAGCAGAGCTGGTAAGGCAGTCCCTTTCCCCATCACCAAATCCATGCCTGTGTCAAGTTCTGAAGCTTTTATGTGTGATTTATGTGTGACTGTGAAAATTAAATTATTAAAGCCAAATAAATCTGCCCAGAAAATTATCAGAACCCATTTTCTGTACTCTTAAATTACAATGGAGTCACTTGCTGGGCAGCTTGGAGCTCTGGAAACAATGCTGTGAGAATGGATGCAGCCAGTGAAGACACTGAACAATATCTTTGTACTCAAAAACACAGAGCAGAAATAGAAATAGCCCAAAGAGCAAAGAGCTTAAGACATTTTGATTTTTCACATATGCTGCAGAGTGGAGATGGTGACACTTCTGGCATTTTCATGATGATTTCTAGACCCGTAATGTTGTGAGGAAGGTCTCCAAATTATGGCTCAATAGCAAAAGCCTCAGTACTCAGAATGCAGCACATCAGTTCCTGTTTTGTTAATTTTATTACCTCCTACTCTTAGTGCTATTGCTACTTTTACTTTAAATGTTGCCATCCCTCCTGTGGTCCTTATCTGGAGTCAGATGCTTGAGTGTAAAAGGAAAAGGGAGGAAATCTTACTTGGGTTGTATCTTTTCCCATCAGACTGCAAGGTGCTGACCTTATTTTTTATGGAATTCTTCAGTTCAGGCCAGGAACCCAATTTCCATTTCAAATCAAGGTTTTAAAACCCCATTTTTATTGCAATTACCAAATCCTACTTTGAGAATGTCTTGTACAGGCATTTATTCAGTTATTTGGCTGGGCTAATTACTTGTATCAACCAATATACTTCAGAGGGATTACAGGCTAGGTCACTTCAGAGAGAGGCCTTTGCTTGCCTGGAAGACATAATTTTGGTTGCTAGAACAGATTGCAACCAGTTTCCATCTTCATATGTTCTGCATTAATGCTCACTAGCATTCATTCAAGTTTTATTTAAAATTTTAATTGCTTCAGCAATGAAAGGGCAAAAAGAAGCAGTTGGGGATAAGGAAATAATCCTGTACAAATTGCTACCTTCTTAATTCTTCAGAAATACTTTATTTGGCTTTACTCAACATGCTGAATATGTGTGGCAAGAATCTTATGAGAAGCAGCTTTATTAGTGGTTTTACAGTTCCAGCTCCTGTATATAAATTTACAAAGCAGTTCACTGGTTTTTGCTGTGCAAACTGAAAATGTATTATTTTCTGAAAATCTGCTGTATATTTTTTTACAAGTCACTTTACTTGCAGTAGTTGTGTTCTGAAGTCCTGGTTATGACTTCCATAAATAATGGGAACTTCACTCATTAACTTGTGGCAGTTCTTAGAACTTTCTCAGGTACACTTTCAGAACTCTGGGATGAAGCAGATGCTGAACAAGCAAATGTGAATTGTTGGTGCTGCTGGTGATTGTGTCCATGCAAGGAGGTGGAGGTTTTATCTCTTCTCCCCTCTCTAAATTATCAAGATCTTTATTGCAGCCCAGAGGGAAGCATTCCCACCACCTCTGAAACCAGACAGGGGTAAGGGGGTGACCTGAGCATACAGCAAAAAATCACAGAAGCAGTGAAAAGTTTGGGTTGGAAGGGACCTTAGAGATCATCCAGTTCCAACAAAAAGCAGAGAGTTGTGGGCTGAGAAAGGCAGCAAACTTAAACAGTTGAAACCACATAAGATTCTAGGTACTTACAGGACATAGAATGTAGAAAAAGGAATGTAGTCAAGTTTTAAATTAAAAAAATAAAGCCCATCATTTTGAGAGGGTGTGCAAGTTCAGAATGTGTCTCACAGCACAAGTAAATATGGAAAGTCTTCAAAGTTCCTGCCAGTGTAAACTACAGCATTTTCATGGTTTCTGTAGTTTCCCAGCTCATCAGGTGTCCTGAGCAAATGTGTGTGACTAATTGATCTTCCATCTCACTGCCCCTAATTAATATTGAAAAAAATGATATTAATTGAGCATTTTAAAAAATCTAAAGCATAGATTTGAGTTAAGCATGTGCAGGGGTCAAAACTTTATTCTTTCTTCAAATGCAGTCAGTTTTTGAACATTCTAAATTCACCACCCTCCTTGATAATTCTTTATCCTCCTTGCCTGGCAAAACCACCTAGGCAAGATAATTAGGTGTTAGACATGATGGAGGGTCCATTTTAAATTGCAGGGGTTTTAAATGACAGCTCTGAGAAGCTGTCTCTGCCATAGCCATGATTCTGTCAGGTGTCAATAACAGGGACTCAGAATTCTGACTGATAAATAAATTGCTGGATGTGTTTGCTGTTAAAATGCAATGTTAGCTATACCCTGTCATGCTTCTCTCCTTTGTTTACAGAGATTTTGCATCATTCCCTGATAAAGGGCTCTCATTTTTAGCAATCATTAAATCTTTCAGTGTCAGTCATTAACTAAGCAAAAGATACAAGATGATTGATTTATGCTTCTTTGGAGGATTTTTTTGATATTATGGATTGATTCTCAAAGAGTAACTTTGGAAATGCTTTTAGAAATGAAGAAAAAAATAACTGGCAGCATGCAATGAAACTAAATGGTTCCTGAAGTCAGGGAGGTTTTTTGCCTTTTGCTTCCCTTGAAGTTGGTCCTAGAAATTCTTTTATTTAGAGTTTTCAGTGGTATTAGGTCCTGCCTATACTGAGAAACGAAGAAACCTATTTTTCTGTCTGGAAAATTGTCCTGATAAACAGACTCTGTCTATATGATTAACAAAAGTAAATGTCTCATGACAGTAAATATGCTGGACAGAGATAATTTTCTTTATAAAACAGTCATTCCTCTACTCAAGTTCTGAACTTCTACTTCAAGGACCTTTCTGATTGGCAAGGGAGGGAATTATAACAATTATTGTAACAATAATTATAATTTTCACCTTTTTCAGTTTAGCATGGAAGATGTGCTTTAGCACATCAGATCAATTATCCCCTTAAGCTATTAATTAATTTTTCTGACAGTTATCAATACCATAGAATTCAGAGTAAAAGTCTACAAGAATTTTATTCTTGTAGAATCTGCAATTCTAGAATTCTACAAGAACCATTTACTAGTTACAAGGTAATCATCTGAAGGAAATTCATGTATTTCACAGTATTGCTTAGATTTTATCCCTTTCAAAATATTCATTTGTTTTTAAAAGAACTTCTTGTTGTTTATCTCTCATTATCCAGTCAGTTTTAGGAACATTTGGTTTAGAAAACCCTCACTGCCACAGAAACAAAACTTTGGACTTTTATTCTAGAAAACAAATACTCCTTTATGCTACAATGATCTTCACATTGCCCTCTATTATTTGCAGCAGACTTAAAAAAGAAAAAATATATAAAACTATAACATTTATGATTCTCAGAGGCTTAGCCAGGAATCTGCTCAGTGTCATAAAAATTTGCCATAAAGCTCAGGCCTTTGGGGACTGAAGGTGTGTGTGACTTCCAGGGCTGGAGGCAGCTCACTGAGGTCTTGCTTTGCTTTTTGTCCTGGAGAGCTCAAATCCAGACAATTCCAGGAATAAATTGGAATAAAACCACTGTGGGATGATAACAGTGAAACACAAAATTCTCCCTAAGGTTGTCAGGCTGTTTTCCATTTTTTAACTATTTCAGAATATTTTTTCTTCTACTTTTTCTACCTCTTTCACCACCTCTTTACTTATCATGTTCTATTTATATATTAATTTATTTGTTTAAATTTTGCACTTTTTAATTGTATGGAAATGGAGCATATCTACATGATCTGCTGAAAAACCTTGGTTTTTTTTTTTTTTTATGGCTCTTCTGTTTGTCTGACTGCTGATGTTACACACTAAAAGGAACATCTGCCTGAGATGGCAATGTGTCACAGAGGAGTAGAAATGCCCGTTGTGGTAGCACAGTTTCCATTGACAAGAAAAGCAGTGGAAAATCACAAAATTACTTCATTTTATAAGTGATTTAGCAAGTTACAAGCCAAGTTGTCTGTCACTGTTTGATTTTTCAGAATAGTTTTCAGAACAAGGAATTCTTCCCTTGGATTAAAATAATGCAAACATTTTTACTTCATCCTATTATTTTACCTATTTCTTAAATGTAATCTGTGCTGTTTCCTTCACTTTCACCTGTACTGTTTGAAATTTGAAATTTTCTGGTGATGCTGCAGTGATACAAACTCAGACAATTTAAATATCAGCCTGATGAATGTAGCAATAATGCTGTCTGATAGATTTATCAAATGTTCTATACAATAATTGTGAATATCTGTTGTTACCATGTTAGTAGCCAGTGGCTCAGAAGAAAAAGTTCCTATGCAGAAGACACAGGGACAAACATGGAACAGAACAGCACAATAATTAAATCAAACTGAGCATCTAAGTGTTTTAGCTTCCCTTTGTGTCTTCTGAATATAAGAACAAGGATGAAATAAAGGGAACTTCCTTGGGATAAAAACATTACATAATTAGATATTGTTTAGTAAATCATACTGTTTGTATATAACTGTACAATAATGACATCATTGCTTCAAAATATGTCAGAAAATACTATTTGGCATTGATCCTTACTGGCAAAAGTAGTTGTTGTAGTAAATTTTATAAAAATGGAGAGAGCTAGAAGTCACAAAATAAGATGCAGGTTTTATCCTGAGATTAAATCCACAAATTTCAAATTAAATGCCTTAATGAAGTTTAAGATTTAAGATTAATTTTGTCTGTGTAAAACAAAAAGTTTTGATA
The DNA here is from genome assembly GCA_037834095.1 of Argya squamiceps. Lineage (NCBI taxonomy): Eukaryota > Metazoa > Chordata > Aves > Passeriformes > Leiothrichidae > Argya > Argya squamiceps. The sequence continues at coordinate 3,794,391 of JBBMKD010000001.1, forward strand.
AGTGAGGTAACACTATCAGGAATTCTGCAGAATAAACCTAAACTCACAATCAAAATAATTTCTAAATGTCATTGAAACTGCCAGTTTAATATCTCATTAATTTGAGATATTAGTTAATATCTCATTAATATCTCATGGCTTCTTATTGCCATCCAGTAAAGAAGTGATAGGGAATGCACTGCATCTCAACTTAATGCAAAAGTCAGCTTTAATTAGAATATAACTGAATTCAGAAGGATAAAAAAGATACAGTGGAGGTCAGGAAAATGGAAACGATTGGCTGATGTTTTCTCTGCATTATTTATGAGGGTTAAAAGGAGCCCTGCCTGCCTGTGCAGAACTCCTCAGTCCCCTGACCCTGCTCAGGTGATTGATATCAGTCTGAGAAAGGATAAACTTCATGTTAGACAGAAAGTGAGACTGATTTTCAGGGATATGGGATGTCTTGGGCCAAGTTTGATTTCCCAGGACTTCTGTGCTTCTCTGCCTTGGGCTCAGTGCTGTGGGAGAAGGTGTGAGGAGCATGGAGGTAAATCCCCAATGTCATTAATCTGGTGAGGGAGAACAGATGAGTTCCTGACAGTTCTGTCTCTCTTGTTTTAAATGCTCTGTCCTGTGGTGTGTTGAGTAACCATCCCTGAGCCTGCAGGGATATTATCCCAAGTGTGCACAGAAAAGGATGTACTGACACATGATTCCCAACTTTTGAATGCTAATTAAGAAGTAGGTGTTTCACTCCATGTATTGCTGTTTGAACATCCAAGTTCTCTCAGGGTGGCTGTCTTCCCTAAGGCCCCTGGAACCTGACATGCTTTATTAATGTTTCCTTACAGTTTCCATAGGTACAAACCATTAGCTGCCTTTTATTATTAAACTTTGTTGGAATACCAAGACAGCTCATTTTGATGGCCTTTATTTTTCTGTATAAAGAAAAAGTAATGAACAACCATAGTGATTATCCAATTTTTATGCACGTTGAACAGAAGTAAAAAAATACTGGCAGTAGGGAGGCAGCTAAAAAGAGCTCAAAATAGAAAACATTTCCTGTTCCCACACATTAACTATAAAACACGTGTAAGAGTAAATGTGCTATGTTTCAACATTTCTTATTTTATTTGTGCTACATTACAACATCCTTTGTTTTATTTAATGGCTCTGTACTGGCAAATTTCATTACTGACTTGAGGTATTTTTATTATTGTTTTTTTATGTATGCTGTGAAGATATTCACTTAGGGAAATTCCTGAATGTGTATTTGACAGGTTAAAGGTTTCTCTGTGGTGTTGCCTTCAGCACAACATTGCAGTGTAAATGTCACTGGGTGATTTCCTTCTTGTAAGTGACCAAACTGCTCTTGAAGTTGTTGCCTCACAAATGCAGTATTTGATTTTTTATCCTTTATTTAATTTTAAAATAGCAATTGAAAGCTGAAGTTTTTAAATATCATATATATCAATATATTTCTTCTCAGTGTAAGTGATTTCAAGAAAGAAAGAAGCAAACAGTTCTGTTTGTTGTATAAACAACCCCCTTTTCCATGAATGACTAAGTGTTATGCTTCAGCTGCTGTGGTTATGGTGAAGAATAAAATAATTCCTTACTGGATCAGCTTATAAACAGCAGTGAGTAAAGACAGAAAAATACAGAATCAATAAATACAATTCAGAGCAGAAGTAATTTTTTTCCCAGAATTAGAGCGTAGAATGGTAAACAGCAAAATAATGGGTAAAAGACAAGATAGGTCTCTCCGTGGAAATATTTGAATTGGTTTGAGTGCACTGTCCTTCACATTTATTGGGACAGGATTGTTAGGTAGAAAGGATTAACAAAGGGAAACATCAGTTCAGAGGAATGTATTTATTCAGCTGTATTACAGGGAAAAGTGTCAATCCCCTTGTCTCCTTTGACATTAAAGTCAGAAAATTGACATATGTATATGTCAGTCACAGCATGGAAAGCCACACATTCCAACAATCTATAAGTAATGCAATGCATGCTTGAAATACTGATTTCTAATTCATTTTCTCTGTTACTTATGAAAATACACAGCTTTCTTAGTGTCAGTTTTCTAAGCCCTGCAGTGCTTTTAAACTTTATATATCAGGCTCAAACTCTGTGGTTCAGTCCTTGAGCCCGATTTGTCCCATGCCCCACCTCCAGTCCTGCAGGAATTTCTGCAAGAAAATACCCTGCAAGGTGATGTAGGAATGGGAGGGGGAGAGATTTTGGGTGTCTTTAATAAATGAGAATCTCCCCTTCCAGAAAAACTCCCCTAAGAGTATTTTCCTCATGGCTTCATACCCAGGAGGAAATAAGCAGCCAGCTAGAAGGAGAGAAAGCAGAGACTTAGCAGAAAAGCCTTTGTTTTACTTTTTAAAAAAGTATATTTTTTGGATGGATATCAATGGGTGTTGAGAGATGAAAAATCTCTAAGAAAGAGGCCATTTGGCTCAGTGTAAGGGAAATTAAAAAGTACTCAATAATCTGTACAGTATTGCATGGCAAAATTAGGATAAATTTGCAGTATTCAGAGGTCTGCTAGTGCAGAGCTTCATAATCTGCTTCAGAGTTGTTCTGTTTGGTAATGTGAAAAAGCACCAAACAACTCTTCATATATTATTTTTATCTGTTCTGTTACCAAGCTGCTATGTTTTTAACATACTTACTTTGCTAGTTAACATCCTACAGTACAAAGGGCCTAGAGGAAAATCCTGCTTGCTTGCTTGCTTTTTTTAAGCAGTATCCTGTGTAAAGTAGAAAATATTATTTGCATTTTCTTTCCATCCGTAAGGAAGCCGCTTGGTAACAAATGGAACCTTCAATACAATAAAATTTACATGAAACAAGCTGTCATTTGAGAGCTGTGTGGCTGGAATGATGCCAGTCAATAATAGATTGCATACCTCTGGTTAATTTATTAGCCACCTGTTCCAGAATCCATTACAAGAGCACAATAAGATGCTATCAGGTTGGGGCAGCATTTGGAGCTTCAGGCCTTTGAGGATGTTTTTTGTGTAGAAAGTGAAGTTAATAGAAAACTGAAATGAGCAATAGTACATGCTGCCCTCCATGGAGAAGAAGGGGGAATATTCCACAGGTTGCTATTCCTGCCTCCATCCTCTTTGAGAAATAATAGAGGGGTTTATGAAAACTTCTTCTCAATTAAAATGGAAGCTAATGAAGGAAACTTAATAATGCAAAGATTGCAAGTGTTAGTGCAACTGATGCTGTTTATAGACATGGGAATATGACAGAATTATGAGGTATTATAGGTTAATTTGTTTACTGCTTTTCATGAGCAAGAAGGCATCATTTTCCATATGAATATTTCTGCAATTCAGAGCTTCATTTTTCATAACCCAGCTCCTGAGAGTGTATCAATGTCACATACACAGTTACAAAATAGAGGTACAAAACCAGGAGCTAAGAAAACTGTAGGGTGGGAGAAGGACATTGGGCAGATTGCCAGAGGAATTAAGATTTTAAGAAAATACCTGGGTAGAAAAGGATTGGATTCCTTCTGTGTGCTGATTCAGTCTGCACCACTGTGTATGGTTCACACACAAATGAGACAAGCAAACAACATGGGTTTGCTCTCAATCCTGAGGAATAATAGTATGGCACTGAACAATCTCATGGAAAAGATCCTAAAACAAGTCAAAGTTCATGCAGCAGGGTCCAGGTAGGAACTATCACACCACTTTGCTTTTAGAAAATACAGAATTAAAGAGGCAAAAGTGGGAATAACACACATTCTCAAATTCATTTTGAGTAGTACTGAGGGCAAATATTTATGTGAACTGAACAGTTTGGGTGATCAGCAGCTTTTTATATATATCAGCTATTTATTTATCTCTTTTTATACATCTAAATATAAATATATTTCTGTAGCACAGTTGGTGAGAGGATGATGCCAATAACACCAAGGTCATGGAGTTGATCCTTGTTAGGGGCATTTATTTTGACTGGATATTTCGTCTTCTCCCAACTCAGAATATTCTGTGATAAAAAGCACACAGTAACTTTAGCATTGATTCAGTACTGATCAGAGAGTAGTAGCTACTGAGCAATCAGAAAAACCTTCCTTCAGTATCTGAGTTTGTTATAGAGATACCTTACTCAGATCATTATTGACCTCATGTGACAAGAGGATGGCCAGAGGGGTATTGCTGTAGGCATGAAGGGAAAGAGGGAAGAGAAGAGACAAGGTGAAAACCTTAATTCAGCATCTCAGCAGAAGGATTGTCAGAAAAACCCACAACTGTGATTGATGCAGTACACCACAAATATCAGAATTACCACATTTGATTGTTTAATCTTAGATGAGACAGCCAAAGTTTTCATGACCTGTCATCCCTCTAAGTGACAGACAGAATGAAGAAGTTTTTAACTGTGAGTTGCTTAATGCTAAAGGAGGAATACAGTGTTAAGACAGGAATGTGTATTCTTGAAACAGCTCCACTGCAACCACTTATTTCTGGGTATAAGATGGAGTCACACTGCTCAAAATGTCAATTTGGATAGTTTAATCTATCTCTAATGCTACTGCTGGATATTCTCAGCTGAGAGAGAATGATTCAGGTTCTGTGCTTACAGCTGCACTTGGTTTCAGCCAGAAGGAAATGTAGCAATAAAACACATGGAAATTTGTGTGTGATCCTTTGCTCCTTTTCCTCTTGTGTGGATGTGTTCAGTTTTGCAAAGAGAAGGGAAATACTGTTATTGTAAGCTGATATTTTCTAGCCCTCTTGCTGGATGAATGTGAGTACTTACAGAAGATACATTTCAACAATGAGTAAGACTGACTATCTCCTCAAGGAACAACCTCACTAATATGCCATTCTTTGAAAAAAATGTTAGAGATACCTGATAAAGGCTCTGTAAAGTCCCACACATTTCTCCAAGCTGTGTGTGCAGCTTTTGTCCGAGCAAACTGATGCTGAGGATTGCTAAATAAATAGACTTTTTTTTTAGGAGTGATGGTATGGAACAGAGTACTAAGTGGATCACAGTGTTGTAGTTCAGAGGATCCTCTGTTTGTATTACCGAAGCAGAGTTTATGTTAGTTACAAACTCTTATTAATGACCTCAAAGCGATCTTTTTTTGGGTGACTTTACTGTGACCAGCGGAGGTGGTATATCTCAGTGAAATATAAATATAGAATGGCTGATTCCTCCCATTCCTGTTCTCCATTTTGTTGCAGTATGGTATAAACAGAACAATTCCTCTGGGACTCTCCTTTTCATTGAGATGCTTAATAGCCCATGTTTTTATTCCATTGCCTGTGCTGACTTAGGCAGGAGAATAAATTCACTAAGACCAAGCAGCTTTAAAAATAGCTCAAAAGTTGGTGCATGTATTTTCATATTGTTTAGAATTTTTGTGCAATTTTGTTCCACAATTTTAAGCCATTATTAAAGTGGCACCTGTCTTGCAAATGGCTGTTCATTTTAGCATAATAGTAAGTACTGAAAGCAGAAGGAAAGATTAAAAGATCACTACTGAGTTATTTTTATGAAAACATCTCATCATTCTTAGCGGATTTAAAATTAAACTAAATTGATTTTAAAGCAGCAGCACTGTGCTGTTCCCCCTGGTGAACTCTAAGATCAGCGGAGAAAAACCTAGTTCAGAAAAATCATGTTCCTGTCAGATCAAAAACTTTGCATTTCAGATTCTGCAAAGAACTTAAGTCTATCTCCCTGATCATTATAAAATGTGCTACAATAATCACCTTTAAGCAATACATAGGCCATATAAAGTCTGGACAAATTCAGGGAGTTTTGAAGCAATTGTACCTGACCTTTATATCTGTGAGCATTGGTTAGAAACAGAATGATTTGAAATTGGTTTAGGAGAAGAATTTATTTTAATGTTTAAAAATGCAGTTAGAACTTTTTCTAAGCAAGTCCTGTTCTCTAGGCTGGATGGACTCCTAAAGCAGTGAGATTTCCACCACAGTGTGAGGAAGAGTAATTTTCTCCATTTGAACAGAAAAAAACGTAACATGTATGTCATCACAACAGAGAGATCTGCTGTGAAAAAGTATTCAAAATTGTCTGAGGCTAAAACGTGGCAAATGAAAATACAATTATTGAGAAACTGCTTTTCTAGTAGTGAGAACCTTGGGGTAGTCTGACATAAAAAGAGGCATAAAAACACAGGGTTGAACAGCAGAGAAACCCCCAAATCACTGCCTGGTGGCTGTTTAGAGGAAAGGTGAGGAACTGCATCAACAGGATATTTTTCTGAAGGCTTCCAGTGTGCTGGACCATTTAAACTTTGCCAAGAAAGATAAAGGCTTTCCCAGAACTACAGATCTCTTCATAAGTTCCTGGTGCCTTATTCAGATTTATTATGAATAGTTTTTCATATTCCACTTAATTTGCATGGAAATTAATTCTACCTGAAAAAAAATAAATTCTGAATACTTTAGTGAAATCAAGATGAGCTGCCCTCACTTGCTGCTCTGCTATTCTTGGTCAATAGTACATTTCCTCTGAGGATAAGAAGATGTTGGTCCAGTGAGTAAGTCAGCATTTCAGCTGTGTGTCCAAAGGGGTGAAGGGAGGGATGAAGTGAAACACTTTGTGTTCTTTTAGTGGATAAAAGCCTTACTGACAGAATAGAATGTTCACCACCAAAAGCAAAGCCTGAATTCCAGAGGCACCTGGTTGTTAAATGTCTTCATGAACATCCCATGAAACAGGTATGGCATCAAAGCACTGAAAATACAACAGCAGGAAAATAGCACTAACAGAGTATGGTCTAGTGACTAAAAATGGAGGGAGGACATTACCAAAGGCCTGAATTTATTCTGGGACCACATGACTTTTCAGAGCTCCTCTGCCTCAGCAGCTGAAGGGCTGTGGGGAACCAGCACCACACTGACATTTCATTGCAGAGCAAAATGAAGTCTGTAGTCTTAGAGAGTTTGGCTAGATCTCATCTTGTTCCCCTTTTCCTCTCTCTCTGTGTGACTGATGGTTGTTGTATCCTTTCAGAAAGACAGGAAATAGGGATTTTAAAAGGCTGTGGGATGCACAGAAATACTGACTGTTGTCACAGGCTGTGGAATGGGAGCACTGAAGCCCTCTCCTTGCTGTTCAGTCCACCCCAGGACATTGCCCTGGGGGTCTGTGAGCACAGAGGATGCTGCTACAATTCCCAAGCAGTGTCCTGGTAGATCTGCTGTACCAGTCCTAAAGAAACCCAAACCACAGTGTAAGCTGACATTGTCCCTCTCAGAGTAACTTCAACTAGCAGGGTTTCTCCTCTGCCTCTTAAATTTTTGTGATGTTATAATTAAGCAGGAATGAATGCATGAATGGAGCATGGTTTTAGGGGAAAAATCAAAATTATGTGAAGGTATTAAATGGTGAGAAAGTGGGAAGAAGGTAAGTGGAGATGATAAAGGGCTTCCCTAGAATGAAAATGATGAGAAAGAAGAGGGCTGCATGTTGTTGGTGAGAGGTTTTGTGTCATTGTAGCCCCTGCTGGGAAAACTTACTGAGTTTGATTTTCCAGTATTCTAAAGATGTGTCTAAATTTTACAAAAGTGCTGAGGTAAGATGTATAAACTCATCCAGAATTATAATTTTATTTTACGTGCTTTTCCACTCTAAATTCTTGCTAGAGTAATCTTCTAATTGTCTGAATTGAAAGCCTCACACAATGAGGGAATGCTAATAGTATTATATAATCCTTAGTCCAGAAATCATAACTCTTTAAACATTTCCATTAAATTTCATGCACATGTTCATTTAGACTCAGCTTAAGGAAATTTGTGGCTCAAAGCAAACTTTACTTGTTTAAATGCTCACTGTAGCTCTATGTCTGTGTGGTAAAAATTTCCATGCTCCACTTTACTAAGTGAAGAGGCTCTGCTTCCATAAGAGAAAAATAACAGCAGTAACCTGTAGCTTTGTAGGTACTGAAAGCAGTGTGTTCTCTCCTGCCATTTAGGCTCAAATTATGCTAAATTTCAGCTCTGACTGTTTATAATCTTTGCAGAGGAGCAAGGGCTGGGAAAAATCTCCCTTTGCGTGCCAAGACCTGCAGCTGGTATCTCTCCTGTGCTGAAATCCTTTTGATGTCTCATTTGGCCAAGTAAATAATCAGTGCTGGGCAACAGCTCCTTGGTGAATCTGGTGAAGTGTCAGGGCATGATCAGAGTTGAGGGGAAGCCTGCTGTCTTTGGGCTGGCAGAGCAGTGAGGAGCAGTGCAGGATATGTGAAAGAAGCTCCTTCCTGGCTGATGGTGATGTACTTCAGAGAGTTGGCATCACAGGAAACTCTCAGGGCTGACAAATCCTTCTCAGGTAAAGCAGCAAATGAGCAGCTCACAGGAAGGAAAGAAAGAAAGTGACAAGACAAAAAGCAGCTCCCTGCAAGGGCTTACAAAGCAGCTTCCTTCCTCTCCTCCCTCACAAGATGCAAGTTATATAAATATTCAAAATAAACATCTGCCGTGGAGGTTGTACCCAACCCTGGCTATAAATTAAAAATAAAAACCAGAATGGAGCTGGTAGGGAATGAAGGGCCAACACAACACAGCTGGCACCTTTTCCTTAAAGCTGAGTAAATGTTTGTCTTCTTGGTGTATCCTTTTCCCTTTTGATCTCTGAAAAAATAGCACATTACAAAGCCCCTGAAACCAAACATTCCCGGGAGAACCATGGCAATTACTCCATCACTTGCTGTGAGGGTTCCTCAGGTACAAGGTTCTTCAGCTTTCCTCTTGTGAGTGGCTCAGGAAGGTTTGGGAGATAATCAGGATGTGTCCTTGTCCTCTTAAAGGGAAGAGCATGCAGTAGCTTGTCTGCATTTGGAAATTACCTGAATAGCTGGTGCACAATACATTATTCCACAGTAGCAGACCTTATACAAGCATTATTGTGAAATATTTATTGCATTTTCTGACCAATTTTTCAAAGAAAAACCATTTTTTTTTCTGAGGTAGAATAACCCCACAGGGAGTTAAAGAGCTAATTCTTTAGTAATCATTCCTGTGAGGTGACCTAGACAGATGGCTTCTTAACAATGCTGCAAGTGAAGAAAAAGGTTTCACTTTTTACCTTCTTGTGAAAGGGCACACTGAATTATACTGATCCAGTTTCACATCCATTTAGTGACCCAACACTGCATAAGATTTAATTTCTGTTCTGACAACTCAAGGAAATAAATATGTTTTGTGATCAGCACTGCTGAGTTACTCAGAATAAAATATAAATGAAGGCCACATGTGTTTAACATTGTGTGCTCAGTGAAGAGATCATAGGCAGCCTATTCAATTATGCAATTCATTTCATCTTTTCCCTTAGAGCACATGTTTGTGGGTGGGAGGAAAGAAAGGAAGTGGTGTCTTGCTTTGGAATTGCACACCAGTTTATTTCTGTTATACATGGGCAATACTTATGGAGTTAATTGAGCTGCAACTTGTAATGGAGATGGAATTTTGCTCTCCCAGTGTTTACTTTCCAGTTAACCTGTACTTCTCATTTATTACTAATCTAGTTCAAAATCCATGTCTCTCCTTCTTTTCTATTGGTATTAATTAAGCAGATCCCTGGCAAGCAAAATTCTTTCAAGTTTAATAGTGTTGGCATTTCAACTTATTTCTTTATTGTGAGTTAAAATGTGAGGCTTTAAAAATACATTGGGGAAATGTAGTAGGGGCCAAATGAGTCATCAGAACTCATTCTGGCTCTCATTTACCAGTCTGTTTTCCTCAGGATGTGGTATAATAATCCTCAAATTGTTATCTGCATTTTGCTAAGTTAAGAGAGGCTGTTGTGTGGGATGAAAAATAAATGCAGATTGGAAATACCTGAAGGGAGGGTGGAAAGAAGATGGGGCCAGGCTCTTTTCAGTGTTGCCCAGTGACAGGACAGGAGTGGGTGGGCACTCACTGGAACACAGGAGATGCTGCCTGAACATTATAAAAGACTTTTTTGCTGTGAGTCTGACCAAGCACAGCCACAGGCTGCCCAGAGAAGTGGAGTCTTCATCCTTGGAGACACAAGCAGGCAGACATCTGAGGGTGCAGAGGGTTTCTCTGCACACCTCACTTCCAAAATCTGACAAAATATTTAGCTTGCAGGAATAATTATATGGCAGGTGTGAGATTTATTTATTAGTTTTCATAAGGCAGCAGATTTGCCATCTTGCCAGAATTTGCTTTTCTCACTGCTGCTGGTTAATTTTCACCCTCTGTAGTAGGAGCTGATTTACAGTTTCCCTTTGAGCATTAAAAGTCATCAGAGCCAGGCAAAGTCAGGAAATTGTTCAACAGAGGCTCTTTCCCAGGAGCTGAGGGGAAAAGTGTTAGGTCCACAGTTTGAAAGTACCTGGAATCTTCTCCAGATTGCACTTTTTGTTATAAGTTCAGTTTTCTGAGCAAGTAAAACTGTACCATATATATATATACAAAAACATATTTACAATAGTAAAAAAAAAACCCACAACCTTTTTGTTTGAAATTTTTCTCCTTGTCATATCAATTTATAAGATCTGTCTTCTTCAGGGATCTAAAGGAGTATAAATTTTGATACAGTTTACTCTGGTTTGAGAGTCTGCCTTTCCTATTTCATTATTACTTCCGACCTAATTAGGTTTGTTTCCTGTAATCCTTTACAAGGAATTATCCAAGTTGAGTTGAGATTAAATTCCAACTAAAAAAATCCATGTGCTCTCACAGTAAGAGAACTATAACTTTGATGGAGAATTTTCTTTTAGGCAATGAAAAAGTCACCTCTCTCATTAAAAAAAAATAGAAAGAATTAGTGTTTCATGTTTCTTCCACGTAGTAACTGAAAAATTGCTGATGTCTCTATTCAGATTAAAACTAGGTTAGCTATTGATGTCAGGGAAAGGAAAAAATAAGTAATTTAATTCATGCTTGACTGTTTGACCCAAAATACATCTGCCAGAAAAGAAAGCAAATGATTTCTGGAAATTAGGGCGTATTCACATTGTTTCAGCAGCTAAACTGAGAAATTTATTTACTGTCAGCTGCAGCAGAAATGGAGAGTGGCGCACACAACAAGCAAAGGCCAGGCCACAAAAAAGGGTTTGTGTGGCACCAATTCTAGAGCATGTCTGATACCATTTAAAATTATTACTTTGTGGAAAGTTATTCATGTCCTTTTAAAACGTGCTGTGGGTTATGGACCAGTTTGTGCAAAGAGAAAAATTCTCTGCTTTGAAACCCTAGTGAGAAAACATCAGTCAGCCATTCTAATGTGGCTTGTTTATTTTTTTTCACATGCCACCAACAATACAAATAAGGTAAATAAGGTGGATTTTGCTGCTGCTGAATGACCTTTATTTTTCTAAACACTTGAGTGCTGTTTTAGTGATCAGTAGAAGAGGCAAGTTAGTGTTTTGTACATTGCTTCACTGTTAAAGCCGTTCCCAAGACAATTTCTCAAGTATTTCTGATAAAGTGGAATGAAATACTCTTTGCTGCCATGCCCACAGAGTGATACATACTGAAGATACAGAGCAAAAATAATGAGGAAAATGCCAAGAGCTAAATTGCCTAAGACAGAAAGCTAAATTGATACAGTCTTTATGTTATGCCTCAACCACTTGAACAGAATTTCTAGTTTATGTCTTAAAATGCTCCAGGAGGAAGGCATGGGGGGGGTTTTGTTGTTTAAGTGCAGAGCTGGTGGTTCAGGATGATTGTCTTCAAGCATTACCTCGACTTTCAGATGTTTATTTTGATATGCTGTTAGTCAATACTGCAATCATGACATTTTATGCTGGAATCTGCTCTGTCAATAAGCCCCTTATTCTCTACAGGCAGTGCAGTGGCATTTGCTAACATTTTGTATAAGATCTTCATTGAGCTGTTACAGTGTGAATGTCACTAACTGAAGCAAATTTTAAATTTAAAAAGAAAAAAAAAAGAAGGAAGGAAAATACCTGTGGTTTTGCTTCCATAATACATGACTTGAGATAACTCTGATTTCTGTAAACTTATTTTCTTGATGCAATCTTCCTGTTCAAAATGTGTTCTTAATTAAATGCACACTAAATGCCATGCAAAGGTGAGATGCATGTAGGGCCGTATTCTCCTTGACTTGCAAACAATTTTTTTTTTATCTTTGGGGTTTGTACTGTCTAGAAACTATGTTTTGCTATCTTGGATTATAGAGTCTTAATCTTTGTTTAACACTTGAAGCAAAAGAAATGTTTAAGTGCATTTTTAATCTAGGTCCTATTCTGACATGTCATAAAAATAGCACTTTTTATCCTTTTCCTCCTGTAGTTGATAAAAAAATTATAAAAAACTCCCCTCTTCAGATGCTTTTGAGCTTCTTTTTTCCAATCAGCCAGAGCACCCATTCCCCCTCAGCAGGATGTACTGCTGTGTGCTTCCTCTGCTTGTTGTCTTCTGCTAATTTTCTCTTTGGAGCTTCCCTGCTCTTCCCTTTTCATCTCAGCATGTGGTGTGGCAGCATTTTGTGCTTTTTAGCCCCAAACCTGCCTTCACACACAGTGGCTGGGTCACCAGGGGATAGCTGTGCCATGAATCAATGGCTGTTTGGGTGTTTTTTCTTAGATCAGTGCTTCTGAGCACTGGATCTGTTTCTCTTTTAACACAGGAAGGGGGTTGTTAAGGCACACAAGTGAGTATGGAAAAACAAAATTACTGTTGTAATTCCCAGTAGCAACTATTCCAATTCCACCCATTTCAGCAAGAATATCCTGAGGCATGAAATAAGGCTCTGGTGTTAAAACTGAGATTTTCAGAACTTGGGAAGAATGGGTGAACATGTGGTACTGGTTTAGCATGCCATAAACCCATGGATTATGATTTTGTTTCTTCTATATTATGGATTGGAAACTTTCAGGACACTCTATCACAGTGTAGATTTCTCGATGCCAAAAGCAGTATATACATTTCAAAAAACTTAACTTCTAAATCCTTGCACTTTTTTTATTTTCTTTTCTTCTGCTAAATGTAGACAGTAATTCACCTTTTGACAATTGTGACACTCCATCTTGGTGTTACATTTATGGGTTCCTAGAATGGGAACGTGGCTTTTTAGAGCCAACAGCAAATATGGTCTGGGACCATGTCAGTTCAAGATAAGAAATATTGAATTACTTCCTATTCACTGAATATGATTCATCCCATTCAGTAACTGAAGTGGTGGAATAATGGATTCATGCATGTAATTAAGGATAATATCATGGTTTAAATGCATAGTGTTTAATTGGTTAATAGCCAGCCATAATTCTGAACTCTCCTAAATTTTGAATGCTTTACTCTGCAATCTTACCTCCTAAACATAATTAAATGTATGGTTATCTGTGATAGCAATACATATATAACAACATTAGCAACTTACTAGGTTTTATCATAATTCTTCAAACAATATAATCACAGGATAACTTAGGTCAGATTAGATATCTATGAATCATCTGATTGATGCTCAAATCAAAACATGTCAAATAAGATCAGATTGCTCAAGGCCTTTTATATTTGAATTTTGGCTGTCTCCAAGAATTCTCCACAATCTCTCTGAACAACCTATTGCACTATTTAAATGGTGAAAAACTGTATTCCTTTTTATCTTCCCAAAATGGAAGGGCTGCAACTTCTACATCTTTTCCTTTTGCTGTTCCCTGTGAGAATAGTCCAGCTTCATCTCTAAACCATCCTATGTAGTACTGATGGACAGCAGTAACACCTCCCTGAGCCATCCCAAGCTTTAGCAGCTCTTTCCCTCCGTGTATCAGCCACTCCTGCAGGTTTGGGAATGAGCACAAATTTGGTCAGAGTTTATTTCATCCCAGTGCTTGCATTGTTAATGAAGACATTAAGTCAAGCAATGAAATGACAGTTAGTAACAGACTGTGTATGTGTAAAGCAATGTACTGCAGCACATCATCACACAGAGCCAAGCAAAAGCTAAAACAGATTAGAGGACTGGTCACATATACCCGAGGTACTTGCTGTGCTCAGCTGCTTTAGTTACAGCTCACCAAGGGTTGAGATGACTCCAGACACCTCTTGTGTTTTTAGCTAAACCCAAACTGTTGAATGTCACAGGCTGTTGTGGTTTGAAAGCAAAACAAGTGAGAGGCTCCAAGTCAGAAATACAATTTAATAAGAAAAAGAAAAAAAAAGGGTAA
>JBBMKD010000001.1:3808642-3866292 GCA_037834095.1 Argya squamiceps
ACAGAAGAGCCATTACAGAAGACACCTTAACAGAAAACACCTTAACAGGAAAGGGAGGGGGAACCTGGAAGAACACTGCTTCAACAATTGATTTCAACAGTTGGTGAAGATGGTGATAGAATACTTTGTGCATATCTTATTCAACAACCCAGGACACAGGCATTGAACCTAAATCTGGACCGCTCAGACAATTTATCTTTTCTCCAAAGTGCTCTTGGCATGTATTCTGATCAGTAGAGGTTTTTCATCATACCTAGTTAATCAGCCAGAGGTCTCCTCCCACATGAGGAACAAATCTTTATTCTAGGCAACCTGTATGTGGTGAGAAATGTGCCACAGAGAGAGGGTTTGAGGAAACTCCATGACATCCAGGGGACACATGAGCAGAAATTGAAGCTCTCCAGGCTGTGCCTTTGTGTTTTCACTGCCTCACTCTCAGGTCAGAGAAAGGCAAAGTTCCTGGCCTCAGGACCACTATGGACAGAGGCTAAAACAGCCAACAGACTTGGAGTTGAAAGTCGGTGCAGAAAGCTTACCTGAATCAGTGACCACAGATGTAATCAAATCCTAGCAGGGATGCTTAAAAGATTTGGGGTTGTTTTTTAAGAAATTAAATGATTCTTAATCAGTCTCTTTTTCCAGAGAGTTGATTTGTGGTTTGGCTGATATATTTAGCAGTGCTTAACTCAGTTACTCAGCTGGGCTGTCGAGCACTCAGCAAACTTTAGGACTGAATTCAAAGTTGTTGGGTGGCAGTTTTGGAGAGAAATGGATCTTTAGATCACTTGATGTTCTTACTGAGACTAAGATTTCTGTTAATCCAAATTGTTTAAATACTTTTCTTTACACTGAGAAACAGAATGAACAAAACCTGGGCAAAGAGCCCAGCCCCAGATCATGTGGAAAAACTAAACCTAAATGGTTTCAACGTCTTAGCTGTTGTGAAACTTTTCTCTGTGTATAGTGCTGGAAAACTCATTACACATATTTTCCTGGCTATGTCTGTGGTATCCTTTCATTCACAATCAATGATCATTCACCTCTGTACTTACTAACACAATTTAGCATATTTGAGGGGATGCTTTAGTGCTGATGTATTGTTACAATTGGCTGTGATGTAGATTTTAGAAAGTTCTGTTGGGTTTTTGTGAGGTTCTGCCCAGCAGAACACCTGGTTCTGAGAACAATAAACCCAGGGAAGCTCCCTGTGCTGTGGTGTCAGGTCTCAGACTCTCCTGTGTGGATTGTCTGGTGTTTCATAAGGGCTGAGAGCAGTCTTTTGTTCAGTGAAGGATGGTAAAAAGAGTTTTGGAATCTGCTGAAATACTTAATGCTTGTGGAAACTTGATACACTGCAGACTTCTCTCCTGTCTTGGGAGATACTCAAAACTTGTTGAACAAAGCCCAAATCTAACTGGTTGAGCAAAAGGTTGGAGCAGGTGCCCTCCAAAGTCTTTTCCATCCCAAATTATTCCCAGTTTCTGTCTCCAGCTTGATTGGGATTGACCATCAGGTCAGAAGTTCCTGAGGAGAGGCTGAAAATATATATATGGAGGTCTTTTTTTCCTAAAATCTGATGCTGACAATAATCCTAAAGAGGGTTATCCAAATACTCTAAATTTAAGTAGAAGTAGCAAGCATCTGCAAGATACATGTTTTGCAATAAGACAAGAAAAAAATCCCTATTTGAATGAGCTATTTTGCTTGCATTTGACTTGTGGCTCATGTAAATAGCATTTGCAGTTTCATTTTACAGACCACTGATGAAATGCTAAAATATGCAATAAAATCTATGGGCTTAATTAGACTGATTATCAGATTTTTTTTTCACAAACATCTGGTACATATTTATACTATAGGAGTAGAAGGGTCCCAAAACATTCTAGTCTATAAGCAGAAAAGGAACGAGTAGTTCTTGGTAACAGCATTTCTAAAAGTTTTTTGCTTTCAGACTTTGGGTTAAATTGGGAAGTTAAGATTTCCAGATAGGTCAAATGCAAACCTGAGAACAATTTTTAAAATTACCTTGAGCTCCTAAAAAATGTACATTGCAGTAAATACAAGAGCTCTGTGTCCTTTATGTAGAAAGGAAGAGTCCATCTAGGGGAGTAATTTGTAGCTGAGGTTGTTGAGACCACCACTTTTCTAGATTTGGTAGATAAAGAGGATTTCCTTTCTCTGACAGGAAATAAAAAATCATGCAAGCATAACATGATTCTAAGGCGTTCTTTTGAGCTGTCAGAAAGAAAGCATCATTCCCCCTCCTTGGTCACTTTGTGATGTCCAAGCATCAATGTTCACGTGAGGGCGGAGCTAAATTACGTATTTTCTTCTCCAGTGCACTGTCTTTGCAAATTTTTTATCATGTGGATGTCATGGATCACAGTCACATTTCTAAATTTTACCTGTTTAGAATAAAACAGTTCATATTTGTTTTTCTATACACTTGCTAATGACAGAAAGAGAAACTGGGGCATTTTCTCCATCTTCTTCAAAGGCGTGAAGGTTTTTGAAGGTGTTGCCTTGGCAAAAGCCAAGATTTTTGAAGGAGGTCTTTAACCATCAGCTCATCAAAACCAGGAAATATTATATTATTTGCCTCTGTTGACCACATTCAGAATAAGACTGCTGCCAGATTTGGAGAAACAACAAACCATCAGTCATGCTCTGAAATACCCTTTTCTGCTTAGTAATTACAGAGAGAACTGACATGGGCTGCTGCAGTTCAGCACCACATTTACCTTAGCTCTGCACTGGGTGGTGGAGTGAAAAAATCTCATTTCAAAGGCTACCTGATTTCTTTCCTAGTTGTAAAAAAGTCTTAAAATTAAAAAAAACATACTCATACCCTTCAAAGTAAGGCTTTCCCCCAACTTCCTCTTTCAACAGCAATACAAGTTCATAAATATTGTAGGAAAATCTAAAAGAAAAGCTGCACAGACAGTTTTCTTTTACTAGCATTAACTGTATTTTATAGATTGAGTCTCCAGTTTTGTCTCCATCTTAAAGCTCTAAAACATCTCAGGCTGTAAAAATATATGATTTTATACGGTCCTAGAAGGACTAGAGAGGTTTTAGGGATGATCTTATGAATTAATGCCATTAATCTTTTGAGACTAATCTCTAACATCAGTCATTAGATGTCTACTTTCTAATATCAGTCTTCGCTCTGAAATGCCTTTTTTTTTTCTTTCTCCTCAAATAAACCTTCTTTTCCACTGATGAGATTAAAAAAAAAAAAAGAAGAAACAAAAACTTCTCTCTTCTGAGTCTCCTCTTAAAGAATTATCCAGGAGTAATCCAGTTCCTTCACACTTTATTTTATCTTTCTATGTAAATAGTGCTGCAATAAAAACAGTTGTGCTAATACTCTATGGCTAGGCTATATTTTAATTAAGAAGATTTTAAACCTAAATGAAACCAGTGATTATAGGTAATAGGAAAATCATTACATTCCCTAGAACAACAAGGGGTTTCCCACTTGGTGATTACCCTGTTTTACTCACAGGTACCTGCCAGTATTCAGCAAGTCCCTCTGGGCTGGTCCAAGGTGATCCATTTCAGAAATAAATTCAGTGAAAAAATCAACATTTAGTACATGAGAGGAAATTAAATGCCCTAGATTTGCTTCATAATGATGCACACTGAAATGCAATGCAGGGGATGCTCATATTTTCTACTTTTGGGCTCCTCTGTTCTTCCAACCACTGTCAGCTTCCCACACAGCCTGGGAATGAGAGGCAACTCCATCAGGACGTGCCCAAGTTAGGACTGCCCAGTGTATTTATGCCACAACTATGAATTTCACAGGAAAATACTGGGTTTTGTCACAAAAGGGTCAGCAGCTGGCTCAGGACACATTTCAAAAACAGTGATGATTTCTAAGCCTTTTTAATTTCATTAAAAATTTCAGTTACCTGGCAGGAAAAAGATATCAAATTCAAAGGAAAATTTCTATAACATGAAATTCTGAGAATAATGCTGATGAACTGATCCCAAGAATACAATAAAAACTTTCTGGAGATGTGCCGTTTCATTATGCCCCTGCTTCAGTCTCTAAAAACAAGATGTGCAATAACTTTATTTTTAAGAGGGTATTCAGTCTTGAAAATTAATCTCTAGTGTCTTTCAGGTATTGTAGACTTTGAAAATGCTGCTATTAAAAGACATGGGTGGCTGGCACTGGCAGTTCAGTGTGATTGACCTCACACTGCTTCATCTGCACAACTATTGATTTTTCTTTTTCTCTTCATTTTGACATTTCACATGATTCAATCCAAGATTCATCATTTTGGAAATGTCAAGTTTTAAGGTAGTTTTTTTTTATTATTATTGTTTGGAAAGAGTGATCTTTGAAGTGTTTTGCTGCCTAACTTTTTTCAGACACATCAGCACTGAATCAACTCAGAATTGAGTGGTTTGTTGTTCTTTTTTTTCCATTCCTAGTGTATTCCAATGTGCCTTTTTACTGAGTAGCTGGTTGTATCAAAGTCAAAGATAGCAGCACTGTTTTGGATAGATTTACAGTGTCTCAGCACTTTCCACGAGGAAAAGCTCTCTGGGGATAAAAAGCCTTTATGCAACACCACGCTGTGTGATGGGAAAGCAATAAAAGCAATCGTGGCACATACTAATGCAGTGTGTATTACAGAAATATCAGATAACATTTCGTGGCATTTATTCAACTACCTAATAATTACAGCTAGATTCAACACTTGCATGGGGCATGAGAGCAGTGGGAGCCTGAATGGAAACTGTCTGAGCTGAACAGAAAATTCTAAGCAGCACCATGAACTTGAACCTGATGATGTGGAGCTGCTGCAGCTGCCTGGTTCTGCTTCACTCTTGTTTGCTCTCCAGATACAGCACTTGACTGAGAGCCAAAGAGTCTCCAAAACACAGTGCAGCCTTCAGTGTCCTCCTAATGAGTGCTGGAACACACATTTAAAGGGTTGAATGGCTGCTGCAAATAAAACTTAGGGTGTTTGCTCACTGCGTCGTGTTCCATGAGGTGCACAGACCAAACTGTGTGATTGATCAGGAGGCAAGTCGTGTGCCACGTGTCAGAGAGCAGAGAGGAGCTGGCCACCAGGAAATTACAGAGCCTCCCTCCAGGTTTTGGATTCAGTTTTGACACAGGACTGGAATCAGAGGAGGCCTGGTTGCCAGGAGAAGCCAAGGAAATTGCCTGTAGGTGTCTCCCTGCATTGCTGTGGGTCCGTGTTATCCAGCAGCTCTTGCGGTAGCCCTGCTCCTCTGCCAGGCAAATACTGTAGCATTTAAAACTTGAAGTCACTCCCCAAAACACTATCAACAATATTTCAATGATATCTATGACTCCATTTAGCATGAAGGGCCCTAATTTAAGCTGTGTAAAAGACCCAGATTCTATGATTTATGCCAGGGCAACATCTAAAACCCATCACACCTTTTTCTTTCTGAGTATTGGAGTAAATTCTCAAAAATTAACCTTCCCTTTTCATTACCAGATAATGATGTACATTTATGGCCTGAGTTTCTCTATCCAACCATGTTCTTCCTGAATTTCGAGGAAGATGTGTTTGTTCAGCCACACTGTTTATCCACTTCAGAAATGACCATTCACTCTTACTGGCTGACATGAAACACAGAAGAAAATGTTTCACTTAAAAGTACAGTTTTTACAAGGTCAGCATGAAAGCACACATGCAAGTCCCAGGATAATAAGTCTTTTCTATATAAGTTGGATAAACTTATGTGGTTTTTTATGGTAAATTTTGACTTTTCCACCCAGGTCCTTAAAACCTACAGTTTGAGTAAACACATATGTATTTAGAAATATTTTTGTAGCAGTTTTGCTTCAAAAATATTATTATCTGTTGTAAGAGATTTTGTCAAATATAGACATTTCCCACAAAAGTTTGTTAAAAATGCCCATGAAAGGAAAACACTTAATCAGATAAACCTAAAAAGGTATACAAGAATTGTCCTGACATACACAGGGTAACTCATGGAGAAAAATACTCAGAAACTTACTCAGTCTTTTTCAAAGCATATGATTAAGACAGTAAATAGATGCCAAAAAGATAAAAGTATTCAATTGCTTCCAACTAAGCACTCATTTCTTAAATGTTAGGATGGAAAGTCACTCAAATAATTGCTCCCCATGAACCATGGGGGAGCTGATTTCTGGCTTTCTGAAAGGGCCTACAAGCCCTTTAGGGACTGGTTACTCCTCTGGAAACTCACATCCAGCTGTAGCAGGCTGTGGTTCATCACTGCTCCATGGAAGTTTTCTCTCTGTACAGATCTGCTCCAAAACCTGCTTTTCATTTCCTGACCATATCACTCCCTCTCTCATCTCTTTTTACTGACTTTTCTCCATCTGACAGAGTTAAATTGTTTAGTCTGCTCTCTCTTTACAGATCCCAGTGGTGTACACCACATGTACTTGTTTCCCCCTCTCCTTCCCAGTGTGTTCTCCCTAATGGGTGCCATTATTTTCACCCTGCTCAGAAACTTTCCCCTCAGGGTTGGTGAGGGAGGAGTGGTGTGTCTCCTGCAGCATTTAAAACCTGAGTTTTAAATGTCCTGATGGAATGTATATAGGGGAGATGAAAACAGAGTTTGGAAAATGTCTTCTGAAATAGTGGGGTAGCTAAAAATAAGGTGATGATTTGTGCAAGCAGAAGCTGTCAAAAAAGCCATGCTGAAACATTTGAGAGAAAGTATTATCTCAGTGGTGTGAAGGTTGATTAATTAATTTTTGAAAGACTTTTCTGATCTTTGTCTCTTATGAATTTAGCATTAGCTGGGCATGGTAGTAGCAGCATAAAGCTTTGTCCAATTCCTATGTCCTCATCATCTTATTATTCAATACCCCTGCCAGGATCCAATTTTCTTCAGTGTTGGTGATTCAAAATTTCTTCGATTAACTCCTGCTAACATTCTTATGATATTAAAGAGATGCCCCTAAGCAAATAAGAATTCGATATTCTGTAAAAGAAGTTAATCTAAATTTGAAATACAAGGTTTTATGAACTGTGGGTTCCAGGACACCTGACATCCAGCCCTTTGCTGAGATTATTGAGTTTCAAACCTTGAAGTTTCACAGGTAGAGTGTAGAGTGATGTTATTCTCTACTCTTTGTAAAAACAAACCCCTTTCACTGTACTCAAGAGTTGCATCAATTTTATTCAAGCTGTATAGATATTTATTTAATGATTATCCATACAAAAATCGAGCTACCTTGTGTCGATTTTCCATTAATATTGGCAGTTCCCTCCAAATTCTGAGTATTCTGTAGATAAAAGTGGAAACAAAGTTATAAATATCTCAATAACCTACATACATTTTTAAAGCAGAATAATGTATTTATTGAAGATAACTGAATAGCAGTAACATCACTGTATTAGTAAAGGTTTCTTTGTAAAATCCCAGAAGAGCCTTTCCTACTCCAGTTCAGAGTCAGAACTTTTTTTTGTCATAAACTATTGATATCTTCCTAAGCTGGAATTGACCAGGGAGAGTGGAAATTCGAGAGCATTAAGAAAGCTAATCAATAACCAGTAGAAATAATACTTCATTTACTCACTTGCTAATGTAGGAAAGTTTTCCCTTTATAAAAATTTAGTTACTGCATTGTTTTTTTAAGATTAGGGGTAACAGAGCTTGAGGCTGAGCCCATATCAAGGTGGAAAACAAAGGCAGTGCAAAGGTCAGCACTTTGAGTTCTGACTGATCCATCATCACAGCTCAACTTCAATGCCAGTGGACCATTTTTGGAATTGTTTTGTCTTCATCCATGGCATCCCACCTAATCTACTGGAAGATGTCCCTAGTTAGGAGCTAAATGATCTTTAAAGGCGTCTCAACCTATATCATTCTGGGGTTCTGTGATTTCTGACAGACCTGGTGCCTTACTGGTAACACCTAGTCAGGGTGTCTGTCTATTAAAAATAAATTAAATTCCAGTGCTGACATCTATAATTTTACTGCCAGCTTTTTATTTGCAATAATTTCATAACTTTCCTTTAATCTGAGAAATGTTTAATGCCTTTTTGTGAAGTGCATGGGGTGTACTCTCTGAAAAATTAATCAAAACAAAGCAGAACACTTTTTGTCTTGTTAAATGGTTCTAAGTCTTGTACAGGAACCTTATCAATGCTCACAGATTCCAGACATTTCCCATTCAAATGTCTCCTTCTTGCACTATTTTGCTACCACTGTTTCTAGCCATTTCTTGAGCAGACTGCTTCTTAAAACCCAAAAGCCGTGGTAATGCTGTGAGAGCCACAGGAGCAGATGCTTTTTGAAATGATTGCAGGTTGGATTTATCAGGAAGGGAACAAGAAATACTTCTGCACTCTGAAATGAACATTTTTCAGAAAAACATGAATATTAGAAGTTGTATTTGTCAACTACAAAAACTAGGTGTTGCAAGAAAGAGATAAACAATGACAAAGAATGAGAGTAGAAAAAGAAAATAAAGCTGCATTTGTCCAGCATTGAGGGGCTCTTATCAGTTGTGACAGCCATGCAGTCCATGCACTGTGTGCCATTTGAAAAAACAATAAAACCTCCAGTGAGTGTCTGTGCTGACTGATTGATGCTCCTGAAGGCCCTGTAGCACTTGAATTTAGTAAAGGTGGGGCAGCACGGTGATGTGCACAGCAGACTGATAAAAGTTGTTTGTTAAACAAACATTTTTATCTCAGCACTTTAGGTTATAAGCAGCAGTTCTTATCATTAGATTTATAGGTGACCACTCAGAAATAAATATATTTTCTGCCAGATCTTGGAGAAACAGGAAGACAAGAAAATGAGCAAGACACATTTACTCTGCTCTGGGTGTTCTGCAGCCAGTCAGAATAACTGTTATCAGTTACATTATTAAATGTACCCAGTAAATCTTATACTTTCTCTTTTGCATTTTGAAGTAAAAGCTCTGGGATTTTTGCATTTAGCAGGACAATTAACGAGCATGTTTGAAAGCTATTGGACATTTCAAAGTAGAGTGACTTGAATCGATTTTCTTGATGCATTCCTGACAAAAAGGTTGATATTCTCTGCTGATAGTGCTTGAAAATAACAACATTGCTACTGATCTCCAGTTCAGCTTTATCTTTTTCATCGCATGGCACTTTTTTAGATTAGCAATTTTGAGTTTGTAGACTGAAGGTGATATGAAAAGGAGTCACAGTTTTCCTGTATTCCTTTATCAGCAATGCTACACCAAATCCCAGCACAAAAATACAAGGTGAAGGACTCTAATGTAACTATTTTCGGAGATATTTCTTGATCAATACAGTAAAATACAGTTAATATTTTCATTTATATATATATATGTATTTATAGTTAATATTAATTGTTTTGAACTATTGACAGTAACTTTTAGTGCAGACAGGCCTAGAATTTGGAAGGGAGACATGAAGGTGTCAGAAAAGCATCCCCTGAAGGGGTGACAGGAGGATGTGTGGCCCTTCCTCCCTGTCAGAGTTCAGTGAGACAGGGCCATGGTGCAAGGCAGCCTTGCAGAGGGCTGAGCTAATTGCTGGCATTTTCTTCTGCTTTAGGCAGGAACTCTTTGGATAGGAAACCTGACTTTCTATTAAATGAAATTTGAAGAGGTCTTGGAATGAGCATTCCTTAATGAATACCTCGTTAACTCCATCTCACCCATGCCTTCTCTACATCAGGGCAATGCTTCCCTTCTGGCTCACTGGGAAATCACTTGGAAAGTATGAAGGTTCTGATGTTGGCTCTTTGGGAGGCAGCAGTCAATAAAAAAGATCATGAACCATCTCCAGTAAAATATTGCTGGTTCCCAGAAGAATGAACAAAGCTGTGCTTCAGTTAACTGTCTCCATCTCTGTTTGTGAATGCCAGGACAGATAATGAAGAAAAAGCTCCAGTGCTGCCAAACCCTATAAACTGTTAAGCAAGTTATGGGATATTTTTTCTTGACAAATATTGTCAGACTGTAGTTCAACGAGGAGCTCTGAAAGTAAAAGATAAATGGAAATCGAATGCAAATGTGATTTAAAACT
Source organism: Argya squamiceps (assembly GCA_037834095.1). Taxonomy (NCBI): domain Eukaryota; kingdom Metazoa; phylum Chordata; class Aves; order Passeriformes; family Leiothrichidae; genus Argya; species Argya squamiceps. Next base: position 3,818,671 of record JBBMKD010000001.1, read on the forward strand.
AAACAAGGCATCTGTCTTTCATCACTCTGTCAAATGGGGCAGAAACACAGGTCTGTGAGCAGACAAACTGTTGTGAGCAATTTGTAGCAATCACCTTTCTCAGAATGAATGGGAGCAGCAGGAGCAGCCTCACACGTGTGAATTGCATTAGAGATGGCAATTGAGTCGTTGTAACTTAAGGCAGCAGGTTCTAATTGGGAAATGCTACCCGTAAAGAAAACAAAGGCGGCCTTGGGGATGAAACTGAAGGATGAGGTGTCAGAGAAAAGAGCTCCATCCTGCCATATTCTGTGGATTCTCCTCATGGGTGGTAATTTGAAGTAATGAGTAGTCCTTGTTGAATGACCTTGTACATCTGCTGTACTGCCTGTTCAATCTGTAACTCACTTTCCATCAATTGCACTTTTATCACAATTAAATGTGCCATCATAAAGCCCTAAAAATGAGCAGCACAATCTCTGCATATGTTCACAGCCATTCAGCTTGGGACTGGGAGGGTGGCAGAAGTCCATCCTAAACCTTTTGTTCATGCCAAAGTGCAATTTGTTGATTGAAAGATGCTGGGTGATGGAGCTGGAGAGGATGGCAGGATTTGTTCAGCATGCACAAAAGCACTCAAAAAACAATTTGAGATGGGAATGCCTGCTGAAGCCAACATGCTGCTAAGAGGCCACCTGGATTGGGGCATGAAGAACAAGCTGTCCTTTCCCTCCCCAACCCTCACACCCCATCCTAGGCAATACAGAACATGAACAGAAATGTTCATGCACGTTGCCATTTTGACAGCAGAGAAATTCCCTATTCCAATGATAGCAAGGTGAGAATGTGGTTCACAGGTTTTGATTCTACTTTTAATTACAGGGGAGAAACACTTATTCCAGTTTTTCACAGTATTTAGACAATACACTGCTTTTAATTACTACTGAAAAGAGATGAAAGGAATGGATGCTGGTGATTCCCAAGTTATTGTTAATGACTTTTCAGATTCAATTTAGGATTAGTTTCAGCATTTTGTTGAGACACATACTGTTTAGCATCTGTGTTCAGAATTTTTTAAATGTGAAGTAGGTCACTGTGATTGTGTGAAGGCCAGATTTCTTCTGTGTAACAGAGTTGCTTTATTTCATTTGACTTTACACATTGAGACATCCTTTTCTGGATCAGTGAGTAAACAAATGCAATTGAGTGAAATATTTGTGCTGAATACAATTTACAGTGAAGAACTGTATTAAAATTTCATTCAAATTATCTTGTCCTTTAATGTGTGTTTTAATATGGTTTGCTAAATTTGAAGCTGTGACAGGATGGTGTTTGTTTGGTGTTGATATTTGTTCAGAGCAATCAACCAAAATTTTTGTGTCTATATAATTTTCTTCATTGTGGTAGGAGAGCATGGAGATTTTAAGTACAGATAAAGGATCTGTTTCAAGTCATCTTTCAAAAGAATGATAGGATAAATTGTCCATTTTTGTAACAGAAGTCTTAGATCTTAATGTAATTGTGTGAGCTGCTCTGGAATGATTAATTTAAAGATCCTGTGCATTTCTTTCTATAGGTAGCTTTAAGAAAGCTGACTCCATGTAGGCACTTTAACATTTCTGAAGCTGAGTCAGTCCAAAATGTTTCTAACAGTAACCAGCACTGCTTATGCATTATTTAGGATACAAATGCTCTCAGATAATTTCAAGTAATTTTACTAAATTTGTTACGTATTCCAGACGTTGAGGCAGCCTGCTAGAAGTGACAGGAAAACACAATTTATGTCCTCACTTAGGAAATCATCTCTTACTTCCCCTTCTGTTTTTAATCCTTCATCTCTCCCCTTCAAGCCTTTGAGACAGGGACCTTTTCCTCCTACCCACAATTTTCATGTTAGATCATAAATAATGGATCATAATCAAGCACTTTGAAGTACTTTTATTGGCTGCCAGTGTCATCTCCAGTATTTATCTTGCCTACACTCCACTTCAGTGTTTTCAAATGCAGTAAATCTGAGACTTCAGCCTGGTGACAGTCCTATCTCTTTATGATTTCATTGACTAAGAATTCAGATGTACACTTTTCCCATCTATCATATCTTAAGAGCTTTTACCACGTTGTAAATTGTGCAAGACTAGATTAGCTCTGTCTCAGGAATCTGATTCTTAGCCTGGTCTGATTTTGAAAATTCCCCTCCCTCGTCCAGTGTCTCATTGCCATGCTTGTGGTGAAGCCAGCCCATGGAGTTCTGGGATTAATTTGCATTCACCTGATCATTTTGGTGTATAAATTCTGTGAGATTTTAGTGCATCATTTTGATCAGAAGGGTTTTTAATTCCTTAAAAAATGTACTCTGCCTGCGTCTCAGTATACATTCCCAAGAGGCCTGTGTGCTCCAGGATGAACCTAGGTGCTCACTAGCATCCAAATATTTTGTCATTTTGACATCTATAAGTAAGTAATATCCTACAGGGAGAAAGCAAAAAACTTAGAGATGCAAATATAGACCAACTGGCTAAAGTTTTTCCTTTTAAATTATCATTTTAATTGTGCAAATTATGTTTTTATTGGAAAGGTTTTTCTTTCAGAAGTGAAAGTTTGAAAACTAAAGTTTGGCTGTGATCAGAGCTGTAATTTGCTCATGCCACCATTTTCTTCTGTCTCCTTGAGGCAGTTTCTCACATCCATCACAGTGGCCTGATGTCCCAAGATCAGTTGCCTGAAAAAAGATCCAGTTACAGCAAAGATCAAATGACAGCTAAAAGAGGAATGGTGCAAATAGGAAATCTGGTAAAGGAACACAGTCATGATGTACTTGAATAAAAACTCAAAATGAAACACCCCAGGCATTCCCAAATCAAAGTGGTCAGAATTATGGACTGAATTATGTGGCATTTTCATTCTATTTACACAAATGGATAATTACAATATAAACAATCTTTATTTTCTGCTGGGAGTTTCTCTGGCTGGGAAAACAACTTTGTCTTCAGTGGTAAGACAGAAAGGGAAGCAGGATGGGTTCTAAATAGGAAACCAAAGGACAGAAGTGTCTTCTCTCTGTTTTACTGACAGCATGCACTAAGAAAAGCAGAAACAATAAGCCATGTAGAAAGAAAAATAACTAGAGTTTTGTGTCTAAATCAGTTGTATTTCCTTGGGTTGCTCACCCTGTTGGACCCAAGCAGGAGGTTTGCTCACAAGGCTAAGCCATGCAGTTGTGTGCTGTAGATGGAAACATTGAGATAAATAACCACTGAGTTTTATATGCACTTATTTATCAAGTATAAAATGCCTAGTGCAGTTACTAGATGACAATAACAGATTCTGATCTCTACCTGTTTTGTTTTATTTTAAACAATACTATTTATTCACAGAGAAATATGTTTGAAGGGATAACTGAGTTACTGTAATTCTTAGGGATAGATATGCTTCTAATACAAAATTACTTATGAAAATGAAAGAAAAAGCTGAAAAAGGAACTACTGTGGTGCTGCAAACTGAAGCCAAAATACATTCTTAACATGGACAACAAAAACGCTCTCTCTAAAAACATGTAAGGTTTGATATTTTTTGTGGGAAGTCTGTTTTCCATCTTGTGTTTTTTTCTTGCATCTCTGTGATTGCTTCACACCTCCTAAGTAATGCATACAGACTTTCACAAGTATATAGTGTATTTCAGGTTCAGAATATACATGTTCTCTGCCTAAAAACTTTTCAGTAAATTACTAAAACCTGACTGAAGCCATCTGGCATATCTCTGTATTCATACTGTTGTTTCTTCCCACTGGTGAAGAAAACTCAGTTTAAACTTCCAAAGAAGTTTATTTCTTTCCTTATTTTTCATTGCATGATAACAGCATAATCATGAGTGGAAAATGTGAGAGCAGAAGGGATGTTTTGGTTTGGTTTTTCACATGTTGAGGCATCTCTTCTTTCTAAAACCAGTTTGCAAAGAATACATATATAGACACAATGACAGAGTGTAATGCATTGTAAAGCCACCCAGGAGCTGCCTTCTGCTTTTATGCATATTTAAGTTCACATGCCAGGCAGAGTTAACAACAATCCCTGCAGAGCCTTGCCTCCTGGACACTGTAGATAAAAAGCCAGCTCCTGTGTTGGTGATCCATTGGACTGCTGTGGGCACAGCATACAAATGTCCATGGGCAGGGACACATCCATCAGGGTGTGAGTGACAGCCTGAAGTGCCACCCTGGTCCCTGAGCCTGCAGGTGCTCCTCCACCTGCAGCTGAAGGGGCTGTGGGGGGCTTGCAGGGCAGGACTGAGCTCATGTCTCTGGATCAGACACAACATGCCTCAGCCCTTCTGCTGCCAGCACACAGATGGGGCAGCTTCAATCTCTGCATATGTTCAGTTTGATCAGTAGCCAAAGTGTGCTTATTATTTTTTGACCTGTGGAAGGGGAGTAGATACTCCTTATTTTATGTACTGCAGGATATAAGCAGTGAACATCCAAGGTTTTATGAATTACATCCAGACTAAATGTGCTATGCAAACTTTATTAAGTAATAAATCTCTCCACATGAGTTTTTCCATCCATTCCCATCTTTACTGAATTAAATGGCTGCTATTTTGATAGTGATGATACTTAAGACTGTTCTGAGTTCTTAAAGCAAGAAATTCATGTTAAGGAGTAAAGCTCATACTTTAAAGAAATTAATGTCTCAGCTGCTCTGAGGCTTCTGAAAAAAGATCAATCCAGTGGTGTGTGAATTTCAGCACCTACTTCGTGTGGTTATAAATATCCACAGGCAATGCAGATGTCTCTTGGATAATCCTCTAACAGATGGACTAATATTTCAGCCTACCCCATTTTTGGTGCCACTAACTCCCTGTAGATAATCCAGTAAATTTCATTGCAGTGCTTCTCTGCACAGGATCTTTTCTTCCTTTTGCTGCTGCAGTAGGCTTGATGTCTTGAAGTGTCTTTGCTCCTGCATTTCTCTTCACTCCAATGCACATCCTGCAGCCTTTGCTCATATTCAGGCCCAGTAATGGATTACAAATGGTGCAGAGAGGACTCTTCCCATTCCTGACCATCCCAGAGCAGTTTGTCCTCTGATGAGTCTGCCCTAGGACAAAAACACAAAATCTGAGTACTCAACCAACAAGTTGTGCTTTGGGGGGATATCCTTGCCCAGTATCAAATTAATAAATTATTACTAAATTAAATACATGTTAAAATCTATGTCATCTCTTGGCAAGGAATCAAAAGCTTAATTTCACATTTTATTAAGAATCACATCCTTTTGACTTCACTTGCCATGTCTAGCTTTTGTGCTGCAGGAAGAAAGGAGGATCACACCTTGTGTTCCTCCTGTCATTCCTGCTTCAACCTTTCCTTGCATCCTCCTTTTCAGACTGCAGAGCCCACATCTTTTCTTGAGTTACCTGTGTGTAAGCCATTCCTCAACTTTAATTTACTGATTACTGTAGATACTCCCTGTTCTAACATACTATTTTTGAGATGACAAACCAAAATTACACAAAGCATTCAAAATGTGTTTCAAATGTGCACATATGCTGTTGCAGTGTGAAGGTCTGGTGGCTTTTCTTTTCCTTTGTAATCCCTAACATTTCATTTAATCTTTTTTTTTTATTACATTGGAGCACAGAGCTGGCATTTTCATAGGTCTGCTTATTAGACCTCGAAAATCCTGTTCCTGGATGGAAGTGGTCAGCTCAGAGATCATTTTGCTTATGAAATTAAGGGTTCTTTTCCTGTGTGCATTACTCTCCTCTGAATTTCATCTGCCATTATCCAGTCAGCTGATCTCGCGAAGCCCCTCCATAGTTCTCCATAGTCCTCCCTTTTTACTACCCTGATTGAGTTTAATAGATTTTCTCATCTCACCAGATCATTCATGGGCATCCCAAACAGCACAGGATAAGCAAAATTTACAGCAGAAAACTCCTGGTAACCTTGGTCCACTGTAAACAAAAAGCATCTGCAGAATATGGACATATTTTTCAGACACTGAGAACAGTTTACATATGACTCTGGAAACAGAATTATGATAGCTGAATATTTCAATTACATATTTATCATAACAATTGCATCTTACAGATTGTTATTCTGAACCATAAACCTTCTAGAAATCATTCTTAAAGAGATGAAATTTTCTTAATTATTTAATCAACATGTGTAAGCATTGAAATATGTCAGCTCTTGTCTTCCTTGCTAGTTTCAATTACTTGAGAGTGCTAATGTCTCCCTCTGTTTGATATTTTCTATTCAGGATTGTGTGCTTACTGAAATGGCAGGTAACAGTGATTATTATTATTATATCAGAATCTGAGGCTCCATGTTTGTATTTCTGCCCATTTTAAAAGGAAGCAAACAACATCTTTAATTTGGTAATATAGCAGGATTATACCTGAGTACCTGATGGGAGGTTCAGATGCACAAGATTGCATTAGGAAGTGTTTAATACATAATTTAAAATATTTTACATGGTGATATCAAAGTTTATGGAATGGAGTATGGTCAGAGTGATTGTTATCTTAAGGAAAAAAAATTAAGGTGGTTTTGTGAGTGTAGATTAAGGTAAGACATTTCTCTGGATGAAGAAAAAGAACTCAGTGTCTTTCCAGTGTAGGCACTGAGAAGAGATGCAGAGAATGGACCAGACAGGTTGAGGTTATCACATTTTTAAGATGTGCCATCTTAGAAACTTCAGAATAAATAGAGTTGCTACATTTCCTCTGTTAAATGGGTCCTGATGCTCCTAACTTTAGGTGCTCCCATGGAACTTGATGCTGAAAGTAACAGAGAGTAGATGGTGTAAATTTAATGGGACCTGACCAGCAAATGGAGATTGATAACAAACACTGACACACTCAAAGAGTTCAAAGAGTTTGAAGAGTTCTTGTCAGGCAGAACCAATGAATTAATTATCAAGATAGCCTTTCTTCCTCAAGGCTTTATGCATTCAGCTAAGGTGGAATTTTTTGGAAGGACATTTCAGGGGAAGATCACCTTGCATAACAGAAGGAATTGCAAACACAGTCACGATATTTCTGACCAACCACGTCATGAGTAGTTAAGTCAACACTACAAATACTTTGTGATCATGATCACTAATGAAATATGGAAAATTCTGATTTATTGCAGGGTTTTAGCATGATGGCTCAGCAAATTCATGATATTGATGAAGGACCCTCAAAATGATAATCAGTAAATTTTAGGACAAAAAGTTGCAACATGCAAATAGTCTTTTTGTTTCCAGTAATTATTTTCCACAAATTTATTGGCACAGAATTAATCTGTGCAAGCAGAATAATATTTTTTAGAAAGCTATTACAAAGCTATCCTGTATTATTTATTTTGTTGGTATTTTTAAACTTCTTTTTGACCATTTTTTATTAATCATTTTCTAAACAGTACAGATAAAGAGCTAGAAGATCAGGAATTGACACATTTGAGTGTGTCAGGACCCTTTCATAGCCATGGGAGGTTGGTGTCCTCTAGGTGGCATTCAAGGAATTGCTGCATGTGTGGAGGATTTTTTTTTCCTGTATCAAAGATTTCCTTAGCTGCTGTTTTTTTGGTGGGTTTTTTCTTGCCCAGGTTTCACCATATGTTTGAGTACAGAGGGACTTGAGATGCTTGTCTGCCGTAGAAATTTACAGATGAAGGTCACAGAAATGGGGATCAGTGCCAGGCACTGAGACATGGGTCTGAATTAGCAGGTCTTACTGTTTGGTTTTGTTTGTGTGCCAAAAAACTTTAAATATCTTGTGTGGACACTCTGATTTCTCAAACCTTCCAAACTACAGACTCAGGACTGAATCACACATCAAAGTATGATATTGGGCAAAGAGAATTGCTTAGAACCTAAGGAGGATTTGAATAAGGTAGATTTTCTTCATGATAAAAATCGAAGAGGCTGAGCAAAATTTTTCTAGTGAGATCATTATTTTGAGGATTTTTCCAATATAACAATATTGCTTGTAAGCAGTAGTGCAATACCTATTAAACTGAAAGTTGTCTAAATTGCCAAGCTCTGATTTTGTGCATGCTCCGATTTCTTCTGGTTTTGACAGCGTTAACGAGCTTGGACACAGAGCATAATTTAACTCTAAACATTGTTCTGAGGATCAGGCTCTTAAAAGTGTGACCCCAAAGCACTCAGCTGCACATCACTAATGTACTGTGTGGCTATGAGCCATTAGTTCTTACAACCAACTACCAGAGCTGCAAGAGCAGGGTGTTTTCTCTCTGTAAAGTTTCTGCAGTGCAGAAGACTCGTTAGGGATAGATAAAAGCTTGTTCCAGAAGGAAGCTGTATGTAGCCAGCTTGCCTTTAGACTGAGCTAAACAGAAAACTTTGTAAACAGATAGTATTTTGGAATTTCAGAAGGCTCATCCAGTCCATTACTTTTTTTTCTCTGACAATAAGCTATGAGGTACACTGTGGAAGAAGTCAAATAATGACACTTCTCCATGTGTGGTCTTTGCAGTTCCCAGCAGCACTCAGTAGCATCTTAGTTAATAAGGAATGTTTTCTGTTTCTTGCTTCAGTGTCTGTCAACTCCCTAACTTTTTGGACACCACAGAATTTTTACAGTCCTTTTTAGAAATCAACCAGTGCAAGCTCTGCATGTGTCAGTAGGTTCCCTAGAGTTCATCCCTTGGACAAGAAGAGCTTGTGTAGGACAGCAGTGCTCAGCTTTTCTCCTCAAACCTTCCTGATTTTCTTTTTGTCTTCTTTCTTTTTTCACATTTGTTGTGCTACCAGAGATAGGAGATGAAAAATAGACCTGGGGAAAAAATCTCCAAGGGCAGAGTTCAGCACACAGAATGTTGAAGAACACAAAAACTCATTAAGTGTCAAGAAGAACAGAAATACCAAAGGGGCATAATGGAAGAGTTCTGACAATTCAGAGGCTCTTGCTAGGAGGGCATTCATTGGATAATTAATTTTTTGGAAAGAAAAGGCAGGCTCCTTAAGCTAAATGATGGACTGACCTGGAAGTGTGGATGCTCAGGTTTCCTTCTCACATGAATCTCTGTCAGGAGATTGCCTCTCCATGAGCATGGATATATATAGTAAGTGTTAAAGCAAAAGCTGCAGGGCATGAGCTAACTAGCAGCAAATAGTTGAAGAGGCTTCCCTTTTGAAAGGTTATTCCATAATTACCCAGGCTTCCACAAACCTCACTTTGAAATATATTTTACTGCCTGTCATCTGATCTAATTCCTACACTTCTCTTCTTTCTTGGTGTTTTAATTTTTATACAAGTCAGAAAGATGAAAACTCTTTAGATCCTGATGGTTTTTCAACTCGGCAGAGTTTTGTCTTTGTGAATAAAAGCAGCTCAATCTTCTTGAAAGAGGAAAACAGACAAAAAAAAAGACATTTATTTTTCAAGTGCATTTAATATTAGTGTGACATGTTTTCAAAATATGAGTACAGTAGTCCAGAAACAACCACTGGCCTCTTCTGAACCTCAGGTTTTACATAACAGAAGTTAAAGGCCAGCAGCTCTTTGCTTTTAGAGTTGATTTGCCCTGATGCCTTCAGGTGTCATTGCTTCTATCCATCACCTTGAGAGCCTGCCCTCAGACTCAGAGGTGTGTAAACATCCCCAGTGAGCTAACTAAAGGAACACATAAATGATCTTTCACTATAGAGCATGTGCATTGATATTTTTCCATGGTTTTTGATCACTTCTACATGCTACTTCATGTAGAAGTATGATATAGAAACACCCAACTAAAATAAACAAAACAAAACATAAAAATCCCACCAAACAACAAGCCACTTTATTTAGGATGTTGACATATCTAAAATTACTCCTGCATTGCTCCAGAGGTCACCTTAAAAGAAGATCCATGGTGATTTTGCAGTGAGTTTCTCTGCTGATGGTAGTGATACATGTATTGAGTACTGTGGCTAAAACCAGGGCATTCATTTTATCTACCAGCACCCAAAGCAAGTTCAGCACCTCATCTCCTAACTACAGAGGGATTTAAGAGAGCTTGCCAAAAATAATCCCCAGCTTTTTAACTTACTTGAATCAAGTCAGGTTCTACACTATTTGACTAGAAATTGAGCACCTAACCTACATTTGACAGCAGCAGTGCTTTTCAGTGATTCATGTGCATCAAGTACAAACCATTGAATTCCTGACCTCCTAGAAGTGTTTCTTGTCTGTATGCCAGAGTTTAAAAGGGTCTGCTTTTCTGTGCATAGGTTTCCACATTAAAGATTTAAAAGACACTTGACCCTCAATAAAAGGGAGCTAGACTAAACCTTTGGAATATTTTTAGCGTTTATGAAATATATACTAAGTTACATAATGTTGTTTGTAGCATCATTCTGGGAATTAATTTGTGAGAGCACATTTATTTAGCATCACTGTGATTTATAGAATGCTCTGTCAAAATCAACATTTTGGGGGAAATTATTTGAAGATGTACATTTGAAGTCTCTATTGGATGTGTCTCTATGCACTTGCACATATTCACTCAAAATATTGAAGTACAGTAGCTCTGACATTCTCTGCACATGCCAACAAACACAGCTTTTACAGAAGGTTCACAGAAGATGTTCACATAAAATATTCATGATTTTCTTGCTAAAAGAAAAGCCTCTTTCAGACCTTTAAAGTACTGTTTGACAGAAAATTGGTTACAATCTGACCTAGCCTTGTATTTAGATATAAATAAGAGCAGGAAAGATCTGCTGAAATGAGTGTACATTTTCTGTTTGCCTTTGTTACTTCGCAGGACGAGCAGCAATTAATGGAGTGAAAAGATGGCAGATTTCCTAGTGCTTTTTTAACCTGCTTATTTCATTTTCAAACTTCTGAGATCAATTTAGCAGCAGGAAGTTCTGCAGAGCAATTTGGTGGCAGTTGACCCTGGAGGGGTTGTTGCTGAATGAGACTTAGTTACAGCTCTGTTCCCGTAATGACACCTCGCTGCAATAAATGACACCTTCTTAACCTCAAGTTGTATTTCCAATCAATTTAGAGCAATACCCAGGTTACACCAGGAGGCTGAAAACAAAGTTCTCTGAAGAAATGTGTCACCACAGGTTGTCCCCACATCACAGGGCACCTAGCAGTGCCGGGATGATATTTTTAACTTGTGTAACACACGGGCTGGAACACATCTTTCTTCACGCTGATTAACATCATTATAGTAGCAATCTGAATCTGCTGATAAAACAATTTCTCCTGCCTCCTTCTCTTTTAGCACAGTTTTCCTTTAAAAGGAAACCTCAAAAACCACTCTGCCTTCTTTTTTAGAGGAGTCCTGTGTGTTAGGAATAGTACCCCAGGAAAGCACACACTCCCAATTTCAAACGTGCCCCCAGCTGACAGTCAGTGGCTACCCACAATGTCTGAGTCAGGAGGAACAGTGAACAGCACAACCCAGAACATTTGAGGTTGTGAAAGCAGAAAATCTCCTGGTTAAGTACACAATGTTCTGTTACTTCTGTAGGTACCACAACAGGTTTTATAATTGTCATAAGGAGTGAGGAAGGGAATGGACTCACCTGGAGTGGCCTCTTGCCTGGTTTTTGATCCAGAATGACTTGCCCAGAAGAAGTCAATGAAGAGAAGGGCCTTTTTTCCTCAGTTATCACATTTTTACTGTGCCATTCAGCCACAGAAGCTGTTGCCACCTGTTGTGAGCTGATGTACCAGTCCCACACAACCTCAGTTTTGCTTTCTGCCAAACAAGGAGAGGGCAGCTCTGCTTTCCAGAGGGCTGTTCCCTCAGGAATCCCTGTGACCTGTTAGGTCTTTAAGTCTCTTATTGCCTCCTGCTGCTCCAGCCCTAAAAGGAAAGGAGCCAAGAAGCTGCTTATTCTGATGCAAATCCCTTTATTTGCCAGAGGCCTGTTGATTTGAAATTATTTCCATTTCTGTGACAGGCAACCTGGTTAAGTTTTGCTTTTTTGTTGTTGTTTGCATCAGATTCCTGGACTCACATCCTCCCTCTATGCTTTTTTGAACTGAATTTATCCCTCTTGCTTCAGACATACAGGTCATATAAAGTAACTCCTTAAAACATACATTTAGGTAAAGCATTTGTGTGATTTTTTAAGGGATACTATTTTTAAAAAAACCCCAAACTGGTAACTGAGATATTTTTAATCATTCATTGTGTTATAAATTGTGTCAAATATCTCACAATACCTTTGAGGTTGTGCATAAACAGGTCATCAGAGAGAGCAGAACAGCCACACAGTCTGACTGACAGCTGAAAAGGCCTTATTTTATGCTGTTGTTTTAAGTATCTTCTACCAAAATCCACTTTGAAATATCAGAAGCTGAGTAGGTCCTGTAAGAAGTAAAGATTTGGGAGTGCTTCTGTCTGAAGCTTGAAACCTGTAGAATGGCAGCACGTTCTGTAAGTGAAAGGAAATCTGTAGTGCTGCAAAATCGTGTGGATGAATAATTACTGTCTCCTTACATAAGATCAACAATAGATGAAAGAGAAATTAGGCAGCAAGGAAGAAAGAATTGCATATGGAACACAAAAAAAATTAACCACGTTGAATCTGCATTTACCCTGGAGGAAATCTGAGGGTTGTGTCTATCATGGCCTTTAGCCCCCAACACTGTGGCAGAATCCAGTTTTTGACAAGGGTATTGGGTTCACTTGGCTTCAATCCCCCATTTCTGAGCAAGCAAAGGAGATCTGCAAGGGGAAAGACTTCAAGATGGAGGGAGAGATGAGAATTATAACTTGCTGGAGGCCTATTTTCAGTAAATGAAGTGCTTCAAAAAAAACCACACTGCTCTGCTGTCTTTTGAGTGCAAACCTTTAGGGAACTAGTGCAAGAAAATGAAGTAAAAAAAATACTTTTTTTAATCCCAAACTTGTTAATTTGCTAGCTGTAATGCTTTGTCAGGGAAACACCACACTCAACTTTGAACTCCAAGGTTAGTGCCTGTAATAATATCCCCTCCAAGCATTGTAACTGTGAATTATGCTGAAATGATCAGGAAGATAAGAGACTGTTATGGGAAGAATCAAATATCTTATCTAGTCACTGTACTAATTGAAAGCAAGCTTGTGTGGTAAGAAAAACAAATTCTTGCTGAATTCAGTATAAACGTGAAGGTGTTTCATCCATGTGAACATCTTCAATATACAGAGATGGGTTATGGACTGGGATTTTTTTATAAAAGTTCAATATCTGTTCATATTTCTGTGGTTTGCTTCCCATGTCAACTTGTGCTTGGGTTTTAGTCTTTTATATCCAAACACTCACACTTCTAACAATAAAGTGTTCAGGTATTGCAAATAATGGAACTTATTGACATTCACATTGTACATTAAGGTAGCTCAGTCAAAAGATTAAAGAAAATCTCTGGAGCACAACCAGCAAAGAATATAAACAGAGGTCTCCTGGATCCCTATCACATCCCTTGTTCATAAGATACTCTTTCTTCCCTTATCCTACAAAGATAGCAACAGAAAGATGAATGAACAAACACAAAAGAATGAAAGGATGAACTGCATCTCTGCTGGAGGATTAATAACCATATTGCAGGAGTGAAGAGTGCTCTGGATGACAGACAGCACAACTACATCCTTCAGATGACTGATCATATATTTCACATGGGCATTAGTGATGCAGGATGAAGGCTTCAGGCCTTTAAATTCCCTGCAAAATCCTTGGCAAATAGCTCAAATGGGTAAAATACTGGAGGCACTGTCATTGATCAGGAAATGTTGTTTCATTGCTTCCTGTTCTGTTACTGGAGTAAAATGTCTTCTCTAAGAGAGCATCTTTTTACTGCTTATTAGCTTTCTAATAGTCTTTCTAGAATCAGAAGTAAAAGCAGTATTTTTTTTACTGTGCCCTGAAATTGTCTTCTTTTTTTTTTTTTCAAATGTGGCATTGTCAATAAAATCTCAGTGCTCTTTTTATTGATCTTTATAATATAAAATCATACTGAGTGTTCAGTAGTATAGGAATTGTAATATAGTTACAAGGATGTAGGTTGGTAAAACACTGTAAAATTATAATCACATTTTCTGGTATAGAAAAAATGCAAAGAGTATTTTTACCATCTGGAAGCACTCCTCAGATTTGGACCTTGCTGCATCTCTATTCTGTTTCATTGATTTCCTAACATTTTTGTTTAATGGGATTATTATTAGGTAACTGTAACTTCTATAGTGTTAAGCACATTTTACTGTTGGTTTAATTTGTGCCATTAACCTGGGACTGAAGCTTGAAGAAGCCCTTTCCTTTTCATGACTAAAAAAAGAGTTTTCTTTTGTTTTCTGACCCAACACAGTCAATAAATTAATCAGTGCAGCATTGATAGCTCTTCCACCCTCAACTGTCTTCTCTTACTGCAGGAACTTGTTCCCCAGCAGGAGGAATGTGGGCTCCCTGCAGGATGTTAAAGCAGGATTCCTCCTCTATTCCTCTACCTAGGAGGGATTGATGAGTTTTTAAAAAGAAGCAAAGGGTTTGAGTAGAATTTAGTAAGTATTTTCCCATAATTGTGATTGACAAGTGACTGAGGTAGGAGAGGAGGAAGAGGCAGGGAGAGGATTCCCTCCTCAGAAAACAGGTGATAAAGGCCTACATTTTGGTGTGGTCTCTCCTGTACCTGGAAGCAGGCAGAGGTCTCAAGGAAAGAATAACATTTAGTTATGTAATTTGTGTGATTGTTGGTAATGCCATAGAAACAACAAAGGTATAGAAACAACAAACTGAATTAAACACGCGATCCCAAGTGGAATTATTTTACATCTTGAGACTCCCAATATTTTACACACTGGGACCCACAGCCTTCTCCTGAGGATGATGTCCAAAGGAGTGAAGTTGCAGTCCTCCCCACAGCATCCATACAATTCAGATCCCACTTCCACTCTCTCTTCTCCAAATTTGTATCCACTGGCACTTCACTGGTTTTGGGCAAAACAGATACAGTTCAGGGGGAAGGAAGGAGGAGGACAAAACTGGTGCAGCTGTTCTTATTTGGTGGTAGATGTTTTTAACAAAAAAGTGACTTAAGGGAGAGGCCTGGGAGCTGTCATGGTTTCTCTTCACCAAAGAACTAAGACTGGAAATGAGATGTGAAGGGTTGAAAGATCCCATGTATAAACAGGTATCAGCTGCCATAGGGTTTTGAAGCTTCCTCACCATGAATGGGCATCCTATAAAAGCTGTTCAGTCCTGGAAACAGCAGACATTTCTTTGCCTACTTTCAGGAGTGTGAAACAAGAAGTAGCACAATTAGAAAATGCACTAAAGGAAAAAAGCTTCAGCAGCCCTCCAGATCACCTATTTTGAAATCAGCCATTTACAGATAATGGAAGCCAGCTTCAGAAAAAGAGAAAGTTTCTAGGGAAAAGATACTTTGATCTAATCATTGTTTAAAATACACATTTTCTCTCCTGCATGTAGCATGTGAGAAAAAAAGGATTCTGAAAAGGAGAAGCCAAAGGAATTTGGAACAAAATCAGCTCACTCTGAATTAAAGAATGAACTTCCATTATTCAATAAAAATTTGAATAGACCGAGAAGCTTATCAGACTAAATTAAATGAGGAGCTCACCACATTGTAGATGACTCACTGTAATTCAAGAAATTTATAACAGAGTAGAAGAAAACAGATGGTGCAAAGAATCCTCTGCACAAAACACAGATCAGTGCTGAGCTCAAGAGCCAGACACCACCCTTCAGCCTAGGACCAATGGCAAGAAAATGCTGCCCTTAAAGTGATTAAAACCCATGCTGCCCTTCTAATCATTTCTTTCTTCAAATGGTTTCATTGGGTAACCATATTAGAGCTCTCCTGCAGCTACTGGATTTGAAACAACTAATTAGAAGAACTTCCCATTGATTCATCATAGGGACATTAGAGCAGTCTTTAGGGGGAAAATAGGATTTACCTATTTTACAATCTTCTGGTTAAAAAGAGCTTTAACAATAAGTGGATAGGATCTCTGAGGTCTAATTGACTTCTGCTCTGGTGAGCAACAGTTATAAGGAGCTGAAATTTCTCCACAGAAAGTGGAGAGTGCTCTTTAGCAGCACTTCACAACAAAAGAAATAGAAACTCAGCTAGCTGTGCTTTTAATTACTTGGTTTTATTTGTCTGTTTCTTCCTACAATGAATTTCTGGCTGGAATTCTGTCTGGCAAAAAAAACAGGATCATCCTTCTGCACATAAAGGAAATGCTCAATGGTGATTCCTCTGGGCCTTTTTGATAAAAAGTACACTTTTTTTTTTTTTCCTTGATAGAAAAACAAATACACTTCTCATATTCCCAGCTTTATGTGCACATCTCTACATTTGGGTTTAGAGGATTCAGTGCTGGCACAGTGCTACAGGTGTGATATGAGATGGGCTTGTTGGTTTCAGGTGGTTTAGGGGAGATCTAAAGTAATTTGGTTCCATTAATTTCCCACTGAATTGTTTCCCAGGAGTACAACTGGCATTATTTCATACACTGAAGTTTTGAGAGGATCTTCCAATGCAGCATGACTGTCCTTTTGAAATGGACTTCATCAAATGGGAGAATTACTGTGTTGAGCTCAGGCTGAAAACATGCATTAATTGCTGTGTAAATGGAAGTTAGAACACAAAGAAAAATCCCCATCGTGCAGTACATATGAAAAGCTTGTAAAGTTTAGGATTTAACATGTTATATCAGCAATCTATATTTTATAAGCCTAAAAGAGCCAAGAATATAATTCTATCTACAGCTTAACCTGGTGTTTTCTGTCATCAATCTTTATAATTTTGCAAGGATTGGGTTGTCTGACCAACGAACTCCCAGATGCAGTGGGATGGAGCTGCAGTGTGCTGGGAAGGTGGCCCAGAAGATGCTCATCACCTCTAAGCAGGCACACAGAGGATACCAGATGTGTCTTATAGGTTGCTATAGCTCCCTCAGACCCACCTGTAAATCACAGCTCAATGCCAGTGAGTGACTCAAAATAACAAACAGTAAAACAGTTTATGTGAGCAGTGCCTTCCTTGGCCCTTGATCGGTGTTTAGCAGTTACAAATCCATGTTTGCTAGCTCCTGCTTTCCTTTAAACAGACCTGACTTTGTATCTTGCTTGGAGAAGTTGATTGCACCCCAGAGAAATATTATGAGAGCTCAACTTCACCCTCAGTTTCAAGAGTAAAAATTTCATTTTAGCTGAGGGTGTAGTTATACCTACCCAGGGATAACATTTTGGTTCAAATCCTGTGAATGCCTTTTATTTATTAGTTTGTGTTTTATTCTGTTCAGTTATTTACATTATGCTGTTTAAGGACTTCCTGAAAACCAGGTTAATTCTTTATTCTGCATGGCAGGAAACCTTTTTTTTTTTTCTTTCTCTTCTGTTACTCTTGCATCAGACCTGTGGTTAAAGTGGCAAAAGTGTAGAAGTTTCCTGTGTAAGCTCTTGTATTTTGGTAGGGTTTTTTTCTGGTGTTATGTATTGAGTTGGGGTTTTTTGTTGGGTTGTTGTTTTTTTTCCTCACATCACAGAGGACAAAACTATTATTCCACAGAGTGGTTACCCAAAGGGAAAATCGACAGGGGATGGAAGTTAATTTTCTCTCTCAGATAAATGCATTATCACAGAGAAAAATGCCCACATCTCTGTGTAGAATATCCCCTTTTTCAAAGACAAACACATGGGTTTGTTTTCTTCAGTGTTTGTTTGCATTCTAGAATTTATTTATTGTTTTCATTTCTTAAACCTCCTGAAATGTTTACAGGAAAGAAAACTAAGGCGTGAAATTTTGTGACTAGCAGCAGATTCTCTTTTCATTTTCCTAGGGAAATTCTTTTGTTCAAAAGATAAAACCAGAAGTCATAAAAATGTGTTATTTTTAGGATACAACTCCATGAAACTTGGAAGAAGTTAAGTAAGATTCAGAGGAGAGATGAATGGAGGAGGGTGTGCAATAAACTGATATTTTTTAGTGGAAAGACAAATAGTGAAATCTGTGAACCCCTTATGGTAGCTGGATTGTTGATCTTAGTTGTGTTGAACAATATGTTAGAATATGTTAGACTGTTGAATATTAGAATAATACAACTGGATTTGCTGTAACATTTGGGAAAGCTGCACATCAATACTATTAAAACCACATTAGTGTCTGGAGAATATTTTTGCATGCCTGACCAGATTAATAAAATAAGCAAAGGTCATTTCTTAGAATGCAACCTTTGCATCATTTGAAATCATTGCATAGATGATCATTCTCTTCCAAAAAGGCAGAAAAACTGGTTCATAAAATTGGCTAAGTGGGATAATTTGGCTCCTGGGTGCATCCATGCATGTTGGGCCCCTTCCAGAAGCTGCTTTTGCCCCCCAGTTTGCCCATTCCCCAATCCAGGGGCCTCCAGAAGGAGCCAGCTCTTGGGTGCCTTTGCCACAAAAGGGATTTACTACCTTTGTTTTAATCTGTGCTGCTTTATTTTACCCCCAAGAGTAAACTGAATGTACATCCTGAACAGCTGAATTATTGCATTTAATGAAGATTAAACTGCATGCAGAATTTGCTGCCTCGTGGTTGTGCTCTGGACACGGTGTCCTCAGAGCCAGCAGCATGGCTGGGCTGGGGCACGGTGCAGCCCAAACGTTCCCTTCTGTATTTCTGGGATTTTTCAGGAGCTGCTCTGCACTTGAGCAGAGGAGTTTCCAGCGTGCACTTGAGCCATTAATTCCAGGTTATATGGTTTCCCTGAGAACTGCCATCTGTCGTGCTTTTCTGTCTGGAGGTCACTCCGAGATGCCTGGGGTTGGTCTCCTCAGACAGGAGGTTGGAAGGCTAAAACCGTGTCCTTCGTCTTTAACCCTCAGTTATCCTTTTCCCTTTCAGCACCCACCTTGATAGGTATGGTAAGGAAGGACTGGGCTTCCCAAAACAGCATTGCCCTCTCCTGGCAAGAGCCGGACTTTCCCCATGGAGCAATTCTGGACTACGAGATCAAGTACTATGAGAAAGTAGGTCTCACTTACAGCATCACCCACACTCAGATCCTAAAGTGTTTCGTATTTTTAATAATATCTTTAAAAAAACTTTTCACTTGACTCCACATACAATGCTGTGTATGCCAGAGGTTTTATTTTGTGCTGATATTTTGTTGTTTTGCTTCTAACTTGTTAATGACTGTCTTGTTTCACATCAGAATTGAGTAGAGCAGCAAGCAGATCTTTACATTTACTTGTCTGATAGTAACTACATTTACAAACATGGATAAATGGATCACATGCTTGAACATATTTTGATTTATGGACTGTAAAAATTTGCATTAGAGAGACCGTGACACAACAGAATTAAGGTGAATGGGAACGTGATTTCATTTTGAGGCAAAATATTTATTTATTTATTTATTTATTATTGCTGAATAAAGCAATAGTATGTGCTCAAAGGATAGAGTGAACCAGCCTTGTTTAGAGGGTTACAAGAGAGAGAAACTGTTGGATTTCCGGTGCTCTGTCAAAATTGGACAATTTCACACAACATGCATTAAAGGTACAAGGTGCACACCCAGCATGTTTTGGAAAAGCATAATTTGAAGCCTCCTTCTCCATAAGAACAAAACATATTTGGTCATTTCCAGTTGCTACAGGGCCTCATATCACTAAAAAATTTTGTGCTGACCAGTGCCTTCAACCCTGAAGACACAGAGAGGAAATTTTTGGTGTCTGTACCTTAAACAGTTCCCTGCTAAGTCAGTCCTTGCTGTTTCCCTGCCCCCACCTGAAGTCACAGTGGAACTGGTGTGCACATACGAAGATCACAAAGAATAGAAATACAAACCAAGTCATGAAAGAAAGTATTAGCAATACTAGGCTCTGTAAATATCTGAGAATTTTATTCCTTGACTGCACTTCTCTATTGAGATTATGCAGCTTTAATGATGCAGAAGAAAGTGTAAACTGGGGGAAAAATCCAAACAATTTAAATAGGACAGCTAGAGGGAGAAGACAGATTGCTTAGGATATTTGGTAAGCCAAAGCAAGGAACCCTATTTTCCTGCACTAATGGAAGTCCTTCAGGTTCTGATCCATTATCATGGTAAGCCCCATTATGACTTCAACTTCTTTTCCTCCTGGATATTAAAGAGGTGAATTAAACAGGACAAATTGTGAGGTTTTATTTGGTTGAATAGGGACAGTTCCAAAGCTGTTTGTATGGATGTTAAATTATAAATCTCATGTATGTTTCTAATAAAATCCTTTCTCAGTGGATTTTGTGCCAATACCAGTCAGTGCTGAGTGACAAGGCAAATAATTTTTCTTAGAGGTCTACTTATTCCTTAGCCTTGACCATTGTGCAGCAAGACTACATGCACAGGCTTTATGGCCCTTTGCTAGATACAGTTTAAACCACTCTTATCTGTTTTTACAAAAAAGAAAAAGGGGAACAATTTTCTGTGTCCATCTTTTAAAATATATAAGGAGCATCTTCTATCTATAAACTCTTTCCTCTGAGGTCAGGGGAGATAAATGCATTGCTGGCATCTTCCAGTGCTGTGGAATTTGCAAGACCTCTCATGGAGACCAGGTTCTAGATCAAAGACATGAATTATCCAGTACTGCAAGTCAGTCTGCTTATTTACAGCATTCAATTGGAAAATGTTATTTTACACCACTTTGATAATATTTAAATCTTGCTTTAAGAATATTTAAATCAAGAAGCATACATCACAACACTGGCTAAGTGAAATGTTTGCCCTTTGAGATCCAAGATGTGCTCATAAAAGCATTTCTTCATAGACCTTCTGTGGGGTCTTGAGATACTAAATATTGCAAATTATCTCTCTTGATACAGGGTGTCTGCTCTATTCTGCACTCTGTCCATTATATTTTATCATCCCTTGATATCATCCACAACACTATTTCTAAAAGAAAAATATCTCTGATGGGCAGTATTGTCTTTCCCTTTAAAAATCAAACTCATTAATATAGCACCATTGCTAATTGCAATTAATTTTTCTTTTATATTTTAAACTATTACTCAGACACTGACCAAAACTTGTATAATTGCAAGATTCCAAGGTGTCATAATCTCTTCACCTCTTACCAAAAGGATTTCATGTTTGAGGCAGATGAAGGAGTGGGGCCTTGTTAGAGCCTTGTAATGACACTGAGTCCTTGTGTAGGAATTCCCTCCTGGGAAAGGGAGCACAGCGCACACACATAAACCTCACCAGCTGCACTCCAGCTTGTGCAGCTGAACTGGAAAACGTTTATTCCTCCCCTCTCCATCCAAACCCATAAAGTTAATCATCAAAAATTAATGCTCCCTAAGACCTGTATTAGGCACACCAAGCTGTGCATGTATCAGCAACTGTATTAAGTTTGTTCCCCACGTGGCCCAGGCACACCAGCTGGATTACATTTCCTGTTACACACAAGATAACATATAATTAGCTAAGGAAGCTTGTCTGTAGAGAAGGGATTTTAATGGAATGTATCCAAGCAGTAACCCAAGGCATTGCAGTGAAATCTCTAAATAGAGAAACCAGAGAATATCTTTAGAATCAGGATTTGGAGGAGAGGGCTGATATTTCTTTGCTTTCTTGTCTTTTGATGAAATTTAAAGCCAAATCCCTTTGCCAAAATACTTTGTTTTATTGGGAGACTCAATTTGCAGCTCTCAGGCAGTTTTCACATTAAAAAAAAAAAAATTAACCCATCTCCACAGGACAATGAGTGGACAGGATATGTAGGATGTCAGATATTACTTTTCCTTCATCCCAGGATTATTTAGAGTTAAATTAATAAACAGTAAGTGAGAAAATAACTAAGCAGTAAAGGCAAGGGGAAAATTAGTTTTCCAATGAGATTTGAAAAAGAGATGAAGAGCTGATGAGGCAGAGAGATAAAGTACCAGATTTAAAGAATTAGAAAGCAGCATGACCTTGTTAATTTTTCTATCAGTCTGCAGCTGTCTTCACTTAACTTATACAAGAAATGATGCTCAGTCTTAAAATCTAATATTAAACCAAAGACTGCTATTTCTTTGAGTAATCATTAGTATGAATTAAAATGAGCCATCCTGAATTTGAGTGACAGACAGAGACAGGTAAATTATATGATAGGAATAATGAGAAGTTTTAAGACTCTCAGTGCATAATGTTTTGAATGACAGAAATTATTTTTATAAGAATTAATACAGCAAATTAAGAACATCATGTGATTCCTCCCAGTTGAGAAGACACCAGTTGTTCATCTGTGTCTTCTCCAGATAAAGAGATATTGCATTATGATCTTCTCACATTAATCCACCTGACCCTGCTTGAGTATGGGCTGGAATCAGCCTCAGTGAACAGGAGCCACACGTGTTCTCATTAGATAAAATAAGGACATTTCTCAGAAGAAGCCACCTCCTGCAGATCAGATTCAGTCCTCAGAATTTCTGGGTGGAATTTTGGACATGTGCAGTAAAATCAGCCATTTCTCTTGTAGGAAAAAAGCCCTCTGCCTCTCTGTGAGGTCTGCATGGCATGTGTGAAGTTCCTTGAGCCTCAACCTCCCTACTCCTTAAACAGCCAAACCTCTCCAGTCTCTCCACCTCTTTGGTCACCATTTTGCACAAAGTTCAACTGAGTTAGAAGGAACACATTTTTTCAGACACAACTCCCCTATTCCCTTTAAGCCCCAGCCATTACTTTTTTGGTTCAAATTTTTCTTTCATGGCAGATTTTTATATCATGAAGAATAATAAATGCAGCAGCTCCCAGTGGCATGAGGCTGAAGGGAGTCTGGGGGCTGTGTGACATCACCCATGGGGCAGATGTGATTTTTTTGGTACTGGTGTGGCTGGGTTCTTGGCATGTACTGCTTCTTTCTTTGGGCATTTTTCTTCTAATGCTTGCTAAATTTTAAAGTCAACATTAGTGATAGGATTGGGGAACTGATGCCTTGACTTGAAACCGACTGGACAGAGCTAGAGAAAAAAGCAGGGATTTATTCAAAGGCCTCCAGGATGCACCTTGGGCAGGACAGAGCCTGACCAGAGCTACACCCAGGGTGGACTAAGAATGGTCACAAAAATGACTACCCAGTCACAAGGTCTTATATTTTTATAAGTTTTGGTCCAGTTGCATTTTGGGGTTTAATTGTCCAATTCCAGCTTCAGGTTGTGAGGTCCCATCCTTCTTGTTCCTCCCTTCAGCCCCTCATTGTTTGTGCTTTTGGACCTGAAAGTTGTCATTGGTCTTCAGCAGGAAAAGGATTTGTTTTGTCTCTCTACTCTGTGCAGAGCTGACTGGCACTCAATATGAGGCTCAGAACTGCACCCCTGGGCAGCACAGAATCTGAAAAACATGAAAGCTAAAACTTAAGGCATAAGAACAGGTACAGACTGACAACAGCAGGGATAAGCATCTGAGCACTTCAGGTATCTGGCCATTTATTGAGTATACACTGTATAAAAAAACTGTTTGCTTCAAATGATCAACTGGGCAATTTTTAACTTCATGCTATTTTTTTTTGTTTGTTTTTAATGGACAGGTTTTTTCTGTAATATTTTTCAAATTATTCAAATCATTTAAGGCACAAGTAGCAATCTGCTGCCTGCAATAAAATGTTCCTAATATGACTGGAATCAAGAAACCTAGGACTCATGCAATACTACATTTTCATTACCTTTTCAGCAATTCTCATCAAAAAAAGAGTGCTGAGTGTTTGGGATGTACAAGAGCTTTTGGACAGGAGTTTTAGGCAGCCCTTAGTGTTTGTTCCTTGCATGTCACAGGGAGGCACCAGGGCTCTGAGCAGCATCTCAGGCATTCTCAGCCCTTCATAGCTCCTGGGAAACCAACCATGTCTGCTGAATGTTTTTAAAAAATCATCACTACAAATGTGCTTTGGGATGTAATCATTAAAATGAAATCTCCTAGCTTATTTTAGCCATAGTAAGTAGTGTTAAACAAGCTTCTCAGTTTTTCTGTTCTGCTGTTATTAACCCAGTTTCCCAAGGGAAAAAATGTAAAAAGCCTCAGATTCTAAAAAGAGAAAAAAAACGTTTCAGAACTGTTGAAAATGAGAGTGACTAATTAGCAGACTCTCTGACCAGATATAATTTTTGCCTGCAGGATAGAACCTAAGGACCTTGCAGCAGCCATTATTAATGACACCAATGTAATTACTATTAGGAGAAAAAGAAATCTGGTGTCTAAATATCAATTACATGCAGCAAAGGGTATATCAAACAAGTTCTAAACTAGGCCTCTGTTAGATGCCTGCTTTGGCTTGTCTACTAATCATTGTTGGCAATTATTTAGAAACAGCTTCTGAACTTTTGTATTTAATAATAAAGCAGCCTGTAGAGGTATTGCTGTTGTTCCTGCTGAAACAAAAATTCTCAATGAGAAGTATAATGCTGTTTTAGCAAGCCTAGAGGATTTGATATTAAAAAAAAAACCCCATACTTAGGTCTCTGCTGATCTTGTGTTCTTGCCTGCAGCCAATACCATTTTCTCCAAGGAAAATTACATGTACAGTGCTTATTCCAGTAACTGCTAGAAGAGCTGCACAAATGCAGAAAAAGTGTATTAATGGTTGTGAGTAAGTGGTTTTCAAATGCTTTCAAGGGCCTAGGAATAAGCATAGGAGGTATGGAAACTATTGCAAGACAACAAACGCAGCTAGTTCCATACCTCAAATAAAGGTAAGAAAGCTAATTCCATCACTGACAAAGATTGGTTGCTAATAAAAGGAATTATTAAATGGGTTTTTTTCTATCCATTACAGCATTTGAACCTCAGGAAAAATAGTTTTCAAAACTGTGCACTGACACGGCAGGAATAATAATGTTAACCTCAGAAATCAGTGTTAATTCTAAGTATGTGTTTAGGTGGGGTCAGAAATCAGAAGCAGCTATTTTATAGAGCAGAAAGTTTCAGCTAAGAACAACATTTAGATGATGTTGATGAACACACTGTAAAACAGAAATGGTTTCTCATCAGAGAAACCTTTCCTGTACAAAAGGAAGTGGTAAGGAGTTTAACATGTTTAATCCTGAATTAACAAAACAGAGAATGCACTCCCAAAGCATTTTATTTTTGTTGTTTCTGTTATTAGCTGCCTGCAGTGTGTGCACCTCTGAGTTTAGGTGCAGTAAGTTTTAGTTGCATATGATAATAGAGTTGGAGTTCCCTCAGGTACCTTAAGACAAATTCAGGAGTCAGACTTGGGGTCTGAAAGTTTGACAGATTTTTACAAAAAAGAATGGTGACTTTTGTGAGCAACAACCTAAATATAACAAGCATACCTGCCAAAAGATGGTCATCTAAATGAAAGTGATTTCCTTATTTATAAATTAAATACAGTGTCTAAGTCTCCATTTCTCTAAAATCACTCAGGATGTTTCCTTTAGACCCTCTTAAAATAAAAAGTGGCTTAAAAGTTCCCAAAAATCATCTGCGAGCCCAAACTCTTCTAAAAACTGAAGCTAGCACAGTGTTTTTCATAACACACAAACGACTTACTGTTCATAAATTATTGATTTGCAGCCATAAAGATTAAATCAAGATACATACCTTGAGACATGAGTTTTTATCTTTGTCTAAATGAAGGAGTGTTCAGATATCATTTAATTTACAGTTTCTTCCTGCAATATTCAATGCATTCAAGAGATACCTGGGGAGGTACAAAAATGTGCATAATTTTGGAGAGTAAAACCAAAAAAATTTCCTTTTTTCTCTCTCTCTTTTTTCTAAGGCTGCATTGCAGTTGTACTTTAACCACAGAAAAGGACAGGATATTGGTTTTCCTCTTTGAATGGTCTTTTTTTTTTCACATTAAATGAAGATGAAGCCACTGACTGTGTAATGTTAGCAACCTCTTTTAGCAATGATCCCAAAGCAGTCATTCTGGGAGAAGGGAGAAATATCCAAAGGGAAAGGGGAATCTTGTTTAGGGAAAGCCCCTCCATTTTAATGCACTAAACCACTACTTTCCTCTTCAATGTCAGTATAATCACTTTACTGTGTATTAAACAAAAGCTGTGGGTTTGCTGTGGGGATGTGGTTGCTGGAATCAAAACGAATATTAGAGTTTTTAATTTAAATTAATAATTTCACGAGCCAACTTGAATTCACAGAGATTGTACCTTATTCAGTAATTCCCAGGTAGTTTTTTTAGGTTTGTTTGTACCCAAATAAACCCACAAATGTTTATTTGATTGATTGAAAGAAGCAAAATGGTACAATTCTCTCTTTTTCTTTTGATTTTCTTAATGTATTTGCATTAATAGTTTCAAAGTGCCCTTTCTTGATGTGCTTGTTGGGATGGCTGAGTTAACAACCTATTATTATGTACTCCTTACCGAGCTGTTAATAGCTTCAGAGTCTTTTGCAGGAATTCACCTGCTGCTCATAAACACATTGCTGTTGCTGTAGGAACTTCACCAGGTTGATGTATTTTGTATTTGCAATGTCCTTGCACAAACCACCTGGTTTTCATGCATGCGCAAGTATTCATATTATATTAACAAAATTCGTTAGTGGCAGCTTTTTTTAAAGGATATTGACATTTATTGGTGAATTTTGTTAACATTTGTTCAGATTTTTTTCTTGTTGTTGTTGTTGTTTTGATCACCACCAGAAATGACATTTCTGCTGAAGTTAGCTACATCAGAAATGTGCACTTCCCCAAAAAATTGAGCAAAAACTTGCTTTGTCAGTTTTGAAAGTGCAGAATCAGCTTTTCGATTTACTCGCTACTTTGTTTACTTTGCCCTTGAAATTCATGTTCAATTAATTGGAAAAAAAGATTGCTGTTTTTGCTTTACACCCCATTAACTCACCCAAGTGTTTGAGGGAAACATAAACTTAAGGAATATGCCGTATTTACTGTTGATGTATTGCCAGGTTCTGCACTACAGTCCTGATACCAGAGGTGAATTCAGCCCTTCTGACTTAGCATCACAAGATAGATGTTTGCTGTTTGCCTGCTTTGAGACACAAAAAGATGTGTGCATCTGCTCACAAACGCACCAAAAAATGTGATATTTCAATGACTTTTCAATAGCTATTATATTTTTATATCTGAAGAGGCTTGCATAATGAAAAACAATGCACAATCTCTATAGAGATCAGCAGGTTCCCTCTTGCCTCTGATTCATTATTTGTATTGTAGTGATTAAAGTCAAGCATTAGTTAGTGTCAGACTTGGTGTTTTAGAGCCAAAATTCTTCCTCTGAAATTGATTTTTGTTGGATGGTTGAAATCTGTCTTAACATTGTCAACATTATTCTATGCTTATAAATCCTGATTTTCTTTGAAAAGGGAAGTATTTGTCCCAAAGAAGTGTATTCACAGTTAGCATATCAAAGACTTGTTACCATTTAACATTCATTCATATGGTCTGACATGAATCTTAATGACTTCAGTCATTTTTTTTTCCAGAGTAGCAAATCTGAATAGCAATCTGGATCAATTCAATCTATAAAAGTAGATATTTTGCTTACTTACATGAAAGTGATAGCTTTATTAATACCACTGAGTTTGTTTTCAAGCTGTTGTATATCAATAAGGATTTTTTCTGGATTTGCCAGGCAGGAAACATTCAGTAGAAAATGAAAGGAGAAAATTCTGCATTAGTCTGCTCTTCTAATATTAAAAGTTATTTATGTAGAAGATTCAAACTAAGCTTAAACCAGTCTTAAAATAAGCCCTGTCAGTCAACCTGTCCTAACATCCTAAAAGGCTGAAAGACATCTTAGAAAGGAGTAGGAAAGGCATTCCACAAGAGGTTTTTAGTACAAAATGTGGTTTTTACAAGGGTGTTTGTAGAGCTGCAAACATCCCACAGCAGTTAAAATTTCCCAGCAAGGTGTTACAAACCTGACAAAATATTCAGCCCTGAAAGGGAGCCCTAATCCAAATCCTGGCCCTATTTCCCTGTGAATATTGTAGGGATTCTGAAATTAGGTGAATTAAGCCAGTTTGTCATCAGCACTGTTAGAGCTGAGTCTGTGTAGCTGACTCAGTGCCATGCTGGGTTTTTTGGATTGGCAGAATCACTTGATTTTCACAGCTTTGAACATACGTTGTGGGTTGCAGGGATTGTTTTTTGGGTTTTTTTTTTTGTTTTTGTTTGTTTGTTTGTTGGTGGTGGTTTTTTGTTTGTTTGGGTTTTTTGTTTGTTTGGGGGGGTTTGTTTGGTTGGGTTTTTTTTGAGGGAAGGGTTTTTTGGTTTGTTTTGTAGGGTTTTTGCAAGAGGAGGGTGTCAAAGTAGAGAACTGACTCCTCTGTGCTGTAGCAAGGCACCTCACTGTAGAAGTCTTCTGAAGAACTGGCTGATTGCTCTTGTGTTGGGAGAGGGACAAGGGAAATTCCACTTCCCTTGTGAGATGCTTCTTTGCATTTGTCTTCACACTTCAGTAGGAAACTGGATCACCACAACTTTGAGTTCTGCCATGAGGGGACACAGCAGTTCTGTGTGCACAGGGTGATGCCACCCCTGCTGGTAATGATGGGTGTGAGGGGATTGCCTGCCCCATGTCTCAGCAACTTGGAGACCTTCAGGTTTTTGGACTCTGGCTTTTTTCACATCACACCAGGTGTCCATTTTTGTTATCTTTTTTCCAGGGTCTTGCATTTTCAATTTAAATATTTCATTATCCAGTGACCTACTTCCCATCTGTAACTAAAAGTGCTGTTTCTATGATATACACAGATATTTTGAAATTGACTGAACATATTACTGATATTGATGATTATTCACTATTTCTTACAGACAACAAACTAAAATATATTCAATAAAATAGTCAGGAAGCAGATTTTTTAAAAAAATCCCCACAGTATTTTTTAAACACAGTTTGTAATTAAACTTGTTGCCTAGGGATGTTTTGGAGGCCACAAGCAAAATCAGTTCAAGGAATAATTAAGGAAATTCATGGAAGAAAAGTCCATGAGCTGTAAGACACATTGAAGCAAATTTAATTAATTCAGAAAACAATCTGCAGATTTCTGGGCTCAGGGGGAGTGTTAAGGGTCAGCATGGGGAGAAGGAACCTGCAGTGGCATCAGGACCTCGTTCAGAATTGGGAACTGTGACCCTCATACACAGAAGGAGTGACTTGGGAATCAGCCCACTGACTGTATATCCACAGTCCCCTGGGCTTGTTTCACAGCAAAGAAAGTCACAGAAGCCTTCCAGTCTTCAGATTTTCTGGATTGCTTCTGTTTCCTGTTGCACTGTATTTGTCAGCAGGTTTGTTACATTATTATGAAGTAAACCTTAGTGTTAGGTGTCCCAGGAGAAACTCTGCTTTACTGTCCTAAGGTGAATTTTGAGTACTACTGGAGTTGAATTTTAACATCAGAAATTTAGTTCGTGCTTGCAGTAGCTTCCTGCTTCTTTCCAGCTGGAAAAGAAAATTAAAATGAATGAAAAAAAATAAGGAAAATCTTTGAGGCAGCTGGAGAGGCTGGCACTTTTATATGCAGAAGTTAGAGAGACTTCTGGAGATCCTGGTGTAGAGGTTTTCACTGGTAAAGATTTTTTATTAGCCAACAACTGTTATCAGAGTAGCTCATTACTGCCAGAAAGATGGGATTTAATATCTGTGCTCATCTGACAACTCAGGCCACGTTCTCCAGCTGCCTTTGTTATATGCTGGATTTCACCCTGTTCCATGCCTAACCTAAGGCACAGGCCTGGTTTTATTTCATTTTAATCTCCTTGTCAGGACAATCAGCTCTGTCCTGTCTGCTGCCTTCACACCTGGCAGTCCCCCTTGGCCCAGAGTGTGAACCACAGAGTTTTTGCTCTGCCCAGCCCTCACCTCCCTGTGCTGCTGAGGATTTTAACACTGTTTCAGAGCCTCTCTGTCCTCATCTCTCTCCCCATTTAATTTTCTGCTTTTCATGGTTCACCTCACATCAACTCATTTCTGCCTTTCCAAGTATATAATCCAATTAAAATGACGTTTTGTCTGGGGTTTGACCTTTCTATATTTTCTTTATGATTGGTTATCTGTTCTTCCCCTTTTCACACTGACAGCTTCACTTTATGTATGGAGAAAATGGTGAGCTGACTGACAGGCAATCAAAATATAAAATATTGCCTGGCCAAACAGGTAAAGGACACGTGAGTGTTTCAGCTCCCAGGACTGTTACATCTCAGATTAATCAGGAGGGAAGGGAGAGGGTTACAGCCTGAAGGGGCTGATGCCTTTAAGTGCTGCAGATTTCTCCTCTGAAGCAAACACTCCAGCCACTGGCAATTTTCTCTGTGGCCCTGCCTTTTTGCTGCCACTGTTTTCTATTTCGTTTAGATTGGTCCTCACATCTTCACAATCACTTTTCTAAATTTACTTCAAGTTTGTTGTTCAGCTGAAAATCAGAGATTCAAGGGTTTTTAGGAAGAGCATACCTCTGAGTAGTATCTTTTAGTTCTCTTATTATAATTTTTCTTACCACTCTATGTTACAGTAAAAATTTACCTAATGCTGTTGATCAGATTGTAATCAGTAATTAATGTTAGAAGCACTTTTTTTAACTTTTAAGTCTTCTCTAAAATCTTGTGCCAGTATTCCTGTTAATTGGTGTACTGTAGGTCAAAATAGTTTTCTAGGAGAAAGACCACATGAAATTAGTGAATATAAAAAAGCTTTCAAAAGCAGACACTGAGTTCCATCGGTGTAGTTAATTTGATTGATTGCAGTGTAATTAGTCCTTACCTACAACAATCTGTGTAAGGTGACAGGTGCTGTGACTGGAGGTAACAAACATTCAGAAATTGCATTATGAAAACATTTTATTGTAAAGAAAGAAAACACATTTTGAGAATTATTGGGGGGAAATTAGTTGTGAAAGGAGTAGGCTCTGTAAATCAGAGGCAGTTTCCATAAATTAGAGCTGTGGAGACTGTTTTTATTGATCATTGAAAGTACAAACTCACAGTTTGATATTATTTGTCTTTAATAGATTCTATTTGAACTGATTAATCAATTAACGAGTATACCTAATAATTAACTACTGTATTATCCTAATGGGTAGCACAGCATTAAAGTTCAGGTGACTGTGGAATGCCAGTATAGCTGATCCCATGGGAAAAGGAAGGAAGAATTTGGAGATTTCATTGCCCAGTGGACTAGAGCTATGATCAGTAAAAACTGCTGTCTTCCAGAATCATGGTCATTCCTTTAAAATAATGATGCTTCCTCTGTAGGTCACACTGTGTGTGTTCCTCAGACTGATGTATCCAGGAAAGATGTGACCAAATGGTCCCATAAAAAATTCCTTTTTTATTATTGGTGCTTTTATTTAAACACTTATAGTGCTTGAATCATGAAACTCCAAATCTTCTTTACTTTATTGTGGTGCATACTCAGCTTTGACATTGTGCATCAGGATGAAAATCTGGTCCCTGTGGTATATAGATTTAATCTCTATTAGTACTTCTTTCAGTTAAATAACAGTCCTCTGAAAAGGCCAGGCAGGATTATGTGGCTTAATACAGAATTTTCATGTTGCAGGACAATAGACATAAACCAGAAAATGTGTTTGCAAACAGCTGATAGTAAATTCAGTTACTCTCCCTGGATTCTTTCTGCACACACACACACTTGAAAGTTGTGGGTACAATAAGTCTCTTTTAGCTGGCAGAAGGTTTGGAAATCCCTTTCCCCAGGGTCAGTTTAAATAGACTTTTGTTACTCCTGACACTGAATGAGCTGAATAACTCCTTTGTCTTTCATAAAACAAGCCAGACTAAGAGTGTGAAGCTCCCATTATATATTCTAAATCATAGAAATTTGTATTTGGTTATCTTTTTAAATTGCTAAACTAAGGACTGATACTATTTTTATTAGAGCCATGTCTCTTTTTGTCACTCAAATGTTAATGGTGACAAATCTTGCATGCCTGAAAGTACCAGAATTTTATCAGTGCTTTACTGGTGAAGTTAATATTTTAAAGGTTATTTCAGCACTACAAGCAAAATTCTGCATTTCAGCTTTAATTTCTATTGATTTTTTTTTGCACTAACTTTTTTGAGATATATAATCTTTTTCTCACCTATAATATCAGAATGTAAATTCTTTGATTGACATAGGAGTCTAAACTGATTAAAGGTCATCACATTTTGTTAGTCTTTATCGATATTTTTCTCATATGTGTCCACAAAGTCTTCATTTCTGTGCTCTTTTCCTCTGTACCAAGGTGGGGATGAAATTAGAGAGCAGTTTGTTCACACAGGTGTGGCATGTGAAAGTTTATCTATTTATTTACAATTGTGTAATGTTATTGGGGGAATCCTCTTTCTTTTAAGTATATGAGAAAAATGGTACTAATCGTTCACAATAATAGAACATCTGGAAATTGCTGCACTGCAAAAGCAGAAAGAGTTTCATTAATGTCAATCCTCTGATGGTGCTACTCCATTAAATTAGGTTGTCTGGTCTTAGACCATTAGCACCATTGTGCCTTCCACTCAGTCTGTTTCTTTAGGTATGAAAAAATATCTATAAAGCCAAGTATAAAATTAGGTTAGATACAGATTCAGATAGGCAGAGGTGGCTGCAGGAAAGAATTTGATTCTGAAAGGTTTTCCTGTTCATGCACAGAGCAAACTCTCATGGATTTGTGAACACTGTCCCTCATAATCAGAACTGAATCCATTTACAAGAAGAATCACACGAACAACAAGAAAAATACAATTTCCTTAGAAACAGAGATAGCATTTTCAAAGTTCATAATGTAATTCTGTTTAACTTGGATAGGTAGTCATAGACATAGTATTACATTGTGTAATAACATTGGCATAGCTTGCATTTGGGTTATATTTATGTTTTAATTACAGATTTTCACCAAGATAGATTTGCAGTGGGCTATGGAAGAGGTCTTATGAATTTCCTCATATCAGATTGTGTCTCATAGTTCTATGAGTATATTATATTAGATAGACTCCTTTAACTCATGTTTAACCCCTCAGCCCCTGTGTTCTCAGAACTGCTTCTTCTGAGCCCTTTGCCATCTTAACATCACAAATGCTGCTCTCATACTGATGTAGAGGATCAGAGCATTTCTTGTTTTCCTTTTCTTTTTGTGAACACTGAACCATACATAGTGGCCAACTTTGTATTATCTTACTTCTTATGTGCCATGGGAGGTACAACCATATCAGTTAAACTTATGTTTTATTTTGCAGATTTTGTAGTAGCCCTCTGTGGTTATCAAGGACAGAATAAATTTAGTCCTTGGCCTTTCCCATTGATTCTGGCACTGTCACTGTCTAGGTCAGAAATCTATAACAAGAGATAGATCCTTGTGACACACAAAATCATGCTTCCTTTTGATGAAAACTAGGGTGCAGGTTAAGTGGGTTGATATATATCTATATTTTACCAGAACATGAAAGCAGGATCTGGGAAAAGCATGCACTGACATCCAGAAAGTACATTTAAGTCCTTCAGTTCAAAATTGACTTTTTGAACACAGAATCCCTGCAAAAGTGAGTGCATATGGTCTAGAGCAAGAATAATACAAAGCATCCCATACTTCTGTGCAGACTAGAATTGTATTTTTTTTGTCCTGGGTCCATCTTCAGCCTTCCTGGGAAAGATCATGGCAGAAGGAGTGGCCAGGCTTGAGAGTCACCTCTGTGCATCTCTGTGGAAAGCTCTGGCTTTCCAGGTAGGCTGCAGAGCAATTATCAAAAGAATGGAATAGTGGCAAAGCATCCACTCTTTGGAGAATTCTCTTGTGTATGAATCCAGTCCTAAAAGGCTGAATTCTTTGTGCAAAACACCCCAGCCCTGGGAGGTTTCTGGCTATGAATCATTTTGTCTTGAGTCTGAGCAACTTTTTCCTCAAGCTCCTGAAGCTTGTTCTCTAACCAAGGTGACAGGCTGCCTTTCCACTGTTTCACATGCAGTAACAAATCCTGCCCCCTTCCCCATGTGACAGCACTATTACTTTTAGGTTGTGTACTCCCAGACATCATTTTTTAGTCTGTGGGATGGATGGCATGAGAGGCTGCAGAAGGAAAGGAGAAGGGAGAGCATGAAGAACCGTTTCAGGGCATCCTGCAGGCAACCCCAGGCAGGTGGTGAGGGAGCAACAAGCCAGACAACCCCTGGAGGTGGCCAAAACACCTTCCAGGAGGGACAGGCAGTGATGGCTGCCCCTCAGGAGGTTGCTGTTCACCCCATTTTGTAGATTAAATGTTACCATCACAGCCCTCATCACGCTCATCCTCTTTGACCAACTACAAATTATGAATTCTGTTTGCTGCCTGCCTGTCCACACCCCTGGCTATGGTGTCCCAAATGTATGTTTTACACAAGCAGCAGTTAGCCTGTAATAATATATAATAGATTTGGCTCAGATTGTTTCTTCTTCAAAAGTCATTCCCACTTTTTGCTTCTGCTAGCCTTGTTCTGCAGGCTTCAGGAGTAAATCTTGTCACTGGATCTTGGGGATTCTCCTCTGATTTTTTGGACAAAATGTCCATTTCCATCTTCCTCTTAAAGACCCTATTTCTTTTTAAAATTCCATCAGTTTTTTTGGCAATCTCTCCTACAGGTCAGAAGAAGCAGTACATTGTTAAATGCCAGGACTTGATTTCAAGCAGTAAGGTAGTCTAAGGAAAAGAAACAGCTTGCAACTATTACATTGTACAGTGAAATCCCTTAGGTGCTGGTCCCTTCCTTAGCCTACAGAATCTAAATAAAAATTTCCAGAGCATTCCAGAGTATAAAATCACTGCCCATCTATGGACCATGACAGAGCACTTTGAATCATGCTAATACCTGTATAAAACAAGTATTTGCTGTTTACATAATCTGCATTAAAGATTTCCAAGATCTTTCCTTCATGGGAAGTCATGTAAACTTAATGAGAAAAAAAAAAGCACCTGTCACTCAAACAAGTAGGCTTTCTGTCAGAAGAAAACAGGTATTTTCTGAAATGCATTCAAATATGTCTAAAATCTGTGAACCTGTTCAAAGTGAAGTTACAACATTTCAAGTAATTGGGAGAAGTGTTATATTTAAAGAAGTAATTAGAGGGTGTATTAATTATAGTCTCTATCCATAAGATTCCATGTACATTTTATCCTACTATTTTAATTTAAATACACGTTCCTCACAGCTTCAGATTTTGGTAAGAGACTGTAGAAAAAATCAATACTTCCTCTTATTGTAGTTTCTCAAATTATTTCCACTTTTTTTGAAGCTCACGTTAAATGCAGTTATTTTTAATATTGATCACTGTTGCCTTCCTCCTGCTCCTTCCCTTAACAGAATCATTAGGTTGCTTCTGTGTGTTTGTTTTTTCAGCTGGTTTTCTTAGCCATCTCCCTGTATTCCTGCTGAGGGGTTAGTGATCCACCTGCTGCCCTGTGCTAATGTGATTTGTTACACATGGCTGAAGTTAACTCAGCATGTTTTATAAAAGCTGTTTGTTTTATATGAGAAGTGCATGCATATTGCTGAGGAGAGGTTAAAAGCCCAACAGAATCTGACTGAAGCCTAATCCTCTCCTGGTTATATCTCTTCTTTGAACTAGATTTCCTTCAGAACAGGCTGGAAGCATCCTCTGAATAATTTAGACCTGCTCTAATATAACTGTGGGGTATAATCAACCTATATGGTGCCCTGTGGGTGTCACAGTTGGACTGTTAAGCACATGCCAAGGACATTCCTGCTCAGTTTGGAGACAAATACTGCTCCAGGGGAGCAAACCTCACCTTAAGGCAGCACATAAAATATACAGATTACTGGTTTATCAACTAACTAATGACAAGGAATAAATCTTCTTCTTCCAAGTCATCCTCTCATGTAAAAGCATCACCCAAGACATGTCTAGCAAAGCAGCACTCAGTTGAGGCACAGAAAGTGGTGTTTCTGGTCTCCATACTGGAGCAGCTGATCTGTAGTGGTAATTCCCAGAGACCATAATTCTCAGGGATCTCTGTGAGACTTGGGAATTCTCAGCAGCTGCCAGGAGATTCACAGGGGACTTTTGCACAGAGTATTTCTCCATATAGAGTTTCAGAATGAATTCCATGTATGACTACCTGCAAAGAGACATTGAGCTCAGCAACAGGGAATCAGCTGAACCATGCTGGAGGTTGACAGGCTTTAAAGAAAAAGTTAATTCCTATTTTCTTTTACCCACAGGTCTACCCACGGATAGCGCCGGCATTTTGGCACTACCTG
Source organism: Argya squamiceps (assembly GCA_037834095.1). NCBI lineage: Eukaryota > Metazoa > Chordata > Aves > Passeriformes > Leiothrichidae > Argya > Argya squamiceps. The sequence goes on from JBBMKD010000001.1 coordinate 3,854,804, forward strand.
CGGGTAGAAGTGAGTAGCGGGTATTTGAATACTCCCACATCTTTCTTTTACAGCTTGGTAGTGTTTACTGACCTCCTAGTTTGTCCATTGTGCAAAAAAAATAACGAGCTTCCATTGTAGTTGCCATTCTTCTGTGAATGTAGTCTTGTACTAATTCATGTTGGTTTGGCTGCGGTTGGGTTGGTTGCTAACCCAAGTCACAAAAATGTGTCTGTATGCAAGGTTAAAGACAAAAAAACCCTGGAATCTGAAAGTCAAGGCCATATCATACATTCTGACTGTAGCACAGAACCAAAGCACAGAAATCCATACCTGCACCTCCTTTTATAAACACATTTTACATTCATGAGAAGAATATGGAGCTTCAGTGCTGTTATATCATTTTTTGCAAAGATTGTTCAACTCAACTTGATATCATTTCTTCCCTCTTTTGTCCCTCAGGAGCATGAGCAGCTCAGCTATTCCTCCACAAGGTCCAAGGCTCCAAGTGTTATCATCACAGGTCTCAAGCCAGCCACCAAGTACATATTTCATATCAGAGTCAGGACGGCAGCAGGATACAGCGGCTATAGCCAGAAGTTTGAATTTGAAACTGGAGATGAAAGTAAGTTTCACTGAAGGGAAAAAATAAATAAATAAATACAATAGAAGTAGCATCTAATTCTAAACCAGTGAGACATTGGGAGTTTGAATGGCTGAACCCACACCATTTGTTTATCATAAAATGACCAGTGCTGTGTGATAAAAAACAAGCCTCAGACTCACAGGTCTGGGTTTACAACACATAGCCCAGTGTTAGCCAATGCTGCAGCTGAAAGAATGTTCTCTTCCATAAAATTTCCTTATGGGTCCCTTCCAAGATGCTCTAGGATTCTCTGGTCCTTTCTTTCCCTATAGAAGTCCTATAGAAATACCCTTAGCCAGGCTTTCCCTAAGTCCAGCAACTTCACGTGAGCTCCCAGTGATGGACTCTTCACTCTGTAGTTGTCAGTGCTCCCAGACTCCACAAATAAAAACCTGAAAACTTTTATATGCATTTTCATCAACCAGTAAACTAAATCTGGCACTTAAGAAGCAAGAAGCCTTCCCATTCCTACAAAATATGCAAAAAGGCTTCATGTGTAATGTTCACACTCTGAACAAATTTTATATTTGTCATATGTTGCCCTCCATGTTCAAAGAAACATAGAAAAAGGTATTTTCATGTATTTGAGAGAAAATTAGTGTAGCAGATACAACACTAAAACACTCATTAATTAAATTACTTTAATTAGCCAGTTATGTGTACCATGTTTTTCATTAGTGTTTTAGAATTCAAGTTGTTTAAGCTAATGTACAGACTCAAAACTACATAAGTGCTTCCAAGAGCACCCAGGGATTTGTGTTCCATTTTTATTGCTTCTTAACTTCTATTTCAAAAATCAATCAGGGATGGATTTCCAAGTGCTTAATGCCTAATTGGACTTTTTTAAATTTTCTGGGTACTTAAGCCAATTGGTTTGAATAGGAGTTGAGCACTTGGGTGCTTTCAAGAATTTCAGTAGATCTCGTCTGTAGCTTCTGGTGCAATAAATAGGAGGCTTAATTCATGTAGAAAGAAAATAGTATCTAAACCTCTGTGAGGTTTCACATTGTGAAAATGTCACTTGCCCATCTAAATCAGGAGGGCTGTGGCTCCAGTGACATTTCCCTCATTGGTATTGAGGGAATCTCCTGGGAGTGACATTCCCCTCACTCCATCCTGCCCCATCTCTCCTCCTCAGTGCACTGATGCAGCTGGGCCTTGGGCTGCATGGTGAGCTCAATTTTAACATCCTTTTTGAAGTATAACATCAAAGCTGAACCTGATACCAAAATAAACTGGAAAAATAATTCTGTTTATGATGCCATAAACAGACCTAACACAGTTTATCTCCCAATAATTCTGATTTCTTTTACTTCTATGTCTAAGCACTTGCTGCCTAAGCTAGTACATGGTTTCACATAGCTGAATAAATAGAATACAGCAAGGGTTTTTTCAGTATTTCAAGATACTGACTAACATGTACACAGAGAGATTTGGGAGGGTTGTGTTGAGATTTGGGCTGCTTGGTTCTGTCAGTACCCATAAATGTTAATTCACCCTTGCTGGCCTGCATCTGTCAAACAATCCAGTCCCAGTCCAGCTGGGGAGAGATCTCCCTTCACCATTTGCTGTTCTGGCAGTGTGCAGCTCAGCTGAAAATGTTCTGATTTTTTTAATATACATTTTTGTCAATTTTTTTGAAAGATAGCAAATAATATTAGGCCAAAGCAGATCGTTGCAGCTCCCTCCATCCCTGCTTGCTAGAAGCAAGTTACTTGGTGAAAATTCCACTTTTTCAATTAATTTTTGTGGACTTTCAGTTGGATTTTAATTAATTCAAAAGTAACATTTTCATGAGAATAGAGTGTTTTAAAAGTCTGTGTTGTGAACTGAAAATTTATAAACCAACACTCTCATGAAAATAACAAAAAATATTTCAAGTCATGTGCTTGGTAAAAATCCTCCTTAATTGGCGTTAGCTTGTGACATCCTTCAGCTCTCTGCCAATTGAACATGTTACAGTGGAGAAGAATTCCCAGTCCATTTGCAGGTAAACAGCCAAGGTTATTCAATTTGCTCTGCTTAAATGTTGACAGAATTTGTTGATAGATAGCAGCAAAGCAAGCAATCAAAAATTGGGGGTTTTCTTTAATAGAATAATTACAGAAAATTAATGATTCATCAGCAGTGAGATGTGTATATCAATGTCCTAAAACATCCTGTCCTTTGGCAGGACAGTGTCCCTGGGGGAAACACTACCTGTTTCACTTCAGTTATAAAGGATAAAATAGATACATCATTACCAGGAACACTAAAACACTTTGTTGGGATTGCTAAAAGTGGTGCATGAGGGAGAGAGAAAACCAAATCTGCAGCAGTAGTGGAAGAAATTAGTTATTAATGGTGATGGGTTTTTTGGGAAGCACCCTCTCTTACTGACCCACAGAATAAGGCAGCCACAGCTTGGGGAGCTCTGTTGTTGAACTCTTCTCCCTGCTGCAAAGGCAAACAAGTGGAGCATCCAAAAGAGTGAAATTTGTATTTTCTTTGTGATAGGAAATGGAGTTACCTAGCATAGTCAGAAAAATTCTCTTCAAGGGAGCAGAGTTGGAGGAATGGATGCTGACAATTTCTCCCCCTCTTAAAGCTCAGAGGCTGCACCTGGGAAATGTGAAACTTTTCCAAAGCACAGCAACCACCACTTGTGACTGTTTCTTGTTGCCATTTTATTCAGTCTCTGTTTCTGCACCTTGCAGGCAAAACACTCCCAGCAAAGCTGGCAGGTTTTCACACACTCCAGCACACACACAGCTGCCACTGCTGGGGCTTCAAACTGGAGCATAAACCTCACTTGCAGTTCCTGCTTTTATCTGTCAGAATTACCAGCTATCTGAGTCACCACAAAAACGCTCTGGGCCTTCCTAACAGGCAATAAAATGTGTTCTGACAATGAAAAAACATTTGTCCTAGGGCAGAGATGCTTTAATCTCTGACTGGTACCCTCTATTTTTTTTTCTCCCTCTCTTCTAACCAGCTGTTTTTGGAATACTTGCTTGGATTCGTTGGTTTTGCTGTTTTTTTTTTTTTTTAATTAATGATTCAAACTTTTTCTTTTCTTTTTTCTTTTTTTTCCCTAGAGAAATGGTTTCTTTATACTACCTCAGAGGTCTTTCTGCCCAGAGGGATTTGTAAAATACTGAACAATTTACAGCTTTTAGACAGTTTTCTTGCCAAAGCAGGGCCTGTTCTAAAACCAAGGGTATTTTCCTTGTCAGCCTTGCCATCATTAGGAAAAAATAATCTGAAAGTGGAATGGTTGGCTTGATCTGGAAGGGGCCTAAGGGGCAATTTTGCATTTATGCAGTGTGGACCTGTGCTTGGGCTGATCAGAGTGATAAATGTGAGCACATGATGATATTTAATCCAAAAGCAATGCAGTATATTTTAAATATATATTAATGTTAATAAATAATAAATTATTAAATTATTAACAATAGAAACCTAAACATTTTTGAAATGCTAATGGAATACCTGATTAGGTGTTTTATAAAGTTGAAAACAGTGAAAAAATAATTGGCTGAGACTGCACTCTTGATGGATCAATAACTTTTAATTTCTTTAGTCTCAGATGGTGATTTTTGTGTATTGCCAGAAAATTCTGCTGAATTTTCATTCCTCTCTCTCTTCCCACATCCACAAAATCCACCTTTAACTTTTCATTCTCAAATCAAGCTATTTTGGATTTGCCACCAGATGTGACTCCATTTTTTCCAGAACTTCAAAGCTCAAGAAAAGGGTCCAGGATGATTGATTCCAGTGCAGGTTCACTACTGGTTTAAGCACATGCCCTGGTTCATGCCATGACAGAGAAGCCATCCCAAGGATTTTTAAAAATACATTGCATTACTAGTGCAAAATGAAGATTGTTGTTGTTGTTGTTCTTTTTTTACAGTGTTTTATGTTTTGACTCTAGTAAATTGAATTCTTTGTTGAAACAAAACAAATCAGATGGCACATATTTCATATTTAGCAACTTCTTGTTGGATCTCTCCCCACCTCTGCCTTACCCTGCTGTTCATTCAGTATTAGTCAGCACTGGATACCAAACGTCTCATTTTAATCTTTAAATATTTTTTTTGCTGTGTTTAATACTTTGAGCCATTTGTTCTTCACATTTGATTTTGGTCTATCTGATTGCACCACTGTATGTGTCCAAAACACCCAGAGACTTCACTTTTCCTCTTCATTTCCTAAACAAGAGTAACATCCTCGTTCAGATCTCAAACTGCCTGCACAAACTTTCCATTTATCCACTGGCCAGGAAGTGGATGTTAGAGGAAAACATTTGGAAGAAAGTGAATTGACACCAAAAAGTTTTACAATCTTATGCTAGTGACAGTCCCTTTTAAGATCACCTTTCCTTTGCCTTCTCATTTCCCCTTTGACTGGGGCCCATCACTGTCCCACAGGAGCTGCAGAGGGACTACATTTTCATTTGTGAAGATGTAAAGACTGCCCTAATGACACTTTGTGGTTTTTTTACCTATTGTTTTAAGCACTGTTGTTTACAATGCCTTGTAAATCCCCCTGACAGCCTGTTCCTGTCTGTTAGAGCTCCAGTGCTCACTGTCCACACTTATCTGTCTTACAGCTGCTCACTGTTATCAGCCTGGCTGTCTTTCTGTCACTTTTTTATCTTTCAGTCTGCTGGAGGGTCTGCTGCCTGATAGATGTCAAATTGAAGTAACCAAGGGATGTAGCTGAGAGACAGAAGTGAGCTGTCATTAGGGCTTCCAGCTCTTTTATACCAAACACACAAACTTGTAAAATGTTTTGGGGAGAAATTTGCTCAAAGAAAAAGGGCAGAGCTGAAAGATTCTCTTTAGTTTTCAGCCCCTTGCACTGTGACTAAAACATCTGCAGCATTTTTTTCAGTGTGCCCAGTGAAGAAATGAGGAAACTCAGGATATTTCCCTTCAGCCTAGAGGGGAGGGAAAGTGCAGCTCTTCCTCCATACATTTGGATGAAGAACCTAGAGAGAAGATGAGACAGGGCATGGATGTAAAAGGTGGATTGTAGGGGCAGAACTGACACCAGGCTGGATGCAGAAGGGATTTCTGGGCATGGTGTTAAGCAAGGAAGATGGAATGATGCAATTAGAAAAGTCAAGCATCATTTCAGGCATATAACATGAGTTAAACATGAAGAGCAATGGCAGTGAGGAGTTTGTCTGGATAATAAGCTTGTGGGTGCATATATAACCCATGCTGCAGTTTTAAAATCACTTTGATAATCACATCAGCTGCAGGTAAAATGTGCTTGAAGAGTTTTGCCACCCAAACATTGCAGTATACAACTGAAACATCTTGGATAAGTCATGAATTCTCCCTTTCCCTTGTCTTAGCTACTCGTTTTTTTAAGTGTTTTCTTTAAGTGTCCAAATGAGCTTATTGAGCAGACAGATAGAAAGAATGAGATATAGTACCAGACTAAGTCAGTTAGAGGGGTGCTAAGCTCCCTTTGCTCTGCTCATGGTTTATGATAAATTTGAGGTGCCCTGGACAGTGTAGAGACAACAAAATATTGATTTTAGCTATAGGAATTCTGGCCATGTTGTCCAACAAATGAGTTTCTGGAAAAAAAATGCTGTGTGCTTCTGTGATTAAATGCAGCACTCTCATATGTACACACAGAGGGATGAAATGAAGTTGCAGGAACTTGTTTGACTTTGCAACCTGCCACAGTTGTTTTTTAAACTGAATTTTTCTGTCTTGCATAATCAAGAAGTTCTGAGGAGAAACACAGGGTCATAGACAAATATACACAGGAAAAATAAGGAAGGAAAACCTTATTCAAGAACATGCACAACAGAAACAATTAAAGCTCTTAGTATTTACAGCTTGAACTTTACCATAAAAGAAAGCAGGAGAAATAAGAAAAGAGCAGAGAGGCTGAGAGACACATAGAATTTAGAATGGCAAAATACTGTAAAAATTCAAGGTATTCAGAGTCTCTGATTACCATCTTCTCACTGCCTAAATGGTTTTTTGTGGAACGTTTTGCCTGGATGTGATAAGTCTGTTTATGTGGATACTCACATGCTTAAATATGTATTGTTCACTGTGCTGTGCTTTTATTGATTTTATTGAGGGATCACTTCAAGCAAAAATAAGTATTTCCATCATTTTGCCTTACCTGCCTCTCTGCCAGCTTTTAACAAATCCACATTTTCCAATTATTCTCATCTGCCACTTGACATTTTTATCTGACAGGTAAATTATGGTCATCTGGAATTTTCAGGCTTGAAAGCTTCTTGTAGTGATTTAACTACATGAAAAAAAAAAAGAAAAAACCTTCAATATATTCAACTCTGGCCTCAAAAATACAAACAAGAGAAACAGAATTATCACTTTTCAAGTAGATACAGTCTCAGCTAAAAATTGTATTGCTTACAGGCAGAAAGAGCTTAAGTCAGTTTTGAATTTCTCCCCTTCATTAATGTGACTGCAGGTGCCTCTTTGGACCACGGAGTCAATCATTTGTATCAAGAAATTCTGGGTTGTTTGCCTTGGCAGTGAATGTCTGCTGAAGAAAATCACAGCTAATTCTTCTGAGCTCGTGGTTTGCTTTCCTCCTGCCAAATTCACTATTTTTGCACATATTTATTCTTGCTAAAAACAAAAGGAGAGCTGCAGTTTGTCCTCTCCTTTCCACTGCAGAGATGGGCAAAAAGACTCCTCTGAAACCTTCTCCATGTACAACTTCAAACCTTTCCTGACTTTAATAATCTTTGCCACATTTAGCACAACTCCCACTAGTCAGAAAATGGTATTCAGCATTTGCATTGTTACTTCTGTGACATGATATTTGTTATGTTGCATTTTTCCAGCTAAACCTGAGCCTGTGGGAGGTAACACAGAGCTGGAATCCACTCCCATAACATCACTAGATGTCATTTAACTATTCAGTCAATATTTGCTCCATCATTTATTGGGAGATGTGTACATTTAACTTGTCTGACCACAGGTACTGAATGCCTTGTAATTTCCTGCCTGTGCATGCTTCCATCAAATTATTTGGACAGAAACCTGATGGCAGAAATCTAAAAAGTTGGTTTTCCTGAAAATTTGACATGAGCTGCTATTGTTTCTATTTGCTTTGCTATTCTTACAAAGCCAGTTTACACCATGAATTTTTAAGCCACAAAAAAATATTGTTCAGAAGCCAAATTCTTTTCTAGGAACCAGCATTTTCTGAGGCTTTGGATAGGAATGTGTGCATTGCATTGAGCTTCATCAGCTGCAAAGTGAGAGAATATCACCTGCTGAGCTTTCTAGACAGCAGCCTAGGTGATTTCCCTAAGCTTTCATCACCTGCTGCCTCAAGAAAGCTGAAGATTTTGCTTCTTGAACACTTTGCAAGTTTGCCAAATCAAGGTTGCTTCCCTGATGTAAAAATTATTCCCTTTTCTGTATTTAGTACTGTTTTCAGAAGTTATTGAATAGAATTATTTATTCCTCTTTCAAAACAATGTTTTATTTCCCATGGAAATAGTAAGAATTGGGTAAATGTCATGTGGTGTAAATGTTCAAGTGTAACAGAGTTTAACAAATAAAACTTTGGAGTCAGAAGACAGGAGACAAGAGAAAAAATGAGCCTAATTCTTCTGCTGCTCCTGTAGTATTTGGACAGTGAGGACCACCTGTAAGTAGGTAAATTCTCGATGTAAATATTTAATATTGTACACAATAAATTAACAAAATTAGGGAGTGTCCAGCGACTGGATAATTTCAGGTGATCTTTTTTAACTCAATATCCTACAAAAAGCAGAGAGAAACACAAGAGGCAAAAGGATTTGTTTTCTTTTAGCAACTACAGAGATGCAAATCACCAAAGCATGTTGTGATAAGCTGTATGTGTTTTGTGACAATGAAACTGAACACCAGACATGGTGAAGAATGTGTGAAGCTACACAATTAGGTGTGGGGCTTTTGCTTTGCTTCTTCCTGAACCCAGTTTAGTATCTTCCCATACCCAGCACTGCTGCTGACTTCACTGGGACAGGGGGATGGAGAGAACTTCTGAATTAGGTGCAAGATTAAAATAAATAAAGCTAAGGAAAGTAAAATACAGTTTTATGTCCAAAATCCTGCCATATTCAAACTTTAGTAATTTGCAAGTGTCTGATAGTGACCAATTCTCCTTTTATAAACCTGCAAACATCTTCTCCTCTCCGTCCTAGTTGGGACATGGATTGTGGTTTCTCACTTCACAGACATCCAGCGCCCTTGCTAAGCACTGAGGAAACCATTAAACACAAATTGCAACATTTGGCCATTGAAATTATTTCAGACATTCTGTAAAATCCCTGGGTGATGGATTTTGCATCAACCTCTTCTCTCTATGCTTCTCTTTCAGCTTCTGACATGGCTGCAGAGCAGGGACAGATTCTTGTAATTGCCACTGCTGCTGTTGGTGGATTCACTCTCCTGGTCATCCTCACTTTGTTCTTCCTCATCACTGGCAGGTAATTAAAACACTGTTCTCATATAGTCCCATCTAAAATTAAGAATTTAAGAATAATATTTAAGTCATTAAACCATATTTACAGAGCTAAAATTAGGGTTAGACACAGTGGAGTATCAGCACTGGTCTTCTAGTTCTTTTGTGAGTGTTGTTTTTCATAAACAGAGTTTGGGGAGATAAGGAATTATGTGAAATCAGGAAATAGTTTAAATATTTTAGAAATAAATTTCTGGACCTCTTGCCTGCAGAGTGAGAATTTAAAAATACAGTATACCTGCTGCACCCTCAAGGCTCTGACATTACCAGCAAAAAAAAATCCCCACAGTGTATTTCACAAAATCTCATAACAGTCAATTACAAAACTTTAGAGAGTGCATTACTGAGATATCAACAGAGGGTGCTGCACTTTTAGATTTGTAATTCCACATCTGTTTGGTTGGTATAGCTTTACCTCTAATTTGAACAGAAAGTGAAGTTCTGTCAGTGCAGGCCAGAGGTTTTATTTGCAATACCCCAACAACTGAATGTGGCACTGCAGTAGCTGCCATTATGTGAATTAATGCTCTCTCTGCTAAATAATAAAACCAGTTGAATCTAATGTTCTGATGAAGGTAATGAGAGCAGTCAACCTTGGAACATATTGTGGCCTTAGATAATCTTAGAGGGTAAGGAAATATTCCTACAATTACTACAGAAGGTGACAAAGAGTAGGATCTTTCAGAAGAGAGGGGAATTATTTGGACAGAGACAATTTTCCAGAGAAAATTATTGTGTGGAATCCATATGTGAAATCCTGAAACAACTCAAACACTTCCTTTTGAAAAAAAAAAATCACTAAATTTGGGAATGAATAAAAATATGACAAAGAGTTTCTTTCTGTGTTTCTTCCTCCTGTTTTCTAATGTTAAGAATATCAGATTCTCTTGGCTTTCTACTACCTTACTCAATGTGACCATTTCAATTATGTAAGATAGAGAATTCATTTTGAAGTGCTGCTTAAATTCAGTGATAAGAGCATGTCCCACAGAAGACAGAGCAAGAAAATCTTGAATAAATACTCAATTTACTCTAGGACTGGAGGCAAATTTCAGCATGAAAAATGGGACTGGTACCCTACAGATGTGCTCTGCTTCACTGTTTGGAATTAACAATTTGATGAGCTGTTGAGTCTCAGGGCTGCGGATGAGCCTATTCAGAGTGGAGAGCTGGGTTGGATGAGCACCTGCCTCTGCACTTTGCTGGGTGATTATCCACCAGGAGCAAGCAGGGCTGACAATTGCAGATAGGAATATGAGAGCAACAGAGACTTCAAGACACAGGACTGGGGTCTTGGCTCAGTTTCAGGAAGTGGGATGTTAAAGCTCAGTCTGATTTAGTCTTATCTGTGGTTGTTCTGCAGCCAACATGAGCAGAGAATGAGGAGACCCCTCTGCTGGTGATTAATCACTGGCTGCTGTAGTCAAATTTTGGGTCCACATGGATGTTTAGGAGGGCTGGGCAAGGTTACAGTCTTGTTTCTTTGACTGTTCCCCTGGGCAAGCACTTGGAGTGTAAGAACTTGTGTTTAGGGCTCTGGGCAGGTGGCACCCTACAGACCACTTGTTCAGGTCCTAAAAATGGCACTGGCATCCTTAGGGAGTCCCAGCAACTGGTGTTCAATCTCAGGGTTTCCACAGAGTGAGAATCCACTGGTTTGCATTCCCTCCACAAGGGAGGGAACATCAGTTTCAGGAGTTTCTGCCCTTAACTTCCTCATCATCACCTGTGAACAATCCCAAGTGAATGAACTTGGGATTGTTCCTCCTGGGTTTCAGCAGTTTAAACAAACCATTGAAATGAGGTGGGTGTGTTCACCTGTTCCTCATAGATCTCCACTGTTAGTATGGATATACTGACTGTAATAATTTTTATTTCATTTTATAATGCTGTTAATGTTCACACAGAGGACAGGCTTTTTTTTTCAAGCTGGTCTTGGAATTGCATGTCTGCAGTTCTCCACTGGCATCAGAGCCTCAACAACCCTTTGCTATCCCTTAAACAAAAAGATTTCCCTCTAAATAGTAATTTTTAGGCTGCTCAGTGAGTGAGAAAGAGCTTTAAGACCAAGAGCAAATATTTTGTTTTTTCTTGATCCTAATCAGTCCTGCCATGTGATCCCCTAAATCAGCATTATCAGACCTGCAGGTAGGCAATGTTCAGCAGCTCAGGCTGCACAGAGCCACTCAGCAGAAGAGAAAAAAGGGGTTCTGATATGAAAAAATACTTTCTTTTTTCATGAGACATGGTGAAGTCATTATAGTTTTATTATGAAGAAAATGAGAGGGTATTTTACCCACTGTATACAAAAGTTAATGGAATAAAGTTTAATTACCACAGGCCTATGTACACAAACAGGAAT
>JBBMKD010000001.1:3866392-3963102 GCA_037834095.1 Argya squamiceps
GGGTATTTTACCCACTGTATACAAAAGTTAATGGAATAAAGTTTAATTACCACAGGCCTATGTACACAAACAGGAATGCAGGAAAGTAATAATTTATTGAAGTATCAGAATTCCTTGGAGGAGTCAAACTTAAAAAAAAGTATTATATCAAACTTAAACTCATGTAGTCATTTTCATGCTGAACATTCAACCATGACCTGTTTTTCTTTGTATATAATCTGTTTGTAGTTCATCATGCATATTTCCCTCTTTAGATTCAGAAGTAAATATTTATTCCAAATGCAAAGAATTTAGATTTCATTAAATTGCAGATAAAATTTGGTGTATATATGTTTTATTCATGGCAAGTATTTTATTTAAAACCTCACTTGTTTTTCTTGAAAGATGCCAGTGGTACATAAAGGCCAAAATGAAATCTGAGGAGAAAAGAAGGGCTCATTTGCAAAATGGACACTGTAAGTAATTCAACACTATATAATATCTGTATCATGTTTTAAATTAAGAAAGTCCACTGTTTCCTGAACAACTTTTGCCCTTGATGTTTTAATCTGTTATTTGAATAATTCCTTATGGTCTACATCATCAATGGTCTTTTTTTTTTTTTGTTTGCAATTTCACTAAATCTGTTCTAGTTACTAAAGGGTTTTTTGGTATTCAGCTAATAATATTTAGCAAGTTTTCAGGTATATTTCTTTGAATCCTCAGTTGTTCTGGGTACTGAATTTCTGCCTCAAAATTCCTCTCTTGACTTTATGACTTATTTGTATCTAGTTCTCTTTGGATTTAGGGATCTACACTTCCAGCCAGCCAAGAAATAAGAAGTGGAATGGATTGTCTTCCCTCATGTTCCTGCTCACTGATCAGTGCAGTGACAGAAAATCCTGGTGATCTCTCATGGGCAGTAATTAGTTTGTATAGCTTAGTTTAGCTACCTACTTTAAATTAGTTGCCTTACTTTTTTCTGTTAGAGTAGCAATTTAAATCTTTTTTTTATTATTCAAGGGGTATCAGATTTTATTCTTTCATTATTTTGATAACATCTCTGGAAATGCTATGATCACCACAGAAGAAAAAATATTTTTTCAGGTGACACCACCATATCAAGCCAAGTGTCTCTTTCTGTCAAGGAAAAGGGCACATTTGCCCATAAAGTATACTGCCTAGAAAGATGGTTTTGTCATTTGTTTCCAAACATGGCCAGAAATAAAAGAAGACAAAAACCCTCCTCCTGGAGAGTTTGATATATGCCTCTGAGACCGTGACTGAATTTGAAAAAAGCCTCACTCAGTGTCTTTCAGGCCAGGGTAAATGATGACTGTATTTCATGTTGACACAAAGCTCCATCTCAGAGCCTTCCCATTCATTTGTAGTGATCTCAGCATCACATTGGAGGGGGCAAGTCTCTGCTCATATATGTGCTCCACAGAACCAAGAATAAAGAGGAATTACTGATTTAGACTCAGCTATTAACTGACAGGAGAAAGAAGGCTGAGAAATACTTCCTTCTTTTTAAAGGGATTCTCTGGACCCAGCTGCAGATGCCTCTTTTTATCCTGATAAATTGATGGATTATTAGCATCAACTCCTGATAATGGATTGAAAGCTTTCCAGAACTTAATCATGATATGGCAGCAGCCTGAAAGAATTCCCATCCAGATAGTCCAGAAGAAACAACACAAGTTCTTGAACGTGCTGTACTCAGGAACACAAGGGATGCCAGCCATGCCAGAAAATGACAGCTTGTTGGAGCCTGCCAAAGCAGTCTGGCACCAACCCACCACTGCCATGGTCATCTCCAAGGAAACAGACAGAAATTATCTTGAAAATGGATTTGGGTATTTTTGTTGTCATCTTGCACCTGCCTCTCTGGCTGTTCCAGCTGGTCAGAAGAGAACAGAGCAGCACAGCCCTGCAGGAGTCATCCTTAGAGAAAAGGAACTCAAAGATTTGACCTGTTTGGCAAAACAGGATGTTCAGCCATCCACTCCTAAATGAATAGGAGTGAACTAGAAACAACTGTTCTCATAGTAAAGGACAGATTGCCTCAATTGCCCAAGGAGCAGCAAAGGGGAACTGCTTCAGCAGTAATCACTGTTGTTTTGAGGCTTTTCCCCATATCATTGAGCCTTCACTTGGTGTCTCTGCAGACCCTTTTTCAAGTGACCAGCTCCTCTGCTGGGTTCTGAAATCTTAAACCTGAAATATATAATACATTATTTTCAGTCCTTTCAATTGTCTGGTCAAAAAAAAAGAAGAAAACTATCATTGCAATGCATGAATATCAAGGAGTTCCTGATTCCTATTATTCTCTCTTTCTTGCAGTACATTTCCCAGGGCTCAAAACCTACATTGATCCAGACACCTATGAAGACCCATCTCTTGCTGTCCATGAGTTTGCCAAGGAGATTGATCCTTCAAGAATTCGTATTGAAAGAGTCATTGGGGCAGGTAAAACTATACTTACTGTAAAAAAGCCTCTAGGCATGGCAGGACTGCTTTTTCATAAGCATTAGGAAATTCATTCCTTATCAGTTTTTTGTGTAGGATAGATTTTTTGCCTGGTCTGTTGGGTTGGTTTTTGGTTTTTTGGTTTTTTTTTGTGGGGTTTTTTATGGCTGTGTTGGGTTTTTTTTCATTTTTGGGTTGTTTGTTTGTTTGGGTTGGGGTTTTTTGGTTTTGGGTTTTTTTTCCAGATGTATTCAAGACACTGTGTCACTCAGCATGTGCTATGGTTATTGAGTTATTGTCACATACTCTTGGTCACTGAGGGTGAAATTAAATCTGAATCTCTTTCTATGGGGATAAAAGTTCTGAATATAGAAGACAGAAAAAATTATTCTCCAACAGAAAACTGGAGGAGAGAGGAAAAGGAGAGGCTGGCTTGGGATAGGCTTTTCTGTCTGGAGAAGGATCACTGGCAGAGAGGGAAAAGAGGAAGATCTGTTGATAAGATGTAGACAGTATGAAAAATGATGCCCTGCAATCCTTTTTTTGTATTTGTTTCATATATCTTAGTCACTCTAGAAAGGAAGGATATTTCTCAGTTTAAACCCCTCCTTTAATGATATGTAACTACACTGATAACCATGGAAATATCCCCAATGTTGCTAAGAAGTGTTTTATTCACTAGAAAGTGTTGTGCAATAATCCTACAGAAATAAAACCAGGTCTGGTAGCAGACAAGAGAGAGAAAGTATTGACCTGAAAGTAGAAGAGAAAATTCTGTTTGACACTGCAGTCCATAGTGCTGGGGTACTCCAGCTTACCTGATTGCTTAGGCCACCTGATTGATTTGTAGCTGGAGCTGTGCACCTCTGGAATTATGAGCTTGGGAGAGCCCCCCGAGGGCTGACCTCTGCAGAAAACATTCAGTTTGCTTTCTTCTATTTCTTCCTTTTCTTCAGACACACTCTAGATATTGATGTCTTAGATTATAAAGCAGACTGAGCTGCATTCCACATCTGTGTAACTGCTGATTCCAGCTGAATACAATAGACAAGGATTATTTGTTTTTGTTCAGATTAAAATTGTGTCCTTAATCTCAGCTGAATTCATTTATGAAAACTCTTCTCTCAGCTTCTCTCTCCATTTTCTTGTATTCATGGAAGTGTATGCTTTGAGATATTTTATTTTTATGGGCTTTATTTTTATGGGTTTTATTTTCTAAAATTACATGTGTCATTTTTCAACTTCAAAAACACCTAACAGGACTTGCAAACGGGTTGCAATAAAATTTAAACCCATTTCCATGCATACAAGATACAGGTTAAATACCATGGCTGAGGCAGGGAGAGTACAAATTCCCACACAGTTCTTCAGTAGCTGCTCAGGGATATATCAGTCTAATTCTCAGCAGTCCTAAAGATTTCTGTGCATTCTCTCTAATTCTGTCTTGCACACTTCAATTGGATATAAAATGGATTTGTTATCACTTTTTTTATCACAGAGAATTACTTTTAAAAGGTGTTTACAATTTTTACCTGAGTGAAACCAAAAATCAACATCTTCTCCAAAATGAAACATTAATATCTTTAAACAAATCAATTAATAGATGCACTTCTAAATTTGTTCTGTTTTAACATTTTATTTTGGCCAATAATTCTCGTTTTTAATTTCTGTAACTTTAATTATTCAAACAAAAATTATTTACATTCAAGAACCAACAGATTCCATTTTGAAACTGCCAAAATTAAAAATTACAAATACCTAAAAAAAAATCTATCATTTCTGGTCATGACACTTCTGAAACTGTTCTTCTCCTGAAAGCAGTTTCCAGTTTGTTTTTTCCATGGAAAAAGTCATGTCCAAAGTTTCTTGGTAATTCAGTACTTGTAGTTCTGATGGCTGTGACACATAAGGCAAGTATTTTTAGTTAGTTTCTTTTTTCAGCTTAACTCTAACCTAATCCTGTACCCCAGTTATGCTTTAAATTATTTGGTAATTGTATCTTACCCATGCACTTTTTTCTGCCCCATCTCTTCTTGCTGTTTGGTTTAAGGGTTCAGCACCTCTTCAAGGAATGAACTCCCAGAGGTACTTTGTCAAATCTTTGTAAAATTTATAATTATCCTCCTGTTTTCTTTGTTAAAATGTTGAAACTCAAGGAAGAGACCAACTCTTCAGCTTTTCCCAGAGCAGACAATATTCTTTGCATGATCTAAATCTCCTGTAAATTCTCCCACAAGTGTAAAGACTGAAATGGGGAAGTGAATTGAGCTGTATTTGCTGCTGTGACCTTTCATTTCTATCAGCAGCCACTGTCTGTGCTGTGAGACATTTGTTCTGCTCCCATGCAGCAACACCAGGCTGCACATCAGACTTTGAAGTGACTGACTGCTCCTCTTTCAGTATCACATATGAAACCACTCTGCTGAATGCTATGTGGTTTGCTCAGATTAAATTTCTACACTGCTCAGCTAGCTCCTTTTTGTATAATACACAGTAAGATGGGTGAGGTTTCTGTTATTGAACCAGAGATTATTTTAGTAAACAGGCAATGGACTCTATCTTTTTCTCTAGTTGTGATCAGCCTTTTCCCTTGGAGCAAGGAAAAATGTTGACTTCATTGACATCTGGCTCTTAGCTTCAACTTATTACACATGCAGTCATGAACCTCAGCTGCTGCAGGGTCAACATTTATCCTGTTTATCTTCAAACCTGAGCAGTGAGAATGAGATTCTTAGGTTTTAAAAACTCCTTTGGTTGAAACCATTCCCCTTTGACTTTAAAAACATTGCAAATTCTGTATCTGAACAGAAGTGTAGAAAAGCTACTCTGGGATGAAATCTTGTCAAACTCTCGGTGTAAATAATTCAATGCTTTAAATTATACCATTGATCTCCATCTAGTCTAAAACAGAAGTTATTATATATACACCTTGGGTTTCTAAATGTAGGAACTGTCTGTTCTGTAAGCTGATGATCTCAAATTTGACATCATGTCACAAAAAACCTGCTGGTAGTCTTTGTGTTCACCAGTTTATCAATCCCCAATATCCAAGGGGAGGGAAATTTCTTTCTAATTTTGCAAATCATGCATCCAAAAAAAGGTGAAAGAAACAGGGGTTCCTTCCCCTGCTTTGGATGTTGTACAGATAATAAATGTTGGAATTGCAAGTTGTTCAGCTGCCTCCTTCAGTTTAATTCATTTTAAAGCACTTGGTAACAGCCTTTTACAGTCTCTGAGGGATGAATGCCATTATTTATGAAATTCTGAAGCTGTAATATTCTTGTATAATCTTGTAGTAGCAAAGTGGTTTATTCTATGACCTATGCTTTCCAAAATAGTCTTAAACTGAGCTTTTGCAATTCTGCAGATTTATTGACCACAAAATTTCTTCAAAAATCTCAATATTAAGGCTCTAGTGTTTTTGCTTTTCACTGCTTCATCAAGAGAAAGAAATTGGAAATTTTTCTCATTTTAGGCATTTAAGCTTGAAAAAGCAGCAAGATGCAATAAGGTCATGGCTTTAGAGAAGTGTTCTGCTCCTGCTGAACATGTCACAGAATTGATTGATAGACCAGGTCTCATGCAAAACATTGAGGTTTCATGACTTTCTTTTATGGGAGGACTTCACAAGTCCAAATTATCTACTGCTTTTTCAGTGCAAGTAGTCAGGCAAGCAAACTTTTAAGGAGAACCTTCTAAAGGTGAAAGGGGCAAAATAATTTTAAAAAATCCTCACACAACTTCTCCTTTTGTCAAAAGATTCCCAGAGCATTACTGTAATCACCTATCTTTTCACATATCTTATATATTTGCACACATCTTTAATTTATATTTTTAAATTAAGTAGAAATAAATTGGTGGGAGGATCTGTACAAAGATCTGGGACCACTTGGCTTTTTTTAGCTGTTGAGGAAGCTGCTAATTTATTCAGAGGTTATGTTCAGCATGTGTTAATTGTACTCCTGCACTTTGATGCCTCTGTCATTGAAGTGAAAGACAAACTGTGAAATTTTTCTTTTAATCTCACTCTTCCTGGATCTCACTGACTAATAAAACTTTGGTTTGTTTTAGTGGAAGCAACAGAACTTAATAAAATAAAAGTCTTGTGACAATATCCACTGTAATCCTGTAACACCAAGGAGTTATAATTTTCTGAAGTGAAAGTTGTGCCTTTAAGGTACTTCTCTTCTAGTTTTACTTCATATCTAAAGATGCACTGTCACAGAATAGAGCTCCTTTATTTTGTTTACTTCTATCCTTAAAGTTTAGGGAAAACTACTACAGATAGCACTCAATGGAGTATTAAATCCCCAGTTAAATAATATCTCTGTTCATTACTTGCTTTTTTGGTTTTTAGCAGTTGTGATTTCAGAATGAACGGGGTAAAAAATCTAGATTTGCTGTGAAAGCAACCTGCACTGAGAAGTGCTTTGAAATATATATATATATATATATTTAATTTACTGAATTATGATCCATTGAAAACTGACCTGCAGTCATCCAAGAGTATGTTTGGTAGGGGCTCTAAATAACTTCTAGGTGACTTCAAGATCAAAGGAAAGTCGTGGTTTCTATAAAAACTGAATTAGTAAATTTGTAAGGAGAATGCAGGGAAACACACATCCTTCACAGGCCCTTCCTACACAGGGAAACATCAGGGGAAAGAAGTTTTGAGATTCCTCTCACTGCATAACTCCAGATTTTCTGGGACTGTTGGCCTTTGGCTCTCTGAACAGGGGAATATTTCATTAATTTCAAGGAAGTGTGGAAGTCCATTTTAATAAATCACATGCAAGTGTTTTTCTAGGTCATAGCAGCAGAAAGTAATTTTTAAATGCTTTCTGTAGCTGAAGGAAATCAAGTGTTCTGATAGTCTCAGGGTTCTTCCTAACATACAGGTCTTAGTGCATTTCACCCCTAGAGATGAATATTTCTGTCAGTAGATATTTTACGTAGATATATTTTATCATCAGTGGAATAAAAGTCCAAGATATATGGATATGGATATGGATATAGATAGATAGATAGATAGATCAGTTATATATCCCAAACATACTGATACCAATGTTCAGTCTCAAAGGAAAGCAAGGTGAGCCACAGTGGGGGGGGCTGAAGGTTTGGCTTTTGCAGGCACAGTACAAGGTCCCATGATCTCTGCTGTGGCACAAAGGAAAGGTGATAATTTCTTGTGAAGTACAGCTGAATATTCTGATTTTCTGGGATGTGATGACACTCATCAATTTGAATATTCAATCAGTTACTTCTCTGTCCACTTCTATGGGATGTGTGAGTTCCTTGCATGTTTTTTTGTACAGGCACTGTGAGTTGCTGAACAGGTACTTTATCTATTTTATCTATTTTATCTATTTAAGGGGAGTTTGGAGAAGTATGCAGTGGACGTCTGAAGACACCAGGAAAAAGAGAGATCCCTGTTGCCATTAAAACTCTGAAGGGTGGCTACATGGACAGGCAGAGGAGAGATTTCCTGAGGGAGGCCAGTATCATGGGCCAGTTTGATCACCCAAACATCATTCGCCTTGAAGGAGTTGTTACAAAAAGTAAGTCACTAATGCCTTTCCTTAATAGTTTTATGCTGCCTTTCCCATTCTGTATCATTTAGTATTGAAATGAAGCATTATTTCCTCATTCAGTATGGGTTACAGCTCTCAGAAATCTTCCAAATCATTGACAGTCCATACTGCAAAGTTTGGGACCATAATAAGAAATGCATAGCCTGTCTGTTCTCCATTTGAAATGTTTCATTTTTATTTTTTAATAACAATTACCTTCATTCAAGAGAAGTCTTTACAGGTTCTTATGAAATAGAATGGAGAATTTGCTTATGGGCAAGTGGAAAAAATCATAAATGTGACTGAGCTGACAATGAAGTCAAATCATCTTGTAAAATGCCTTCTTTTTGCAAATGTGCTCATTATTTATTTGATTGATATTTACTGATTTTGGTACCAGAAGAGATGAATTTCCTATTTTGAAGAAATAATAAGTAAACTCTGTGTAGCTTGTTGCATACTGCAGATGATTGACTAAAATCCCGTAATAATCTTTGAAATGTTTTACTCCTTATAACTTTTGCAGCTGCCAAGAGAGATCCTTTGCCTCTGAAATCCAGCAGGTTTAGTGGTGTTATGGACTTTTCTGAAAGGCTGAAATATCTAGTTATCACATAACTATTAAGAAGTCTAATTAACATGCATGTAATTTCCTCAATGACAACTTTTTCCATTAATGAATTAAAAAGCTCATGGTATATCCTTTTCAAAATTAATCATTGTCTCAACCAAACCATGCTGAAGGCAGACTGAGCCATCATGGACACATGCACTCTGCTCTTCCCATTTTGTCTTTAGGGTGTTGCCTTGAATTTGTACAGCCCCATCTGGGGTATTTAGAGAATAACATGACTTCAGCTTGGAGGAAAGCAGTTCCCTTGCCAAAGTACTAAGTCCAGGATTGCCAAATCCTAAAAATTCATATAATTGAAAAAAATTCATATAACATAAATTTCATATAACTGAAGGGTGTGCTTTAAAAGTCAGTCAAAACTTTGTCCTAGCCAAATTATTTATGTATTGATAGCACGAATAAAAGGTGTTTTGTGCTAAAACCTTGATTAATAACAACAGAAACTATTTATCTGATGTGCATTGCAGTTCCTCTAAGCTATAAAGGCACATCAGATGCAGTAAATTTGATTAATAGATGTGTACTGCTGTTCTTAGCACATGCTTTCCTCGTGTAACCATTAGTCATTAACTTCTAGCTGTTGCTGATAGATACTGCATCAGTTTGTAAGCAATGCCTTCCATTACAGTGCCATTGACTACTGAACAAAAAAGAAAAAGGATTTGGTTGTAATAAGCAGAAGTGCTGTAGCAGGTCAATAGCTATTGACTGGGGCAATAACAAATTCACCTCCTCGCTGCAAATGAGAGCTTTTATCTCGTGCTACCAGCTAAGCAAATGTTAACTTTTAAATTATACTGTTTTCCAAATCGCTGTGGAATATGCACTGTACGGGAGGAAAGAAATGCTAAACTAAGCCTGCTCAAAAGCAGGTCTGAAACAGAGTCTTAATTCCCTTTTCTTATTGCTTCATTTCTCATTTGTCCTAGCTGCAAGCCCTAATCACAGAGAGCAGTAGGCAGAACAGTTGCTGTAGCACAAGCTTTGTGTTAGCAGGGAGTTCATTTCAAGGGCAATTTGCTGGGCCAAGGCAAACACACCGTGGCACAGAATCTGGATCCACTTGTGTTGCTAACCAGAACTCACAAGGGAAACTTTTACCCCTGTTTGGTTTTGTTATAGCAACACCATTATTTGCATGGTTTGCCAGAAAAGACTGCTTGAATGGCCCACAAATTTATCATAGATGCTTGGGCACTTCCTAAAAACATCCATGTTTCCTTTCAACCATGTTAAGCACAGTGACAATTTTGGGAGCTCTTTTGAGTGTGCCAGGGCATGCTCAGGTGAGTTTTATGTCTGTGGCCAAGCTGCTGCTATTTCATAAAGAGGTACAAGAACAATAAGTTCCTTTTCCAGTGCAAACACATGTGACCAGCGCTGAAAGCTGGGCTCTAGAGAAGATGTGTCTTCATTTCTACATCATGTTGAAGCCTTTCCATAGAAAGTCTATAAATTAAATTAAAGCTATGCCTACAGAAAAAAAATCAGGCTGCATAACTGTACCTACAAAAGGCATGAAAAAGGGTCCCTGGCTATTGTAACTGTACTGGAAGAAATCCAGGTTGGAATATCTAGTTTTGCTTGACTTGGACTTACACGATAGTAAGACACTTGGTTCTTACACAATAGTTTAAATCAAAACCTAATCAGTACTATGTAATACTGGTTCAGTAAAAAATATCAATGCATGCAAGGGCTTTATTACATTCATAATCTTTTTGTTCCCTTGCCCCACAGGCTTTACCCTAAATAGCTTCCAATTCTTAGAAATTATTTCTAAGGAATTGCTTCCGTTTCCAAAGTTTGACTGCTGTCACATGTACAAGAGGGATCTTTTTAAGGCATTCATTTTCTTTGACAGCATTATGTACATTTTTATTCTCCAGAAGGATTTTCAAAATAGTCCCTTCACAAAAGGAGGATAAATGAAGACAGCACCTAGACCTCTGGTTCTGTGTAAACTCATATCCTCAGACATCAAGCCTGGGTTTGGAATGACACTTATGACTCCCTTATTGTCTCCTCACTGTTTTGATTTAATGGCTTTCAAATTGTGAAGAGTATTGCACTTCTGAATTCTTCAGGCACTCATTTGCAGATCAAATTTAAAGCTTTAATCATTGAGTTTCTTTTCAAATTATTGTATATAACCCATTCAGTGCAACAAAAGCCCTAAAATCAGTGCACCTTTCCTTGTCCATGAGGGAAGCAAAGCAGCAGCATGATCCTTTTCATTGGAATTTACCATATGAAGCTCTTAATAGCTTACCTTTTTTTCTTCCCTCCAGAAATTCAGGACATAATGAATTCTTCTTTTTTCAGCCAAGACATTGTGCTCTAGGCCTTTGAGCCTTTAGTGTAATGAATTTAATGTTGCCCTTTTCTCCCACCTGTTCAATGACGTTCAGAATCCATTTCAGAAGGTGACTTATTTTGTAGTACACATGTTTATTGTATACATAATGTGGTATATTTTGTTGCTACACAAAAGGATTGAGTCACTTTTGTAGCAATATTGACAATATTCTTACCTTGGTCATGGATGGTGAAGTTACATTCCCAGGAAGCATGAGTCTGCAAAGTTTAAATGTTGTTTATGGATAGTGCACGGTGGTGGTGAGATTATACATGTGTCACATGAGCCAGTGGACTTTACATGGCATTGAGCATGGAGCTGAATTTTTCTGATAAAATATTGTTGTAGTTGTGCACATAATGACAGACAAAAGAGCAGGATCTCAGCTGTGTTACAAATTGTTCAGTAAGTGGAGCTGTAAATTTAAATTTGGCTCACTCCCTTTATTTTCCTTTGTATCCTTATTCATAGATAAATATTGCAGCACATACTGAATCCAGGGCTGGCGTGGCCATCAAATTAACACAATACCCACAGCCACCACCTGCATTGTTAGCCAAATTTATCAGCTCAGTTTATTCAAGTATCATCCAAAATTCAGAGCTGAAAGTTAGAGCTGTGCACGTAACACAGACAACACTAAGTTTCAAAATAGGTTACCTTTCCTGAGTGGTGCTGGGAGAAATGTCATTAATGTTGATAGTCCTGAGCTATTTTTACACATGCATGCATCCGTGTGGACATTGCAAATTACACATGCAAACCACCCAGCACCCATGTGTTGAAGGTTGCTGGCAAAAGTTAAGAATCCACAATACTCAGTTCTCCTGAATGACATATACTTAGAAGAAATTAGCTTTTAACCCTCTGGAAACCTTTACATTTGTCTTTCATGCATTACATTCTGAGAATTTCGTTCCAAAAATCAAGGGGCCATTTTGTTTTCCTGCAGTTCAAATCAGGCACATTTCTGTGTTCTGCTTTTCCCTTTTTTGCAGTTAGCAAGCCATACATCATGACTGTCAATCCTGCTGCTGCATCTTTCACAGGACGATAAGCAGTGGAGAAAAAGCACATTGTCAAACAGTCAAGCAGTAACACCCTGTTAACAGCAGCTTAATCTGACCAGGGTACACTATCTAACATAACTAAATTCCATAATTCTGCTTTCATAGGTTACAGCTGAGAAATAGGATTTCACTTGCTTCATGATCCTTTGCCTTCAGATGTCTGTGTTCACACACAGAGGACTTGACTTTCAAAGATATTCAGATACTTTGACATGAGACGTGGTTCTAGTAGAAAAATAGGTGACAAAAATGATTCCTATTAACAACCATAAAAAGATAAAGTCCTGTAGATAAGATATTTATTTAAACCAGACCATTTATTTTTCCTTTTCTTTTGAAGGGAATGCATCGTCATCATTTTTCATAATTAGAATCGTTATTAACCACAGATGATTGCTTTTCCATCTGAAATATCTGAATACAATATGCAATTTCTTCCTCCACTATGAAAGCAAAGAAGAATATGGTGCAATAAGTTAAAGGGCAAGATATTTAGAGCATGCAGGAGATATATGAAGGGTTGGGGCTTTTTTAACAACTGCAACCAGAAGATCAATGAATATCAGGGGGAGACAAGATTGCATTGTGCTGACAGATTTGCTGCACAACATGGCTGATCTGTTGCCTGTGCAGGAAAACCATAAAAGCAACGAGGAGAGCAATTATAAATGACAATGGCAATTGCAGCTGACAGCCAAAGGAGTGAGGGGGTTAAAGAGTGTGTAGAAAGCAATCAATAAGCCCAATTCACAAGTTGTATTTGGTTGATTTATTTTGATAAGTGTACATTCATTTGTTCTTCTGTATCGAAGCACAGTGGTAAATGTACATGTGACTGAGCATGGGAAAAGGCTGGGGATAACTGCATACACAGTTGGAGTTGTTTCACCCCACTCCAGGCAGAGCATCCTGCTACACCTTCCCCTGGCAAGCAGGAAAAACCTGTTTTAAATGTAAACTGCACTACTCATCTTCAAATATCTGTGGTTTTTCAATAGCAACCATTATTTATTAGTATTTTTGTTTATTATTACCCATAGACCCTCCAGGTCCAGTCTCTCCATACAAACTTCTGCAGCAGAAGTTTGCATTGTGATATTTCCTACAGCTTTAAGGCTTGCACCCAAATTTCTAATGCAAAGCAACAAGCTTAAGATATCTTTAACAGCAGATTCATATCACAAAGGAGAACTGAAAAATGGACTGGTAAATTTCTCATATAAATATCTGATATTGAATTTTATGGCAACATGAGAGTTAGATGTGAGGAAAAGAAACCATTTCACTGACTATAATGATCTTTCTGATTTTTAATGCATACGTAGTTCAGGTTCCAGAAGAATAAATAACTTAAATGCAAACTGTTTGGGATCCTTTCCAAACTCCTGGTTGGAAAATCAGTTTGCAAAAAATACTCCTTCATAAATGTTACATTTCTTCACAGATAAACATAGTGCTTATAAATCAGGAGAGGATGATAAAGCTGTTAAGGGAGACACAATTGAAAGAGAGAAGCAACATGGGAAGGGAAAGAATATGATTTTAAAACATCATAGTAGATGATATGGAGTTACAGAGTATTCAGTTTAAATATGTTCTAAATATAAGCACAAAACATTAATGACAATCCTGTGAACACATTTTCAGAAGCAAATGTATTCAGTCAGACATTCTCAAATAGATTCATAACAACATCCATCTGTAAATATTGTCATTTTTCAACTAAACTCTAACAAGGTAATTTCTGCTGAATAAAATTTGACAGCAAATAAGTTTAGCTGATAATGACTTCATTTCAATATTTTATCCAGAGAAGCATAGTACAGAATTTTTATAATATTAAAAATCTGAAACAAACCACTGTACTGTTGCTAGAATTCACATAATTGATTACCTTTCTTCCTGTAACAACAGAAACTTATTAATATCTCCCTGGACTGACAATAATTAATTTACCCACTTTGAAAAAGAGTCTCCCCTTTTTCCTTTCTCTGCTTTTTTCCTCTCCGCTGTAGTTGAGCACATTCTTCAGCATATGAGTGTTTCAGGTAAGACTGGCAATTTACTTCCAGTTTTCAATGAATACCTTTATAAGCATTGAAAAATGTGACTTCGTGGCCTAAGTAAACAAATACTGCTCAACATCCATCCTGGCAGAGTCACTGTAGCCAAAACCAGCACAAGGAAGAGGAGATGAGAGAGGTTTTACCACAGGGCATTCACTGAACACCAAGTGGTCTTTGAGCTCTGAATACACTGGTGTCAACAAGGAGATAATTAACAAGCACAGCTAATTCTCTTTGGTCAGCAGCATTTTTCAAAAAAGAAAGCAGAATTCCTGTCCATGTGCCTCAGCTCATCAGAGACCTGCCCACAATCTTGGTTTCCCAGGTGTGGGCTGGGACACCTTCACTGAGCAGAGGCAAAGAGGATTTTCTGTCTAATTTATAGATTTGTAAATCTAAACCAGCATTTAATCCACTTCTAATCAAAGAGTTCATTCCAAGTCACAGTTCTGGTAATGCCAGCCAACTTTCCCCTTTTAATTCTGGCATCTTTTATTTGAGGAAGTCACTTGGTGTTTGTTACAAGGAAGGAAATCAAACCTGTGGGTTTTATTTCACTGCTGTTACTGCACTGTGAATGTGAAATAGCAAAAGGAATCCTCAATTTACACCCTACATTTGTTCAACAGAAAATCACTCAGCCCCAAGGGTTTTTTTTCAACTGAACATAGTGAGGCTTTTTCAGTGATACTGATTATTGTCTAAAAGTGGGGAGTGTTTTGTCTCCCACCCCTGATTCATACTGTAACAGGGTAACAAGGCTAAAAGAGGAGAAAATCAGAGCTTTAGCTGCAGAACTGCAGAATGCACAGCAGGCTGCATCCACACATTCATCTTCAGATGTCACCCATGAAAAGCTATTTCACTCATTAAACTAAAACTTACTGCAATTTCTGTTTTTATGGAAATGCCATGAAAATGGGCAGCTGAAAATTACAAGCCTCTGGAACTCCTTAACCATCCCATTTACCCCATCAACATTTCACATGGGAGTTTCCCATCTTAAAGGATGAAGAATTCCAAATGATAGGAATGCTTGGATTTTTCCTTCCAAAATAACAAAAAGTGAGTGATGAAAAGATAATTCAGCTAATTACTAATGGATCCATAATTCCCTGAAATAATGATATATATAAAATATATCACAAAGGTTTCTGCTGATATTGCAGGATTTGTTTTCTTCTATTATGAAAACTGTAATTTTAAAGTATTTTGTTTTCATCTGATAATGAAATCCAAATGTACAGCATACAGTGCTTGTAGAGGTGCCCTGGGTATCATACATCCCTATAAACACATAAAGATTTCAGGTTCATATTTGGCATTGTGCTAAAGCTATTTTGAGATTAGCAGGGACTGAAAAATACTTATTTAGTAGAAAACTTAGGCATACATAGATAGTTTTATCCCACAGAAGCTCAGTATTTCCATTTCTATTCCATTAAGACTACAAAGATGATTAAACACAGAAGTTGTTATTGCTGTTAAAAGCCTTAATCATATTAATGTTGTCACACCAATCTTCCCAGCAACCAGAACTTCAGTGTGCATTGACATTTAACACATCACAAAATAAATGCCTGTAGTGTTTGTAGAACTCTTTTCAAGCAATTCCATCATTTTCCCCCCCCAAATCACCTGTTTGTCTAGAAGCAGCAAGGGAAATTAAATTAGATGTTAATATTCTCCCCAAATATTCTGTAACGTACATCAGTCCCTCCTTAGGAACTGTAAGCTTCTTTCAGCATTTGCTTTTTGTCCCAGAGAAGTCATAAGTAAAGCCAGAAGTTGTTATAATTGGGGTTTTCTAAAATAGTCTCATTCTGTGTAAATATTCCTACCTCTGGGTTTATTCCCATCTGCCAGAGAAGAAATGAGAGTGCAGGTTTGTAGGGAAGCATTGTCTTTCACAAGGATCTCAAGGTTAAACTCATCAGGGATGGAGATCTGACCAGCAGCTTTGCCCTACCCAGTGTTTGTCTTCTTCATGTTTCCAGACAGACCCTGTGAATTTAAATCTGGAGCACAAATTAGGGAACCTGATATAGAAAAGCAGGACTTTGAAAATATGTTTCCCAAGAGCTGGGCTAGGAGGGTTTGTTCCTCAGAAATGAAGCCAAAGCATAGGAATGCTTCACTACTTCCAAACCAGTAAACTGAAGGAAATTCAGAGTTAAAATCTAACTGAAGAATTAGATTTTACCAAAAAGCACAGAAATAAATAATGCAGACACCAGGACAAGGCAGTCAAAGGACTCTCTGAGTTGTTGAAAGTTCATTGAGGGGTGACACAATTATTTGTGGCTATGATGTCAACTACTCTGGTGGAATCTGGGGAAACAAAACAGGCCCACCTCTTTGAAAAATCTGCTGCTGAACATGAGAGTATAAATTTCCCTCTGCACAGCACAATGCAGGTTTGGTTTCACTGGTTTAAGTACCCTAGAGCAGAATTCAGCCTTCAGGAGTTTCACTGTGTTATTTGAAAAGTAATGGAAATCCTCTCATGGTTCACTTGGACTTTGTGACCTCCAGAGGTCCTTTTCAACTTCAACCATTCTGTGATTTGGACAAGGATTAAGCACAGTAATTTTTGTCAGTTCTTGTTATGCTCTAATATTTTGTGATGTCTGTTGCAAAATACTGTTTTAGTGATCTAGAAAATCAGGTTTTTCTAAGACATATGAATTATTCAGGTAAGAATTTAGGTATACCACTCTATCAGCCTTTGCTTTCATGAACAAAAAAGCTCTAAAATAAATTAAGAGCATATTCTAAATCTCCAGATTATTACACTGAAAAACGTTTATGTTTTCTAAATGTACTGAAAACATGATCCAACAAATTCATCAGGGATAAATTTTTTCCCTGCTTCTGATTCTTTTTTCCGTTGCAAGTCAAGCCTTTTGAGTGCTCTAAAAATTGTAATCTGACATCATAATTTCCAAGTTTTATAAAGCCATTCCTTATAAAAACCTTCCATATGTTCCCTCATAAAAGATTATGAAGTAATGTGCCATTCCTGGTGGTCTAGGAAGGATAAATCAATAAAATCATGTGAGAGAAAAGTCGACCCATTTTCAGTAGTGTTCATAATTTCTGGGTATATTTCAAATAATTTTGGGAAAAAAATGCTCTAACCCTTCTTCTAACTTCCCCGAGGAAACACCAGTAACAATAAAAACCAGGTTTTATTTTAGAATGGGAAGTGATCAAAGCAGAAGTCAGTCTTCTCTCAGACATTAAGTGATAAAATTGGATAATTCCCCTATGCAGAAGCAGGAAAACTTTCTGCATTCTGTCCTCCAGCATTTTGTTACTAAATGTTCAGCCCACCCTGCATGGAAATGCAGTTTGGAGTGAAAACAGCCAGTTGCCTCCTGCCAAAATGAATGTAAAAAATCCTTACAGCCCTCATTTCACCAAAGCCTTCATCTGCAGAGTTCTGAGAACTTTGTCTTAGCTGGGTTTTAACAATCCCTGCATGGAAAGCAGCAAGAGAACTGTGTATATAGAATCAAATAGCAATGGGGTTTTTTTCCATTAAATACACCACCCATGCTTTTTATCCTTTTTCTTCCAAACCAAATCTATGGGAAAGGAACAACAGCCTAAAGTCTTGTTTTGCTGGTGCCAATAAAGAGATGGTACTTGTACAGACAAATAGGAGAAGGCAATTGTGACCTCTCTAGAAGTTCTCAATCCAGTTTGTTAAATTTAGCAGCCAAAGAGCTGCTTTTGAATTTGTAGCTGTTAGATGCTCAGAAGTACACAGCACTATGAAATGGTCAATTCCACCTGCAGAAAGTCTTGAAGTGTAAATAAATAAGGAAAACCAGCAGTGACAAAGAACAGGGCACAGTTTTGTGGCTGGTGCAGGATGATGGGCTGGGAGCAGTGGCTGTTCCTCCTGGCTGGCCACGCTGTGACCATGCAGTGCCAATAAATGGGTGTGAATTAATGTCTGTGCTCTGGAGCTGAACTAAGCATATGGATTTCCTTTGCCCAGCCACCTTCTCCTGCCCTTCTGCTCAGTGGGATAATATCCCACTAAACCCACGCCAGTTTAGGATGCTGTACCAGTGACTTCCCTCTCAAATTCCACAATTTGTGGGATGATACTCCCCCAGGAACAACAGCTGAAGGTGGAAGGCAGGCTAATTGATTCAGCACTCCCCCACTGCCTCTGAGCTCAGGCACTTAGCTTTAATTATTGTGAAACAGAAGAATTCACACTGAGTTATAAACTGGTATCACAGGGCTCATGAACTGTCAGCTATTCTGAGTACTGCCATGTACCTCTACAGTTTCAACACACTTTTCCAACTAATATTGTAACTAATGTGTTTTCCTGTGTTAAGGTGACACAATGTTCATAGTGTGTAACTGTGGAGCAGGGAGAGGTTGGGGTTTTCTCCTCAATAAATCCATGACTGTGAGCTGCGAAATACCAACTGCATTTGAGACCACTGAGGAACCATGGCTTAATATTCTTGTCTCCTTTTCCCAGTTCAGAATCTTGTACTGAAAAATCTTTCCATTAGTGTTGATGCCTTGGGAAGGCAGACCTGGAACAGAGACTGGACAGAGCTAAGAGAATAAAGTAGATATTTTTTAAAAGGTCTTCAGGATACACCTTGGGCAGGACAGGAGCCTGGCCAGGGCTACACCCAATGTGGACCCAAAATGGTCACAAAATGGACAACTGTCACGAGGTCTCACATTTTTATAAGTTTTGGTCCATTTGCATATTGGGGTTTAATTGTCCAATTACAGCTTCAGATTATGAAGTCCCATCCTTCTGGTTTTCTCACTTCAGCCACTGTTTAATCTTTGGGGCCTGAAAAGTTGTAACTGTTGTCCTTGGTCTCCAGTAGGAAAAGGATTTGTTTTGTCTCCCTGCTCTGTGAAGAGAGCTCACCAGCACTTAATATGAGGCTCAGAACTGCACCCCTGGGCAGCACAGAATCTGAAAAACATGAAAGCTAAAACTTAAGGCATCAGTGTGAGTGCACCCACTGCAAAAATGAGTGTTAATTTTTGCAGAAAACAATGGAGGTGGTGGGAAGCACAAGTCTCTGTATGATGTGGACTGGCAGAATGGCATAATTTCTTATGAAATCTGGTTAACTAGCTGACTCCAGGGGTCCCTTCTAACCTTACACATTCTGTGATTCTCTGTAATTCATTCAAGTATTTCATTAATGTTTATGCAAACAAGTAAATATTTGAGTAACTTCTAAACCACTGTAAATGCCCAAAGCTCTTATCAAAGCTCTGTCCATCTGGTGGTGATTGATGTGGCTTAACAAGAATTAATTTGTTTTATCTGCAGTGGTTATCACCTTTCCAGTATAAAATCACGTAATCAAGTCTCAAACCCTTTTCACATTGTGCACATGATGGAAAAAAGCACACCTGGGGCTGAAAAAAGTTCATCCTGGGGCTGTATTTTAATTTAGAACCCTGCATGTTTTAAGATGAATGGATTTATAATCTCTCATTTGTCTGCATTTTTTTGTTGATGAATACTGGTCAGGGCAGAGTGTTACCAACCTTGTACTTTTCAGAAGGTGTTTGTGGAGTTCTAGAAGAGACTAAAGGAGGTCTTGTTGTTGTAACTCTGAGTTCTGCTTAGTCAGAGACATTTCTGACGTGACAGGAGACTGGATGGGATTCAGTTGCCTAAAATGACACTCAGTGCCTGCTCTTAAATATCCAACTGCTGCTTTGCCTCTTACTGCCCCTTTCAGAGTGTAAATCTCCTGCTGATCCTGTCATGTCTGCCCCTCAGTTGGGAATGTCTCAGATTTTTTAAAGCATCTCAAATGACACAAACCATTTACACTTAAGCAACTGAATCCTAGCTTTTGAGTGTGAGAGAAAAGGGTTATTTATATGTATTCTTTTAGATATCTGCTGCTTATAAAACCCCAATAATTTTAGTTCTCTTCTTAGCATTCATAGATTTACTTGCTCTAAAATTCACTGCTCCTTGTTTTTTTTTATTTCTGAATATGTACAATAAGTGAAATAAATTTGGGGTTGTCTTCATTAATTTCCATGACAAAGTAACTTATTGTAAGACTGTTAGAAAACTGGAGTTATTTGCCACTTAACAAAATTTAAATAGAGGAGAATGTCAATTGTGAAGTTGAAGGTGTTTGGCTTTTTCTGAAGGTTTGTACATATGGTGTGTGACTCAGTGGCTGTACTTTATGGTTGGTATAATTCATGTTTTGAAACAGAGGAACAATGTTCTATTTGGGAAGTCTTCACATGTTCATTATTTAGCCTTTCTGGTTTAAGATGCTGTTTAGTACCAAACATCTTGGAGTTAATGGAACAATTTCCATTTTAAAATTGAATTTTTGTTTACTGCATTTTGTCTATCAAGAATCACTTCTGTAAATATTTTAAAGTGAAAGCCATGGAATTTGGAAACACTTTTATGGGAATGCCAAAGACTTCTCTTGAGTGTCCAGAGGGAAAACTTACCTTTAGCCATCAGGTATAAAAGTACTAGATCACAAATTAAATTAATTCTTTTTTCCCAGACTGCAGCATGTCTAATTAACAAATTTAAAGGACAGATGGATTGAGGGGAAACATTATAACTCATCCTTGAAAATAAAAATAAAAAACTCAAAGCTCTCTTAGGCTACTTTAAATTCAGCAAATGCATGTGTGTTTTGAGGGTAAATTTTCCTCACTGCATTTTTATTAGTGGGAAAAAACATCCCAACTGTTGAGGGTCACTTGTTTTTCTCATTGTGTATAAAGATCAAGATCCTTTCTGTCTCTTAAAAGAACAAAATATGAAGTACCTGCAAAGGTGGGGAAAACAAACTTGCCATTGCCTAACTTTTTGAATGGATGCTTACTCGATGCACTTGCAAAAATACCCGGATTATTCTGATTGTCAGTTTAGATTTTTTGCCAGGTGGGAGGATCTTGACCCTGTGCTTTTAAGTGAGATGTGCAGAGCTGTCATTTCAGATCCATCTTTGAGGCTGGCACTCACTGAGCACTAACATGGGGAAGTTGAAAGGATGCCTGCAGATCTCTGTACAAATGCTGAAAGCTGAAACAGTGAATCAAATGCTAAGGCATCTTCCTTTCTCATCACTGCAGTAGATATGTCACAAATATTTGCTTTAAAAGAGGTGGATGAGATAATCATTGTTTCCAGGAATAAAACTGTACATGTAGGCAATGAGAAGAATATACTGTTTATTATACTGAAAGCATAAAATGTGTTGAGCTTCTGGTGAGAGCAAAGCAGAAAGGGGCCATGTCCACATTGGCTAAAACCAAAAAGTCCCAATTATATGAAAAATATATAAAAAAGCTAAAACTCTGTAGGCGTCATCCTGGTTTTTGCCTGTATCAGTGTATTGACAAGTGTTGGGAGGTGTGACAGAAGCTCTGACTGATGGAGCTGCCTTGACACAGAATTCAGTATTTTAACTGCAAATTCTGGTTCCCCTTTGCCCCTTGCCTGACATGGCTTTTGTCAGGTGGCTTTAAAATACTGGTGTAAAACAGCTTTGCTGGTACAGCCTCACCTCCACTGCTCTGTATTTGATTTGAACACAAAATTGTAACCTGCCTCTGTGGTGGAGTCATTTGGAATGCATTATGAGTACCCCACAGGTGCAATTTGCTGTTGAAACACCAAATTTTTCTACTGCTCCTAGAAGTGCTGGAATTCTCCATTTGCAAACTATGCAGAAAAACCTTTTTCTGGTTAAAGCTGTGTATTGTATGACTTGGTTAAAAAGCAAACAAAGGCTTTTAACTGCTTTTCATGAGGTCTGTTCCCATGACACCACCGTTAACTCTCTGCAGAGATTTTGGTTGTTCTTTCTTTAAACAGTCAACTTCTTTTGTCAGCCAGAGAACAAGTCACTTGATTAATGATCATTTTTATTTCTTTGAAAGGATCCTTCCCGACCATTGGGGTGAAGTCTCTTTCGAGATTCCTGAGGGCGGGATTTTTAAATAGCATCCTGGCCTCACATCCAGTGGCAGGGGGTGGATCTTTACCCCCCAGCATTTCCTCTGGTAGGTATTCCAGCCTCTTCCCACACATCAGTGGTTTGGTTTGTTTTTTTTTTTTCCTTCTCTCTTTGCCCCATCTCTCCACACATCTCAGGGAAATAAAATTTGGTGTTGGTCAGACAGGGAGATCAGATGTCCTTTCCAATGAAAAGCAAAAGGAAATGGAAAAGACAATAACTTCCTTGGAACAAGCTATTTTCCTGAATTAATGTATAGGAGAAATTGTGAGGGAAGGTGGTCTGCAGTTACGTGGCCAACCTAAATCTTGGAAGAGAAGGCCTGGTGTCCTCTAATCATCCATTTCATGAAGCATCTCCATTTGTATTTGTCCTGGGGAAGAAGGAGAACACGCCACCGTAAAATCTCAGAATTTGTGTGACTCTGTGACTCTTCCCCAAAAATTGTTATTCCCTTGCTAAAACATGGAAGCAAAACAAATTTGGAAAGGAAAGACTTAATTATGTACTAATTTGGTGTTTGAAACCTTTGTGTGCTTTGGTAACTGCAAGTTGTGTCTCATGAAAACTGCTTTTTTTTTTTTTTTTTAATAACTTTTACCATTATTTGAACTCCTCTCTCTTTAAATGAGTGAGGACAGGTTAGAGGCATCCTTTCCAAGACAGGCTACTTGTGTTATCCATTCTCTTCTGGAGCCATCAAACACCATTTTCCAAAAGTAATAAATGAAGACTAAATATAACTACAGTTAGTTAAAACTGAATCGAAATTTCTTTCCAACTACATATTTCTGTGTAAAAATAGATCTGTGCATGGGCTAATGTCAGGCTGGTATCCTTTCTGGACATCCTGCATTATCTGCAATGTTACTTAAAAGTTTTTCTTGAAATTAAAAAAAAACTGGTAAAAAGAGGGAGAAAATTGGAAAATTACATCATGTTATTGACTTGCTATACAAAAGAAACCATTGTACTTCTCTGTGCCCCATTTTATCTACTGCAGTAATTCAAATTACAAGATGATTCTTACTTTTCTTTTTATTTCAAGTGCTATTATTTCTTTCTTTGCTTCCTTTGAATAGAAGCATCTCGGCAGCTTTGATGTCTTTTCTTACGACTGTTTGGGTTTCTTTTGTTGACAGTTTGTGAAATACTTGCCATATTTTTTTCCCCATGGGATATCTCAGAGTGTTTAATCTGCCTTAGGTATTGTGGCAGTCAGCATCACAATAAGGAGGTGCCTGTTACTAAACAACTTTTGGAGAGGAAATACTGCAGGCCCCATAAAATTCTCAGTTTTGAACACAGTGTTATGTAGAGCATCCCACTGATTCTGTTAAATTACAAATGGCCTAAATTCATGGACTGGCTTTTCAACTACCTCCCTACCTACAAGTTAATTTTGTAAGATCTTCAGGACTGTTGTTTTCTGAGTGCTTGTAAAGCTTTTGATCTTATGGACTTCAAACTTTTAAACGTAGTTTAATGAAACACAATGTCTTGCTATTAAATGCCTTTTATTAATAATTCTGATTCAATCTGATGAAACACTGAAAATGGGAAAAAATGGAAGTGCAACTGCATGATGTGTAACAGACATCCTCACAAGTTAATAGAGATAAATGTTGTTGTTTGATCATGTCAAAAGCAACAAAAAAAAGTGAGCAAAGCAGCAGCCCCAGAGAACAGGAAGATTTTCAGGTAGTTGAGAGGCAGTGAAGAACTGTGATAAATCCAATGGATGAGATGTGTTCTTTTGAGAAAAAATGCTTGTGGGGGGTCAGGTGGCACGAAGCTCTGCAGTGCAGGTCAGAAATTGCTGCCAACAGTTGCATCTCAACAATCTTATCTGTAGTGCTGCTATTTAGCTCTTCCTTTTTTTTACTTTATCATATTTAAATCTATATTAAGCACAGTCTGAATTCTGAATTGCCTCTTTTTGTATCAGAGATGGCCAGGGGATGCCCTTTCTATTTGTGAATTGCTAAAAGTAGGTTTGCTTTGTGTGAGCAAAAAAATCCTACATGTTTTTGGAAAAAAAAACCCAAAACAACAACAAAACAAAAGCCAAACAAACAAAAACACAAACAAACAAAAACCAACAAAAAAGAAAAAAATTCCAAATCTTGACAGTGCTAGTCTGGGATGTGAGAGGCTCAGAAGTGACTCCTTGCTGTGCATGATTGAGTGCAGATGTTTGGGCTTGTGTTGGACAGTAGCTCTCATAAGCCTAACAGAGGTACTTAGCATTTAATAACTGCAGAATTATAACCTAATTGTTTCACATAATGGTTATGGGTAAGATTTCAGTTAATTTAACTACGTGGGAGACTTAAAATGCCAGCATTATTCTGCTATTATGGTCATTGGGAACAAAGATAATGAGATGCTTTTTATTTACCAAAACCTTTAACTCAAGCTAAGTGGCAGATTCCCTTCCAAATACTCAGAAAATGTTTTCCTTACTAAAGATTAAATGCTTTTAGATCTTTTTGCTACAAAATTTGCCACAGATGTTTTAGTGAAACACAGAACTAAAGTAGAAAGCCTGCTATAAATAAGTGTCCAGAAAGCAGCTTGGCAGGACCATGCAGCTGTTGGTTTCCTTTTTTCTCTTTCTACTCTAATCTCAGTAGTTGAGAGGAGTGTATTTCTTTTACCATTGCATTGACAGCTGATGTTCAGTTTTGTGTAATTCAGCTTTTACATTGTGCAGAGGTTCTCTCCTGTAAAAGGTATCCTCATTTAGCCAAGTTAAAGATTAATTTATGGTGCTGGGGTGAAGCATTACATCTTTCTGCATAAATAGATTGTCTCAAATGTAGGTAATTTTTAAGCCTAGATTTAAATTCTAATGCAATAGTGCTTATATTTGATAGTTACATCAAAAGTCTGTCACTGCTGTACAACAGTTTCACCAGAAGCAAAACTTCAGGCAGGCCTGCAAAATTTCTCCTAGATTCTTGTAAAAACAAGCCCATTTTCACACAATAGCTTCCTTTTTATTTAGCTATCATTTGTGTCACAAATCACTTCATTCCTTGTTATTCCACCTATTGGCAGCACAAATTGACATGACTTAGCTGATGTAGTTCTGCAATGACAGATGGATTCACATGAGCAGTAAGTACTTTTTTTCTAGTGATAGCCTTGCATACATTAAATAGAATTCTTAAACCACTTAGCATTTACACTCCTCACCATATTGATGCTGGCACCTGCTGTGGAACCTTGTGTGACACACACACACAGTGAAAACCCAAATTACAAACTGCCAGAGCTGCAGCTCCCTCTTCACATTCCAGCTGTTCCAAACTAAACACCCTGCTCTTTGCCCCACTTTGGGGGACCTCTCAGCTCCTGATTGGAGTGAGCTGTGAAGGGTTTGTTGTGTAAATCCCTGCCCTGGCAGAAGTTGCAGACAGGAATTTCATTGTGTGCCCCTGTCTTTGAAGAGCCAGAGATTGCTCAGCTTGCTGAACTGGAAAGGAGAAGAGGGAAAGCAAATAATGAAGAGGTATTTACCTCTCCTACTGTTCCTTTCAAGCTAAACTCCTTCACTGAGTTTTTCTGTCAACAAGAAGTAGAGATGGGTGCCAGGCTATGAGCAACCATGGACAGGTTCTGTCAGCCAAACCTCTCCTTCAGGCTGTTCAGCATTCAAACTGCATCAGCAGGAGAGGTGGGAGAACCATCAGAATTATTCTTGCCAGGAACTCCTCTCTGTGAGTATCATCTCCCAGCGTGGTCAGCAGCTGGACCATTGCCCCCTGTTCCACTCACAGAGCCCCTCTCTGAAGCTTCTGTGAAAGTATCCTCATGTGACTTTTTTAATGAAGTGTGACCATCAGTTATTTCCTGCCACTTCATTTGCAAAGGTTGACTATCCCAGCTCCTTGACTTTGTAGGAAAAATAGAAGCAAAGAAATGTGGCTTGATGAAACAACCCACCTTCATGAACCTTAAAAAATATATTGCATGCAAGAAATTGATGCACTTACTTTCCAGAAACTGGAAGTGATATAGGATGGTTTGCTCACTGCTGTCCTGGACTCCTCTTCAACAAAAAGCCCATTCTGCAGAGGGCATCCCCTCTTCAGTGTTTTCCTGCCTATTTACTTATGGCTCTTTGTCTAACACAAAATATTCACATTTATTCACAGAGCTCCTCAAAAAACTCAGGCAGAATTGTAGAGTACTAAACTAGATGATTATCAGTTTTCTTTTGCCCCAAATTAATATTTTATTACCATTTCCAAGTGCACCTGAATGAGCCCATTATTCTTGATATTGTATAAACTGACATTTGAAAGCAAATTGTATTGACAGACACTTATTGAACAAAATTACTCAACAAGAACCATCAAGGAGCAATTGTACATAGTGAATTCAGCTATGATTATAGTACTCCAATAATTTGAAAAGTAACTTTTTTTCCCCCCCAGTTAATGCATTTTTCTTTACTTTCAATTCCACCACCTACACTTTTACATGTTGTTAAATGAAAATTGCTAATCCTTTCCCAGTGACTAACAAATTGATTCTTCTATTGCATATGCATTTCCTGGGATACCTGAGCCAAATGGCTCTTCCAGTTTATTCTTTCTAGCCTCAGTGCTGTTCCACTGGAATGTTTGGCTTATAAACCCTCTAACTAATACATAATGGCATGTATTTTCTGAGAACAGAAGTTCAAATGTAGATGGACCTTTCCATTAGGCAGGCAGGGAGTACTGCAGAACCAAAATAAGGATGAGCAGCAAGTAGCATTAATGCTGAAAGAAACATATTTTGTGCTGGTCAGTTAGGGTTAAGATTGAACTGTAGAATTGGGATTAAGCTCTGAGTGTAGGACATGATAAAAAGAGGTTTTCATTCTTCACCCTTGCTAAATATCTCATTTTATGCTCAGGTGGTTATGGTAAACAATTCCAAACATTTAAATCCTAGAAATTCAGAAAAAAAGTATTTGCATATGTGGTCATTTTGACATAATATACACAACTATTGCATATTTTAAAATCTGACTACAGAAAATGTGAAAATTTATTGTTACAAGCATGTTAGCTGAAGCAATTTGCTGTTCCCTTACTAACAGAAGCAGAAAGATATGAAGAGGAGAGCAGGAGGAGCCTGACAGATACACACAGAAGTATATTTGGAAATGAGATGCACACAAAATTTCTTTGTTTCAAGATTAAGGGAAAACTGAACTCCCTTTTTTGCCAGTGGTAAAACACTGGATGTCAAAGCATAATCAGAACTGGTTCATTTTTGTGAGATGGGAGGCAGGAGAAGCAGCTGACTTGAATAATGTTTAAATGGTTTTAATCTGTTTTAGATGGGAAGCCAGTGTGCCTTTACCAAATTCAACTTGCTGAAGTGGCATTCCCAGACCCAAATACTGAGTATGGGAAATAATCTGCCTAAATCTGAATTTTACACCTTAAAATGTCAAAAGTGGTATTTAAAAAGCCTTTTTAGGTGGCTTGTGCAGGTGGTCAAGATTAGACAAACCTGTACAGACTCACATCACCTGTTTGTGACACAGAGCTGGAGGCAGAAGCTTGGCAGTGTTTGCCTTCATGTTCTGAAGGAAAAAACCCTCCAAGAGAAATAATGAAAAACCCTAGGAGATCACAAAAATATCACAATTTTAGATCCAGGCCATCATGTACTTGTTGGAGCCCTAACTCATGATGTTTTGTCTTCTTAATTTTGGATTTAGCAGCCCACACGTTACAACCAAAGGTTCCTCTGTGGGTTTCAGAACCTTCAGGAGTGTTGATGTGTGACCTCCATTTCTTCTGCACATGAGCAATGATGCCTTGCTCATAAAGATCATGAGTTTTTTAGAGCTCAGTGGTAACTCAGATGTTTAATCTTTATGTAAATTAAAGGGGAATGGAGCAAAACAGCTCAAATAGTAAATGGAAAAATACACCAAGTATATCCTGAAGTCATGTCAGAATCTTATAAACTTCTCAATTAGGCATAATATCGAATAAACAACAAATGACATTTTAGAATAGGATTGAAATAATACCTTAACCACATCATTATGCTTCTGAAAGCACAAAAACCTTTTTCATTGTAACCTTATGTATGCTTTTTTTTTTTTAATTCTGCTCCTTTTCAAATTTACATTGTAGCTTCCAGCTTTACATTTGTAGCATACAGCTTCTAAATATAATGCCTCTCTGATAATAGGTAAATTCACAACAGAGATTAAGTAGGATTTGCTTCTTGTGTTCCCTAAGAACTTGTTGTGAATCGTGGCAGGCTGAATATGAAGTGCAGAAGCCCCCAGTGCACAGATTTCACATGGTTTAAATTCCTTTTACATGCTCTGGGGTTAGCAGGGGAAGTGATCATTGATGCAGTCAGACTCTGTGGTCTGATTCTGAACCAAAGAACATCCCTTGCCCTTTCCACAGGAGGGTGTGGATTGGTATGAACTCAGAGGAGCTTCAGGGTGAGATGTCATTAGATTAAGTGAAATATGCTGAATTTCAGTTATAAAATAACTGAGGTGAATTGTTTTGGTTAATCCAGCTGGGCAAAAGTCTGTCTCTTAAACTGAATCTGAACAGAATGTGTTATCTGTTATGATTTTTTTTTTCTCTTATTCTTTGCTTCAGTGCTAAACCAAAAGTGCCAGCTTTTGTATTTCTATAATATAATAGTAGCCATTACTTCTCTCTCACCTACCCAACCCACAAGTAGTGACAAAACCCCTTATTTCTTCTGGTTTTACCCTCTCCTGCATTCCACTTGCTTCTCTCATGGAAAGATAAGGATCAGAAAATAAATAATGGAAACTACATAGGTGCTTTCTCTTTACTATTCCACTTTCCTTTTCCTCAAAATCTTCCAGAATATCTTCTGTAGGCACAAGGGAGGATTGATCTGAATTAAGGCTTGCAGGAGCAGCAGGATTGCTCAAGTTTCTCTTGTCCAAAGCACATTCTCTCTTTGTGGTGTGAGGAACCACGTGCAGTGCTGCCTGCAACACGAGGGGAGAGCCAGAAGGTTTGAGAAGATATTTTATAAATATACATACAGACTTTTCCTGGCTTCCAAAACACACCAAAAGGCATAAATTCTTGCCGGGGGTCACAGGGTAGTAAGTGGGAAAGCATTTAATGTATAATTCCAAGAAAACAGCTCAGAGAACAGGTTTATGTTATAAAATATTTTCAGATTGTGTGGGTACAATAAGTCTTCAGGTAGCAGTGATAGCTGTGATACCTTTCTGACATTTAAACATTTTCTAACATTTAAATAGTATCTTATGGTCATTCGTGTGTTTGGAATTGTTAATAATTGATTTTGCAGAAGTATCTTGCCCTGACTAAACTAACTTAACTATTGATATTTGCTATATAGATGTGAGTAAATCCAAAGTGCTCTAGCAGCAAGATAAGTAAGTTATATCTCTGTGGTTTCCTGTGGCAGCAGGATGTAAATATGTAATCCCATCCTGTTTGCAAACTCTGTTCTAAAATCTCAAAAAGGAGTTTGGAACTGTAATTTCTGGTTTTTTGGGGTTTTTTTGAGGCTGCTTGGACACAGGTCTTAGTCAGGGACCTTCTGTGATGTGAGTCAATAATTCAAGTGCAGTGGCTTGCAGTAAAATTCACATTGGCTTCATGTGAACTGATGTGGGCTAACAAGGCAAAACCAAAAATGCAAAATTCTGCAAATAATGGCAATTTTTTTTTTCATAAACTTTTATTTTCTTTCTTTTTTCCTCTACCTGTTTTGTATTATAGAAAAAATTAATTAATCCCTGAAATGAATTCTTTCTGGTGCATACAAATGCATTTTTAGTCGTGACAGGAGAGGAGCAGCTGCAGTGCCACGACCAGTGGCTCTCAGATTGGAAGGATGTGTAATGAATGGAGCAGAGCAGAGCTCCAGGAGTGTTTCCAAGGGTTTTCCCCTGGGATGCTCTGAGTTCTGGGGGAGTGTGGAAGGCACAGACCTCACTGAGGGGCTGCCCCTGTGTTTGGGGCTGTCTTATCTCTCTGGCTTTAACAGGAGATAAATCCCTGGGCAGCCAACAGCAGAACATGGCTTTGGAATGAAAAGATGCATGATAGGGAGGTGATTTCCTGAGCCACGTGGATTATGATCTGCAGAAGTGCTGGAGCAATATTTTCTTACATGAACCAGGGAACAGCTGCCAACCTGGGCTGTTTTAAGTGAAAGAATGAGTATCATGTGTTTATGTTAACAAATCTATCCCATAATTGGTATTAGAGATTTCATTTTAAGTCTGTAGAAAAGGAACATGTGCTAACTGTTCTTTCTGGAGGATTAATCTTACATAAAACATTCATTAAAGGAGGCTTTGCTGCATTATTTAAAATGACAACAGGAGACAACAAGCTGAATATTTTGTCACTGATATGACACTTCAGATTCTCCTCCTTATTCATCACTCTGGCACTCAATTAAATTGCATGCTATCAAAACCTTGTATTGTGGAAAAAAACCAGAGAACTAAAAATATATGCAGTCTGAATTTCAGATTTAATCGGTATTGTACATTATTTGGCAATGTATAGCTTTTTTCTTTTCCTTTCCTCCATTTTTCCTTTTTTTCTTATTAAAAAGATGTCAAGCAGATTGATCAATGGAAAATACAAAATTGCAGCATATTCTGAGGTGGTGTGACATCAATTCAGGTTGTTTGTCATTTTCTCTGGTTTTCTCTGAGTGGCACTGCAGTAGAGCTGAGTGGGAGAACTCCAGGGAAGAACTTTCTCAGGGAAAGTTGTCAGAAGCAGTCACAAGGTGGGAATTGCCTCAAAACAGTGACCAGCCCCTGCACCTTCTATAGATTCATCTCAGTTGTGATAAATTAAATTGCTGTCCTTTTCCTGCATCATGACAAGCCCCAGTACTGCTCTTGTGGGTTCAGTGTGGCTTTTTGAGGTGCTGGAACTCTGGAATGGATCTCCCAGAGCCACAGTTACTCCATGTGCAAGGAGGGAAAACTGCTTTAGACACTATCCCCCACGTGTCTGGGGTGGGAGTATTTATGCTTTCACAAAAAAATCTGAGATCAGAGAATGTGGGGATGGTATCAGTGTGTGTGTCATGTAGAAATACAGTTATTATTTCATGTTGTTACATTAACCATGTAGTAAAATGATATCTGTTATAATGTGCTGCAGATTATAAATGTGATATACGTAGTGTGTAAAATCCATATTTAGGGTTCAAACCTATTGCCTCAGGACACTCTATAAATTCTTCTGCTTCAAAAAGTCTCTTTTCTCACAGTACTCCCCACTCCAGCAGTGCTAAGCATCTAAAACTGCTGCAAGCCTGGTTTGTTTGACTGATTTGATCATTGAGCCCATCTTCAAACATTTTTATTCCATCCTCCCCCAGTTCAAACGAGCAGCTGTGAGCTCTCCTCCAGCAACACCCACAGTTTTTAGCTCATTTGTTCCAAGCCCTCAGCTGACACTTTTCCAGTGTCCTTCTCCCATTCCTTTTCTTGTGTGGCTCTTGACTGTAAAATTAACTCAGCTCTTCAGATCCTTCTCCTGTAGCTGTCCCTGTATCCGTGTGGAAACACTTCCCTGAACTGGGCAATTCCTTGGACTGGGGATTGGGTGTGTTCCTGTCCCAGGAGCTGCAGCCATTTATGGGGGTCATTGTCATTCCCAGGATTGCCTTTCCTGCCATCTGTATCCTGCTCCTCTTTGTCCTTAAACCTGTTTATTCTCCATCTTTTGTGCTGTAAGCAATCCTGGGAAAACAATTCAATGCCTTCCAGCACTGCATTAGCCTCCCCCTTGATAAAATAAATAATCAGAGATTGCTTCTCTGTCTCAGAGACTTCTCTGCCCCGCTCCCATTTATTCCTTCCTGTTCTTGTTTTGATGATAAAGAATTCTTAAGTACCATGAGAACAACATGAATTTTCATAACCTAAATAATAGGCTTTTTTGAAAGTTTATTTAGATGCAAACACCTCGCTAGTTTAGAAATCTCCCAGTGTTATTTGTAAAGTCAGTTTTGTAGTGCCCTTTAAAACTAAAGCACTATTTTGTGTTTGACAG
Organism: Argya squamiceps; assembly: GCA_037834095.1. Classification (NCBI taxonomy): domain Eukaryota; kingdom Metazoa; phylum Chordata; class Aves; order Passeriformes; family Leiothrichidae; genus Argya; species Argya squamiceps. Next base: position 3,898,643 of record JBBMKD010000001.1, read on the forward strand.
GGGTCCAGCACATACAAGTTTTTCTGGACTCGAATTGCTCTGCTCTATAAAGGAAAACACTCTGGCAAATAGAGCCAGTGTTGCCACCCTGATGATAAAAGTTCCCACTGGATTCTGTGTGTACCAGAGTTTGTTACTATATCTTCAAGCCACCCTAACAACAGCTGAGACATTTTTAATCCAAAGACAAATACAGTGCCGACTAAAAATGTCACTGTCACAGTCTGGCTTGGAATGCATAAATAGCTCCAGGGATACATTAAACCTGCAGCCAAAATCAGGTGGCTTTTATCAAGTGCTGTCACACTAAAGACCAGATTATTTGAGAATTTAGGTTTGTGTCCAGATTAAAGATTTTTGCTTGAGATAATCAAGTGATGGAGCCAGGTTTATTTTCATGGTGCCGTGACACATTGTGGTGTCTTGACACAATCTCACCTCAATTTCATTTGAAATTTAGGTAGCATGGCAAGTGATACAGACTGAGTCAGTGGGAAGCTCCCAGCCTAAGTGACTGAATTTATTGATGATTTTCTGATACATTTATGTATTTTAATTTATTGTTTAATTTATTATTGTAATTTATTCTGATAAAGTTATGCTGGTTTTCTGATACACAGCGACCTGTTAAAAGGAAAATGCTGCTTTTTTTGGTGTATTTAGTGCCATTCCTGTGCTGTCACTTGGAAGAGCTGGTTTGGTGTTAAGGCATGTCATTTCAACTCATTCAAGTTGAGTGGTTTAAAACCTCATTGTCCAGTGAAAAAAAACCCCAAAATCTCTTGTTTAAATCCACAGATTAATGCATATAAATATATTTCATAGTTACTTTAACCTAGGAGCATAGGGTCTGAGCAAAAGGAAGTACAGGTGGGGATTTTTTGGAGGGAGGAATATTTTGTGAGAGAATGTAGAAGAATTAATAGTTCTGTTTAGCAAGTATGAAAATAATTTGTGTTGAAGGATTAATGAATCTAAGGAGCATAAAAGCTGCAATGAGAGCCTGTGAACCTCTAGAGAACATTACAGCTTCTGGAAAGTGTAGAGGGCCAAAGGATTACCCACAGGAAATCAGGGGTGCTGTCTTAAAGCTCCACTTGTCCTTCCCTTCAAATGCAAATTTTCCATTGAAGATGTTTGAGTTGTTGATTTACCCAGAAAGAGAAATTTCTGGGTAACTTCTACCTGACCAAATATGCCATCTGAGAGCCAGCTTTACCAGCCCTATTTGTTGAAAAATGCTATTTTCTGCATCAATTCAGAAATTATTCCTTGCTCGAGAGGGTTTTGCATGGTGTAAGATTCTCTAGCATCAGGCTGCAGTTTGTTTACTTCTCTAGATTTTAGGATTTTCCTTTCATGTGGAGGTGTCAGCCCTGTGACAGTAAGGAAATGATAAAGGCAGGGGAATCTGGGGCATTCATGTGCTTGAAACTAAAGAGAGTGGGCTGTACAACCAGTCATCATTAGCAAACTGAACTAAAGGAAACATCAATTTTTAAAATGCTCTGATCTCTTAAGAGCTTAAAAGTGATGTAACTTTTAAGTTTATAATGCAAAACCAGGGTATAACCAATGGGTGCAGATGAATATTATTGATTTGGTGGCAGATGCACATCAGCAGCTGAGACTAAACATTCAGTTAAAAAGAAAGAAGCTGGTTATTCTTCACACTTCCAAGGACTATCCAAAAAGACTATCAAGGCATCTGGGAATTTTCACACAAAAAAAAAATTTGTAGTGTTGTGACAACACTGAGAAGTGATTTATCCATTGAAGATGTGAACATGAGAGCCAATACAGAAATAATCACAAATTTTATCAGAGGAAATGAGGGAATATTGATAGGAACTACAGAAAGACCAGGCTAAGCTCTGTTTATGGGCATCACCAGAAACCCAAAGCCCTGGGTTAGCATGCTGGAGCAAACACAGAAATGGATCATTCACTTTTTTAGATGGAAGGTTAACTGTAACAGCTCAGGAGAAAAACCTGGCTGTGGCCTGTTGTACATTGTGGACAGTTGAATAAACACTTCCACTATTAACCAAACTGAACAGAAATGGACAATTGTGCTGGAACAATTAAAATGCCCTTCTTCACTTTATCAGCTTGAGCACTGTGTTTGTTTCTCATCCCCTCATCCAGAAAAAAACACCAACATAATTTGAGCAGAAGAGAAAAAAAAAACAGTGATGAAAGAGTCTTCTTTTGGGCTTGAAAAATATTGGCCCAGCTAGTGTGGAATTGAGGAAGTGAAATGGTGGACTCACAGTGTCACCGCTTGGCACAGCTCTGGTCTTCCCACTAACCCCAAAAGAGATGGGCATTCCCAGGAAAAGAAAAGTCTGCCACTTTAAGACCTTTCACCTCCTTCCTAATCTTATTAACATTCTTCTTCATTAGTTTCTTTTGTACAGAATGGCTCTTTGTGATAAAAATAATTCTTAAGAACTGCTGTGCAGGTTGGTTGGCAGCCTGATTGTCCCCCTCCTGTCAAGCACTTGTAGGAAGGTGGGTTTTTTAAAAGGTACCAGCAGTGAGCTGGTGTTTGAATAAAGTGCACACTTCAAAAGTGTATCTTCAGTTTTGGATATCCTTCCAGGAAATAAATGCAATGTCTTGTTCTGTTTCAGTTTGGATATGGTGCCACCCTGGGGCTGTGCTGGTTGAGCAAAGCCTTGATTTAAGTAACAAAATGTGTATATTTTAGGTGTTTACAAACATATGAATTCAGAGTTTTGCTGGACTGTACACACCCATTATCTGTTATACACACACAAATATCTAGGAGAGCTTTTTCTATGACACCCCATTCTATCTGTCTCCTATGTTCCTGAGTCACTGAGATATTTTTCTTTGAGAGGAAAGTTTGTAATTGCCTGGACATGACTTGTGAATATTTGTGTTTTGCCTTAATTCAGATACGTCCCAAAATATTACAAGTGGCAAGTTTTGGTATTTGGAGATAACAGGTTCTTCTTTGATCATTTTGAAGGGAGAATACACCAAAGTGAATGATGTGCATTCAGCTAATCCAGTAAGAACAAAAAAAACCCCTAAAAATAAAAATAAATAAATTTTAAAAAGGCATAGAAAATAATTCTTAGGGAGTAACACAGGGAATAGTTTTTGTGATATAAATGAGCATTTTGGAAATATTTTATATATTCAGCTGCTGTGAATAACCTCTGCAGAACAGCTAGAAATGTAAAAGCCCCATAATATGTCCATAATCCTAACGTGTCTCTTTGCTCTTTTGCAGGCAGACCTGTAATGATTGTAGTTGAATACATGGAGAACGGATCCCTTGACTCCTTCCTGCGGGTGAGGTGCCATTTTCTGATGACATTTTGAATCAGAAACCATTCTAGGCTGAGATTTTAAATCATTTATCACAAATTAATTTCTACATAATGTTATTCATGGATTTTTAGTGAAGAATAGAAGCCTTTTCCCCAGGGTACATTTCTGAGGTACAGTAATACATTAGAGCACGGCTGGAAAAAAAAAGAAGATTTTAAACTTCAGAATATAATTGATTTCTTCTACAAAAGTAGTTCCTGTATTTAGCAAAATGTATTTCAAATTGTGTTTTTGTGAAAGAAAAGATAAATTGAAGCCTAAATGCCTGGCATTATGGAAGTGGTTCATTTTTCTCAATCACCTTCAAAAATACTCTGTTATGATTTTTTTGGTTGGTGAAGCATAGAATATACTCAGTAATTGATTTATAATATTTATGGCTACTTGCATTTAACAAATTGAATTAGAAAACAGTTCATGGGTGAAATGTCCTGGCATTAATTAACCCCCAAAGGTCCTTAGTAAACATTAAAGAAGGGCTACAGAAAATGTGAGTAATATGCTGGCAAAATTGTATTTCATTATTTTTACAAATGTAAAAGGAAAGGATGAACCCCCCCATGAGGTAAACTTATCCTAAAATAGTCTCTTGTTTAACACAACCCCTCCAGAGACCCACTGACCTAAGACCCTGTGTGAATAATTTTAATGTCAAGTATTTCAGATTTGTCTTAAAAAGTAAACACCAGCCCTCAGCAGCCCCACTGCCTTCCCATTTCCATGCTGCAGAATGGTAAATCTGGGCTAGTGGGAAGTCGGGGGGGCCCGTGGGTTTGGGAACTTGTTTGAAAGGGTATCCCAAAGGAGAAACATTCATCAGGGAGCTGTGGAAATACTGGTGTGAAAATCCTGGTGGTGGTGATTGAAGGTTCTTTGGTAGCAGGAAGGAGGAACTGGTTAGAGGAAAAAAAGTGATTAAGCAGGAGGGAAAAGCAGCCAACACTTCAGGAGGATTTACAGGAGAGGGGAGAAAGTCACACAGGCAGTACTTGTTGGGAAGAGGGGAAGCCACAGGAGAAGAGCATTTGGAGCAAGGGATGCAGCCCTGAGAGTACAGCAGAGCCATTGTCACAGATACCTCTAAACCTCTGATCTCTTTACCTTTTGGGTTTGATTATTCCATAGTCATTTTTCTCTGACATTTCTTTGTTGTCCTCCTCACCGACTCTCCCAAATAATTTTTTATTTTCCATTGTCAAGACACATGGCAGATATCTGTTATGTTGTCAGAAACATTCCAGCAGTTTCCTGTGAGAATTTGCTGATTCCTCCAAATCAGATTATTTTTATGGAGCGTTTGATATCATGCATGTCTTGGACACTGGGTAGTTTTTAAAAATTTAAAGTTTTTTAAAATTTCTCCCCTTTCCTTTCTGGCTCATCTCTCTATCCATCTGCAGGACAGGAATTGCCTCTGATTTGAGTACCTGCAGCTTCCCTGCTCTGTAATTTTTCAGCAGTGCCCGCGAACATTTGTCTGGGCCTGAAACATTGTTCTGTGCATGTGTGTGTGTGTGGAGAATTTCATAGAAAAGAATAGAACCAAGTCCTGAAATAATTAATGAGAGTGAATTACCGTTCTCTGAACTGCTCTGGTGTGATATCTATATTCCAGGTTTATTTCACATGCACTCATGTATCAGAACAGCTACTACTTATTAGGATACTTTAATAGAAAGTGGCATCAGCAGAATTATGATGTTACTGTGGAGCAATGCTTCTCACATTGCATTGGATATATTTGGAAGCAGAACTGCTGGGGGGAAATCTGAGCTAATAATTTCTGCAGCTGTTTTTTCATGTATATTATTTTACAGATTCAATTCACACTTCAGATATGGATTATTCTTCTAAAATGCTTTTTAAATGTGCTTTAGATAATATTCAACATCCCAAAGCACTGGAGATATATGTCAGCATTTCTGTTTATAATTAGCAGAGCAAATGGCTGCAAAGTAACCTATTCTAAAAGAAATCCAGCTGCTTCATTAATAATAGTTGTTTCCTGCAGATATAAGTCCACATTTTTAACAGCTTTTGTGACGATACAAAGAAGCAGAGAGGCTTTATCTTTAGCAATCCTAATGAAAGGCATTCAGTGACTATAACAAATGTTGTGGGATTTGGAAGGGCTTATCACATAGTCTGTCTTTCTTATTATTTAAAGGAATCAATTGTTCCAGTGCAAAGAGTTTTTACACAGAGGGGAAAAAAGTCCATTTCTCACCATAAGAAATATTTCCCCACACACCACAACCAGTTAAAATTCCCCAGCATATCCCTCCATCTGTCTTTCTCCAAAAGCCAGCAAAAATGGGTCAGTCTTAAAAATTCAAAGGGAGATTCTGTGGTGAACCATGTGAGGGTGTTCCAGAGGAAGAATTCCATTTGCCATCACCCTCCTTGCAGCCATGGTGGGATATTTGCTTTTATGCCAGCACGGGTTGTGCCACAAATCAGCAGCCTCCCCCCACCCCTAAAATCTTAATAGCCCTTCCTTCCTTGCTTTACAAATAGCAGTGTCCACTTTCTGCTATTTGTATAGATTTAACAGCTGAATTATGTCTTCCCCACCACCCAAAGTTTCCTGTATGCTGGCTGCTAACTTTGAGCTTTTGGGTAAAAAAAACATTGGCATGGATTTGCAATATGAAGCTGCTTCAGAGATATTCTAGTGGGAAGGCATCAGCTAATTAGAACCAATTTTGTAAGATGATGGTAATTAATTTCAGTGATTGTGCATCATCAGACATCCTAAATTGCTGGATACACTTGACACTGAATTTTCCTCAGAAATGCTGCATTATTTTCGCAATTATATAAAATGCATTTACAGCAGATGAAACTTAGTTTTTTGTAGTGTTGTTTGGGAGTTTTTTTATCATATAAGATTGAGACATGTAGGTTAATCATCCCACTGAAGTATACCTGAAATTTGCCATCAATGAGACAGTTGTCTGACCAGAAATGAGGTTCATGTGGCTTCATTTCTGGTAACACTTGGAGAGATTTCTCTGAAAAAGGATGTGGGTTTCCAGCTAAGAATTTCCTCAGGGGCTAGAAGGCTCTTCCAGCATTACACCAACAGCTTCCAGACAGAGGAAATCTGTGCTTGGAAAGAAAGTAACTAACCCTTGGGAATTGAAGAGACCCAGGTAAAATTTCCTGTTACCAGCTTCTCGCAGACTTTGGATGGGGCTCGTTGTCATTATGTTTTAGTCACCTGCCTGTGTCGTGAAGATCCCAGCAATCACTTATTCTGCAGGCATATGAGGCAAATAATAAGAGCCAGAAGGGTTGAAAGGGCAGCTCTCTGTGTTGATAGAAAGATGATAGTGATTAGGCAGGGTAGTTGCAGTCAGATGTGTTTGCTCGGGCTGGTGAAGAGACGACAAGAAATACAACAAGGAGAGATGCATCATAACCACAAACTAGAGAGAAAAAGCTGAAAACCCACAAAAACCTTTTCAGCAAGCAGTTTGGCAGCTTGCCCTGCTGTGGGTTGGACCCAAGCCTATGAGAGGATTGCAATAATTCCTACAAAAGTCCTTTCCCTGAGGTTGGTCTTTTCACCCTGACACACTGTCCCCCTCTCAGCCCACTCTCTAAGCCTGTTCCTCACAGATTCATGGGGCTATTCAAATTAAAATCTCATCTGCTCCATTTTGTTCTCACAGCTCCATTTAAGGGGTCATTCTTGGCTAAAATAATTGGAGTTAGCATCACATGGAGAGGAGCAGGGTGATTAGGAGGTGAGGTGGCTTTTTGGGAAGAGTGATCCCTGGAGAGCTCTGTGCTGACTGTGGTCTGTGCTCACCTCCTGATGCATCAGGCAGTGTGGACATGGATCTAAACACAGAAAAGGAACATGCCTGAGAGCTGCCTTTTGGAGGGGCTTTGTGGTTGGCTACACAGAATCACTAAAATGAACCAAAGAATATCACCAGAATAGTGAACTTCTTTCAGTATTTTTCTGCAGCTGCAGACTACCAGAGCTTTGTTCCTGCTCAGTGTCCAAGGTGTGCTGAATAGATATTTAGGTATCTAAATATCAGAGATATTCAGGTTTGAAAGATGCTCCAGTCTTCCCCAGTTCTGTGAATTTCAGAGCTGTAAAAGGAATGGTTGTATTTACCTGGGGGTAATCATAGCACCACCTTGTTTTCTTCATTGTTGCTATTTGCCATTGTAATTCTCCTCTTCCTACTCAAAAGCTGGTGCTCATATATTTCCATTCACTTCAGAAAATTAAAATACTTGTGGAAAAAAAGTTCAATTTATATACAGACAAGCAGAGTAAGTGAAAATGCTGCCACATGTATTTTTTTTCTTTCAAAGAGTCTATAAGAAATATGCTTAATTGCCTTAGAGCACCAACTACAGCAGACTGTGCAGCAAATGAAACCCTGCAATTCAGCTCCAGGTTTTAATCCCTCGAGGCTGGCCTAGCAGAGGCTAAGATAAGTGTTACTAGATGGAGAAAATATTGTGATATATTGCTCTTTCTTGCAGTAATCGTTATGAAGTTACTCTCAGAGCAGCTTTGCCATCACACTCCCCCTTTTTTCAGCTACAGTTTAGATGCTGTGGCAGACACATTTAGCAAGTTTGGGGGAAAGGGAGAGAAGACAAAAATGAACACTTGCAGCAAATTCTACAAAACAATGTTGTAAAGTGTGTGTTGTATATCCATCTAACATGGCCTCACTAGACAGAGTAAGCTGTGGGGAACAGAAGCCAGGTGGCCTTTTCCAAGTTTAATGGTTCCTGTTATTATTTATCTGCATTGAGAGAAGCAACACCATTGGAGCTCATAACTAATATTCCCTCTTTTGCTTTCCCGTGGAGCATTCATGTGCACTTTAATTTATTGGAAGCACATTCCTTTCCTGGCAGGATAAAGGTGGCATTTTGCTTTCAAAAATCAGTCTGTAAAAGAGAAAACCTGGGCTGGAAACCTGGAAACTGTTGATACCAAATTTTTTTTTTAATCAAAATCAGATTGAGAAATTAGAAAGTGAATATGAAAGAATGCATTCCCTTAACAATGAAACTGTAAGCAGCACGTATTTAAGTGATCCAAGATTGCACTGAGAAACTGTCACTGATGCTATAGAGCCAGCATTTGTTCTCAAGCAGTGTTTTACCCTCCTAAATGATGTATAAAACATCATTTCTGATGCTGCTCTGAGAAGTTTATTTGGAAATGCTGGGCATTTTTAATATGTCGATATTCTTACTTAGACATTAATTTCCATGGATATTGTTAGTACTGAGCAACAAGAAATTTTTTACAAACTGTCTTGCATGTGAAGGCAAAAAGAATTTGAAAAGTAATGTGGACTTTCTCAGTGTGCTCTTTGGGAATTTGTCAAGAGTAAGAAATCAGAAGATCAGAACAGAGCCACTGTCTTTTAAATGAAGGTATTTTGAATGTCTTTTGAAAGAGAGGAAAAAAGAAGCCAAGAAATTACAGGCCAGTCAGCTTAATGTCAACTGCTGTAAGATTTCTGGAACAAATTATCAAACAAAGTCTAAGCATCTTAAAGACAACAGTGAGATAAGTGTGAGCCAACAGGGATTTGTCAAGAACTAATTCTGTGAAACAGATCTGGTTTCCTTTTGTAGCAGGGCTCAGGCTTTGTGGCTGTAGGAGAAGCAGTTGGTCTTGTAAACTTTGGCTTAAGTGAGGCTTTAAAACTCTCTCACATGAGATCCTTGTGAGCAGCCAGAGAAATGTGGTCTTCATGAAATTTCTACTGTATTGGCTACATCCTGTGTGGAGGGAGTGGAACTTGGGTGGAAAGAATTATGGGGTAGGGCTGTGCTGCACTCTATGTAGGATCACTCATTAGCATTTAAAACAAACTGAAGTAACTATATTTAATTGAATTCATGGAATCTATTAATAATAATTAAGTCTGCATGGAACTCTGTCAACAGTTTAATGAAGAAGAAATTATTGACTGACCTCATTTAGTACCAAAAATACAAATTTTAGTGTGACACACATGATAGCTTGAAGCATGAGTTACACTTCCAAGAAATACCAAGCTGCAACTTGAATTTTGGAAGATTTATTTTGACAAAGTTCTACCATTTACTTTGCACAGTGAAACTGTAACAATAAATGCATAGCAAAACCTGCATCTTCCACCCAGTGACCAGCAGGAACTGTCAGTGGTGAATATGATCTAAGTTAGACACAGACACACCATTTTCAGTGCTGTTCTCCATCTAAAATGAGTTCTAAATAATCTGCAGTAAAATTTCTAGACCTGTAGCAAGTCCTGCACAGAGGATAAAGGCCTAAAAGTCTTCTGACTCATTTGGCAAATAAGTAAGTGGGTTTTGGAATAGATGGAACTCCAGAAACAGAATACAGAAAAATCCAGTGGCCATGCCTTCAAACGATTACTGGGGAGTGAAATGGAAAAAACCTCTGAAGAAGAAAAATCCCATGGCCTTGTTGAAAAGCACTAAACTGAGCACTGGAGCTGAAAACTGGAGGACAAAATGCAATGAGAGAAACTCTGGATATCCTCCTTCCTCCCCTGCAGTAACTGAATCTCTTCAGCAGCCTATTATATGTTAGTGCTCTTGAAAGGTCTGGAACACAAGAATATTTCACTTACATAAGGTCCTCAAAAGGAAACTGTAGCTGAATAAAAATCATTTTTCAGGACATTTTTAAGGGCTGCACAAATGCAAGAGCAACTACTCAGATATTGCATCTATACCCAGCTGTTGAGAAAAGTTTATTTAGCAAAGCCATCAATGCTTGATTAAAATTTAATGGGATGATAGGATAAATGTGGTGGGTCCACTGAGGTCTGAATTGCTGCCAATATTGATTAACACCCTTAACAGCCCAGTGGGAATCCTATCAAAAACATATTTCAAATCCAAGCTATGGGAATCAGGATAAAGCCCTGGGTAACAACCATCCTATCAGTCAGATGAATGTTTTATTTCCCTTTATACCAAGTGAATGAAGCAAGATAGTGGAAAGTTGCCAAAGGATTGTACCTGGGGGCTTAAAAATGCTGAAAATATGAGGCCATATTCTACCTGCTATAATTTCATCAACCTAGTTGAATTTTCCAAAGGTTAAATATAGCTCATAGTCTGTATCCAGATCAGCTTACATTAAAAAAAAATTTGGTATATTGAAAGATAACAGTTTATAGATTGTAAGGGGATACAGCTGGCATGGAAACTGATGTAGAAATGATTACAAAGAGACTTGATTGAGAAAAGACTCTTCTGCTGACAGTAAAAATGTAGTTGGTCCAACTGCAAGGCGGCTGGCAGTGAAAAAATATAACACCAAGCCTGAGAAAAGAGAGAGGAGAACAGATGTAGTAGAGGATTCTGAGAAATCTGCAGAGGGAGAAGGAGGACAGAATAAAATTGCAGCTGGTACGTTAGCAGGTCTGTCATTTCTTTAACAGTGAAGATAAGAAGCATTTTGTGTCAAGGCAAAAGCCCAAAAAAACTTGAAAGAAGGATGGAGAGAATGGCAAAAGCATGAGATTGTTTTAAACTCAGGCATTACAGCTGTACTGGTAAGACAAGTACTGAGACTTGGAAAGAGCAGACAAAAGGTTATGTTTTATGAAAAATCAGCCAAGCATGGTCTAGATTTGAAAGAGCAGAAATTAAAAAAGGAAGGAAAGAATGCTTGCAATCCAAGAAGAGAAAAGGTTAAGGGAGGTGCTGCAGATGACTCTGAGGTTTGCTGAAAGAATGGTGCTAAAGGAGGGGGTAAAATTTAAAGGTTTGAGGGGTTTCGTTTGGTGCTTTGTTGTGGGGGTAGAGAGGGGCTTGAATGGTCGTTTTGCAAGTCAGGTGCTGGCACTTTGTTCCAAATCCTAATTCTACAGTTAGCTGAAAAAAGTAATCCATACATGGTAAGTGTGAAGAGTATTAACTGTTGGCAACGAGCTTTGTAATTTTTTAATCAATTGAACAATTAGAATTATTAAATAAAAAGCAAACCCAGAAATCTCATGTGGCCTCATTACAAAAAACATTGGTTAGAATTCCTGTCCTTCCTTTACAGGAAGCAGCTTAAAGTAGTTAAGAATATAATCTTTTTTCTCCCTTTGCTTGATTGCTGGATGGAATGGGTTTATTTAAAACATCTGCCACTGGTGGTTTGGGACTTGTTACACTTGTGTCTTGACCCTCAGCTGAGTGTCCCCTGCAGAACCAGCTGCACACAGGTGGCCTTGATGGTGACAACGAGGGATGGTGTGGCCTGATTGCTTGGGGAGAGCTGCCTCCACTTTGGTGTGGAGATTTTACAGACAGAAGAGCTTTACATAAGCCCTGACATAAGACACTGACAAATTCAAGGGGGAAAAATTGCTCTAAATAATTTGTAAATAGCTGGTTTCAAAGAAGTGTCATTAAATGTGCTTTCTTGGGAGGTGGCTGTGGTGTTCGGCATGGCTCCTTAAATCCAAGTGTTGCCGAGAAGTATAATAAGGCAGTGAGGGCTTCTGACTGACAAGGTGTGATGATATCTTCCTTTTACCAGTATTTTCTTACTGATTTTTGTCATAGCTTTTAAATGTTTATATCCTGACGAGCTGGATGTAGGCCCCAAATCACTGAATCATTATGGAAACACTGGATGTAGGCCCCAAATCACTGAATCATTATGGAAACACTGGATGTAGGCCCCAAATCACTGAATCGTTATGGAAACGCTGGATGTAGGCCCCAAATCACTGAATCTTTATGGGAATGCTGGATGTGGGCCCCAAATCATTGAATCTTTATGGGAATGCTGGATGGAGGCCCCAGATCAGTGAATCATTATGGGAATGCTGAAATACTTTGCTGACCAGGGATAAAGCTAGGCATAGTTCAACCTGTTGCTTTGCTGAATCTAATGAATTTGCTGTACTTTCTGTAAGTTTCTCCCCTATAAAAATCATCTTGCTTAAATGCATGAGCTAAGCAATAAAAGTGTCCTGAATACTGATAGAATTTGCTATTTGTCTGTAGCCCAGTGCTGAAAGTGTTGAAAGAGAAAATGGAAAGTTTATTTGTTTGCAGGAGTTGTTTTTCTTTGGCTGTTCCTGCAAACATGAAAAGTCTGGGTCATTGAATAATCCATGAGATGCTAAATGTCTGCCAGTTGAGGTCACAAAAATACTCCTGCAAGCAGCCTGCTGTGAATGGTAGATAGGGCAAGGCAAAGAGCCTTGTTTAAAATCACATTTCTGTGCAGCTCCCCACTGCCACATAATTCAGGAGCTGTCTGATGCAGGACATAAAGAATGTTAACTTTGATGTTGCAGATGGAGAAACTGGGGCCCAGCAAGGCTGCCCAGCTGGGCAAGCACAGTTAATGGCATAACTCTTATTTACATGTTCAACTCCAATAGATTTCAGAAGGTGTGAAGCAGTTTTATGCATTCATGGGTCTGAGCTTAACCTTAATCAGCCAGGAAGATTTTTGGCAAAGCTACATAACCCCTGAATTCCATCCCAAATCTCCTTTTTAATCTAGTCTTCAGAGATTAGGTGTTAGGTGCACAAGCAACATGAGCTAAAGCCCCAAATTTTTTTCAAGTTGTTTTGGGATTTTTTTTTTTAAAACAAAAAACCATGAAAGTGAGGTAACAGCAGTATCTCAATGCAGGTAGTCAAGGCTGAGACAATAAAAAGAGGGTTCTTTGTTTCCTGAGGCCATGCAGTAATAGCTGAAGAGTTTTGTGTCCTTGTACTAATTCTTGTACTAAAAATATTACTGGGGGAAGGTGTTCATAGTAACCAAGTATGAAAGCAATTAAACGTTGTCAGTAGGAAGATTGTGAAATGTGTGAAAATTTGGAGGAAAGGGGGATAAGCTGCACAATGAGAGATGTGATGGGATGCACTGCCAAGCAACTTAAATCCTTGAACAAACAAGCTTGCGAGTGGGCAGCTTCGCTGGATGGGTGACAAAAAACATTTAAAATAAGAGCTGTGGTTCATATCACTGGAATGAAATAAACAGAAAGTAGCTGTGTTGTTTGTTCCCTTGCAGAAGCACGATGGGCACTTCACAGTGATCCAGCTGGTGGGAATGCTGAGGGGGATTGCCTCTGGCATGAAGTACCTGTCGGACATGGGCTACGTGCACCGGGACCTGGCGGCGCGCAACATCCTGGTCAACAGCAACCTCATGTGCAAAGTCTCAGATTTTGGCTTGTCACGGGTGCTGGAGGATGACCCCGAGGCTGCCTACACCACAAGTGTGAGTTTCTTCTCTAATTTGAACAGCTGATTGCCTGGTGCCTCTGTTATTCCAGTTTCAGGTTTGTCTGTGCCACAGGAAGAACAGTTGGAATTGGCTTTGTTCCCTTCTCAGTCATGTGATTCAGTAAACACACTGGCAGTGCTAAGGGAAGCTGCTTTGATTTTTGGCTAAGGGATGTGTAATAAATTATAGCAAAAGTTTATTTTAAACAAATGTGCAAGTATAAGTGGGAGACCTTTTCCCACCAATCTTCTCTGTGGTTTTGTTGGCTGTGGAGGGTCTTTTCCCATGTTGTTTCCTCTTCTGGCAATTTGTGTCCCTTTACAAGGATATGTTTATAAAAGAGGGAGATGGGAGAGGAGATAATCTTACCAGCTTCACTGTTGGAAGCATGCTGGTAAGCCTTGCATTCATAAATTAGAATTTTAATTGTATTTCACTGAAGTTTAGCTTCTAGCAGGAAATATAGAACCTTCCTTGCATGGTTTAAGTCTCAGTTTATTAATACTTAATTTCTTATGTGATGCAAATAAACTGTTAAAATGGCAAATGGGATTTGGGTGAGGGGAGTTGGGATGGGTTTTCTTGGTGTTGTAGAGGGTTCCAGTGAAGCGAAAAATTCTTGAACATGAAGAAGCTTGTTCAAATGACAAGTCCCAATGCACCATTTTTTCCTGATACCAAACTACATTTCAGTTCCAATTATTACCACAACAGCTAAGTGCTAGCTGATTTTTGAGTAACTTTCATAACTATCATTTAAGCTAAAACTATTTCAGAGGCAGAGTGCTTTCTCATTATTACTCTCACAAAACATGCAGAATTTGTATATTCCCATGATAGGGCCCTGTGACAGAATTGTAATAGAAAAGATAAATGAAGATTAAATAATTTATTTCACCCTTTTCTTTCTATTTCACTTTAAAAACTGATGTATGGCCAAAATAAGGAACTCATCTAACTTCTCTGTACTGCACTATGTATTGTGGTGCATCTACTGAATTCAGTGTAGGTATTGTAATGGGATTATACATCTTATGTATTTATATATGTAGAATATATATTTACTTTTAATTTAGACCTAAAACAGAGCTGTTCTGATAATTTTGCTGCAACTTCCATTTCTTAGAAGTTCTATACAGAACTGCAAGCTGACTTAGAGGAAAACAAGTCACTTTGCAAGGTTTTCTATTGGTTTTAATAAGTAAAGTGGGAAGAAAAAGACCCCAGATTTTACATTATAGCAGAGATTTCCTTCATTCATTTCTCAAAACCTCTTTTGCTTCTTAGTAAGAGGCTTAAAAGGGAAAATAAACGTTGCTGCAGCTTCACAGGTTCTCCCATGAGGGCTGAGCCTCACTAATTGCCCGTGTGGGGAGCTCAGCTGGCACCAAGTGCCCCAGTGACAGGAGTCAGGTGACAGTGTCAGCTCTGAGCCCAGGCTAATGGGCCCAGCTGGGGCACTGGGGGTGGCCCCTCTCCCAGTGAGCTTCAGGAAAGATACCAAATGATAATCAGAGGCTTTCAGCTCCTGTATTTTATATAAGTTATCCTTTAATTTTCTGCTGGATACCCACACAGAACATTTTGTTTTACAGAGTAGTTAGTGCCTGTCCTGTTCATCATGGCTAGAGCTGCTTTTAATCAGGAGCTGCTCTGTTGTGAAAAAAACTAACAGTGCCATGGACATACTCCTTTTTTCCTTTATCTGTGCTGAAGGACTTCCTTGAAAGGAACAGCCTTTGTAGAAATGCACCCTGTTTTCCTGTAGTTTACCCAGCTGCTTAACATGAGAGCCTGTTGTAGGTCTAGAACCCAGAGACTCTCTGCTCCAACCTGCCAAGGCTGCAGGCAGGTGCTGAACCACCAAATGCTGCCCAGCAGTACCTAAAGCAAGTCCAGCAGGAGGGGATGTCACAGAGGCTGGTGGCCAGTGGCAGCTCCCTGTGTCAGCCAGGCATCCAAGGTGAATGTTTCAACCATGAACTCCCCAAAGCATTGAAGAGTGGGAAAATGCTACATACCATTATGATATGAACTAAAAACTTTATAAATGGGAAGAATTCATAGCAGCAGAGTCAGGTATAAGGGAAATGAAAAACATTTCACATCACTTATTCCTTCAACTGCAGCTCTCCTGTCCTTGCAGATGGGTCCTCACACACTGACTGTTTTAGTCACTGTGGCAGAGCCTGCCCAGCTCCTTCTGTCACCTCTGGTCCTTGGGAAGTGTCCTTCCCTCATTCCTGAGGGCAGACTGACAGCTGCAGTCCATAAACTGGGGTTAGCCAGGTTTCTGTGGGGTGCTCTTGCCTTCCATAGGCTCCACCCTCGGGGATGTTCTTGTTCCACCCTCGGGGATGTTCTTGTTCCACCCTCGGGGATGTTCCCCTTGAGAAGTGCAGCAGATTTCTCTGCAGGAACACTCAGCAGGAAGTCCAAAGCCCTGTCACTTTGCACAAGGACTCAGCACAACTCTGACCAGTGTAAAGTGGGGACACAAAGAAGGGAAGATTTGTCACAATGGCTGTGGAGGGCTCAGGGAAAGCTTTCCTGGCAGCAGAAGGGACTAGAAGACCACACTGGGTGCCAAATTCTCTTGCAGCTCTCAGTGCCCATCATTTTGGCACTGACCTTTTACTCCCTCATGAACATCTTGCCAACAGCAGGCCTTGTGTATTGCTAGAGGATTTTATAGCATCTCTTTAGTTCCATACTGTGTTTTCACCACGTGAAGGTTAAACACTCAGTGTTCTCTCAAAGATTCTGGTGCTTTTAGAACTCAGGTTTCCTCTCCACAGAGAGTTTTTATTGATAACAGCCCCTGTACCTGTAATGCAAGAAATCCATAGAGTGGGTCTGCATATTGACTAGTGATATTTCTAGCCTCACATCTCCCAGTACAGCGCTGTCAGTGCTCAGAGAAAACTGATTATTTTATCTTCTCCTTTTTGTCTCAGTCCTGGTGTCAGAAACTGAATGGTACAATTGGATGTTTTCTTTGGAAATTAGCTACAGAACACTGTAAACCAAAAATAGACTTTTATATCTACGATGCAGTGGTCAATTATTGTGTGAATGTATTTTTTTATCTTCTAGCCTATTGAGACAAGGGATGTAAATATGTCTTTGATGAGAGGGGTTTTAGGAAATAAAATATTGATTCCTGTTTGTTACCTAGAATCAAAAAATTTACAGCAAGATAGCATTTTAGAAAAGGAAGGAGGACTTGAAAGCCAGGAACATTTGACTGCAAATCTTTGTGTTCCAGATTGATCAGGAGAAGATAAGGCAGACTTTGGGATGACTGAGTGCTCTGTGGGTTTGGCCTTTGGAGACAAAACTTTCATTTTTAGTAGTGGTTTGAAAGGCAACAGTTAGTCTTAAAAGACATTTCTAGTATATAAACAAGCATTTCTGTCAATACAGAGGACATCTGGGCTCTTGCATCCCTGCTTTTGGATAGACTGTGTTAGATGTTGTAGATTCATTTAGTTTTAAACAGGGTCAGGGTTCACATGTATTTCAAAAGGAGCCTCATGGCCCCAGAACAACTCTTTACACATAGCAAAATATTTATAGTCAGAACAGAATTTTTGGCACTACAACAAAAAGGACTGAACTGGTATTTCTCTTACAGGTGACACCTTAATAATCTGCATTAAGTCTGATTTTTAGTGAGACAAAAAGCTGCTGCAAATGGAATCATATGACAAAGAAATGCATTCTAGATTTCTTTTTATCAGCTTCATTTCTGAATCTATTCTGTAGTCATTCTTTCAGCCTTCCTATATGAAATATTTTCTTCTTTCCATAATAGTAGTTAGAGAATTGATTTATTGCATTGTATTTCCTGAATCTTTGTACACTTTATGGGTGTGATTCTTCTCAAGCCAGTTGGGTGAAATACCCCATCCAGGAAGATTTCAGACTTATTAGATTCATTGGAGGAGCAAGGATTGATGCCAGTAATCTTTATAAAAACTAGGAAGTAGCAAAACTTTGGGGGGATTAGGATGAGACATTCATATTTTTATTTATTTTGTTATACACTTTCCACATTGCAAGACACTTTCAGATTTCCCTCAGTGGTACACAAGTAACAGGTCTGGGGAGAGAAGGTTTTATTTGCTGAAAAATAAAACAAGATGCAAGTGATTTTCCAATTAATTTGGGATGTTAAGCAATAATTTCTGAACAATCTCTGTGCTATTGCAAGGATATTGCCTAGGTAGTTACTTTAAGGCTAGAATTAATCATGGACTATAGAATAAACTGGCTGTTGGCAGCCACTGAGAAAAAGAAGCTGCAAAGCTCTGCATCAACCTGTTTTCTTGAAAACTCATTGGTGACCTAAGGTTGAGCACAAATGGTGTCAACTCTTTGTGTGTGACACAGCATGAAGGGTCTGGAGCACCAGCCTGATGAGGAGGGGCTCAGGGAGCTGGGGGGGCTCAGCCTGGAGAAAAGGAGCCTCAGGGGGAGCCTCCTTGCTCTCTACAACTCCCTGAAAGGAGCCAGGAGGATTTCAGCTCCTGGTAATGAGTGACAGAATGAGAGGAAATGTTAAGTTGCTCCAGGAGTAGTTTAAATTGGATATTAGAAAAATCAAATATCCTTCCAAGGCTACTATGTGAGATTATAACATTATTTCCCAACTCTCAATGGGATCCCAAATGGGTTGACTTTGGATAGGTCACTTGGTGCCATCTTGCCTCATCAGGATTATTGTGCTCTGGTGCAGGAATCTCACACAACTTGTAACCAGCAATTACTCACACACAGAAATATTTTGCAGCAGTGAGTTAATATCTCTGAATGTGGGCAGGAAGCAAATCAACAAGAGCTGTGCTGATGTGCCCAGCCTGCCCCCAGTGTGAGAATTGCTGTGACTGGTTTTAAAATGTGTGATGGGGCATTCCTGTCCACTGGTGGTGAGATGAGGCACCTCCCCATGAGTGCCAGCTTCAGCTGGATCCATTCCCTACTCTCAGAGGATGCCTGGGGTTGGACACTCTGCTCGTGCTCCCTTCCAGCCTCTGTCCCCTCTTGTGGGGACCTGGACAGAGCATCCTCAAGGACAAGTAGGTGAAGGAGTAGCCAAAGGAAGGAGTGTCTTGGAAAAAAAGACTTTTTGCCTTTTGGGCTCTACCAGTCTGAGGTGTGATGACTTTTAATTAGTAGTTGTGTGTTTAAAATTAACAGGAATCCCAACCTGAGCCATTCAGTGCAGGGTGTGGTGCTTGCTGTTTACTTGGGTTGTTTGTAGCAGCCCCTGAAGATGAAAACATGTCTGTGACAAACTTTAGACATTTGGAAAAGTTCATTTTCAAATTCTCTCTTCAGCTTTTATCCAGCTGTGATCCCTAGTTCTTCTAAGAGGGTTTCTGGTTTGTTTAACCCTCCTTAAATTTAGTTAAAGAGAGAAACAATCTATAAAAGACCACAACAAAGGCAGACCCTTAGGAGAAAGGTCCCAGGACAGGAGTGAAACATAAAAAAAAAATTAAACTCTCTCCATGTTTTGTCAAACCTTGTACTTCTGTGAGTGCTGACTTCCACAGTCATTTGAGTTCTGAGAATGCATACAAAAAAGCATGCAAATTTGCATTTAGATGTGCAGAAATGAAAAACAAGTTTAATGCTTGGATTTAATTATAAAACTTCATCTCATCCCTGCTTTTTTCTTCCATGCCACTCCAAGTAGGAACTCCAAATATGGATTTGGCAGAGAAATACAGCTGGAATTTGCATTTCACTTTTTCATTCCCAAAATTATGATGCTGATGAATTCAGCACAAGTTTGTCCTAAGATTTTGGCTGTAAAAAAGGTGATATTTTGTACTTCATCCCTAATGTGGCTTTCAAAGCAATATCCATCACTCATTGTAATCCAATTTAATTTATAATTAGAAGAATATATTGCAGTGTAATCAATCTAAAGGATGCTGCCTTTAAAGACTTGCAAGCTCTGCCTTTCTTTTAGCTGGGATTTCAGCTTTTTGTGTCTCTGGCTCCTCCCATTTTCATATTAACAAATTTGAGTTTTGAACTCTACATTGTATGTGCTTTTGCTATTCTCAGGTTGACTCTCTGAACATCTCTCAGTGGTTTTATTTACAAATGTTTCATGGGATTGAGAATGAACTACTTACAGATCTGCAGTGCTGGTGCTCTTGGAGATCTTTGCATTTTAGGAGATAATTGATGAATCTGTTTGTGACATTAACCCTGGAAATGATTGCATTTTCTCACCTCTCAGAGAGTCACAAGTGGCAGGTCTGTCTTTGGTGTAAGATTCAAAACTTGCCAGTATTCAATCCATACAGAGGCAATGTTACATCTCTGAGCAAATCTTAAGTAGCTGTGCAAGGACACAGGAGGTGGAAAAAGTGAAAGCACTCACAAATAATCTCTGAAGCAAAAGAGAATTATAAACTCAGAAAGCTACAGGTGGTGATGTGGGCAAGGCACCAAAGTCACTGACAAACTGGGGATGAAACACTTGAAAAATGGTCTGTGCACCCTCTTCTCCTTGGAAACCAGCCCAGTCAATGCAAGCAGTACACTTACATCTGTGTGTATGCATGCACTGCATGCCATGAGCAGTCACTTTGTTGTTAATTCCTTGTACTCTTAATAGATTTTTTTTTAAGGTAACAATTGTCAGAGTATTAATCTCATTTCAGACACAGCTGGGGTTTTAGCCCTGTATGGATTTGATTGCATGCATTTATAATTTCTAATGAGAATTGCCATTTTCAAACTCCAGTTGAAGAAGCTATTGTAAACATACAGAACATGCTTGTACATTTTTAGTGAGATCTTTATTCACTCAGAGCACTATCCACACTTAAGAGTAAAAAAGTTGGTGTGCTGGCATAAAAACCAAAGCTCTGTTGCTCATTCTGTGAATGGATGTAATCTTGAATGCCTGTTTGGTTTATTGGAAATGAAGGATTCATTTCACTTAGGATTTCAGTATTCAATGTATCAACCAAGGTGCAGTAAATCATAAAATACCTTTCCAGTGCTGGAACACTCCTGCACTATGCACAGCTCCTGTCTACTCTTTAATGAGCTTCAAGGCTCATTAAGGTCAAAGCATTTCAGTAGCATGTCAGCTGTAATTCCCATAGATTATGGTATTCTGATATATGGAACAGGACAATCTCTTGAAAGCCTTGAAAAAGAATGTAGCTTATTCATGTAGGTGTTATTTTATTTTTTTTTCTCATTAAAAACTATAGGTACCTGTCAAAGATGAGTTAAGAAAGTATTATAAAATTTGTTTACTGTGTGCTTACAAGAGGTAATTAATTCACTGGGAAAAGAAAACCATTCAGCTGCAGTGAGCCAAACAGCTCTGCTCTAACTCCTTTATTTACTTATTGGTAGGTGAAAGGAAATACGATCTGGATGATTTTTTGTTTTCATTTGTTGTACCACACTCAATGGGAATTTATGAGCCACATTAAATACCACTGTAAAAAGTAACTACTCTGCATGAAGGCATATAAAACTTCTGGGCTGGAAATTGGAAGCACTTGGCTTCACCAGGCTTTTGTAAAGCTTCATAATTAAATCTTGACATATTACACAGCAGGATGGGTTATGTCCATGAGTATGATTAAATGAATTCTTGATTCTGGTAAAAAAAAACCCAAAAAACAAACCCAACCACCTGTTGGACTTGGTTATTTAAAAGCAGTCAGTTGTTCAGGCACAGTTCAGGTGCACATTTCAAATCTCACATGGAAGGAGCTTGGAGAGGAGGAAACTCATCCTGTGTAGATCATTTATGTTTCTGTCTCATTTCTCCTGCTGTGGGGTGTGTGTTGCCCTGAGCTGCCTGTGCCAACTGGAGAGCAAAGAGTTCTGACCCTGGGAGAGATGGAAAATTCTCAGCAGTGCTGCAAGATTGGGATGAAATCACTTTTGTCTTTCAGAATTGGGAATTCCTGGGTGCTAAAGATCTGCCATATAGTTGCACAGTCTTTTTAGGGGTGGAGGGTTTTCTGACTGCTTCCTGAGGAATTGCCCCACATTGCATTTGGATGTGAGTGGCCAGACCTGTGTTTCTTAATGATTGTCATCAATTTGAAATTTCTCAAATGAGAAAGAGGCATTAAAATTTGATATTAAAATATAAAGTGAGAAAGAGGCAATAAACACTGTTTATGTTCATGTTCCATGAAAAGAAATGGTAACACAGAAAAGAAATTCTGTTAATTTAGCAAGGACTTGATGCTAATTGATTTTAGCCTGGAATTCTGATATCCAGTCTTCAAAACACAAGGCTGGGGGAAACCAACAATCCTGTTCCTCTTTTACTTAAGTGAAGAGAGCAAGTAGGGACTTTCTGGGGACAAATATCAGCATTATGGATATGTTGAGTCACCATCCCTGGAGGTGTTAAAAAGATCTGTGGATGTGGTACTTAGGGATGTGTTTTAGTGATGGCCATGGTGGTGATGGGGTAATGGGTGGACTTGATGAACTTAGAGGTGTTTTCCAAAGAAATGATTCTATGATTCTGCCTGCTTCTCTGGGTGATACTGCACCTCTGGGAGGGTTTGGGATACATTAATGATGGAAGAGCTCACAGATAAAAAAGGAGTTTCCATATTGCTCAACTACTCTTTATATAAAGAGCCTGGCAAAGGGTAGATCCAGTGGAATATGAAAGGGGGGAGTTCTAGCCTGGTATGATTTTTGCTTTTGTGTTTAGATGTGCAGTGCTGATGTTTCATCATCTCTTCTTTGCTCTCCTGGGGGAACGTGTGGCCAGATCACTGTTGTGTCAAGGTTTTGGTATTCACCTCAGCTAGAAGAAGGAAGTTTAAAAAAAAAAAGCATGTCTCATATGCTGATCAGTTTTTCTGCTCACTTTGATACTAATTCTAATATTTCTCCTGTACATGATATCAAAGTTGTTGTAAATGGGATCCTGTAATTACAGGAGGAAGTTTCTGAAGCAAGGTAGACACGTGTTAAACTTAATCTACTTTCATATTTCTGTAACAGAAATGTTAACTTGGGAACAAGACTGACCTAGTTACTCACCTAAATTAATCCCTGGTGAAATCAATCAGAGGAGTTTGCACTGACCATGCAGGAATTGTGATTTGCCCTAAATCAAAAGGAGAGCTGCAGTAAGAACTCTTTCCCTGTTGCCTGTTTGCTTACAGGAATGACAGCTAGATTCTCTTCAGTCATAGACAACCCTTGGGAATCTCATTTTGTGCTTTCCTTTACCTATCAGCTTTTCAAAACTTTGCAATGGTAAACTTTTAGCTCCTTGCATTCTTTTTCAGTCTTGCTCTTTGGCAGACTTTCAGGATAGCAGCTTCTTGCCCAGCTGTGAGTTCTTCCTTTGGTTGTAAGTGGGGTTGGGAGGGGAGGATGATTCACAGTTTGCAGTTTCTGGTTTTCCCTTTGAGCAGAACGTGGCAGGAATATTGCAGCACGGTGCTCCTCTGCCTGAAAAACGTGTTAGATTGGTGTGACTCTGATAAATCTGGGTCACACATCACAGCCTTAGCTCAGGACTTACTCAGGCAAAACCCCTGTTGAGGCCAAGGGGAGTTTGGCCTGACTAAGCACTGTGGGATTTTGCCCTTAGTATCTATAATATTTGATCTGCTCCTTGTGCTTTTGGCAGTGCTCTAGAGGCAAAGCTTGTATCTTGTCCTTGACTGCCCCACTGTGGCTGTATCCTCATCAGTCTAAAGGGCTGCAGATTCTTGTGCCTCCTAATATCAAACATCTCTTCACTGACAGAATATAAAAAAAAAAAAAACCTGCACAACGTCATATTTATTAATTCCAAAGTCTATTGTGGTAACTGTGTGTATTAGTGCATGAAAAGGAAATTATATTTTTGTATTCTGGACTCCTTGTTCCACTTTTTTCTGCTGAGTTTTGTTTTCAGTTGTGAGGGCTTGGGTGAAAAAGAATCTTTCCTCTTAGGAAATCTTTTTGTTGTCTCCTATAAAATATTTCACAGGTTCACATCGCTGTCTGTCCCAGAGAGGCTTTTGCTTCACAGTTCCAATGTCAGAAATTCATTCAGTGAGGACCAGGGGCAGTTTTGTGGAGTAACAGATGAGGCAAACTGAGTCATTAATAAACTCCAACTCACTCCTATCTTGAAATAATTTTGCTTGCAAGTAAGGCATTAGATGAACATGCATAACTGCCCTGACAAAGAAATGTGTGATATTTGTCTGTAAAATATAAAGGCTTGAGCCCACATGGAAGATTTCGTTTTCTTCTTAGTACTGTGACCATGCTTAATGTTATGATTTTTCACTGCTTTTTCTAAAATTAGCTGAAGTGCATTTTGAGATGAGACTTTTCATCCTCCTCCATAACACCACATCACTGACTGTGCTTTCATATCTGCTCTAATTTTTATCTGCCTCTCTCTTCACTCTCAGTACATTACCTGTTAGTGCTTCCTCTGTTTCCTCTTTTCATTGTGTCTTGTTTTATATCACACCCTCTGGAGCTGGAACTATCCCTATTTTTCCATCAGGCACTCTGCTTTTCATTTAAATTCCCTCTTGAAGATCCACATCTGAGGGTTTACTACAAACTCTTTTCAATAAAAATGCAGTCACCCTACTCTTTATTTTAAAAAAAAAAGTTCTAGGGTAAATCTCATCCTAAATGTGTTGCACATCTCCTTAGAAGCTTCCTTATCCTTACTCAGGCTGAATAACTCACCAATTTTCTGGGCTCCTCCTGCAACAAATACTCCTGGACGTGGATAAGGTGTTACCCAGCATGAACAATTACCTTGAGAGCATCAGCTCTTTCTCCCACTGTAGCCTGTACAAAAGAACACTTGGTAAACAACCAGTTGTAGCTTAACAAAAACATTCTGGAAGCATTTCTCCAAACTGAGGAAGCTGGGAACAATTATGAAATATTTGCCTTTCTTTACACAGCCTCCCTTAAATTCATCCTTGTAACACACACAGGGAACTCCAAGAAAATATTAATTTCTTGCTCAAATCCTGCAAGCCAGCCACCACACTCAGCCATTCCTCTTATTTCAGCCTCTTTAGCAATGTCATGATTATAGATTCATTTATTTTATTTTTAAGTACAGAGAGGCTTTTCAGTGCTGACACACTCCCAGAATTACAGGAGCAGTACTATTGATTAAATATGTGGCCAGACACACTGTTCATAGTCATTTTTTCCTGGAGAAGCATGGACTGTCCCTCAGCCTGGCACTGGTTTCATTCTGTGTCACTGAATAAGCCTTGCACAATCATTGTGGAGTCACTTTTGTGTTATGCTTCATGTACTTTAACACATTTCTCTGAATTGAACACTGAACTTTGCAGCAAATTATTAATGAAATTATTGGCTTCATGGAAATACCTAACATGAAGAGACTCCTTCTGCTTCTCTCTAACAAGCTAGAATAATTAATTCAAGTTGCCAAATAATGTGTTCAACAACATCCTTAAGTAAATGTTCTTGGTCTAAAGTTTAACTTGGTCTGTTTTCCCTTGGTCTGATTTTTGATATAATTTTCTCAGAAACAGCTCTCTGACTAATCTTTTCCTACTAAGTTTAGCACAGATCATTACAGGAGTGAAATAATTCAGATGTGTTTTAAAAGTAACCAGCTCCTGTGCTGGAGCTGTGGTTTACTCAGGATAATTTTCAAATGTGCAGATGCTGATTAGGGATGAAAATGTATTCCCAGGAGCTGAAAGAGAGCATGTGTGTATCTGTCCTGAGTAACAATGATCAGTTGGATTGTTCCAAATTGAAAGAATATATCATATACTGCTCTGGATTTATTTAGTGAACATTTGGAGTTGTAAAAAGAGGAGGAAGTCAATAGAGCACCCTACAAATCATCCAGGGAAATCAAGGATCCCTATTCCAGCATCTCTGATTAACACTGTGTAATTACACACATTTCATTCTGTCTTTTATTAATTTTGGGTGCTCAACCGTGTAGCCTTAAAATTTTGTTTTGCAGAGTTTCCAGTTTAATATGTCATGTAAAAACATTCCTACATCAGCTCTTCTGGATGAGAATGGGAGCAGGAGTGCCACAGTGTCCCTTGGCTTTGAATTTTCCAGTTAAACTGGGGCTTTATTCCATGTGCTAATTGAAATAACTCTTGGCTTTCTCTTGTACTTGCACTGGAATATGTGAACAGCCTTTCTGCTCATGTTTTTGTAGTGTCTGGCCTCGTGGATTTGCCTTTCTGCTTCTCAAGATTTCATCTCTGCACCTTGTTCCTTTGTCCTCAAACAGGCTGATGCTGGGTGTTTCCACTAAAACAGAAAGGCATGCTTTGTACCATATAAATGGATTATTTCTTGTGAGCAATAACTTCCCTGGACTTGGCCTTTTTTTTTCTTTTAATCAAAAAGATTGAAAAACTTTCTGGGATTCCTTTAGTGCCTTGATCAAATTCTCTGATTTTTTTTTCATGGTACAGCAATGTCACAATAAAAGCAGGCATAGAAAAAAAGAGAGCAAATAGAAAGAAAGATACACCTAACATCTGTGACTAACAAAAGGAATATATTTCATTGCATAGTATTTCTTTTGAAATTTGCTCACTTTATGGAATAAAAGGGGAAAAAACCCACACCACAATACACTGTAAATTATTCAATTAAATGAATGCACACTGTGTGTGCAGACTTTCTTTTCAGTCTTTTTCTAAATGGGAGCTGCCAAAAGTTCATGAAACTGTCATGCTCAGGAATTGTTTAGCAGATCTGCTACACTCTTCTTGAAAGAAATACACTGGGATCCATAGTTACAGTAATTTGTTGAGGTTTTAATATGGTTTTTTTCTTTCCAATTGCACAAAGAACATTTGGCCTCCATCAGAAATAGAACCATAAGTAACATCTGCTTCTTAATTAGGAGAGAACAGTGAGGGGCTCGTGTATATTTTTGGCAACAACTAACTCTACAGAATAGTAATATCCTGTGGGCATGTGTAGGTGATAAAATCATCTACAGGGTCATTGTGACATGCAGAAGACACCAGGTTTCATGGTTAAATATTGTCATTTCAGCAGAGCTTGAAGTCCCTATTGGAAATTGAGGAGAAAAGGCTTGTGACATGACCCTGAGTCAGCCAGACCTTTGGGCAAAAATCTGCAGATCTTGCTTGAAGGTTTGGCTTGGTCAGGGACTTTATGAATTGTGCCAGCCCCTTTTCATCTCTAGGAAGTTTTTCCTCTTCTCTCTGAGGTTTGGCTGCCAGATCATCACAAACTTCTCAAGGGTGTTTTTTTCCTGCCACATCTTCTCTTCTCCTGTGTCTCTCCCTGAGCAGGGTCTGTGGCAGCCCAAGCAAAGGAGCCTCAGAAGTAAAGCTGGAGGAAACCTGGGGCCTCCCCCATGGCTTTCACCTAAAAACCTGAAGGAAAATGAAAATATCCATCTCACGGGATTGCTGCCTTGTTCCTGTTCTAAAAACACCTATTATTGCTCCATGACTGACAGAACAAGTAACAAAAAGTATTTGTGTTAGTCTCAGTACATGATGGGATGTTCTTTGCTAGTCTGTGCAGTAAAATAGAAATATCTAAAGCTCTAGCTAAATATCTAAAATTTGAAGTAAAGATTGATGTGGCATGCCAAAGAGTCATCCAAACAGACATGACTACCTCAGGCTCTGAAAGTCCTGTCCAGAAGGTCTGTTCCATTAATGGAAATATCAACATTGCACACTTCAATTTGTGTGCAAATTTCATTCCAGCACACACACAAACTGCACTCACTTGTCACAACGGGTGATTTGACTCTGAGTTATCTTTGTCTGGGAAGCATCAGCTGCTGGAGTGATCATGGCACTGAAACACTGGTGCTTTTTCACAAAAAAAAACCCTTTAAAACCTGTCTCTTAAAAATTCCCCCTCAAAGTACTTGTTGAAAATACAGTGAACCTTTTCCAGCTGGGCCATAACTTTTTTTCATGGGAAATTAGGCTGGGACAGGCACTGATGAGGAACCCACCTCTCTACACCCAAGATCTTACCCTAGCATTAGAGGGATGAGTATTTTGATAAATCTTTTGTGGGAAAAAAGCTATTTTTCATAGTTAATATGCACACAACTCTTGCTGCTGCCTGTGCAACACCAGTTTTACAGCCCATGTGACCAGCACCTCCCAGCTGTTCAGAGTTCCTGCAGGTTTCATTGGCATCACACACTTCTCTTTGCAGTTGCTGTGTTGCTGACATCTCCATGGACCAAGCTGTTCATTGCTCGTGAGTGATTCCTTCATGTAGGCACATGTGTTGTTTTCTTTATGTCAGAGTCCTTCAAAATACCCAATTCCCAATTTTCTGTCTTATTAAGTTTTTATAGGCCAGTATCTTTCAGGAGCACAGCAGAAGTTGGTGAGACCCCGGGAGGGTTCTGGGAGGGTTGTTCATGCACTTCTGAGCCATCACAATCATCTCATTTCTACCCAGCTACTAAATATAATTTCACAGTGTTTCCTGCTTCTAAGTGCTTCTACCTGCCTTGTTGTTTGTAAGGAAATATGCAACTTGTCACAACAGGGAAAACCATAAACAAATCTTCAAAGAAGAAAATCTTGTGGGATCAGGCATGAAAATCACATGGATTTTTTTCCCTTTTACCTAATTTTTTCACTTTTGCTTCCTGCTCTGTGTCAGCTTATCAAAAGCACAGAGTAGGTGAGGGGACTTAGCTGATCCTGCTGCTTACTTATCCGGGGTCATGACAGTGTGGATAAAGCAAACTGGGATATTTATCCTAGAAATGGACCAAATGCTGTGTGTTCATTGGAACATCTGTGAGTTTGGCTTGATGACAAGTCCCAGAGCAGCACAAGAAACCCAATGTTTTGCTCCTGCAGCTTAATAGTTGATGCTGATGCATGTTTAATCAAATTAATGGTAGGAGGAATAAGACTTAATAGAAAATACAAAAAGAAAAGCCCAAAACCAACAACAACAACAACAACAGATAAAAAACCTCAAAACAAATCCAAGCCTAAAATATGAACCTGAATTTCCATTAGGAAAGTTTGCATGCAAGCTGAATAACAGATAAAGAGAAATTATCAGCTGATCTTTTGAGATAAACTGAATAAAGAATGTGGAACAGATTGTGTGATCTTAGAGCTTGAATATCATTCTGCTGGTTTGGTAGTGTTTACAAAATCACAGGTAAGAGATCAACTGTACTTTGGGACATGCAACACAGTGTTGCTCTGAAGAACAGGTTGGATTTATTATAGTGAATATGATTCATTATTTAACAGCCTAGAGATTTATATGTGTTTCTGTGGCTTAATAACACCAGCAACATTTCTCTATTGCATGTGGAATATAATGCAGGACTGGTAAGCATTATAGAGATTGCTCCAAGGTGGAATTGTTAGAGGTAATACCTTTTTTTTTGAGTCACACAGTTTATCCTTTCCTGGTTAGGTGCATACTGAGAATAATTGTGATTTTTCCATACAAATTAGAAGTGGTTCTACTTTGCCTGTAACTGTTTCATTCTTTAAAATCTGTATGTGGATTTTTTTTTTACTGAAGTGAACACACTGTAAAGAAGAAGGTGTCCACATAAGCACTCATAGCAGTTGACCATTATTTTGTTCTGTCATAAGTCACATGTCAGATGAAGGCACAGCCTAGGAACCCAGCAACTGCATAAGCTGGAACTTTATTCCAGAGATTCTTGCTCTTCTGCCTTGCAGTTTTACCCATATAAATCATTTATAGCCTGATTTCAGTAACAGTGAGCATCCAGAAATCCAGTTATTGCCAGTGGGAGTTGCAGGTATTCAGAATATTTGATGGTCCTCAACTTCTGTCTCTGGTTTTCCCACTGTGAAATGGAGACAGCAGCTCCTTCAGAGGGTTGTCATGAGAGTAGTTAGATGGGAGCTGTAAAAGATGCTGAGGAGCAAAGTGGCTGAGCAGTTACTGCACCATTTTCCTGTTTAATCATTTCAGCAAAACCACCTCTTGTTTATGGAAATGAATCTAAAAATATGAAGCGTGAAAAACAACTCTGCAGATTTGGTTACAGTGCTTGGAAAAGTCATTATTGGTCAGAGCACCTCCAAAAAAACGATTATAGGCTTTTAGGGAATTGTGAAGACAATTGAGCAACAACACAAAAACAAGATTGTTTATCTGACTCAAGGTTTTTCTGTGGTGCATTTGCTGTGATTATCATGAATCTAAGGAAGGCAGTTTCAACACTGAGCTTTTCAACCCTCAAATGCCAAAATAAACAAGATTATTTAAGTGTACTCATGCTTATTTTTGCTATACATTTTTAATGAAGCAGCAATTGCCTGTATTCCACTGCTGGAAATCTTACACAACTGAAAGATTTTGAAGCACTAAAGAAGATCAAATGTGCAATAAAATGCCATGGCATTAGTCCATGGAAACACTGTGTATCTTGCAAAAAACAATATTCATGAAAAAAAAATGGTTCTTTGCTTCTATTAACTCATGTGATTGGGGACAGAGGGCATTAGTTTGTTGTTTGTTTGGGTTTTTTTTTTAAATTAGGCTGAGTTATGCCTAAAGTGGTGCATCATCTACCTTTCATTGGTTAGAAGAATACATCCCTCAGAGATATTGATGCTGTAGTCATGGGGCAGCCTCAGGGACTATTCCAGAAGATTGGAAGTTTAAGGATAGAGGACTGATCTGTAACAATTTCCCAGAGCACATCCTTAAGGCTGTAATCAGTCAGTTCTCTGGAATGAATCAAGTAGTGTTCTGGAAGTTGCTGAGAAGGGATTGTGGCCTCTTTTCAGTGTTGTTTTTGGTGGTGTTAAATCACTGAGTTTACCTGGAGTTTTTTCCTCCTGATACAGCTGTTTTACTGGGTGAAAGTATGATCCCCATCTTCTGAAAGATTCGAGTTCTTCCTTCAGTTCTTTCACTGGATTTTGGGAATTCCTGGGAATGATCACCAGGCTGCTCCAGAAATTTCCAGTCTACACCAAAACCAAGCAACTGAGGGATGCATTTGTTATAAAATACACCCTACTTGGCTGTGAGTGTGAAAATAAGTATTGGCTTGATTAGCACTCTGGGTTGGTTTCTTTTCAAGTGATCCAGATTTTGAAGATAAGGTTGAACTTTAGCACTTTACACAAAAAACCTTAAAACAAGAAATCAAAATCATGCATTAGCATTCCATAACTTAGTTGATATCAAAATTGTTCAGCTTTAATTTCCTTAAGTATACAAGGTCATAATCCAGAAATCAAGTGGGAGCAAATGAGTAGGTTGTAAACTATCTGGAGACTGAGTAGAGAAATGCATTTCCCTAAAATGTCATTAAGTTCTGCTGAATTTTTTTGATTTATTCTGCCTTCCCCAGTGCTATTACCTGAAAGAGTTTGCCTTCAGATGCTGCAGGCACAGCTGTGCTAGAGCTGCCTGTTCCAATGCATTTGTTTGTCCACCAGAGATTTGGAAATCCATTTCCTGTCTGTATATTCATATATGCATATGTTCATTTTTCAGTATAGAAATGTAACTCAGATGGTTGAAAAAGAAGAAACTGTCAGTGCACATGATGTTTTAGCACAAAAAGACAGTTTCTGCAGAAGTTGCACACATAAATTATGCAAATTTCCACGTAAGCAGGACTGCCATGCACCTGTGCCTGAATGCTGAAAATTAATAAAAAGGCTGACTCTCAGCAAATCTGGGGTTTAAAAAGCTTGGTCATTTAACACCCTACCTCTGCTAAGTTAACACTTCTAAACTAAAAATAATAATTTTTAAAGATCCTCCTTGTTTTCCAAGATTCTGAGCAAGGTAGATTTTTTTTTAAGTGAAATAAATAGGCTGGGGTTTTTTGTTTGGTTGGTTTTGGTTTTTTTTGAGACATACTCTAAAAGGTCAATTTTCAGCTACTTTGGTAAAGCTTTGTGGTGAACTCATGAAGGAAATGCAAGAGCTGCTTAGAGGGTGTCATTGTAGGATAAACCACAGCTGGTCCAGCACCAGTGGCAAGTTTGATGTCAGACAATAGTGACAGAATCACAGAATGGTTTGGGTTGGAAGGAACCTTAAACATCTTATAGTTTCAATCTCCTCTGTATGGGCAGAGACACCTCCCACTATCCCAGGTTATTCCAAGCCCCATCCAACCTGGCCTTGATATCCAAGTACCACTTCATCAAAATGTTTCCTTCTGATGATGTCTTAGTGTAATATGTCATGGAAGTGCCAACTATTATATGATAAAGTAAAATATCCCCTGAGCAAGGTACAGGAATGATAAATTATGTTAATATGTTATTCCCATTATATTATCATCAGTCAGATGATGATTTACTGTGATGCACCATCAGGAGAACTCAAAGTGTTATGCCATGTGGGGATTGCAAGTTGTAAATTCAACTGATTATGGAACAAAAGTGCCACAATTCAAAAGCAGCCTAAATTAAAGTATGTCAAGATACAGGAGAAAGTACAAAAGTCTAGGAAGTGCAATGCTAAGGAGTGTCACAACACTGTTGTAAAGGCCAGAAGCAGATCCTCAGTGTGTGTAAGCCAACAGTATAAACACCAACACATGGAACTGTATCACTGGTGTGGCTGGAGCTGCCCTCACACTCATCAGTCAGGCCTTTGCTCTGCTGAGTGGCAGATGAGTGTGACAAGGAGACCAGCTTGATGCTCAGTGCCCTCTGCTCAGGCAGCTGGCAGAGATCTGGGTGAGTGTGGGTGTCTGCAGGGAGGCTTGACCACATTCCTGTGCCAAACTATTCATCATCCAACAGATGGTGATCCCATTATTCAACCATTTGCATGCTGCCACACTGCAGTGATGTATGGACACTGCCACGGTGTCACTGCACCAAATAGAAACATCAGAGAAGCTTTGTTGTGAAGCAGCTCTTGCTTGGACTGGAAACTATTCTTGTATGTTCATTTCTTTGGCATTTTTGGTGATGCATTTCATCTGTGTTTGTGCAGTTGCAGTCTGACAACACTGTGCTGCACCTTCTGCTGGACTCCAGGATCCTTGTGTGTCTCTTGCTACTCAGAAAAAAATCTGTGAATCTGTGGGATACCTTCCAGGGGCAGAGGAGAGGGAAGAATTTATTTAATTTATTTATTTTAATGTGTCCTGGTGCTGACATCAGCTGCATTTTCATGCCACAGTTACTCTGGTTCTCAGGCAACCTCTATAGCACAGCTTCTGATCTTCTAAGAATCTCCCCATGCACCTTCACAACACCTCCAGCTTCTTGCTGTGCTCTTCCACTTCCCTGGTGAAGTTGAGATCCCTCCCATGCTCCTCATGCAATATCAAATTACTCATGAGCCTTCCCCATCTCTGTTCCTCCCCAGTAGCCCAAATATTTGCCAGCTTGTGCTGTGCCTGAAGTTGTGCAGCCTGATGAGCCACTGAGCTGCTGCCTGGCCCAGAAGCACAGCAGCATCCTGAGCTCTTCCCTCAGGAGAAATCCTGGGATCTCTGCTTTTTTTGTCACTGGTTTTCATTAAACACTTGGGAAATAGGCAAGGGATCAGCTGCATATTTGTAGAGGCCCAGTGGTCCCTGAGATCTCTGCAGAGAGCTGGCAGACAAGACAGGACAGTGGGGGACCTGCCTTTCCTGAAGTGACAGCTAGTGAGCTGTCCCCAAAAGGGACACTAGAGACCATGCTGAGGTGATCTGATCTAGCCTTGGATGTCTTTGCCATCCTGCCTTCCCTCCATCCATGCTTTTTAAATTCCCAGTGGTTCCAAGCCCCCAGCCTGGCCTTGGCTGGCAGACAGCTGTGCTGGGGGTGCAGCTGGGGCTCCTGCACTTCCTTTCCTTGGAAAACCAGCAGGGTGGCACTGGGAGCATTTTGGCCACTTGTGGGAGAAATGGCTGTTACCATCCTGTCCTCTGCTGAGCCTCACTGCCCACCCTGCCCTTGGCCAGCCTTCCTTGTCTTTGTCCCTCTGTCCCCAGCTGGGAAGGCAGGACAGTGCTCAGTGTTTGACACATCCCTGGGCCCTGTCACACTTCTTGATCCTGGACTCAGCTGCTTCACCTTCATCTTCCATCTCCCTTTCAGTATATAAACCATATTTTTATGCAGCATGGGCTGATTTAGACATGAAACTTGCATGATTCCCAACAGTCTGGAAGTATTTTTATTCCTTTTTTTTTTCTCCTAAGTGAAATTATTTATTGCTGCTGAACGATATGACACTAAAATCTTTACAAGATAGTGTTGTGTCTCTAAGGAGAAAACATAAGGCTCATCCAGGAGTCAGCCCCCAGTCTCTCAGGGCAATACTTTTACAGATTCTTCTCCTTAGTACCCAGTGCTTTCTCCCTTGCAAAAACTTACTAAGAGTAGAATTGTTTATTCCCTTTTGTCAAAAGTTTTGGTCATAAAGGATACCTATAAGCATGGTAGAGACAGAGGAATGTAGTCATAAAATCAACAACAAAAAATGATTTGTGATCTACAGCTGTACTTCCACATCAAAGAACACCTCACTTAGGATGATTTCCTTTAAAATTAGCTTTTTATTTTTTTTTTAACTTTCTTTTCCCCTAAAATGCTGTTGGCATGTGCATGACTTTTTTCCCAGTGACACTGTTAACCATGTGTTTATATTTCACCTGCAAACAAACTGAGATGCTGGGAGGAGAGGAATGGCCTGAGACAGCTGCAGTGCTCATGAGCTGCAAAGCATGAATCCAAAAGGCAAACAAGCAGGAGATTCTAAGGAGGAATTCCACATTCTCTGTAATAAGAAAATGCACATGCTGAGCACATGGACCATTGTCATTTCAGGTTGTTCAGCTTTCAGCTGTCTGTGGCTCAAAAACTCCTTTGCATCAGAGGCAGGTCTTTGTGTGTAACACCCTTCACCAATATTTCTCCTGTAAGTTTACCTAGTTACTTTTGAAAATGTTTGAATTTTTAGATTCTGTGACATCCCATAGCAATATGTCTTTTAAAAAATCAGTTTTGTTAATTTTTTTTTTAATCTGCTGCTTGCCACTTATGTTTGAAGTACCTTGGATCTATTCTCTCTATTATCTGATCCATTATATTCAGGGGTTTATAGATGATTTTTACTTGCTTTTATTCTGTACCTTTGATCACCTGTTCTGTCTGTTGGTCTCAATGTGTCCTTTTGGAATGAGGAATCAAGACTCTGATCAGTAAGCAATGTGCAGGAATATCCTAAGTTTCAACAGTGCTGTGCTTTCTCCTTTTCCTGATTATTTTTACAACTTCATTTCATTTTTCCCTTTACTCTGCTTTTGGGCAGGGGTTTGATACTATTACAGAGCCAACTCTGTTCTATAACTACAAGATCTGTTGTGTATAGTCATGTTATTTGTTATGTAAAATTAGGATCATTTTATTCTGTGTGCATCACTACAACCCTGAATTTTGTGATGTTTTATCAGTTTGCAACTCAGTATCATAAGGATCTTTGGCAATTTTTAGTCATAAATCCTCATCATCTTTACTACCATGGATACCTTGAGATTTCTAGTACAATTTTAGATGTTCCCAGTTCATCCTGTATTATAGATTCTACAAACACTGCCAGCAGCACACGAGCATTGATCTCTGGGGGATGCCACTCAAAAACTGACCTTTTCTTTCTGACTGTTTCCCATCTTTTGACCAGCTACTTATCCATGAATTGACTGAAACTTAAATAACCAGTCAACTCCTTCAGGATAAAATGAGAAGTGACCTCACAAAAATGTGAGCAGAAAATGTAATCCATCAGTTACTAAGGTATTAATTCTCCTCTGCACTTCTTGATGCAGCTGGGATGAAAACTAAAGCAGTGATACTTGCAGAGTATAATAATTCTGATCATCATCATGTGTGCCACTGCAACTCTCAGAGGAAAAGCCTAATTTTTTGTGCTGTTTCCAACTTGTTTCTGGAATAAATTTTGAAGAAGCCCTAGGTAAATAAAATTTCATGTACCCCAGAGCAAGCTGTATGTTAATTCAGGATCTGGGTTCCTACATTCTCACTAGAACAGCATCCCAAAGAATAGAATGTCAAAATGTTTACTGGAGACAGCACTATAGCCTATATAGTGTTCCTTTTACATTTAGATCCATTTCAGTTTGTTCTCACTTTCCAAGTTCCCAGATACTTCTGAGTTTTTGTTGGCCACTTCAAATTGTGTGGCATGGAAGGAATTCTGGCAGGGTTCAGGGGCAGGGCAGAGGAATGACTGATCTGGGCATTATGGCAGTGCAGAGAGAGACCACTTCATTCCTGGAACTTGGGAGGTGTTTGCTGTGCATGTCAGCTGGAGATGAGTGTGGAAATCACCAGCTGTGAAATCGTTAATGATGGATAATAACATCCAGTGTTCAAGCAGTGCATGGTAACAGTTTCTTTTTGATCCAATAATAAATACTTCATGAAGCCCTGGGCAAAGCAGGGGCATCATTTCAGAGATGAGCCTTCCTTGATGCTTTTAAGAAAAGATAGTGCCTGGTAAGTTCTTTTTTATTTTTTTTTTTTTTTAACTTAAATTACTTGAGTTTAGAGAAATATTTGTGTTTGGTAACTCAGTTCTGCTGGAAGAATGGGCCACATAGCAAATTGCTTTGTTGCAGAGTTGTGCAACGTAAGGCATCCTTCAAATAAGCAGCTCAGAACACAAAAAAAACTCCTTTTCACCTTTTCCGTTGACTTTGGTAGCACTCCTTGTGTAAGCAAAGTGGATGGGCTGGATGTGCAGATTGAAGGACTCTGGAGAAGTAACTCTCAAGGAATTGGTTACGGCTCTAATGAGAGCTGTGCTGACACAGCTGGCAGAGAGCTTGAAATTGATGCTCTTGAAAAGAGAGAGATCTTTGCTAGAAATATTAGTTTCAAGGAAAAAATGACATTTTTTCCTATGATTACTGTCAAATAGTGCTGTAGTTTCTAAACTGGGTTTGGTAGAGATGCATGCTCCCAGTATTTAATTTCAGAAGAGGAAAGGGTTTCTCTGTGATCGAGAGCCAAGCACACAATGCTGTAAAATGCATTTTTAATCCTAAGGAAATGTGAAATCTCTCTCTCTAAAACAGTATGAGACTCCTTGGCCCCTCCACTCTCATCATTACCTTTCAAAAGACCAGTCTCAAAGAGGTGTTGCAAAATACTTGTGTTTATCTGCCTCTGTACACGTGACTGGTTCTCACCAGGGCTCTGAGGACACCACCAGTCCTCATGAACCTGCCTGGCCTTGGAATTCATTTAAAAACTAAAACAAATGTTTTAAAACTAATATTTCTGGCAAAAAAATCAATTTATTTTCTGTGAGCATCTTTGTAGATAAAGGCATCCTGTCTAACAAGAAAAGGTGTATAATTCACAATCCTTGTATAATATATAAGGTATGTATAAAGGTGTATAATCCATAATCCTTGTATAATATATAAGGTGTATATATATATATATAAAATATATATATAAGGTGTGTATATATATATAATCCTTGTAAAATATAAGGTGTATAATCCTTGTTAGTTACACAAATGGTACCAACCACTTGTATTTGGGAGTTCTTTGTCACTGTATAAAGTTCCTTAAATTGTCCTGTCAAGAAAATATGAAGACAGGATAGGTGTAGATGGTAAAAAATCATTACTGCCATGTCACTTCTGTGGATTTTGAGGGTCAGAACTCTCCATTATCAGCCTTCTTCCTGTCTCTCAGCCCAAGGTAGCATCAATGCCTCAGAGCAGGCAAGGTGCTTTGTTTCAGAGGAAATGAATGCTGCTGCCACTGCTGATGAGAATCTCCACTGTATTAGAGAGTGTTTCTGTTTTCATAATTCTTTGAATTTTAGCAAAGTCACTTAATATTTTAATTCTTTTATTTTTGAGCTAAAAGGTGACAGGGTGGGATATATCTGCATTTATGTGCAGCAATATTCAATTCATCCATCTCATGGCTTTTACAAAGACAAAATGACAGGATGGTGTGGAGGATTTTGGAGAAGCACCCTCATACACCTCTGCTGGTTAATGTGAAGTGTTTCTGATGATCTGTGGACAGACATTCTATCTTGCCTGCTTTAATTCTGCCAATATCTTCACTGCTGATTCCTTCCAACCATCAAGAGCTTTTCCACTTTTGGAAGACACAAATAGATGTGCAGTGTAGGGGTTAACAGCCACTAAAATTAACATATTCTCAAAGCTATAAATAACTTGGTCTGAAATTTTGAATAGCTAACTTAGGGGGGGAAATCAAGTTCCACATATTTAACTTCAGCATTGTTAATCAGGACATTTGAAAGAAAATTAATATTTTCCTAGCAAATTAAAAAGCAAATTCAGTCCTTTTTGAAAGTCAGGGGGGTTTATTCATTTCAATCCTGAGGGAAATGAGACTGGTGGAACTAACTGGAATTGGGCATAATGAGCACAAATTCTGAAATGCTTTTGCAGAGCAGTTTTGTTATCTTGTCATGTCGTTTCTCTGACATTTCAATAGACACTTTTCAATAGGCACAACAGAAGACTCTTGATAGTACTGAATAGTTCTAAATTATGATTTGAGGATGTTAAATTCTGACTACTTGTAGCATTGCACGTGAAAAAATTTGAGCATCAAATAAAAGCATCACTCTAGTAAAGTGGCAGAAGGTTTTTGGACAGAATGGAGAATTAGGTCCAATATTTAAAACAAATCTCTTTCACTACTTGTGTCTTCAGTCTGGAGTTCTTTGTTTTCCCTCTGTTTCTGTCATTGGGGTAAAGGAGAAGACAGGTACTCTGCTTGTGTCTTGGAAAGTGATTGCAGGATTCAGTGAGATGGTACATGAAGGAGCAGTAAGTGACAGATGCACAGGAATTCCTGTGCCAGATCAGACTCATGGTGCACACAGCTCAGCACCTTTCCTCCCAGAATGAGACAGTTCTGTGGGTCTGGATCTGATGGGTTTGCACCTCAGCATTTAGGAGAAGTGCAGCCAGTGCTTTCTGGAGTGTTGTCATTCCAGGAAATGCAGAACAGGATTTCTTTCCCACAGAAACTGGCATTTCTCACACCTCTGTGAGCCTGATTCTGAGGAGCTCACACACACCTCACCCTCAGTTTTGCACCTCAGGCTCTCAGTGCCACCACTCCTCACTTCAATCAGCCACCAGGGCAGGCCAGAAGTTCTGGGCATCTGAAAGGTTTCCTCCTTTGTTTATTCACATCACACATTTTGAGCTTGCTGATGCATCCTGACCTTTTTTTTTTTGGTAAAATAATAGCCCGTAGCTGCCAGCTACATTGTTCTGCTGGAGTCTGGAAATATGGTTAGATTTTTAATTAAAGGAACTGTTAATGCCTCCTGGTTTTAAAGAGATGTCTGACATGTAGAATAGAAGGAAAAAAAATCAAACTGGAGAAAGCAAAAAGGCAGCTGTGGCCACACAAGAGATCATAAGCACTTTTTGGTGTTGTGAGCTCAGAGATGGCACTTTGTGAAGACTCTCCCTCTTTCATGCATGGCCTGAGGTAAAGAATGAGGTGTTCTGCACCACGGAGTTCCAGCCCTGCCTTTGAGTGTTGGTGCCAATTCTGCAGGGAAAGCCAGAGTGTGTGTAAGTGTGGCTGAGGGGGTAAATTTCATTTCAAGGCCTCGTCTCTGAACAGTTCTACAAGCTAAGCAATGTGAGCCTGATATTATAATTCCAAGGGGACTTTTGTGCTGCGTGGTAAAATTGCTTATTAAATTACAATCACGAAAAAAATCAGGAGATAGGCACTGTTCAGCTGGCAGCATACAGGGGAAAAAGGCTGAATTCTAATTATTTGAACCGTGGAGTTAGTGTTATTTCACTGTGTGAAAATAAAATTAGGTTATCTCTGATATCATTATTAATGTATGAGATGAAGCAGAAAAACAATTTGTTTTCTAACACCCATTCTGCCCCTCCTCCCCACCCCCCCTTTCCCAAAAAAAGAGAATAACCTAAAAGCAAAAAGGGCTTTCTACTGCAGATATCTCTGAGAGATCTCATTGCTATAGCAGCAGAATGTAAATGATTTATAAATTATCTTAATTTGAAGGTGAGGTGTTGTGTAAACAGTATTACATTTATTATTTCCCCAGTTAGATTAAAATATAAGAAGGCGTATCCAATATCAGTAACACTGTTTATTATTTTAATCAGAAACGGGAAGTATATTTTCAGCCACTCTAAACTTTCTGTGTTCTTTTATTATGCATGAGCAGCTATTACTGCTGTTACACATGTTCCTTAAGGTACTCACATTGCAATCTCCACCTTTTGAATGGCTTTCAAATAAATAAAACAACTTTTTTGCATAAAAATATTCTCTGCAACCATAATTAGGCATTGAAATTCACACTTTCATGAATATAACAACTTCATACATGAGATGAATCCATTGTAAAAATTTTAGAGGTTTTTAGAGCCAGCACAAAAGTGGTTTATTTTACAACTGTGAACACATCTTATGCCCTTGAACATGAAGTGCCTTGAATTTTGTTAAGATTCTGTTCTTCATTCTCATTTTCACACTCAATGAGCCGCTACTGTTTCAGTCCAAAGGGGATCAGTCAGTGAAGCTCAGTCATGAAAGTAGTTACAGAGTCTGGTCAGATTCTTTAAAACTCATTTTTATTTAGCCAGGAGTCACAAACCTAGCTGGAAATGCTGCTCAAGATGTGCCCTCTCCTTTGAGTATAATTTGGGAATACAAAATCAGACTTAAGGATAAAGATAAAGTTTTGATAAAGATAGTTTTGCTATAGATAAAGATAGTAAAGACAGTTTTGCTGTTATGTTATCCATACTATGTTAATATATACATCAAAAGTAAAATCTATAAATATTCACATGCCTTTGATTCACGTGTATAGATTTGTGTTTTACCTTCAAGTAGATATTTAATTATTAACATAAGAATTTCTTTTAAATTCAAAAATTAATGAATTATTAAGAAAACTCTCCAAAACAGGAATCTGAGGATGGAATTACCTAAGTTGGGTGATAAAATCTTTAGAAATAGAGAACTAAACCCCATCCACTAAAAAGGACAAGGCCCTTGTCCTGTGGGGTGTGAAGATGTACTTCTGAAATACCCTCTGCAGTTAGACCCTAAAACTTTCTGGTTCTCAGAAATCCTTTTGGTTGGACATCCCAATGTAAGGTGCACATTTGTGGCTGATTTTCCACTGCCTCAGGAAGCCAGGCCTTGCCTATTCCATGAAAACACCACTGAAATCAGACTGTGAGATCAAACACCAAGTGCTCTTACCCAATTTCTTTAGAAGGTATCAATTAAATATTTCATGGAGAAGAGACAAGAAATCATCCTGGACTTTCCTTGGAGAATATCCTGTTACAACTCTCTTTTGACTCCCTATTTCTTCATTCACATATCCAAAAAACATCTTTAATTGCTTCTTAAGTGGAACAGCTGGACCAGGAGGGGACCAAGAGCATCACACACTGCAGTGCTGGTGAGGGCAGAGGTGGCAGAAGGTGAGGCACAAATTCTGCATCTCTGCCAGATGAGTGGTCTGACTACCAGGATAATGGATAAATAAAAGTCAGATAGTGGAGGTACTTGGGCAAAAATACAAAAAATACCTTATTAGTGCTTAAATCAGTAAGTGATTGACCACATGTGAGGAAGCAAAGGCTTTGGAAAAGCAGCTGCAAAAAATGTAAAAGATGTCCAAAGGGCATCTCGGCCACTGTCACACAACATAAATGTTAACTATAATTTCCATCTGCAAGGAGAGCTGGGCTGAGTGGCACATCCCCACAGACACAGAGGCTGCATTTTGAACAATTTATTGGTAGAACAAACAGCTTCTCAACCAGCCCAAGTCAGGCCTCAACAACTCTCAGGCAATTTTTTATACATTCAAAGCAAATTAACAGAGATTTACATACTTGTTTTTAACTGTGGCCACTCTTCATTGCCAAATGGATGTTCTAGCTCATTTCCTCTTTTGTTTCAGTCAGAAATACAATTATAACACTGAGCAGAATCTATTACTGCTTGTTGAGAGCAACTACTGCTGAGTGAGCTCAGCTCTACTGACTGCCTCCTTCTACCATCTAGTGGCACCTTCACTGTACTGCTTTTCTGCCCCCAAAGAGTTCACTGAGAATGGTAATGAATGTACACTCTTGAAAAGAAAGAAATATACTTCTGAAATGAGCAGTGTACCTGGAGAGGAAATACCTTTTTTTTTTTTTTTTCTGAAATGGAAAAGTAGTTTTCACACAGCAACTATGAGAGAATAGAAGGGATTTCATGGTGTAAAGTAGTAATGTCAGAGAATAGTTCTGCATCCTGTGATCTTGTAAACAATGAGTTAAGTTCGTTGATTGATTTATTATTTATTTTTGGTGGGGGAGCTTAGTTTTTAAGTTGTAGGCTGCAGAATGACACTGTCAAATATCCTAAGGAAATGCCTATTTAGAAGCACACTTGGTTTGTTTTCTACCTGGATATTTAAAGGCCACAACAAAAATTAAAAGATATCCTCAAATGTAATGCTTTGTACAGAACACCTTTTGTTCCTTTCCTGATTATACAATTTTATTAAGAGCTTGCAGCGTTCCATTTTGCAATAGATGTTTCTGTTTCATTTACAGAAAAAGCTTAAATGTCAATGAACTAGGAATTTAGGGCTTGGGATGTTTTCAATCAAAATGCGTGTTCTGATTATTTATGTGACTGAACAAACATTATTCATCTCCAATGCTTTCTGCTCTTTGAACTGGGTTGTTTTCACAGAGTGCAGGTATTGCTGAATTAGACTACACATGAAATCACATTTTTTTCAAATTCCATAAAAAAGGCGTATTTCTTCCTTTCCGCTTTCAGCAAGGCAAATTGATGAAAGTCAGAATGTAGAATATCAGAAACCAGGTGGGTTTTTTTCCCTTTTCTTTTAAACATTTGCTATTCTGTATCCTGATGAAGTTGTCCCTGTCTGCAGGGTGGGAAGATCCCCATCAGGTGGACGGCTCCCGAAGCCATCGCGTACCGCAAGTTCTCCTCGGCCAGCGACGCCTGGAGCTACGGCATCGTCATGTGGGAGGTGATGTCCTATGGGGAGAGGCCCTACTGGGAGATGTCCAACCAGGATGTGAGTACTGCCCACGAGCCAGCTGCAACTTCTTCAAATGTGCTGTAAAAGTTACTGCCACTCCCTGCCCTGCTTTGTTGTCTCATTCCCTTTCTAAGCTGGAATCTCAATTTTTAAAAAACCCAGATTTGCTCCTAGTACAATTGAAAGCTTGTTCTAGAAAAAGAAATATGGGAAAGGGGGAATGGTAGGGCGTTTTTTTCTCTACATGTTCACAAATTCTCTTGTTTGATGGATCCCTGTGACAGCTCAAACTCGTATACTCAGTCTTCACACCAGGCATCAAGCTCTATGTCAAAATGTGGAGTATCAGCCAAGCCACCTTAACCTCTCTCATATATGTGCCTAGAATATTCCTGAAGAATTGACAAGACTTTCCCAGATGGCTGTTTTTACATTGTTGCTAAGTTATTCAGCTCTTCAAGTCTGGTTGCTTGTTAAGGCTGATGGGTCATTTGGGGATAAGGATCTGAGAAAGCTTTTAATTTAAAAAAATAATTTCACTGTTTCAGGAAGAAAAGGAAAAAAAAAAACCAACCAAACGCTTTAAAAACAAACAAAAAAAGACTATCACAAACCTCTCCCTTTAGAATATATTAAATAATCAGCTACAGCATGAAGATAGCAATGTTTAATTACTCCTACATCCAAAATAAAAGTGTCTGTTAATACAGAATGATGCTGCAGGCCCTAATGATGCCAATTGCTGGGGGCTTTCCCTGCAGTTCAGCAGTTCCCAGCACAAAGGACTCCTTTTCTCCTACCCGCAAGGTTTCAGTGCCAGAATGTGAGCAGAGACATAGGTTTAGTGACTTCAAGTGTCATTGGGAAATTTCAAGTTATTAGACATAATGTAAACCTTATTTTGGTGGATATTGGGTGCAATAAATTGCCCTGAATTCACATGAGCTTATTTTGCAGAAATAATAGGACTTTCAAAGGTCCATGGTACTGTACAGATGGCAGGGAAAACAACAGACAGGGATGTGCATTAAAGAGATTCATAAAAAACACAGGATGCAAACAGCAGTTAAGGTCTTGCATGGGTATAGTGAGAGGTTCTGCTATATCAAAATGTCTGCTAGAATTACCATTAAAACAATTCCTGAGTTTGGATCATAATAAATAAAAATAATAAATAATAAAGAAATAAAACTCTTCTCTAGATAGCAGTTAACATATTTCTTGAACTGGGGGCGGGGTTTGGTAGATCATCAGAAGTTTTTCAAGTGTAAACTCTGCAGAGCTGGGTTTGGTTTGTGGGTTTGGGTTTTTTTCCCTATTCCATCTTGCCAATTGCTTTTCTAATTAAACAGCTTTGGGAAATGAACTCACTTTTTTAGACCCTGGCTAAGTGAGTGATGAACACAGCTGATCAGAGAAGTTTTGAACTGGTACCTGCCACCTAAACAAACCCAGTCTGGTGTTCAGAGTCTACAGCTGCTCACAGCTATCCAGAAAGGCTCAACACCTCTGCAAATCCAGCATCCTCTATTTATATTCCCCAGCAAGGATCTGGAAGCTGAACTTAAGGAAACCAAGTTGCAAAATGCTTCTCATAAAATTAATACTTTACGTGGCATAATGCAGAGGCTTAAAAATGTTGCTAAGTTTGAGAAATGCTCTTGTTTAGGTAAATAACCATTTTATTATTGTGGTAAGTCACTTCCAAACTGTGTTGCTGCTGATTAATTCACTTCTTAGATGTGTGGCAGGCACCAGAGGTGTCCATTAATTAGGGCTGC
Source organism: Argya squamiceps (assembly GCA_037834095.1). NCBI lineage: Eukaryota > Metazoa > Chordata > Aves > Passeriformes > Leiothrichidae > Argya > Argya squamiceps. Next base: position 3,943,163 of record JBBMKD010000001.1, read on the forward strand.
TGCACAGTCTGTCGTGTCTTATTGCTTAATTAATAAACATTAGCCAAGATATTGAACTTTCCAAGGCAACTAGTGTACTGATGAACAGATTGTGCTAAGAATCTGGCTTGCTAATGCTCATGTGAGGGAAGGAAGATTTATATTCCATGCATTTGGTTTGTAGAACAGCTGTGAGTGAAGCCTACTGGGACACCTGTTAGAGGCCACCATATAAATTAAAGCACGTTGCAGTGCTGCAGTAGTCAAAAAGAAGGAAAAACAAATGAAAGGAATATTTAATGGGTTGTAATTGGTATGCAAGGAAACTACTGTAGCAAACAGAATAAAACTCCTTACACTCCTAAAAGTTTCTTGTAATGCTGAAAAAAGTTATCCTAATATAGTTCTTTCAGCTCACAGATATCAAAACACTTGGCAGGCGCCTGGGATTGGCTCTGTACCATGAGGCAGGAGCAGCTGCCTCTCCCTCCTGGTAGATTTTTCAGATGTCAGGAGGACATAGGGACAAGTCCCTCAGGACTCCATTCTGTCTCAGTCTCATTAAAAAAGCTGTCAGTTAACTTTTGAAAGCAACAATCTCTGTTGCTATTAATAATGGAACTATCAGGAAGATTACAGCTTCATTTTCAGATGGCATTTTTTGCCAATTGCCAATTATTTTGAAATGGAACATGTATAAATTTTTAGGGTAGAAGTCCATAAAATACTGTTCAGGCAATCATAACCAATATTTCATGTTAACTCTGCTAATATTCAAACTTCACAGGTGTGTCTAACATCAAACAAGCTGTTGCTGTATCCTTCCTGTAGATGCAGATTTTATGGCTGATGTGGTGCTTTGTCAGCCTTAAACTGACAAGGGAAAAAAGCATTTGAGGGGAGTTAACATGTAAAATCCTAACATGTTTTATAATACACAATTTTATATTACTAAGGACAATTTAATATTTTTTACCTTTTGGCTACATGGATATCTGATTTCTCTGAACAGGGAGAGATGGGTGCTCTGCACATGGCAGAGCAAGAGCTAAAATAAGTATATAAATAAATCAGGAACTAAAATGCTCTAATTCTTCCTTTGAGACTTGATTCCCATTGCAGTATTAGACACTTATCACATCTTTACTTTTGCTTCTTAGAGTCTAAAAATAATACTTGCCTCACAAGGGATACTAATGAGGCAATATTTCCAGTTTATTTTTATAATGTGCTGGTATTAATGAGAAATTATAATTATCCCAGTACCAGCTGGCATTTTTCTTCATACTGAAATGTTCCTTTTGAACAAGAGAGGAAACAAAATGCACTGTGACTTCATTTTCAGAGATATGTTAAAATAAAATGTGGCAGAGAAAATACATCTGGAAAATTATGGTTGCTTTTAGGTTTTTCCTGAATAAATTAATTCAGCAAAACCTCATCATCCCTCTTTTGTTATGTTGAGCAAATGCTATATGTCTCTGAAAAGTAGAACAGTTTTCCTGTTCCCTTCAAAACAAAATACACTTCATAAATTCCACACTTGCAACAGGCACAGTTCAATGTAAAAATTTTGGTATCTGCATTTCTGGGCTGCTAAGGAGTGGCTAGTACCACCTAAGCTCTGCCCCTCTCTGTTCAGCAGTGTTTTATGGACCCACTTCTGACAAACTGCTTGAGATACATTATTAGTAAATGTAAAAATAAGTGTGAATAAAATTCCATGCACATGATTGAGTTCCACCCATCCTGAGTCTGCAGGGGCTTCTTTGTCACTGTGAGGAAAGGCTCTGAAGGAAATATTTCCCTGGCAATGTGATGGTGACATTTTTTCCTGTAACCAAGTCACTTGTGTTTATAAAACACAGACAAGCAGCTGTGAGCAGCTACAGAAGCCTCATTCCATTTCCTGCCATCCCATCAAGGGCAGCTCAGGTCCTAACACAGCTTCATTACTCTTATTTTATTTACATAATGCCTGCAGCACACACACTAGGCATTGCTGAGCAGAGCCAGCATTAATTCAGAATTCAAACAGAGCACAGGGATATATTCCAGGATAATAAGATTGAATATATTGAAGGCAGAGCTGGTGCTGTAAAACACTGATTTGCTGTAAACAGTTTAATGTAACCCCTTGCAGCACAGTGGGTGTCAATGCAGCAGGTATCTTCCTCCTAAGTGCACTGTGGGGTTATAAATATTGTGTGCAATCACTGGTGCATTAGAAAACATTTAGCATTGGCTGGATTTTTTATGTGGGTGTGGTTGTGCATTATTATGCATGTGTGGTAAGGCTGGTCTTTTTCCTAGCTTTGTTTTTGGTCAGCCACTGACTAGTTTTGCATCACTTTTTACACAAAAAAAAAATCCCGACTGTGTAATTTGTAACATCATCCCCACTGCTATCACCACTTACTGCAGAACCTCCTCACCTTTCCTTGTGTTTTTCAAATCTTACATAGGATGAATTCATGTAAGCTGTTATAGATCCATGAAGCTTACCTAATTTTGCTAACTCCTATCAAGCCAGGCTGTACTCTTCTTTTCAAACAATGTTTTTTGCTACCCATGTTACTAAAAATAAGCTTTCCTTCAACTCTGATCAACTGTAGTTTTTCCTACCTGTGGCAGCAGACCTGTTTGTTTCTGAATCCTTACCAAACACATTTTCTGTATCTGCTCAATCTGAAGGTCTCACTCACTTTAGGGTAATACCATAATGTTATTAACTTCTGTTTAGTCATAAACATCTCAGACATCCAGCTTTCTGAGGGAGAATGCAAAATAACATCACTATAACTTGGTGTGGGGCATATTGCCAGAATTAATCATACTCTAAGGATCAGCAGAAACATGTGAACACCAAGAAAATTTGTCAGGTGCCACAATGTGTATTTGTGGTGCCTCATTGTATTGGGGTATTGATACACACAAACACTGTGCCAAAATGCAAGTATTGGAGCATGGTGGGATGCAGTGGCCACACCAGGTGAGTTTGTGACCCTCTGAAATGGATGACAATGATGGTGGCATTGATGAGTTCTTTATTCCCCTCCTGATTTCTCAGCTGTTTGAAGAGGATGACCAGTGACCCTAAAAAAGTTCCTACTGTGTTTCATATTCCTGCCAGTCCTGGTTCCCTGAGTGAAGCCCCAGCAATGCATAAAGTGAGGGTTGATAATTTATCATCCCTGGTTCCTAATTGTCATTGTCACACCGTCCTTTCAGCATTTAATGCCTGGTAATCATACACATTGTATTTCTGCAGGTCATACTGTCCATTGAAGAGGGCTACAGGCTTCCAGCTCCCATGGGCTGCCCAGCTTCTCTTCACCAGCTCATGCTGCACTGCTGGCAGAAGGAGAGGAACCACCGTCCCAAATTCAGTGACATTGTCACCTTCCTGGACAAGCTGATCCGCAACCCCAGCACCCTTCACACCCTGGTGGAGGATGTACTGGTGTAAGACTCTTCTTGGTACATTTTGGGTTTTTCATAACACATTGTGGCTCTAATTACGTGGTTTAGGGTGTTGAGTAGGGGTGGGAGAACCACAGAGTTCTGAGTTCATAAAGTCGTGCAGGTTCAAATCATTTTAAGCCCCTTTTAACGTTTGCCTTATTGTTAATGTACTGTTGTACAAGGAGGTTTTTTTCTGAAGCCATGCAGATTGTATTAGGTGTTTTTATTATTATTAATTTTGTCTGAATTCTGTTTGTGCACAATCTATCCTTAATCTTTGTTCTTCTTTTTTTGTGTGTGTGTGGTTTTTTATGTGCTTGTTTTCTCTTTGTAATTTTTTTTTCTCCATTCAACAGCCTGTCTCTCCATCTGACAGTGCTCAAGCAATTTCTGAACTGCCTTGGAATAATATCCTGCAGAAAGTGGCTGTGTCTTAGCTTGCTAAATCTTTATTTGTCTGCAGCAGAATGGAAGCAGTGACCAAATAAGAGATTATGCTGTTACCATCCCACAACAAACTCTTGATAGCGTTGCCTAAGGTTTTTGTGGTTTTTCTCATTAAGAATATTTCACAAATGAATGCAGTCACAGGATAAGCAAGTGGAATAAGCAGTAAAATTGTCAGTATTTGCAGGCTTATTGATCCAAGCTGTCCTTGCATATCAACTGAAATAAGCAAAGGTCCAGGTGGCCTCACTCTCTTCGGTCACTAAGAGTCACCTTAAGATAAAAGTGCTTTCATGGAGACCCCCATGGGCTTGTAAGGGGGTTCTCAAGCTCTGAGTGGGGCTTGCTGAGAACCTTTAAATGTTTCTGAGAAGGGCTGAGCAGCAAGGCAAAATTGGGACTGGTACCTTGCTGTGGGAAAGGCTGAATGGAGAAGTTGGTAGGAAAAGCTGGAGTGAGGGCTGCAGCCATTTCATCAACACAGACTAGGAAGATTTGTGGGATTAAATATCCATCCCCTAGAGTTGGCATCCTCTATGTTTATGTATATATATAAATATATATATATGACTTGCTATTTGTACCTGGATCACTTCATTTAGCATCAGGAGTAATGTATTTTTATCTCTTATTTTAAATCATATCTTAGGGTCTAAAAAAAACCTTATGCTTTATGATTGACTTAACCTGCATGGGAATGGTTTTTCCATTCATTTGAGAATGCTTGATGCAGTTGTTGGGTAACCTTTTTCTACAGAATCATGGAGTAATTCAGATGGGAAGGGACTGTGGTAGGTCTTTAATTACAGTTTGTGCTTAACAGTGTTCTCCTGTCCTTCAGCTTGTCCCTCTGTCATTTTGATAATATGAATGAAGATCACTGTACTCACTGTATTTGAATATGTGTGGGTGAAACTCGGTACATTAAGACATGAGGTTGTGTTGCTTCCTACATTTTGCATTAAGTGATGTTCCATCAGTAAATGTTGCCTGCCTTTTGCTGTCTAAATTTTCATTTTCAATAAACTGTGTCTTTCTCCTAAAGACCATCATAAGGCTTTTACAAACAGCAGTGGGCATTTCCTGCATTTTGTTCACACAGTTTCTCTACACAAAATGCACAAAGCCAGGGGAGGTTGTGAGCCCTCCCAAGTGTGGCACACAACAGAAGACTGGAAATCAGTGCCCCAAAATTTCAATCTCTTTTTTTCCCCCCCATCTTTCTATTTCAGTTGTGATAATATTAGGGGAAAGAACTCAAAAAGAAATGTGACTAAATTAGCTCCTTCAGTTTCTTTTGCTACTCTATGTAATTCTATGTAAAAGTAAAGATATCACATTTTATTCTTTTTGCTTCTTTTAGGGTGAGTTTTAGCTTTTGAGTACTGTAATCAAAGTGTTCCTGTAGCACAATGGTATCACAATGAGGAGCCATCTGGGGTGGGGTGGTTGTAGATAAATGTAAAAATCATCTCATGGTGGTTTAATTTTTTTAATTGCATCTCATGCTAAATTTTAGTTGTTGTCTACATTGACTACTGTGTCAACAAATTATTATAATCCTGAACATGTTGATCTGCAAGGAAACATTCTGTGGAACAAAAATAAGAGCACTGGGAGAGGCCTTTTCCTCAGTGTGTTACTGAGCTGCAGTTCTTTAATAAATGTATTTTTTAAGTGGTGCAGCTTGGCAGATTGATATGATTTATAAGTTTTAGACAACAGGTTAAAGAGATCCTCAGTTAAGGTCTGACCTTTACAGCTCAGACTCCTCTCTCATTCCTTCTGCCTTTCAGTAAAAGCTGTGTCTACCAGGGTAAATTGGTGTCATATTTTGTATTGCTTGGTAACCTTTGCTTTTTTTCTTTTGTTTGTTTATAGAATGCCAGATTCACCTGGTGAAGTTCCAGAATATCCTTTGTTTGTTTCAGTCAGTGACTGGCTGGATTCCATAAAAATGGGTCAGTATAAAAATAACTTCATGGCAGCAGGTTTCACAACTTTGGATATGGTTTCAAGAATGAATATTGAGTAAGTATATCATCTATTATCCCTACAGTGACTAATTAATCTGAATTTGTGTGCTGCAGACACACAAATATTGTGTAGTATGGAACAGTGCTTTCATCTCCTTTCCTCCCTCAGCTAACAAAAGACAAATACAGTTATTTACCAAAAGAACACAAGAGAATTGTGTGATGGAGAGACCCAGAAGTGATATGTGTGCCCTGTGACCACACCAAACACAGCCAAAGCCAGGCAGTGAGTGTGTTTCTTGGGGAACCACTTTTGACCTAGACCACTGAAATCAGGGGCAAAAATGTTTTCTTACTTTGATATGAGTATCATCATGTCCTTTTCAGTCCTCATGAGGAGGTTTTTCCAACTATCTCTGACACCACCCAATTGTTGGGTTCTTTTTTTAATGCAAACCCTGCACTCAGTATATTGTATTTGGGCAAATTATGGGTTCATATGAGGATGAGCATGAGGGTGGGATCTGTTTTTCTCTTTATTCCCTTCCTGTGAATTCCCAATCTTTTATCCCAGGATTGCTTGTATTAATAATGGTAGCTGTCAGTTAAGATTGAGGAATTTTATGTGTAAAGTTAGGATTGATTTTCTCCCTTGTGCATCACTTCAAATTTACCTTCATCAAACTCCACCTACTGCATTATGGCCACTTAGCCTTGTGAGATCCTTCCAAAACTCTGCACTGCTGCCCCTTTCCCTTCCTACCCTGAACAATTCAGCCACTTCTGCTGAGTTTTTCACCTCTTGCTCACCTGTTTCCCCAGATTTGGTTTTTTTACTGATTTGTTGAATAATAATGTTCAACATTATCCCAGCAGAGGTCCCTGCAGATTTACATCAATAACTACATTGTAAAACCTGACAATTTACTGCTAACCTCCTGTCTTTAAACCAGTTGTTTAGTCATGCAAAGACCACATTATGCTACATATTATGTTATACCCTACATTACACAGAAGTTGCTCCTCATTTTCATTATAAAGCTTTTATGAGGAATATTCTCTATAAAGCTTTTGGAAATCCAAGTGAGGTGTATCAAATGGATCATCTCCATCCATTGGAAACAAGTAATTTTATAAACCAGAACTTTTATTTGCAAAAGCCAAGGTGACTCAAGTAGCTCATTTATCCAAGCATCCAATAATTTTGTACTTTCCTGTAGTTTCTCCTATGCCCTGTAATGTTCACAGACTCATGGGTCTGTAGTTCCCCACATCTTCCCTGGAAACATTTTGTCTGGCACCTTGCTCCACACTTCAGGCACCAGGAAATTCTTTAACATGTGGAGCACAGCTGGTAACTCCCTCTCTCACAACCCTGATAGTAAGTCCCTTATTTCATCTTCACTTTCTGTTGGAACTTTTGCCTAGATGGGCAACTTTTCCCCAGAAAGGATCTGGCATGGGAGTTATTTCAGTTCCTTCCACAGTGAATGTCAACTCAAATGGTCAAGTCCTCCAACAATGGGCCCTCTTTCAGTGCTCCTTTATGTCCAAATCATCATTAGACTCTACACATTTTATGGCAGGTTTCTTGTACCCAGTGAGTTTGCAAAAGGATTTATTATAAATTTTATTTTTTCTATTTTATTTGTTGGGGATTTTTTTTCTGTTTGTTCCTCAAGCTCCTTTTTAGTCTGCCTTCCTGTGCTTTTACAGCTAATCTAAGGTTATCATCCTTTCTACTTTCTTTAAATACCATTTCAACCTTTTGAAAGATTTCCTCTCTCTTCAAATAACTTGTGTTACACAAGACCTGCTGGCTTCTTCCTGTGCTTTATCAATGCTAAGCATTGGTCTTGCATTTCTGAGGCCACTCTTCACTGCAAAACTTCCTTCTTTACACTGACTCCTTTTAGCCTCTCAGGTGCTGAGTATTTTTGCTGACCTCAGGTGTTGTGTATCATGCCCCACAAGAATGTTAAGCCTAAGCACATAATATTTGCAAGCTCTCCAGTGGTTCCTCAGCTGGAGGATACAGCAGCAGATATCTGGAACTGCACATCTGAAACTCAGGAAGGTCATGCTTTATCCCATGAGCTCCCTTACTGGTTGTGTCATACAGTTTTTGAGGATAAACAGGAAATATCTCTGCATGTCCCAGTGTGGGATTTGCATAATTGACAAATCTGGCATAGCTGAAGTTTCCTGTCCTCAGCACTTCTGTGATCTGTCTCAGATCTTGCAGCTGGGGGTGTTTATAGAAAAACAAAGTGGGTGGATTGTGCTGAACTCTGGTGGCTGTTGACTTCATTCCTGCCAAGGAGTCGAGCCCTGTGAGTGACAGAGAGCTACCCACTTTGGGGTGCAGGGCTAGGTGAGATGAAGGGAAACGAGGAGGGAAATCAGGGTCAGTCTGGACGATTCATGGCTAATTTGATCTTTAGACCATCCCCCACTACCTCACTACCATTCCCCAAATCATCAGAAGCACAACCTCTCTGTTATTTCTGCCTCAGAACTGCAATACTGAGTGTATCAGCCCCAATCCTTTTCAAGTATGAGTGAGAAACGGTTGCTGCAATCACATGACTAAAACTGGGCTATTAGAACTCTGATTAGTCCTTGAGATTTGGAAAGATTAATTGAACATTAGTATCACAAAAGCCCCAGTGCTCTAAATACACTTTTTTATTATATTCTTTTTCTTAAATGACTGTTTTAAAAAAATTGAAATTGACAGATGCAGAAAAATTGAACATTTGCAGCTTTCTTATATGCTGTGGTCAGGAAGGTAAACTGTCCTGGAGAAGAAGTCATCATACAATTATATTCTTTTGTGCACCAGAGGCTTTATTATATTTGCATCCAAGATGAAACTTTTTATCTTGCAGTGACATTAGAAGAATTGGAGTTGCACTCATTGGACACCAGAGACGAATAGTCAGCAGTTTACAGACTTTGCGGTTACACATGATGCACATACAGGAGAAAGGATTTCATGTATGAAAGTAATAGAAGCAACTGTGTTTTGTGCCTCAGCATTTCTAAAATGGAAAAAATATTCTCATTCTTCCCTCCTGCTCTTCCCAACTTCAAGAACTGCAGTCTCCAGTTCAGACTATACAAGTACTTCTATGTTTATGCTTCCAAAAGGGAATTTTTAATCACACTGCACAGCTCCTCCACCAGTTCTCTGCCAATAAAATCCTGGCCTACTGCAAGACTCTTGCTACACATTGATGAATAACTCAGCATGGATGTGTAACTTTGTATAACAGTATTTGGGAAACTTTCATGGACTTACTTGAAAGTAGTAATCTATTTGGCCTGGTGTGGCTTCTTTATCGATGTATTTAGAATTTGCTGGTAGATCAAAAAGTATTTGACTTCTTTCATGTTCTGTGACCATGTAACTTCCAACACCAAATGTGCAATCAAAAAGAAGTTTAACATAAATATTTATTTTATCTCTTAATTAAATCCAAATGTATATGTTCTATCATTATATTACTTTCTAATTGTTTGAATGCTGGTAAGCTGGTGCCTCAAAACATTAGTATTGTTTGCAGAAATGGCTGATGATTTTATGTAGCGAGTTTTCATTGTGTGAATAATTGGAAGCATAGTGAGAGTATCTGTTTGAAATCTTAAGGAAGGTTCTTGATTTTCAGTTACTTTAGCACTCGGCACTTTTTATGCTTTAAATTGTAGATTAGGTTGGAAAACTTGTTTATCCTTGGGATTCCTCACCACCCTACAACCCTGGTTTTGTTTTTTTTTAATGTAATACTCAGCATTTGCTTCTACTACTGGAAAATTGGTTGTAGCGTTCCCATGACCACATGTAAAACACAGTTGTCAGCTCTGTTGTGGCACACAGATTTCAGAAAAGCTTTTTGTTCCAAACATGCAGTTTTCTGCTGTTGGGTAGGGAATCATCTCCAGCAGCAGCAGCAGCAGAGCTCAGAGGGCCAGCCATGGGTGGGGTGATGGGATCATTCCCATGGGATCAGGCCAGCCATATCCTCCTCCAGCCAAGGGCAGCCCTACAGCCCCACTGCTGCTGGAAGTTCCAGGCTGCAGGATGCAGTGACTTACACAAAGGCAGAAAAGGAGATGCAGGACAGCAGTGTGGTTGTGTTGCCTTGAGTCTACTTCTAACTGCTTTTAGAAGCTAAAAAGCAAACTCTGCTGAAATGGAGCTCTGGTCATTCCAGGCCAGGTCTTCATTTAGTACACAACTCTGAAGGACATTTGAGGTCTTACCTTTAGAACCCTTCAATAGCCATATTTACATGCTAGAAAACATCAGCAAAGGCCTAACATAATATTTGTATCTCTCTAAGACTTCCAGCTTCCATGTTTTATTCAGACAACTGACACAGCCGTGCTGGGCTACATTTGCAAACTTTTGCATGGGATGTGCACTCCTGGGCACAGGGGCATGGCCACGTGCAATGCATGTCACATGTAACCCTGGGCAGATGCTTCTCTTCATCCCTGTGTCCTCTGGAGGGTGTTTTTTGAGTTCCCTGGCATTCCAACATGCTCAAGCATTACAGCTCTTCTGTTAAAATGTGCATTTGGATGATCAGTATAATCTATGTGTGTATCAAAAGGAACTAACTGCTTTGTGTAATCATAATGGTATTTACTGCTTCATTTTACAGTTTGTAAATCACAAGGTATTTCCTAAGTCTTGGAAGAAGGCTGCCATTGTGTGCCAGTGACAAAGAATGAAAATCAGAAAGCAACTCAGAAAAGATTATGCTTCCAACCAGATCACAGAGTAAGACACACGAGGCCTGATTCACTGTTGTCAATTTATGTTGGAATAATTGCATTAATTTAGGTGAGATAACAGTAATGCACTAAGTAAATCTTTCTTTCATTTAAAAAAAAAAAGGGCAGATGTAACTGAGGAGCAAGTTCTCTGAAGATCAGGAGTCACTGGTGCTCTACAATGCCAATTTGATGAGCTTGTTTAAAGAAGGGCAGCTTCAGTCCTATTGCAGCTCCAAAGGTAATTTTGTCAGCAGGAGTATTCCCACTGAACTCATCAGTCTGGCACAAGGATGGGAGTTTTGCAGGATCACAGCCCTTCAGTGGGGAAAAAACAATCTGTTCTTTTCTGTGACTGTCACTTGAAAAATTCTGCCTGAATTCCACATCTGAGTAAGTTTTTGGTAGAGGTGCTCTTACAGAAAGAAAACCATACTTACCTGAAGCCTTTCTAAAAATACCAACACATCACAGAGGAATTTAAAAGTGAATTTTGCTTCATCATTTTATTATCCATTTTGCCTATTGTTCCTTCCATGGCCAAGAACATCTGTGCAATGAGCCTTTGTCACAATGAAATCCATTACTGAGGAGGTATGAGTCTGTTATTTGTTAATGGGGTTTCAAAACCATTTATAGCTGACCCAAACCATGTATGTGCACTTTTAGATTGTCTTTTGCCAGTTTTTTTTTCATTCCTGGTAGTGAGGATGCAGAATTGACATTGTTATATGCACACAACCTGGATATATTTCATGAAAATTAATTTCTAAATTTATCACGCTACTGAAAATATTTTTTCAATAGAAAAAAAATTATAACTAAAGTAAAACATTTATGAATCAGATATATTTTTTATATAAACAAGAGTTTGGGTGACCAGAAAGGAAAGAACAAGGGATTCTTTGAGTGAGCACATTTGTTAATAACATTGTAAATCCAGGATTTTGTGGGTTTATACAGCTTGTTTTTCTGTTGTTGTTGTTGTGGTGCAGTATGACACTTTTCTAATAGTTGATGAAATTTACATTTTCCCCATTTTTGGAAATACTTTATTTGCTCTTGTGCTGATTCCTGGTCTATTCTTGCTTTAGTTTGGAGACTTTTTCATATTTTTTAAATTCAAAAACAAAACAAAAAACAGCCCTAACAGGTGTTATTTTTCAAACGTGAGCTTAATTCTGTACAGGCAACAATTGTATATGTGAAATTAGAGTAACTTTCTTTGTTACAGGAAATTCTCCCTTCAGGAAAAAATTACCTCTAATTATCCTGCATATTGCAGTGTGCAGCTGGAGTTTAAATTTGACAAATTTAAGTAAATTTAATTGGCTGGTTTTGAGAATCTGACCCAGAATTACAGAGTGCTTTATGACTAAAAGTACCCACTCAAAGTTCACAAAATAAAGTGTGTGCGATATGCCAGCAACAACAAAAAAAAAAGGTGTTATAATGTGGATGTCATAAAGAAATAATTCTTAGCTGTTTCTCTGCATTCAGTGGTAGCTCATCCATTCAGGCATCTGTGCTTGGTCAGATGAATCTCATGCCTTAATTCTACCCAGTTGTTTGGCTGAAGAGAGGGTCTTGTTCATGGTGTTAACACAACAAGGCACAGCAGAAGGTTTAGTAGGATTTACTCATGAGGTGTTTGCACATTGGAATTACTGAGAAACAATGAGGTGCCATGAGGTGAAAGGAAGAGAATTGAGCCACGTCATTTATTTTCTCTAATAAAATTTACCCTTTTTGTTTCCCATGGACTTTAATCCAGTGTCTGTCCAATGAAAGCTTAGAAACGTGCCATGCTTCAGGACATCAGACAGCATAAAGCAAAATCCTTTTCTTGCAAATACTGCACTCAACAATAAATTCAAATAAATTACTTGTTCTGGCCAAACATTCTGTGTCCAGTATTGTGTTAGGTATTACTTGGATTATTCTGACACAGAACTCACAGACTACAGTACTTTGATTTTTACATCACTTCAGACTGACTATCCATTTGCCATTTTTGATATGATGAGCCTAACACAGGGCTTCATTAATTTCTTTTTCGATGCAGATCCCTACAGGATCCAAAGATGGGTCCTAAGTAACACACAGACCTCCTTTATCCAGAATCAGCTGAGATTTACCATGAGGAATAGCTGGGAGTGTGGAGGTGCAATTTCCATGTCAGAATGACCCCACGGGACCACATCAGCCACCAAGGTAAAGCAGCACAGAACATTCCAGACCTTGTATTGAAGAGCAGTTCCTCATTTCCAGCTGGCCCTGTTGTAAACTGCAGCATTTATTGAACTGTTTTACCTCAGCTGATGGGATGGTTCTGTGGGACACATTCTGGCAGCTCAGAATTCTCTTACAAACACGGGGTACCTGTAACTATCCTGTCATGGGCTCACTCTGAATGGGAATATTCCTTCAGGGAGTGGAAAGCAGGACTTGCCTCTAATCCAGTCCAATATTTCTTTAGTTAAAATCATAATAAAAAGTCTGTCTTCCATTGCATGTTCAAGGAAAAGGACTAAAAATAGAGACACTTGTGGCATTTGCACATGGTTGAAGAACTCTGTATTCCGTTAAACAGTTTTCTTCCAGAATATCCTGGTTCACCAACTGTAATGAATCTTTCCTGAATAAATGGCAAAGATCATTTCTTTTTTATAATAGTACTATAATTATTTTTTGAGAATGAGGGAAGGATGTGTTGGGCTGGGCTAACTCTCAGTAGGACAATGATCTTGAAATCTCCTGGAAAGGGAAAAAAATAACTCCCTAAAACCTACAATAAGGTAAAAAGGGAAGAACTGTTTCTACTGTGCCAAGGAGCTCTAATAAAAAACCCAAGAGCTGCATAAGACAGTGCCAGGTGCTTACAGCTGACAGAATTCTCCACCATCACATCCTGTATTTAGTAGTGCACACTGCTCATCCATGAGTGTTGTACATAATTCCTCAGATTATGGACCAGGATATGGTGAACATGTTGTGGTTATAAAATATTTGTCTATATGTACATAAGGAATTGTAAATAGAATGTATATCATAATATCAGATTTTTCAAACCTACAGAGTTAATTACCTATTACCAACAACACTAATGGGGTTTATTTTGCTCCACTGGCTTTTCAAATTTTTAGTGGCATGCACTGTGTGAGTATAGTTCTTCCCAAAATTCCTTGGCTTGTTAGCTGGAAATGGACAGCCTCTCTTTTCCTCCACTGGTAGAAAAAACATTTTCAAACTGGCTCAGAGAAAGCTGCCTGCTCACCCTTCTGCTGCCAACCCCTTCCTGCTGATTCTCTTCCATTCAGTTAATTACTGTACAAATTAGTGATCCCAAAGGGGGAGAAAGGTGCCCATGAGCCAGCAAAACTAGGAAGATGGAGTCCCCTGTAAAGAGTTTTCAGTTCCTCTGCTGAAATCACCAAAGATGTTTACAGAATATATAAATTATTTTCTTTTAAATGGCTGTTTATAGACGCCTAGGAGGTTAAATGAGGGGAATTTTCAAGGGAATGTGGGTAAGGATATGCCAACATACAGTATAAAAAGATCTGCTGAATTTTAGAAGGGAGAACCAACAATAATGGTTGATGAAAAATCTAAGGTTAAAAAAATTGGATTAAAGTATATTTCCATATTTTATATCTGAAATAATGTAACACCAGGTCAGTGAAAACTATGTGTGTATTTTTTTTAAAATATCCTGCATGAGTATATCTTACTTTCCTTTCCTGCAAGAGATTTCCCAAGTACCTATCTCTTCCAGAAAGGTTTAGCATATTATCTAATCTTTTCATACCTGAATAATTAAACTGGAACAAAAAATGCAAGTTCTGACAGTGAAGATATAGGGGGGAGGGGGAAATAGAATTTAAAAGATCAGTCTCAAAGTAATTTAAAGTTTTCACATCTGTTCTACTTTGTTCCTGTCCAAAATTTTTACCTGTATCTATCTGAGAACTTGTTCTGCAGACATCTCAGTGCCACCTCAGAAACTCCTGAATCCATAAACAATTCTGAGTTTGTGCAGCTTAAGTCACACAAAAAGGCTGATTTGAAATGGGAGTTTATACAAGATTAGAGTTAGGCATAATCAAAAGTCAAAATCCCTATAAAATATCTGTAAGACAGCATGAGATAACATATTTTGCCTAATTATACTAACACCTCTTCATTTCTGACAATTCAGTGAGGAACTGGCCAGCAGCAGCATGTGTGCAGAGTGGTAGGTAAGCCAAAACCCTGAGACTGAAAACCCCCAAATCAAAGAGAAATCCAGGTCTTTGCATTCTGGACTATGGGATGTCAAGGGACTCAGGTGAAAGTAACCTTGAACCTGGAAAATCAGGTTTGGGAGAAATCTGCTTTGGAACACAAATATTCATTTCTGGTTGTGGATGATGAAAAAGTGCCCAATGAAACAGCCTAGGGAGTATTTTTATAGTATCATCACCACATAATGCTCTGAGTGATATGAAGAAAAAAAAAATTTTTCTGATCTTTTGGGATCCAGCCCAGGACAAAAAAGCAGATAGAGATGTCATAATTTATATTGGAAAGTCCAGCAGACAGAATTCTGAATGACTAATTGTTCTTATAGCTGCATACTGACTTTCTTGAGAGGAACCTAAATAAACAGTAAGAAGTAGAAGTCTCCAGTTAATATTGGCTTAGAAACCAAGTTTTCTGTTTTCTCTCATTCAGACTGGTCTTTAACTGAAAATTATTAAGAGGAAAAAGTAAAAGCATAACAGGATTATTATTTTTTTTTTCTTTGAGAAGCTGTGTTGTCTGAGCTGTATAATTTACCATCACAGTCTGTGTACAATAGAATTAGCTGGAAAAGACAAAGTGCAGCCACTGTTCCAAATCTGTAGATTGTTTTAGTCACTAATTGTCAATTTGGGAAGTTCTGTTTTTTAATTCCTGGGACAGTGATGTGACTGTGAGGAATTCAAAGTTCCTGTGTCAATAGGCAATAATCTTGCTGTGATCTAAATTCATGGGAGTTTGTTACTGGCTTCCATGGCAGTGGGATGAAGCCCAATGTCCATATATTCTGCAAACAGACTCTCCTTTCCTGCACCCCACTACTGCCATGAGTAATTTGTTGTTAGACAACCAGCACTTATTGGGACACAAGATGTCTTATTGTTCAAATGGATTGCTAAAAGTTTTTTGCTGGTTTTAATTGCTCTGTTGAAGCATTTCAGGTTGAGGTATAAGTTGGTCCCTCAGGGCATGATCCAAAGTCAGTTGTATCCATAAGAAGAGGACAAGTGAGTGAAACAGGTTTTGATTCAAAGGTTTCTACAGATTTTCCTGGAACAGATGGCCTCGTTTCATGGGGAGAAGAGAGTGCACTGAGCCTAAAAGACAAGGCTGCTGCCTCAGGGATGTGATCAAGTAGGCTGTGCTTACCTTCAACATGAAAAAGGTAAAATAGAAAAGTTGGGTGCTATAGTGTTTGTTTTGTTCTCTGGAATGGGTGGTCAGCTCTGACACTGGAATTAGTAACCTAAATGACCTACACATCTAATAGGGGATCTAGCAGAAACGAGCTGGGCTGGTGGGGATTTTCTCCCCCAGATAATTTCCCAAACTTCTGGATTTAAATTCAGGATGAAACCGCCAGCCCCATCAAACAAACAGAACGTCCAAAACAAATAGGACTTCACCATCTTTCTTTTCTAAACATAAATCAGGATGCAAGATGATCTCCCTTTCATAATACAAGTGTGGCTGATGATTTGCCTCTTTGAACAAGCTGCTTCACACTCCTGGTGCATTGCAGTGAGTGTTTTCAGATTTGCCAGTTAATGAATGGCACAGCAGCAAATAAAATAAGAAATCCCCTCTTAGTGGTTCAATTTATTGGATTCTTTCACTAATTCCCTATCTGAAGAAAACCATCCCACTCCAAGATTCCTTATAAGAAAAACTGAAAGCATTTGACAGCTTAATGGCCATGATTGCCTATCTGCCTCTCCCCGAGAAACAGTGAGCTTTGAATTGGCAGTGTAGCATTTTTACTACCATTTCTCCTGCAGCAATTTCTTCTCCCAACTTTTCTAAGTAAGGTTAAGAGGTCTATTTCACACTAAAAGTGGGGAAAAGCTGTTTCTTTGTTAACTCTGGTGACAGGATTCAGTGTTTGTTGCTCTTACCTAGAGTTTCCCTCTGCTTCTGTTGAGGCCAATATCAACATTCTCTGGTGGTATCAGTTACATCCCACACAGCACTGCCGTGACTGAAAACCCAGAGACATAAAAAGGGCTCATTCTTCTCTGGTGTGGTATAAACCCTACTGACTTTGGGAACTTCTCTGCACTTCTCAGGATTGTGCCTGCAGTTTAGCAAGAAAAAAAGAAAAATCTTTAAAAGATCACATGAAACCCTGTTTACTGAAAGGCAATAGTTTGTTTTCTAGCAAAGCAGCATTCATTGATCTAGTTGGAATTAACAGTTTTAATTTTGTCATCACTTTTTTTAAAAAACAAATCACAAATGACTTTCAGAAAAAAAAATACAAAAAGAATATTTTACTACCTTCCAAACATCAGCTTTGATTTACTTTTGGAAGATAGTGTGGTTGGTATGTTTTCTCAGGATAGCCTCTATCTATTTCTGTGTGTTGGTTTTAAATGTATCTGAATTAAAAAGGGGTTTTAATCTCTGTCTCTTCTGTGAAATTAGACTGTACAAAACTAAATATGACTGCTCTTCATAGTTTGCTGTTCTAGCATAGCCATAAAATGTATCAATGTATGTGTATATATGAATAAATATTTGATGACAGACACTTTAGATTATATATTTAAGCAGCCATGTCAAAACCTCCGAGGTAGATGGCTTCAAAAGCAATGGTATAATCATAATACTCACAAATTATTTTACAAAATCAAACCATGGCCTCAGCACAGATCTCATATCCTTACCAGTAGTCTGAAACCCACCTTTTCTTTCGAGACCCCTGCTAAGGTTTGTTTTGCCATTGCTTCTTTAACCAAGAGGTATTTGAATAATGACAACTCCCTGTGGCTCAGTCTTCAGCACTCACCTCCCAGCAGGTGCTGCAGTACCAGAGGCTCTGGCTCCCTCCTCCGTGGGGCTGAGCTCCTGTGGCACTGGGAGACTGAACATTGCACAGCCAGTGTCGATGCTTCCCCCTGGGACTGCCTCACTCCTCCTCAAAATTCCTTCTCCTCCCCTAATCTGTCTCCCATACACGTCCCACTGCATTTTCTTCCTGCCTGTTTATGATGGTACTGTAGGAATGAATATCCATGGAATAAAAAGCTTCCCCTATTGATTGGCAGTCCCAAGGGGAATTTGCATTGGATGTGAAGTTGTTATTATTTACTGAGGAGTGGTGTTATCTTCTTTTCTTTGTTATTATGATTCTATTCCTATGATACTATGATGTTTCATGTAAATTTTCATGTGCTGGCATGCCTACAAGTTAATAGTGTAATAGAATGCTCAGCTCTCAACATTAGAGTGTTTTTAAGGTGAATTGCATCACATATGCCATCTCTTTGCAGAAAGAATATGGGGTTTGGCAAAACTACCTGCTGAGCAACATAATGAGATTTTTGTACAAAGTACAAGTTATTGATTATTATTGTATTTTATTTTTCTATGATTTCCTAAGAGGCATTATCAGGTCTTACAGATGGGGTAAGCCTGTTTATTAAGATATTTATTAGCAAATAAAAGTTACAGTACTGGTGGTTACTATTGAGGTAATGGTGTTTCGTTTGCCTTAAGTCACTAACACAATGATCCACACTGAAGCCTGTCATACATGATCATGCAAAAAGAAAAAAACCCAGCTGCTTAACGCAGGCTGGTGTACTAATAGAGATGGACCAGCAATACCCTCCAACACTTGAGATGCTTTGGGGTGGTGTTGTTTCCTTCAGCTAAAAAATGCTCTTCTGTGCTTACCACTGAGCATTTATGCTCAAAAAGCACATACAGTTCACAGCATCAGGGAAAAAAACCCAAAAACCTGTGCACATTAAAAGCTGCAAACAGCCGTGCTCTCTCCTTCTTGGGGAACACTGTGAATCTGAATTTTAAATGGCTTTTAATGTGCTATTAAGATTCTGCAGTACCGTTCACCCTCCTCATGGTGATTCACTGAGCCATGCAGCTCCTCTAGTATTTGTCAAAGCTTTCACTGACAAAAGCAGTCTTAAAACTGATCATATTATGTAAATAACGCCAGGGCAACGCAGGACGATTCACAAAGCGAATGCCATATACAACAACCAGACTCTTATCTCAGAAAAGCTTTAAAGTTATAATGAGCCTTTCCTTGCATAAAATCACATGCATGCAATGCAAGACTGAACCGAAGTAGCTGTAGAGTAATAGGAAATGAGTGTCAGATGCCCACAGTCCATTACATCCTGCTTATTTTACATGGGAAGAGCTTTCTCACCAGGACTGTCGGGTTTAACACAGTGTACATACAGAATGGAGAATGAATATTTCATTTTAGATCTGGTTACAGAAATGCCTTTGCCATTCTGTGTTCTCCACTGAATTTGGAACTGTTCCTCAGATGTGGACTGGTATCAAATAGAAACACCCTCCTCTATCATATATATATACACCTCTCAACTTGATTAGCTTTTAGAAAGTGCTTCACCATAGAGTTTCACTGTGGGATTAATGCTACCTGACTTTTCCTTTAGTGGCTCATAATGCCGCTGCAAGGCAATCTCATCTTTTAGTCGGAACCTTCCTAATATAGGAAACAGTGCACATTTTGAACCAGTCTGACGGGACTGTGCTACGCAGGAAAAAAAAGAAAAAAGAAAAAAAATCCGAAGTGTATTTGCAACCTCTGTGTCTTTCTCCCAAAGCCCCAGTGACGCGTGGATTGAGATTTTAAGATTTTCCCTACTCCACCAAAGCGCCGGCTTGCCCCCTTGGGAACGGGAGGTGCTGTCAACACCTCGGGTTCATACTTAGGGGTATCCTTCTGCGTTAATCTCAATCCTCAAGAGGATTTATTCAGGCACTCTCCTTGCTCTATTCAAGGCAGAGGGGCAGTGGTTGGAAACAAACAATTCAGAAGCGCTGGACATGGACATTAAAGGGAACCTCCCTCAGCCCTCCCCGGTCCCCACAGCCCCACTGCGCCCGGGGGCGTGGCCTCGGGCGGGCCCCGCCCCAACACCCGCCCCGCCATTGGCCGGAATATGCGGGGGCGGGACGGGATTGGTGGGGCGGGAAGGGGGCGGGGCTTCCGTTTCCTCGGCAACG
>JBBMKD010000001.1:3963222-3993458 GCA_037834095.1 Argya squamiceps
CGGGGGCCGCGCCCGGGGAAGGAGGACCCGGTACCGGCCTTCCCTTCCCGGGGGGACCCTGTGCCGCTCTGGGAGAGGAGACGCTGCTCCGGCCTGGGGTAAGGGACCGGCTGCCGGCTGCCCGGGCGGCTGGAGGCCTTGCGGTGCCGGCGGGAGGGAGGGAAGGCCGGCGCTGGGAGCTGCCGGGGGTTGTCCCGGATTAGGGCCTTGCTCCCGGGGTGCCGGAGGCCGAGCCGCGCACACAGCCGAGGTATTTGATTTGTTTCTGGTTGTGCGCAAAAAGGGACGCTGGGAGGCAAACCCACCACGCCTGAGCTTTTCACTGTTTATACATTTTAGCGAAGAAAGGCGTTAATGTTCACTGACTGCAAGTCACCTAGTTCTCTAATTAATTAGTATCCTGTCTTCTGTTGGCTAATGATTTTCTCCCTTCCCGTGCTAATTAGTCCTTCTTTCCCTCCTTTTGGATCTCAGACCAATGAAATATATCCAGCCTTAAACCTAAACAAGGCACTTCTACCTAAAAAATTAATTTGGCTTTCTAACGCCTGGACATCGCTTAGAGCTTGTTTGTTGGCTGCTCTCTATTTCATGGAATAAATCTCCTTTGTTGTCGATTAGGCTTGAAAATAGATAAAGGTTAGACGTGAAAGAACATCCTTTCTTAAGAAAAAAGCTTAGAGAGTTTGCTGTTAAGCTCTCAGACCAGACCCTGGCTTAAATAATTTTTAGAGATGTCTGATGTGCCCTGTATAGCATTGTAAGCAAAATATCAGCTGGCAAAAAAGGCCCCTTTGCCAGCTGTAACTGCTGTAACTCTTCACAGATGAGAAAAAACGTGAAAATAGGGGCAGGGCAAGAAGTCAAGGCTTTATTTCTCTCCCACTGTGTTCTTAAGTAATGACTGTGCCAATTAAAATGTTGCTAGGAACTGTTGTGTGTTTGGGGTTTCGGATTTAAAAGTGAAGCCCTAGAAGTAATCTTAAGGGCTTGTATTTCCTCTTGTTTTATTTTAGGAGTGCCTACAATGTATTTTTTTTTTTTTGACCCTTTCATCTAGAATATATAGATGAAGCTGTTGATTGGATAAGAAAGTAATGTGTCTTGGAGCAGGGTTTTGTCAGGTTAATTTGATAATAAACAGCTTTAATCTGCTCTCTGAGTTGTATATATGGACTAGAAAAGGAGTGGGGCATAAAACAAGGGGGTTAGAATGAGAGACATACATTCTATAACTAATGTTGGGGGTTTTGTAATTTGGTATATAACTCTGTGTGGCTGTAATGTAGACCACAACCGGTCCTGAATCAAAATGCACCAGATAAAGCTCTAAAAAAAATCTGTTATTAAAAAGGAAAAATCATCCTTTAGCCAGAATGATTACTTATGTGACTTTATTAAATGCAATTTTTAAAAATTATTAAAAAGCAGTTCACCATCATTTTGTAACCAGTAGGTGAAAAAGTGTGATCAAAGATTTGTTATTGATGGGGATTTTTTTACCTTTTCCCCCTCCTGCTATGATTTCCTGGGATAATTAAGCTTGCAACCTGAATTGTCCAGTGCTGTGTGGTTTTAATTTATTGCAAAAAAAAAAAGCAGCCAGAAATTCTCTGAGATGAGTTAAATACTTTATTATTCAAGGCATCTCAAAGGTTTCACTTGTGTGATAGCTGAAATCATTTCTGGTGGAATTCACTGAGGGCAGACAGGGGTTATCCTCTTTGCAGAGCGTGTTCAGCCAGGTATTGCAGGGAACACGTGATGGATGAAAGCTGCTTTGAATGTGCCCCTGCCAGGTAACTTCAGCCAGAGTCTGGGCAGCAGCAGAGATTGGGCACCTCCCTGACGTGTGGGTGAATGTTTTGGTGTCTGTGAGATCTCTTTTAATCAGTATTTATTTATGGTGAATGAAGAGTTCCTAATTCACAAATTAGGAACTAATTGGCAAAACCTGTTAGAATTAGCGTTTGGATTGAATCAACAGGGAGTGCTTTATTTAGTGCAGGGGTCAGTAAATTATGTAGCAGGTGCTGGAGAAGGAAAATGATGTTTTATTTTCTGAATGATGAGATAAAAATCACGGCCCTCCTTTTGTTTCTGCTCAGTTTGGCGGCGCTGCAGCTCTGCCCCTATTCGGGCTGCCCAGAACGACGGCAACACTTTGTGCCCGGCCCATCGAGGGCATTGTGCGATGGAGACAGGGCTATAAACAGCCAGGCTACTTTGGTATCGAGGCCTCCTGGCTGTAATCAGCTTAACCCTGCCTGTGCTTATGTGCAGGGCCGGCCGCGGGGGCTGTGTTTGTGTAGGGTCTCCTCTGCCGGCTGTGGGGCTGCCCTGCATGTAGCCCTTTTCCAACAGCTCTGATTCCCTGAGCAGGAGGTGATCCCGGGATTCCAGCCACAGCCATGGGGTTGTTTGACAAGCTGGCAGGGTGGCTCGGGCTGAAGAAGAAGGAGGTTCACGTCTTGTGCCTTGGCTTGGACAACAGTGGCAAAACGACCATCATCAACAAACTGAAACCTTCAAATGTGAGTAAATCATCAGCAATTAGCTTAAACATTCAAATGTGAGTAAAACAAACATCATCAACAAACTGAAACCTTCAAATGTGAGTAAAACAACCATCAGCAATAAACTGAAACCTTCAAATGTGAGTAAAACCAGCAGCAATAAGCTTAAACATTCAAATGTGAGTAAAACCATGGTCAATAAGCTTAAACCTTCAAATGTGAGTAAAACAAACATCATCAACAAACTGAAACCTTCAAATGTGAGTAAAACCATCAGCAATTAGCTTAAACATTCAAATGTGAGTAAAACCATGGTCAATAAGCTTAAACATTCAAATGTGAGTAAAACAACCAGCAGCAACAAGCTTAAACATTCAAACGTGAATAAAACAACCATCAGTAACAAACTGAAACCTTCAAATGTGAGTAAAACCATGGTCAATAAGCTTAAACCTCCAAATGTGAGTAAAACAACCTTCAGCAATAAGCTTAAACCTTCAAATGTGAGTAAAACAACCATCAATAAGCTTAAACCTTCAAATGTGAGTAAAATAACCAGCAGCAATAAGCTTAAACATTCAAATGTGAGTAAAACAACCATCAACAAACTGAAACCTTCAAATGTGAGTAAAACCATGGTCAATAAGCTTAAACCTTCAAATGTGAGTAAAACAACCATTATCAACAAACTGAAACCTTCAAATGTGAGTAAAACAACCATCAGCAATAAGCTTAAACATTCAAATGTAAGTTGGCTGCTTGGTTCACTGTTTGATCTGGGTCTGCATGCTGTTGTACTTGTGATTTAGCACAGTGGGACAAATATATTGTAAGATTTTCCAGCTAACTAGAACTAAGGATGAGAGTTCAAGTGCACATTATTTTCCAAAAAGCCCCACTGTTAATGTGGCACACTTTTGTTAAGATCACCCAGCAAGGAAGGGTTTATGATGGCTGGAATCAGTCACTTAAATCACTTAAATAATTGCCACAGGATTGCAGTTAGAAGTGATGTTGAACATTTAGTACATTTAATACAGTTGTGCAACAACTTATGTTCATTTTAATCTCTTTCTGAAGAGTAGTAAGTGCATAAGAAGGAATGAAGTAAGCAATAATGTGAAGATGCACATTTAAGGGTGACTTCACTGCTGTTAAAGCAGAATAATTTTCAAAATAAGTAGCATTAATATTTCCAGTTCATTCATCCAGTGAAAAATGTTTGAGGCTACAAAGAGTGCCTAATATTCTGAAAATAGGATTAGCTTTTTTCTAGATATTTTCTGGTTTATGGACTAGAAATAGATGAATTTTGGTAGGCGTGTTCAAAGCCAATGATTGTGCAAAGGTTATGTGCATTTGGGAAACTGGTTTCTGCTCTTTATTATCAGGACACAGCTTTAGTATAATTAATAATAATAATAATTTTTATTTAATTGTACCTGATGAGTCCACTGGACATTGTTTTTAAAGGGTGATATAGTGAAGAGTTTGCTACTCTTCCATTCCTGGCAATTATTCTTCCACTGAAAATTGAGTAGATTTATAAACAAAGTCTATAAACTATTTGCTATCTGCTGCCAGTTGTTTGGGAGAAAAGCTACAATTTTTGAGGCAAATTGTATCTTTATGTAATTACTGAGACCTTTTTAGAGGGTTTTTATGTCATGCCTTAAGCAGTAAAGGATTCCTAACTGGAGTTGAACACAGACTTGGAGATTTATCACAATAATGGGCATTAGAGAAGTGCTCAGGGGGAATTACATGAGTAGAATAAAGAAAAAAAAATTGTAATAAGAATTTATAGGAGGATAAGTTTGCATCCAACTTGTGTAAGTCCTACATGTCAGTCTAGCATGCAACAAATGTCCTGAGATCAAAGTTAATAAACCAGTTTATTTTTAGTAAGTTCAATGGACAGGTCATTTTGAGCTCTGGGTCAACCCAGTCTTCTTAAGAACTGCAGCTTTGCCCCAGGAGCACTAAATGAGGGCCTGGCACATCCCCATTTTCCCACCTGTCTGCAGTTGTTTGTGCTGGAGCTGCCTGTGGGTGGAGTTTGGAGTGAGGGGCTCTGGCAGGGATTGCCTGGCACTTTGTCAGACAGCTCTGTCCTCTGTGGGGTGTGACCCTCCTTCCTGCTCCATATCCCTGCTGCTTAGAGGAGCTGTTCTTTGCCTCCAGCTTGGCTGAGTGTTCCTTGGCCAGCTCAGCAGTAAATCAGGAACCAGACAGATCTCTTAGTGATGCTTTGTGGTCTGGTAATTCCAGAAGTGTTCACTCTATCCCCCAGAAAATTCAACCCCCTTAATTCTGAATTCCTTTACTTTTCTGGGAACTTTTTTTAATATTGCAACATTAGATCTGTAATGTGTTCATGTTTCAAATGTATTTCAGCATTGGCATTTTCTGATTTGATTGTAAAACCTGTGCTCTCTTTCCTTCAAAGGCTCAAACTCAGGACATCGTTCCAACAATAGGATTCAGTATAGAGAAATTCAAAACTTCAAGGTAGTTCTTCCATTCTTCATTATTGATTATTATACAATATTTGGGCTTAATTACCTCTTTCAGTGGCTTTGTGACTGAGTATCATGTGTGGTGGTGTAATGCCATGACATTGCAGCTTGTTGAAATGTAGTCCCCTAATCATGACCCAGGACTGAGTGTGTTAGAATATAATGTGTGTTTTGGGCTGCTATAAAACTAATTTTTTTAAAAAATTAATATTTTTTTAGTTATTTTTGCAGTGGCATGTATAAACACCTGCTCCCTGTCTGTTGAGTTTCAGAACAGGGCACTGTTACAGGCTGGAGGAGAGGTGGCAGCCTGTATTCCACTCCCAATGTGGTAACCTAAATTAAGCACTCTCACTGGAGGTGCTGTGAACAGATTGCAGTGTAATCTCATTAAATGCAAAAGGATGGCTGCAGCATTAGCAGGGTGAAGGTGGCAGGAGCAAAGGCCAGGAAACAGAGTAATAAGTCATTAGTTGAATGAAGACTGAGATTTAGATTAAGGATGTCGTGACACCAGGATATTTCAGGGAGGCAACATCATTCTGTAGCCTTCACTGGGTTTTTTTAGTGTGTGCAGTTAGTCTTCAAGCAGTGTGGCCTCACTGGGTGGGAGATCTGCAAGAAAATTGTTTATTCCTTGAGCTGAGAAAATTGTTTTTCCCTTGAGCTGCTGTGTGAGACTGAAAGGGTTCATGTTTCTCTAAGAGCTTCCACCACTGAACTCTTTATGAACTCAATAAAGCACCTCTGACAAGTTTGGGACTTCCTGTGTAAGAATGTAAATTAATTTATATTGCTTTTTTTATTCTGATCCTGTAGTAGGATAGATGATGACACAATGCAGAATGATTAAAAAAAAACCCCAAACAACCCCTGAAAAATCCACCCAAAACCTCAAACTCTACAAACTGACAAAGCCACAACTCTGTGTCTGGACATGGAGTGGAAAGGATGTCTGGAGAGCTTCCTTTTCCTAACATCATTATTTTGGTGTGGCCTCCACTTGGGGCTGCCCAAAAAAGGAGAGCCTAATTCTGAACTCTCAACATTTCAGGAGCAGATGAGAACTTTTTGTAGTGTTCAGTAAGTTGTGTGTGTAGTGTTTGGGTGAAATCTCACAGTGGCAAAGGCTGCTCTTTGTAGCTTGGTCATATGAACTCACTTGTTTTTACCAAAATGTAATTTCTTTTTTTCCTAAAGGTGGAATTTATTTATTTTTTTAAAAAAACTTTTATTTTGTATACATTTATACCTGTCTAGGGACAGAATTTAAGGCAGGCCATGGATTTTAAGTCATGGTTCATCTGAATTTCATTTACTCATAAACAATATTTGATACCAGCATGATAGAGAGAGATACTGAATGGGAGCTTATTTTGCATTTGATTTAACTTTAAATAATTGGTTTACTTCTTTTATTCAGATCATAAACACATTTTCCATTTTGAAATATTTCTATATTAACACTGAATAGGATCATTTGAAGGCAGATAGTGCAACCAGAATTCCTTTGGGATTTTTTTCTCTGTTCATTGGGATTCAAATTGATCTGGTTTGTTTTTGGGTTTTTGTTTGATCAGGGTAGCAAAGAAAATGGATATAATTTGGGTTTTGTTCTTTTTTCTGGGCCTCATGCACTTCTTTTCTTTGCAGTTTGTCCTTCACAGTGTTTGATATGTCAGGTCAAGGGAAATACAGAGACCTCTGGGAGCACTACTACAAGTAAGTCTGCAATTTATTTTAAAGCATTGCTGCTCATATTAACTGTTGTGCAGGTTATTTAACCACAAGTATGCTAATATCTAGTGGTTACAAAGGATTCAGACAAGGCTTATAGCTGGTGTTTGACAGGTTTAGTCTGGATAAATGAAACTTTCTGTTCTCACAAATGAAAATTTTTATCTGCTGTTATTTTGTGCTTTTGGGGACAACCTGGGGGAGATGAGATTTAAATGTTTGAAACATGAAAACCAACCCTGTAAGAAGCTCAAGATGAATTAGGTTTCCAATTCTTCAGTTCTTCTGTAAGTCTTAAAACCTGCAAGATATTGGCTGATGGCTGAGATTTTTAGAGGTGAGAGAAATGAACCTGAGAGAATAAGGCACGTGTAACTAAGAACCTGAATGAACATTCTTAATATTATTTACTAAACAGGATATTCTCTGTGCTTTAAAACACTCTGGTATTGCCTTTTGGTGATAGAGGGACACCATTCTCTGATTTTGGAGCTTTTAGTGAAGCTTCATCTTTATTTGCATTGCCTCCTTGCTATTCTGATCTAGATAACATGAACAACACTAAACCATGCAGAAGGACTTGGAGAAATGGAAGGGAGAAATTCTGGAGATTATAATATTGATTAAATATTAATACCAGTTGTGGGAGAGCTTAAATTGGTTTTTAATTGAGGATTAATGCTGCCTCTCCTTCCTGTGCAAATTGTGTTAGCATTGAGAACATTTGGCTGGGAGATCTTCATTGTTTAAAAGTGTTAGATTTGCATTTCAGTAACTGATGCCCTCAGGCTGCTCTCAAAATGCTAGCAGACTGCTTCATAAGCAAATAATTTTTGTGATTGCTGTATTTAATGCAGGAACTTCTCCCTTGTGGGGCATAAATGGCTTTTTCATCTTAAAAATAACTCCAGAACTGGAAGGGAGTTTGTTAGGTTATGCTGGCAGTGAAATCCTGATCCAATGCAGTGGGCACATATTTAAGCTTAACTTCTAAGAGTAGTATCAAACCATTAATTGGTATTGATTAAATAAAAGTATTAATAAAATAATTATGTGCTGTTACATGTTATATATGTGCTTTATGTTATAAAGTTAAGCCAGGTTTAATTTTGCAGGAAATTAAATCTGGGCAAGTCTCAAAGTAGTCTCAAAAAGTCTGGACTTTTCTTCTCTTTAGCTTGAAAGTATCTTCTTGGTCATCCTCTAAGTGCATTTATCTGAAATAATCCCAAAGTCATGCTGTGTCCTTATCCCTGTTCCTTCTTTGTGAAGTTATTTTTTGGTTGTATAAATGTATAAATACATGCTCTAGTGGTAAATACTCTTGATTCCTCTGGTAAAATTCTCTATGCTCATGAAAATTGCCCAGGTATTTTCAGAAAAGCTTTATTTACTAAAGGTTCTGTACACCAGAAAAGAATGAGCCTCCTCATACATACATTTTTAGGCTGCTCAGGTTATTTCTGGTTTCCAGCAGGTGTAGAAGTGTTTCTTATCAAAATGCAAAGGTAGATGGTGCTGGAGGCTAAAGAATGTATTCATAATGGTCTCTCAGAGAAATGTAAAATGAAGGAGGAGTGAATATTACATTAAAATATAAAGTAAATATCTTTCTGTGGGTGTTTATAACTAGTGAATTATGGATTGGTGAGACTTGAATTGGTTTTCAAAATGAGTTTCAATCAATAGAACATCAAGTCATAAAATAATCAGTAACATCCTGAAATAATGAGTTGAAGAGTTGCATGTATGTTGTGACTGGGGTCACAACTACCAGCAGAATGTCCTAATGGTTTGAAATAGTTGAAAGTTTTCACCTGTTATTTGAAAAAAAAAAATAAAGATTGTGTTTATGCAGGATATGTAAAGGTTAAAATAACCTGCATATGCCTAGCAGTGGACACAGGTTTTTTTCTAAAAAGGTATTTGACCTTTCTCTAAATAAACTTTAGTACAGGAAATGCAGAAGTTCTGTAAAGATCTGACTTTATGGGGTTTTTTCTGCCTGACCACAATGTCACAATAGCAGTTGGTTACATTTTGAGTTCATTTTTCAGCCTGGGCAGTGAAATCAAGCTTTTCTAAAAGGTGTGTGGAGACTGAACCTTGTAGGAAAAGATAACAACCTCATGTCTAAAAAAATGATGCATGGTACCAAAAGATTGAATTTCACAAATAAGACTGAATCCTTAGGTTAATGGTAAATAACAATGACAAAAAATTAGAGGAAAAATCAGGTTTGTTTGGACTTTTTTCTTGGTGTTTCTTCTGAAGCCTTTTCTTATTCACAGTTTGAGAAGCTGTAATTTGCCTCTTTGCTCTTTTTGTGTTATGCAGAGAAGGCCAAGCCATTATTTTTGTCATTGATAGCAGTGACAAATTAAGAATGGTTGTGGCCAAAGAAGAACTTGACACCCTTCTGAATCATCCAGGTGAGGAGGCTTTTTTCTCCTTCTGTGTCCATATTTGTTATGTTGTCTTAAGAAAAGCCCTTTTCTGACACATTCTGAGCACTTTGCAATTATTTTAACCATTCATGAATATTAGCACAAGAACAGTTTTGAAAAACTTGTGGGGTTTTTTTTTTACCTATTCACATTTAGAAATTGGTCGCCTTCAGCTTTCTACACTGAGTTGGGTTGGTTTTTTATTAATCAATATAATTTAAAAGTTACAATGTTTTGAGAAAGAATAGACTTTGAGCTGGAAAAACTGTGTGTCTGTCTGTTTTTTCCATGAAGACTGCTAATTCCTTTAATGTAACATTTAACTTTCTCTTGTCATCTTCATTGTGATTTTTTTAGCCAGAAGTAAGGAGGGATAATTACACCAGTCAGTTTTAATTCCCTATGAAAGAGTAAATGAGAGCATTTGTGATTTGTCTTGGTTTTAGGGGTTTGGTTTGGGTTTTTTACGTGAGACTGCACCTTAATTAAGTTGTGATAATTAAGTTGTGAAAGGCAATTTTTTGCCTTTCCATGTGTCCAACATCACTGGGATGTGTCTGTGAGCAATATGCAATTCTGACTTTCAGCACTTTTGGTAGTTGCTCTGCCTAACCAGAATATAAAACTACACCTAGGAAGTTTAAAAATTAAATAATCCTGTGATTCCTTAATTATTTATTAAACTGCTTGTGGGATTCCCATGCTGAAAATAAGAAAGGAAAAGCTGACTTGCATTTCTAAAAAAAGCAATGTGTGATAGGGACAGATATGTTCCCATGACGACTGTTTTCCATGGTTTCTGTGTATAAACACTTTAATTCATCAACAAAGATGACTGGGCCTTTTTATTCTCATTCTTTAATTTCTCATTGAAGGGCATGGGCTAATTCAAATGCAGGCAGTGAAAAGACAGTGTTACAAAATTCACAGGGAGGATGAGGTGAGCCAAAGGCTGCAGGTGGATTACACAGAACCCAGGGCACTTTGTGCCAAAGCAGGAATTAACTGCAGCAGTAAAAGCCAATTCTGTCAGTGAAGGGGAAATCACACAGAGCCAAGGGTTGGAGGTAAAGGCTGCTGGGAGAAGTTCCTGCTTTAATGGAGGGCAGAAGAGTGAAAATGTTTAGACAGAATAGAAGCAGCCATGGGTGGGGCTTTTCATTTGGGCATTAATAGGTCACCAGTGCTGACACTGCTGCTGTTCACTGATTTATCAGTTTGGGTATATCACATCTAAGAGAACTCAAGTTCTTCTAGGATAATGTTCAATAAAAGCAGCAGTTAGGTGAATCAATATGCAGCTGGTTTGCTATGTCAATATTGTTATTTGAATTAGTGTTCTGCCTTTCTTGCTGCATTCCCTACTTTCTCCAAATCTCTGCTTCTGTCTGTCATCCTCCTGGAGTGGTTTAAATGTTGGTGTTTACCTGAGTTTTAAATGGAATGGAATCATTTCCTGTCTCTGAAAACTTCAGCAATCCCTCAGTAGAACAGTTCCCTGTCTTTTTGCCAGGCTTTGCCTGAGGGGAAGGGAAGGGAATGTGTCCTGTGAAGCATTAATGGGGTCAGAAGTTGTACTAACTGGGACTCTTCTCTGAATCAGAGCTATAAATCATTTTTACTTGTATTAATGGACAATGCACTCTTCAAATAACAGCTTGTTTAATGATAGCTGTGTCATATTTTGGGTTTTTTACTCAAATTTCATTCTTCAGCACTTTGAAAGATGGTAGCTGTAGATTACCTGGATTAGATGATGACTCTTGGGTCACTTCACCTCCAGCTCATGCTTCTAAACTAAACTGAAATTGTTGTAAACTTGAAATTCCTTGTGTAAAATTGCACATCACACATCTAGTCTGGTATATATTTTAATGTGTTAATTCATAACCACTTGCAGCTAGAAAATGTTTGCTTTCCATTAGTAACTGTGAAAAGTGTGGGAGGGAAATACTGCACATGAGGAAATAGTACAAATTTCTGTGACCACAACTTTATTTAGCAAAATAAATAAAAAATATCTTTGGGTCTGCATTATGAGTCTGGGTGGGTAGGTTAAGCCCCTTTCTAATTGTTCAGGAAAACACTGGAAACTCCTTGATTAACTTGGCCTTTTGCATATGTGATGTCAGCTAATTTATGTGGTTTTAATTTACCCATAACCTGCAACCTGTGGATGCCAGGATTCATTTAATTATACTGTACATTAATGTAAAAGTTTCAGTCAGAAGACTCAATAGCTGTTCCACTATGGAATCAAAACAGATTTATTTATACTGTGCTTGTATTTTGAGGCCTTTTACTTATGTTTATGGATATCAAAGAACAAAAGAGCTCCAGGCAGAGTAAATAGTTTGTGAAAATGGTCAGTGTTCTGATCAGCACTTACATCTCTGAATGAATGTGGGGAGGTAGTGCTGTCCCCACTGATTCTGTGGGAAGGTTTGGTAGGGAGGTGGAAAAGAACATAATTAGGAAAGTTCAAACCATTCCAGCCCTGACAGTTTGGGATTTGGGGGGCTTTTATCATCCTCCTGCCCATCAGCAGGGCCAGATGGCTTCTGTTTGACATTTTAAAATAAATCCTTCCCTAGTTTCCTGTGTGAAATAACCTTTTCTTTTTACTATTTTAAAAAGAGCCTGTGTAGCAATTTTCTTTGAGGTGGTAGTGTGTAAGTTCTTTTCCTATCAAGCACTGATGGATAAACTAAAATACTAATCCTGTATATCATTCTTTGCATAAATAATCTGAAAAACTCCCAGAGTTAGTCTGGGTGCTGTGAATTTTTTGGCAGTGTTACATGTGTAGCTGTGAAGAGAGTGTACTTTGTTTCCTTTCAATCACCTCATCATCTTTTGGGGTAATTTGTGAGGTTTAAGCTTGTCCATGTGTAAATATCCCATGAACTAGCAGAGTATTTTGTTTGGTCTGTAATTCTCACTGCTAGCTGAAAGAGCTGCTGGAGGGAAGTCCTTCAAGGGAAGGGAGAATAAAGGATGTCCAGACACGTGTATTTTTTTCCAATTTTATAAATTCTATGAACTAATGGATGCTTTCCAGGACACTAAAGGATAATTCAGACTTCTCAACTGTTGTTGTGACATTATGAATGAACACAAATGATTTTTTCCATCCATTTTATACATCCAATCCTCTCTAAGCAGAGATGTGCAGTGTCTGTAGGCAGTGGTTTGATCTCTTGTTCCTCAGCTTCACCAAAATTTCCTATCTCCAGCTTGAAATGTGGGTATAAGGTAGGGGGAAAGGGGGTGGAAGATTCCAAAACCTGCAAGGAAGTTTGTGAGCATCCTGGAAGCATGCAGCAGAGGCCAGGTGACCCAACAGTGTGTGTGCATCTTGGTAGGATACAGCCTTCAGAGAATTGCAGCTGCAGGTGAGCAGAAAACCTTCCTGTGTTGTTTGTGCCTTGTTCCATGCAGAGATGGGTGAGTTTTGCCTCCTGTGCTGAGGCTTCTGTCTCTGCTCATGCCTAGACATCAAACACCGCCGACTGCCTATTCTCTTCTTTGCTAACAAGATGGACCTCAGGGATGCAGTGTCATCTGTCAAAGTCTCTCAGTTGCTGTCTCTAGAAAACATCAAAGACAAGCCCTGGCATATCTGGTAAAGTTCTCTTTTTCTGTGTTTTTATTGGCATTGCTTTGTGCAGTCCTGTTTTAGCCCTGTCGTGCCACTTGCTACAGTATAAAATAAATGGAGTAGAAAAAAGATTCCACACATGAAACAGTGGTAATGTTAAAATAGTTATGGTGAAACCTACTTTAAATGTACAATGCATTCCTTTAGACTGTGGCTTGAAAGTTTTCACAGCAGAACTGTCAGCCAAGTAATGGAATGGAGGATTTCCAGTGCAATCAGAGAGCAGGGTTGAGATCAGAACAACAGTTGCCATTATATTTTGCTGGGAAATTGAGCAGAATTGTTCTCAGAGTGCTCCTGCTAGATTACCTTGCAGGTTTGAGAATATCAATAGTAAAACCTTTGGAGGTTTTTTCCACTCTGCAGATGCTTCAGTAAACTGTTGTTGAAAGGCCATTTAGTAAACTGTTCTCTTCTGTATTCAGAGGGACACTGTAGTCTTTGTACCCAGTCATGTCTGAGGGGATTTTTAGCTGTAGGAGCTAGTCTTTTCTTCCTGAAGGATGTAAGCTTTACTCAGTGCTGATGTTCACAAGGAAAAAACTCTCCTTTTATCAGAAGTGCTTTTTACAAGTCAGTTTTTTGTCCTATTAAAGTCTTCAGCTGTTATAAAAGTGAAATCAGCAGCTAAATGCTGCTGAAAGCTACAATTTTCATTTTTGGCCTTTTAATGTTAAATTTGCTTACCTGGACATTGGTTTTGTCCAGAAATCACACTCATGAGTTCCCAAGCTTCTTGGAAGGTCGTTTTATGGGGAACTGCAGTCACAGTCCAGATTCACTGCTGTGCTGGTTTTCATAAAGTGAAGAATGAGGAACATTTAAACAGTGATCCCCCAGTGATTGAGAAGGTGAATTTACACTGCTGTCAGTGTAGCAGAACAGCTTTACACATTAGCAGACACTCCTGGGGTTGCTGTTGCAATGAAGTGTGTACACACACACATAATTCCTCCTTCCAGCACTCCAGCATTCTCACTGGGGGTAGGAACTGCATCGAGGACATTTGGGCCTGATCATCTTAAAAGTCTTTTCCTAATGATTCCATGATTCATGGCTGCTGTTGGAGGGAGTAAACATCTTGTCTGAGGAGGGAGGTGCTGCAGAACATGTCTGCCTCATGTGGGAGCTCTCCTAGAGCCCCTCATGTTCTAGGAATGATCCCTTGTGCCTTCACCCTGGAATTAAAACAGGTCACATCATGAAATGATGTTTCCCCATGGGGAAGGTACCCTATATCATTTGGAGAGCAGTGTTCTCCATGGGAAGAAAACTTAAGGAAACTGTACCTGATGCTACTTTGCAATTACCTAAATTACAAGTTTGGTGATGACTCAACTAAAACTGGTGTTTTTACAATGTTTTTGAAGTTTGATTTGTTTCTTTCAGTGCCAGTGATGCTCTTAAAGGAGAAGGATTACAAGAAGGTGTGGATTGGCTCCAAGGTATATCATATGTAATTCTCTTGCTCTGTTTTCATTCTGTTAAACTCTTTCATTTTGTAAGGTTTTTTTCTTTATTATTTCCTCTGTTTTCTTTCTGTCCATTTCTGCTGTCAGATCAAATTACACAGTGAGTACTAAAGCTCTGTCTCATATTTGCCTTTCATTTACCTCCTTCATGTGCACAAAACATCACGTGGGCTTCCCTGACCAAAGTGTGTGTTATGAAATACTAATGCACACAGTTGCAAACAGTGTAGCACTTTCATTTAAACAATACCAGCTGCCACATTTCAATTTCTTATTGTGGTAGTTCAGTTTCTTCTTTAATTTATTCTTAATGTCCTGTCCCTGTTTTACATAACTTAATGTTATGTATCAAAAAATGGTGAAAAAAATAAGCCAAGTACGCAGACACTGGTTTTAATTATACACCTTCAGCTCTTTAATCCAGAGCCAAAAGAAGAACTCCTTATACTATAAGGATTATAGAACATGCAGACACTCATAACTGCATGGAAAATATCAGATCCAGGTGGGATCATGTCTGACATCCAGCATCTTTAATACAAACTTGGTACAGATGTGTCGTTACAAACTTGGTACAGATATTGTCTCCCCTGTCGTGTGTTGGTAAGGCTCTGCTCTCTCTCGTGGCCCTGCTCCATGTTTAGATTAGTGAAATGTGGCATAGTTTTGGCAGAAGATCCCAGTTTTAGCTCCCTGCCTGGCCTTGCTTTGCTGTGAAGTGCTGTGGGTGCAGCACGGGCTGTGCTGTGCCCCACCGGCCGCCGGGTGTCAGCGCTGGCCCGGGGACAGATCCTCCTCCAAAAGGGTGACACCAACCCCGGGTTAACTCATCCCCCTGCCCCGGGGACACCACACTGCCCTTTCTACTCAGACTCCTCCTGCTAACTAGAGAAAGATGGTTTGTTTTACCGAGTTAATGTAGAGAACAAAAAGGTTTGGTTGTGTTTTCAGAGGGAAGGCTGCTCACCAAAAATAGTCTTCAGAAAGAGATTTACTGCCCTACAGCAGACCAGTGGTGTATCCTCCACCAGCCAAAATAATTCTAGGGTGGGGAACCAGGATCTTGGCATTGGGTTTCCTCCTCTCCTGTATCCTGTCATCATTTTGATTCCAGATCACAATTTTTCCTAATTTCAAGCATAAATCTGGCTTAGTAATGTTTTCTTGGTGTATTCAGGGTCTCTGCTTCTCTTGGAGGAACCTTTAGAGTTTCAATCCAAATTCTAGGTTTGTACATAGCTTGAGAGTACTTTAAGGGGTCTCAAATGCTTGTGTAAATATTTTCTGACAAAATATTTAGGTTATATATGTAGATTTTTTGAAGCACAGCAAACAGATGCTTCTGCTGTCACTCACAAGGCTCTTCATAGCTATTCATGTCTTATGGAGTGTTAGATTGCCTAATTTTCTGAGCTGAAAGCCCTCATGGATGGGCTCTATCTGAAAATTTCCTTTAACTCCCTGGTTCAGTGAAGCCAAAAGCTTAAGAAGGGTTGAGTTTAAACTGTACTGTTACCTAAGCACATGTAGTTTGGCAATTATATGTTTAAAGGCTGAATACTTTGATATTTCAAGGACAAATTTTTACTCTTGATTCTCCTCATTCCTAGAGCACTAGGTGGAAATATTTGGAACAACTCTGTAGTAATGGTGGTCCCTAAATCACAGCCTGGGGATGCCATAAAATTCAGGGGAGGAAATGACACCTGGTGAATGGATGCATGGTTCTTGTCAGCAGCCAAACTTTCCTTAGTTTCCTTTTTCAGACCCAATTCACAGTTGGGGTGGCAGAGGCAGAAAGTTTTGGGGGTTTTTTTCCCCTGGTGAGGGCTGAGTTTGCTATTTTCCTATTTTGTAATGGGGTTGTTTTTGCAACAGCGCATCCTCCACAGGGTAAAACAAACCTGTCTCACAGCATTCCCCCTCAGAGGGGGAAATTGTGCTGATTACCACATTTTGTAATGGGATGTTGGATGCTTTTGGTAATCAAGAAAACGTTTGAAGTGAGTCAGAAGTGGCCATCAGGCAGCAATATGGAGAAATGTGGCTACTGAGAGCAAAGTTTTCATGTGAGTTATTTGAAACCAAACTTTAAATCTTTTGCTGTTGGGTGGTTCATGTTCAGTTAAGTGGAAGAAAAATGTGTACAAGGAATTGAAATGCATTCTTCATAAAACAAACTTCCAGGTCTTATTGTCTGTCATCAACATGGTCTTATAAGCCTGAAGAAGATAAAAATTGAATTAGGTGGAAGAGTCTCCCTGTTTAATTAGCAAGATTTGGGGAAAACAACTTGGCTGTACAGGAATTTCAGGAGTGGATGAGAGAACAAGTTGAAAACAACTCTGCATTGTCCCCCATTCTTGTAGCTACACCAAAATATCTATTTCTATTTTATCTTTTCAAAAAGCAAAATGCAGCAGGAATTCATCTAGATGTTTCTTTTTATTAACAGGTCAGATGCAAGCAATGAAGACATGAGAGAGAAATAAAGGACCCATGGGGTTCTTTTACACCCATTGTCAGTAGGTGAACAAGTTCCTTGGGAAGAATGATTTGAAGATGAACAATTCAGCAAAAATATCCTGTATTGGCTTGTTTCAGTTTAGTATCTCTTCCAGGAAACCTGAATGTAGACAACCTAGCACCTCAGGTATGCACATTGATGAACTAAATTGAATCTTGTGACTGGAGAGCATATACAAAAAAAAAATAATTTGTTGTTAACAAACATCTGCATTCATTTGAGGTTTAGGTGATAATTAGCCATCAGTAAATGCCCCTCTGTTTTTTGGAGGGAGACCTTTTGAGCAAATGGGAATATTTGTTTTCCAGAGAAAGAATAATCAGCACTTTCTGAAATCCAGCTACATAAGATACCTACTGATTTTAGATGCCCAGTTTTCAGCATTACTGTCATTTTTTTATATTAAAGTTTGACATTGGGTTTTTATTATCCATCTCTAATAGACTTCTATAAGAATATTTTGATTAAAGATACAAGGATTCAAATGTTCAGTGTATTTGTTATAGATGATTGCAGATGTTTTTAAGGAATTGCTTTTAATGGAATGTTACAAATTGTTTTTGTGATTTTTGCCATGGATATATTTGCATTCCCATCAATAAAACTATGACAAGCCCTGATTGGGTTTTATTAACTTGAACATGTTCATTAATGCTCTTTACATCCTAGAGATTTTTGGTTTTCTCTTAATTTCATTTGGAAATTATTTATCCATATTCAAGTGGATATAGCCCTGTATATGTAATAAAATGGTATCTCTGTTGCCAAGGGTTTTTTTTGTTAATTGTGTATATTTTTGACTCTACCTAATCAACTAGACTGCTCCTGCACATACCTAAGGAGCAGATGGATCACAGGATGGGTCAGACTGGAGGGGCCAAACCTCCCTGCCCAGGCAGGGCCATCCCAGAGCACATGGAGCAGGATTATATATTATATATATATTATATATATATATATTATATGGAATATGGAATTTCCCCAGAGAGGGAGACTCCACAGCCTCTCTGGACAGTCTGTCCCAGTGTGTGCTCACTGCACAGTGAAGAAGTTCTTCCTCATGGCCAGTGGAACTTCCTGTGCATCAATTTCTTGCAAATTGTGTTTTAAAAATACAGTTAAGGGACAGCTTTACTGGATCATTATTGTGAGATGTGTTACCTACTTATGTTGTGAATAGAGACTGTTTTACTTTCAAAAATAAATGTAATAAACTTTCTGGCTCCAAAGATGTACCACAGGTAACAAATTAAGAACTTTATTTTTGTTCTGCCACCTCCTCCCTGTCAATCCCTCCTCCCTCCTTGAGGAAAGGGCAGACTGACCCTGGCAGTGCTGAAAACTCCATTTAACTCAGTGATTACCTGGCCCCTGTGGGACAAGTAATGTGCAGCTCTTGCAGAAGCTTCCCCCCACACCCTGTAGCATATAAAACACAAATGTTCTGTCAGCTTGCCTTCTAGGCCTCACCTCAGAGAGGAATATTTGGAGCAAAGGGAGCTGAAATGGGAGAACAGTGTCATGTACTCTCATTTATTAAATAGTTAAATTTAACTCTGCTTTGGCAGAAGAAAATGTCACTGTAAGAAATCTTTCTTCCAGGATGCTGTGGTCCTTACAGTTCAGTTTGCCATGGAAGTATTTTCATGTCTCTCTCTGTGACACTGTTGGCCTTTTATCAACACTGAATCGAAACATCTATACAAAAATCAAATACAAAGGAGGAACAGTGATACATAATTCTGAGTTTTCCTCTGAATTGTGGGCAGATAATTTTCTGGTTTACTTTGCCTTGGATAATACAGTAATTAAAATAATGGATTGGAAAAGACCTTAAAGATCATTGAGTTCCAGCCCCTGCCTTCCTTGGACAAGGGACACCTTGTCAAAAGGTTGCTCAGAGCTCCATCCAGCCTGGCCCTGAACAATTCCTGGGGTGGGAAGACCACAAATTCCTTGGGAAATGCTCTCAGTAAAGAATTTCTTCTAATATCTCATCTAAAACTATTCTCTTGAAAATAATACTTGCAAAACTGCTTTGCTGTGTATAAGTATTTTGTAATTCTTGTGATTCACTCATATGTCTTATCTAAATGAAACATTTAGTTTTAAGTTAATAGTTTCTTTTCTACCAAAGAAAATTTAAGTTCTTACATAGAATCCATCTGCATTTCTGAGTTCTTTGAATAGTATGGGTCTTGATGGTTTTCTGATGATTTTTGTTTGTTTATTTTGATCTACATAAAGTACTAGGTTAATTTTGTGGATTGCCTTACTCTCATGGGAAGCTGAACCTACTGCCTGGTTCTTCCATTCACAAATTGGAGGGAAATACTCTAATATATTTTAATTTTTGCTCTCTAATGTGGTTATTAAGTGCTTTTAAAAAACAGTTAGGTT
This sequence comes from Argya squamiceps, assembly GCA_037834095.1. Classification (NCBI taxonomy): domain Eukaryota; kingdom Metazoa; phylum Chordata; class Aves; order Passeriformes; family Leiothrichidae; genus Argya; species Argya squamiceps. The sequence continues at coordinate 3,982,502 of JBBMKD010000001.1, forward strand.
TGTACTTCTATTATTTATTTATTTTATATTATTTGTACTTCTTGGTTTTTTGGTGTTTGATTTTCTTCTACAACATCTCTTTCTGTTCCTCCCCTATGAGGCCACTGGTCTGAATGAAGACCTGTTGGAAGGAATGGAAATGAGAACAATCCTATTAGCAAAATGCTGGATTTTTTATTTTTCCCCCTCTTATTATTGCCTCAACCATTAGTTATCTCATACTTTTAGAACATTTGTGATCATTCTGTGAACACAGAACCTCCTGAGGGGATCTCTGCATGTTCACCTCTCCTTCTCCCACTAACATCCACAGGTGCTGGGGGCCTGAGCTGCTCTAAAAACATTGAATTTGGTACAAGGATCACATATTGCACAAAATCCTCATACATCTGTGCAAAAAAGCTGCTTTGGAGCTGGTTTTTGTGGCTGTCAGACTTCCATGCCATTCTCCCGTTACATTTAGGATGTTCAAGTAATGAATGAGCTCTATCTGGGTGCTCCAAAACTGTTTGCATTTACAAGTTCTCTGTGTCTGAGGAACAAAGCAGACAAGGGAATATTCCTTTTTTTTTTTTTTGATCCATGTTACTGTAGGTGTGAGCATTAAGTGGTAACTTGTAGGGCAGTAGAGTGACCAAAAGAGACTCAGGGAATTTGGTCTTTATACCCCACTCTGTGTTTTGTGCTGTTGCTTCTCAGCACACTGCCCACCTATATATTCATTAATTTCCTTGAAATATGCCTGGTCAGGCTTAAGACTAACCTAAGACTAGTCTCAGACAGGCTTGAGACTATTTTCAGCTGAAATATGGTGCAGTTGTTTCCACATACAAAATGTTGCCTTCTGGGTCTCTTTACTGAGGGGAAGGGGGGAGTTATCAGGTAAATGTGTAAATCCTAATTTTCCTGGCTGTGCCTCTCCAGTACTGAGAACAGCAGTCCCTGGGAACCTTGTGTTTAACCACTCCTTGTAGCTGTGCTGAGAGCCTGCATGGCCTCAGCACTCCCAGGCAGTTTCACATGAAGCAAGGGGCAGTTTTAAGTGTGAGGATGTAATGGAGCCTCCTTTTAATCTCAGCCCTCTAACTGTCATTTCCTTGGGGTGTTTTATTTACTAATATGAAAGATAAGCTGCTGTAAAAGGCCAGACATAACAGCTCAGCTTAGTTGTCTGCAGACAGGCATTCTGATGTGGTAATATGTGGAATGGCAACGTTGCACTTCAGGGCTTCTGTAAAACAGCTGTGCAACTGTTTTGGAAAGCAGCTTATCTCATAGGAGCTTTAACTGGGAAATATCATTTTGTGGGTAATGAGAAGTAAAAGTAATGCTGATTCAAAATGCTTGTCCTTAAAAGCAGACATTTATAAGCCAAGAAATTGTGTTTAATCTCAGAAGGGGTGGGGCTGGAGGGAGTTTTTGTTTGTTTGCTTTAAGTTTTACTTGGTTTTAAAGTTTTACTTGGTTGCATTATCTCTCTTTTTATGATTAATTCCTGTCATCCATTTATTCAGTTCTTTCTGGCCTGCCTCATTCCAATTTTACTGAAACCCTTACAAATCTTGATCCTCCACTTTTTGTCTGCTTCTTTTAACTTCTGCTGAGTACTCCACTAGTGAAACTTTGCAGCTCCTTTCCCTGTTGTTTTGGTTTTGGGTGGTTTTTTTTAAGCAACAAAATAGATAATGAGAGAAGGTCACAGAAGACAGCACTAAAAAAAGCAAAAAAGGGTACTACCAATACAGTGAAAGCTCCAACTCTCCTCTTTCAGAAATGTCAGGAAAGTTTGCTTTCAAAGGTTAATTTGATATGCCCTGATCCTTTTTCATTATTTTTCACTACTTAAATTTAAAACTGCGCTGTTACTATGCAAAACTAATATTGTGTGTAACAGCTAATCAGAGTTCAGAGCTTTAAATGCTCTCTTGTAACAAATGCCAAGTGTTTTTTAGTAATATTTTGTAACCATCCTTTAGTTCAAGGCTCTGTAGCTCCTGTCACAGTAAGTTACATCAGGGAAGCATCTGTGTTTGTGTGAACCAACACTTTGTAATTAATTTGTCACTGTTCAGTCAGTTGGATTCACCACTTAATTGGTTGCATTTTCCTGGCCATCTGAAATTCTTGCTCTCACAAGTACAGCGTGTACGTGATAATGTTCTGTTCTCCTTCAGTGGTGTCAGGGTCTCACCATGCAAATCAGCCAGCTCTGCTTCTCCCACTCTTCTAATGTGACAGCATGAAACCCCCTCCCTCTGCTCTTTTTCAAAATCAATCCTTTAAATGAAAGCTCAGCTCTTAATGTCTCTTGTCTGCCTTGAAATGATCTTGTGTTCTCCAAGCTGTTTACCAGGAGATGGACTTAATTGTTTTGCAATCATTTTGCTCAGGCACCAGCTCCAAAAGGTGTGTTTGTAATTTCTCTGGGATTCAGGGAACAGCTTTGAAGAACAGGGTAACTTGTGTAGTAAAAGAAGTGTAAATCTGGCAACTTCATGCTAGGCAGTCTTTTGGCAAGCAACTTTGTCTTTGAAGATCAGTAAGTGGATTGAAATAGCAAAATAGTTACTGAACCAAATTTAGTTTGCTGAAGAGTTGCCTAACAGTTAGTTCTCAATAAAGGGAAGAGAGGACAGTAAGGAAAGATTTTAAAATTGAAGGAAATTGGGATGTTTGGAGGAAGTTTCTTTGGGTTGGTCATGCTAGTGAGTATTAAAGAAACCTAAACCTCCTGAGGTAACCATGATAAATGATTGAAGTGGGTGCTTGGCAGTGCAGACTGATGAGAGTAGCCCCATCAAACTGCTTTTACAGAGCAAAGAGAGCTGGTGCTGAGAGCCTGGTGTCCTGATCTGTGTGCCTCAGTTTCCCTCAGCCTGAGCCTTTCCAGGGGCTCCTCAGTCCCTGTACACTCTTGGCTTTGATGTGTATTTTCATCCAGAAAGAATTCAGTTTGTGTCCTCCCAGCCAACTCCACAATGTAAACAAAAGCACTGTTAGTGAGGATTATCTTTAAAATACCCTTGTGACCTGAATTAATGCACCAGTGGAGGCATGCCTGTACAAGCTTAAGAGGGAAACAACCCCCCAAGTTTTCAAACCATGTGAAAGAACAGCAGAACTTGGTCTCCACAAGCCAAGGTTCCCCAGGAATAATGCCAGTGAAATATTTAGGAAAAATACAAGTTTGCAGTGTGCTTCACTTGGAACTGGGCAAGTTTATTCCACAAATACAGGATGTAACCATTGGACAGGGATTAAGGGGTAACACTTCCAACTTGAAGGAAATGGCAAAATGTCACTTGTGCAAAAAAGGCAGCCATGAGTAAATAATAATAAATATTAAAATCTGTATGTCAATAATAAAAGTTGTCTGCCAGGCATTACTGCTGTTCTTGGCATCATCTGTATTTATGATCACACAGGTTTAAAGGTGTTGCTAGGAAAAGAACCTTGCAATCTTCTTTTTTTTCTTGAAATATCACTCTGCAAGTAAATATCTCTTTGTTTTAAGCTGACCCACCCACATTTGTCAGCATAAACTGAAAAGAAAAAAAAAAGTCTAAAAATTGGTGTAATGAGTAACAAATGGAATCAATGAACCAGCAAGTGGATGTTGTTTTCAGTGATAGCAATATTCCAAAGATTTTGTTCATCATGTATTACATCATCAATGGATTACATTAAAGCATCTTGGACCCAATTTGACATTTTTATCTGTGAGGTGATGTTGTTGGCCAGTCATTAATTCTTGCTTTAGAGGAGTAAGGGCTGGTGAAGGGTTAATTTTCAAGGGTGGAATGTTTCTGCTGGGAAGGGTGGTGCTTTTCTCTTGTAATACTTCTTTTTATTCCCTCTTTGCCCCCCTTTTTTACATCCTTAAGTAGTTTTCAACAGGGAAGTGTTACTCTGTTTTGAGATGCATAGAACCTATGCATAATTGTTTTCTGAGTCCTCTGCTGAGCTTTAAATCAAGAGCAAGTTAATGCTCTAAAAAAAATCTGGCAGCAGTTTCAAAGCAGGCTAAATTGATCTATAAACTAATCCAATCTAGTGGTTAGAAAGTATTGCTGTATTTTGCAATTAAGTTTTGACTCTTGCTATTTCTTTCATTGGTGCCATTATAAAATAAGATCAATCACTGTTATGTTAGAAAACAATTTCAGAACAGCCACTTCAGTGCTGACTTACCAATATTATTATTTGTACATATAACAATATAATAAAGCTATGTTGTAGCTTTGCAGTTCCTGGAAATTAAAAGACATAGAGGTAAAATCAAGTTGTTCAGGCTGTAGGAATATTTTTAACTACCAAATTTCCTTTTTACCCTTTTCCATAGCTGTTAAAGTACTGCTTAGTTCTCTGTCCTACTCTGATATGTCATGCAAAGATTTAAAAAAGCATCAAACCCCCTCTTTTTGTGGGTGATAAGTCTCATGCTTTCCTTGAGGTGTGTGTTCTGTCATCCTGTCAGGTAATGCATTTAAGTCCTTAATTGATGCAGAACACAAACTATCTGTGTGATTTCTTAAAGGCTGTAGCAATGTCTAAGTTGTGAAGTGGATGACAGGTGATCTGATACTGGCATCAGACTAAACAGGAATACTTCAATCAGTCCCTAATATAAAGAAAAATTGACAGCTTTATCCAGAGGATTGATTTACCACAGAGATAATGTCAGCCTTTATTTTCAGCAGCAGTCCAGCACACCCTGAAAATTGGGAAACACAGAGTACTGCTACTATTTGTGAACTACACTGAGTGCATTCTGTGAAATGCCATCTTCCATTGTGGAGAAACCCCTTTAGTCCTCTTAGTCATATTTTATTGGGCCAGAGCTGTGCATTAAATACAGAAAATATTTCTAAAGAACAACATCAGATAAAAAGACTGTTTCAGGCTGATATCCCCATTAGCCAGACATTTCCTTGTGATGGCATTTACTTTGCTGCAAAACCTTTTCTGCCTTGACTTTACTAACAATGAATGCTTGAGTGAGGAAACATGGATTACTCAGAATTTTTGTTCTGGGGTATTAAAAGAAATCTTCTTTCCCCTATTAAAGGTTTTGTTGTGTTGGGCTTAAAAAGGAAAAAGAAAATAAAACCCACAAAACAAATCAGTGTATGTGTGTGGGGGGGGTCAGTTATGCTGTTATTTACCCAGGTCTGATCAATGGTCACTTGAATTCTTACAAACTTGGCTTTTAAGATTCCTTTCTTACCCTTTTTCTGTGTCACACAGACTGTTTACTGTTATGTGGAACTTGTCTGCCAAGAATTAGACTCTGTTTTTCTGTTTGTTCTGTAATAAGACTGAAGTATTTCCTCCCTGTTTGGAAAAACTTATGGATATAATTTGCATACATAAGGTCTCTTCTTTGTTTTCTCTCTTTCTCTTATTTTTTTTAATTTCTTACTGGAAGCTTAAATGGAGAGGAAAATAAGTTGTTCCATGAAACCAGATGGGAATCTGCAACATTAGCAGCCAAAAGCTCTTATGATCCTGTTTGGCTCAATCCATGAGAATTCTGCTTGTTAGAGACTGGTGTACTTAGAGTCATTTTTATATACAGAATATTTTGCAGTGTATTTCTCCAGGCACTGAAGATGATTATTCCTTTAAGAATATAGTTACACACATGCTCAATGTGAATGTGGTAAGGGATTACTTTATATATATATATATGTATTCTAATTTTCAAACATTTTTAATAATATCTTATAAAGGGTCCAAAATATTGGGTTAAAAAATATTCTGTGTTGTGAAATCCAGCAGTAAAGACAAGGAGTGGCACTGGTGTGTCTGCAGTCAGTGGTTCTAGGAAGCCTTGGGGTCCAGGGATTTGTTTTAGGAAATCTTTGAAAGGTAGTTAAGGAAGGCAAATCTGCTGTCCAGAGGCTTAAATTTACTGTACATAGGCTTGTACCACAAATTAAAACTGCCTAGTAAGCTGCAGATTTAAAAATGTACTGTCATGTACATGCATGGAAATATGGTGAGCCCATTAGAATAGTAATTTGATTTTATATTTGAAAGTGTGGAGATTTGTACAGAAAGGTGTATATTCATTTTTAACCACACATCTGATATTCAAAAGACATTCTAGGTGGAAAAGTGTTAAATTAATTACAATGTATAAGTAGCTGGTAATGTATTTCATGGATTTCTTTTATTTGCATGTAAGACACCTCTTTTGAAAGCTCCTGCATTCTTATGAATTCTGAATTATTTGTGCTGCTTTTTATGCTATCTGCAATGTATGTGAGAATTTGGATGAAATCAGCTCACTGAAGCCCTTTAACCACAATTTTTTATGGAAGGCTGATGGTGAAGAGACAGGTTGTCTTAGCAGGTGAGCAGACTCAGAGCAGGATGGTTTTACAGAGACCTCATTACATGAAGTTCAGACTTTGCTCCAGTTAGGGAAGGCTGGTTTGCAGTCATTAACTTGGTAAGAGGACAATCTTTATTTTGGATTCACACAAGTTTAATTGATATGAGGTGCTGTCAAAAACATCTTGGGAGCCTCCCAGACAAGCTGTGCTAATCAGCTGAAAGTTGTCCAATCTTTTGTAATTAGGTGCATACATCCCACCACAGTATGAGGCTTTTGATTGCTTTTTATTCCATGCCCAGGTGCAGCAAAAGTCTGCTTTAAGAAAGGTTCTGTAGGTGGGTTGGCAGTTTCTTATTCTGTATTTCACAGTTGGTTTCCCCTTTTAGCACTTTTGCTACTGGGTAGGTGTAAATGTCACAATTTTACAAGTGAAAAACAAATGGAGTGGAAAACAAACAGAAGAAGCTTTCCAAAAAAGATGATTTAAAGGTTGTAATTCCTGGACTGAACTTTGGCCATAAGTAGCACGGTGTATAAATCTTACCCAAAATAATAAAGAACACAGTTACAGGTCTCAGAAGCTGCTGTTTAACCCCATGAGTAATTTCCAGCTGTCTTCTCCAGACATGAAGGCATTTGAACAATTGCAGCTGGCCATGTGGCTGCCTTTTAAACCATTTTCAGTAAATCAAATGGAGGAACTGTGTGTTTACAGTTAAAGGATGAGGATTGCTGGAAGCTGCACAGCACATACTTTACAGCAGGAGGTCATGGCTAGATAGAAAATAATCCTAGAAATCCTTGCTAACATCCTTCATCTGTGTAATAACATTGCCAAGATCCAACTCTTCCATTCTGTTGGTTGCTTTCATTTTAAAGTATAGATTAAAGATTTGAAAGTCATCAGTATTTGTTTCAACATCTGGACAAAGAACACTGTGAAAAATGGCCAGGAAATATTACACACCATCATTCCTTTATGTGCATTTATTAATTCATGGTCTCATGGCACCTATTCAAAACATTATAGACTGGAAAGGAAAAAGATAGGTGAGGGCCTGTTCATTATTAAAATACTGTTGCTATTTTTGCCACATCTACCTGCAGAGATGTTCTGTAAGAGCCTGGAAAATAGCAGTGCTTATTAACAAGAAAAAGTAGCAGAGCTATATAAAATACTGTGATAGATAAATGCATTAACATGCATGAAATAGAAAACTGAACTTGGCTTTTGCCCAGCAGAGTTGCACCTCAAAACATAAGAGCACTTCCTATTGTAGTGGTCTAACAAGGGAAACAGTTTGAGGGTGTTGTTTTCATTTAGTAGTTGTGTGAAATGTGCTTGCAGGCAAAATGTTTGCTTTGGAGGTTTTAAGACTACATTTCTCCCCTAGTTATTACTTTAATGTATCAGGAAAGTTTTAAAAGAAGGGTGTGAAAGGAGGGCTCCTCCTAAGCCAGCATGATGGAAATTTGCTTTCCTTTTTGGTATCCAAACAAAACAAAAGATTTGACTGAAGATTTTTAAGGACCCATAAGAAGGAGGAAATTCAAAAAGCACAATTAAAATTTCACCATCTGCTCACTCTAAATCAGCAAGGAGAAGGGGGAGCTTTCCCTTCTGCACAACCATTATAATCAGAATTGCAGTAGAAGAATTAAGTGGATGTGGAATAGGCACAGCACTCTCCCTTCTCTCACTCCACATTCAAGTGACACTCTGGGCAGGATGAATGATGAAAAAAATGTATTGAGAGCCCCTGCTTGACATTTTCCTCTCCTGTGCAATTCTATACCTCTGCAAGTGTGTTTTAATGGCTCCTCCTGCCTTTGGTGTCGCCGTGTTCCCTCCTGTGGGCCACGTGTGAGCACTTTAATCTGCTCCCAGGAAAGGAACCTGTTTGCCCCATCTGTTTTGGCTTGCACGTGTTGGTGCTGCTCTAAGTGCTGGCAGCTGTGCTAATGTGTGAGGCCACATGGCACAGGCTGCAGCTTTGGGTGAAATGCTTCCCTCTCCTCCTTTTGCTGAAGGTGTAGGTGGCTAAATTTGAATTCCCCTTTTGTTATTTTAAATGTGTGAAAACTATTTAGTCGTAGGTCATGTGATACTCAATTACTCCAGGGTACAAAAAAAAGCAGAAAGGGATTCTCTAACCTGTGCCTTGTTCATCTTTTATATTGATGCAGTTTTAGTCTGTTGATTAGTTTTAATATTTTCATTATTTGCCTGCAGTACAACTGTCACTTGATACATTCCTGTATTTTCTGCTTTTAGATGCAGGGAAGAAAGGAGGAACAGATTTGAGCACAAAATGTTACTGTTTGGGATTAGCATTTCTGATTAGGTTGGCTCTTTGTTCTTGGACAAGCAGAGCCCTGGTACTGCTTGGTGCTGCCCTGTGGTGCCCCTCTGGGCACGTGTGGACAGCAGCAAGGTGTTCTGACTGCCTCTGTGTGCAAACCACTCACCATATTATACTTAACTACATCCTGAGGTGATTATGAGTATTAATTAATGCTTAAAGCCTTTGAAGACACCGGATGCTTTATAAATGCTAATTATTATATTCAGGTTTGCTACAGTTTAGGGATTAGATCTCACTTAAGCAATAGGTAGGGAAGCTGTGAGATGTATGTGGCAAAGAGGAATTAAAATTAATAAACAGTCATGGAGAGCCTAAGCCTCCCTGCAGCCTGTTTGTGCAGTCCTAATAAATTGCCACTTTTCTAATTTAGTTTTGGAGTCTAATTACTTCTGTTTTGCATGTCAGAAGGAGTGTCTCCTCTATGATGTTCCACTGGGAGCTGCTGTTACATTTTGCAGTTCTAACCCCAATTGCCATTTCTGTGAGAATTGGTGGCTATGTGTAGGTACTCTGAAAATGTGGTTTCCTGTTTTCCTCTCTGCTGTTCTGGAATGAAACATTTCGTGGCTTAGTGCAGAGCTTGGGGCATCTGTATCACTGAGAGAATTGTCTGCTTCTTGTCTGGACACTGAAAACTGGACAGAACCTTGTGTGCTAAGTGCTGCTCCCCGGAATGAGGTTTGTGACTGGTTACTATTCTGTGAGAAAGTTACTTTTTGTAACCTATGACCCAACCAGCTAGTCCCAGTTTGGACTGGTTAAAAATGTAAGTGCACGTCCAGTGTCCAGCTGTGTCTGTTTTTAAATTCCACATCAAAGCTATATGAGACTTGGATTATACACAGCAGAGCTGTTTGCACATTTCTTAAAGATTTGTCCATAGCTGAGGTAGGAAAAAGAGGACAGAAAAGCAGACAGTTTTTTTCAGGCTGTTTTATTGCTGCTCTCTGCAGATGGGCTTAGAGTACCACCTTCATATCTGCCTCTCACAATGACACAGTGGTTAAAAAAGAGAATCAAAGTGAAAAAATGGAAAAAAACCTTAAAGAAGAGAGGTGAGCACCGGCACAGGTTACCCAGAGAGCTTGGGAGTTGGAGATATTCAAAAGCCATCAGGACACAGTCCTGGGCAGTGTGCTCCAGGTGGTTCTGGTTGAGCAGGGGATTGCACCAGGTGATTCCTAACGTCCCTTCCAACCTCAGCCATTGCACAGTTCTGTGAGGTGGCACAAAGCAAAAAGGAGCTGATAGAAAGGTGTAAGGTGGAGGCTGTCACAAAGAACAGCAGAGATGCTCACAAAGATGAGAACGTGTAGTTCTGAATTTAAAATCAAGGTTGGTCTATTTTACCAGTAACTCACACTCTGAATCATTAAGGTTTTGTGCATCACCTCGATCTATAAAATGAGAATAGTGTTTGTCACTGTGCTGTTGCAATGGCAAGGTCATCTGTAGGTATAGTTTGATGTTGAGGGTGGCCACAACTCTCAGAGGGAGAAAAATTAAGGATTTGGTATCAAAAAGCTCCAAATCAAACAAAAAAACTAAACCAAACTCCTTTCTACGAAGTAAGCTTTTTAAAAGGCAGGAGAACCCCTTTCTTCCAAGCACTTTTTGTCAGCAAGCGTGGTCTGGACAAGTGATAGACAGAGGGGAGAGGTGAAGCGCCAGCCGCTGCTGCCGTGTGCCTTTGTTGAATGCCCATGTTTACAGCGCTGGGCAGCAGGCACAGGGGTTGTGGCAGCCACGCTGTGTCCGGGACAGCACGAAGCGAGCTCCTGACTTTGCTTGGACATACGAGTGCAGGACCTCAAAGCTGGCCCGACTTACAGAGCGGTAGGGAGGCGCTGGCATTTGCAGTCAGTCAGGACTGTAGATTCTCAAGGCTGCCTAACCTTTTTCTTCAGAGGCTTGGTTTGTTTGTTTGTTGTTTGTTTGGGGATTTATTTTTTTTTTTACCTCTGATCTTTTCTTTTTGTTCACGCTAATTATGACCCATTAACTTAAAAAACAAACCAAAAAAGAGCAACAAACGCAACGCGCCACCCTCCCGGCGCGGGGGCGGCGGGCAGCGAGCAGCAGTCTCTCCCCTCAGCGGCCATCCCTTCCCTGCCGCGGCCCCGGGCTCTCGGCAGGGCAGGGGCCGGGCCCTCCCCGCCTGCCGGGCCGCGGACGGGGCTCCTCCATCTCCTCCCGCCGCTGCCACAGCCACCCTCCGCCTCCGAGCGCGGCTCTCCCGGCCCGCCCC
>JBBMKD010000001.1:3993973-4028630 GCA_037834095.1 Argya squamiceps
CCGGAGCGGGCCGGGTGCGCGGCTGACAGCTGCTGCCGTGGCCGGGAAGGGCGGGCTGTGCTGCGGTGCGGGCACGGCTGCTGCTGGGTGCCGGGGCGGCGGCACTCGGGGGCTCCCCGGGAGGGGCATCGAGCACCCCCGGCCCCGCCAGGCTCGGCGGAGCCCCGGTGGAACCTGCTGGGAATAGCGCACCCCGGAGCTCCCCCTCCGCCGCGGTTCAGCGTGGTCGTGTGGCCTGGGTCGCAGCCCGTTCCTCGGGGACTGAAAGCAGGGCAGGGCGCTGAGGGCTTTGAGGGTTTTGTTTGTTTGTTTTTCCTTTTCAGTTTTCACGCTGAAAGTTTTCTTTTGGACTGGTGTAAATCAGGCGTTAATGCAACATAAATATTACTGCTGTGTTTAAGTCTCGATGCAAAATTTGTGGTTTATGGAAACTTAGCTATTAGTAATTTTTTTAGTGCAGGGAGACTTTACAAGATGAAAAGGTTTGGAAACTTCTTGTGTATTTGTTCCTCTTCCTTTTTTTTTTTTTTTCTTTTTTTTTTCTTTTTTTTTTTCTTTTTTTCCTTCTTCTGGTGGCTGATTTCTGTCTGTAAGTGGGAAAGAAGCACAGATAAGTTTCCTTCAGTTTCTCAGGCAGCCTCGTTGTCGGCCAAGTTAATGAGTATATTTTTGTGGTGAAAAGGTGTTAACTGCCTAGGCCTTACTTCCTCGGGTGTAGTATTTATTTTTTGCTTTTAACATGTTGGTCTTAATCTGAGTCATTCCTGATAGGGCATAGGTTTGTATTTAAACTGACAGACAGTAAATGCAATTTAATCAGATAGATAGTGGCTATCGCGGTAGTTCTTTCAGTGAAAAGTTTTAGGATCTTGCATTGCAGACTCTCGGCAATCATGGAAAATAGAAGAGCCTATTGCTCTCTTACACTGACCATCTTAAACAGTCTTGTAAATGCACCGTGAGCATTTTTTTAACTTTGGGGGGTTTGTTTTACTGTAAGCATTTGACAGTACACCATCGAGGATCTTTTTTGAGTAGAAAACGTTGCTTTTTTTAGTTCGTGGAAAAAAGAAATTGGGAGCAAGGCTGCTGAATCAAGGACATCTTTACAATTGCTGGAATAGCCTGGCTGTTTTGTCTGGCGAGGGTGGTTAAGATGTGGGAGAAGGCGAAGGTTTGGATCCGGCTGAGGACCTGGAGAGGCAATAGGACATGTTTCATGGGATGACGCCTTGCCAGCTCCCTACAGCTGTGGTTTGGGATAAACAAAAAAGCCTAGCGGTCACCTTGGTAAGGAGCAGAGTGATGCCACTTCAGTGGTTTGTGCCCTAAGAGGCCGATCTGTAGGTAACACTCATGGTAGACCAACTCCACTTAACTTGGGGCCGCAGTCTAATCTCTATCCCAATCACAGTTTCATTTCCTGCAGCCAAGAGCCTTTTCTTCATCCGGAAGCTGGGGACAGTCCACACAGGTCTGAAAAGGGGTTCAACAACCCCTTGGCCTGCTGGCTGAACTCCTCACGGGGTTCGCTGCAGGGTGGTGGCCGCGGCTCCTTCCTGGAGCGGAGGCGAGCGACAGCCCTGGCCATCCCCAGGCCCATTTGGTATGTTAAGGAGCTTTTCCTTGTGCCGGGCTGCACGCTAGTCAGGAATGCCGGCGTTCTCGTATTTGGTTTCCACTGGCAGCCTTCTTGGCAGATTAGCGTAATTGCATACATTACCCCGCGCCGGGCTGGGATGAGCGCCGCAGGTTTGCTCCTCGTGTTTATTCAGGCAGCTCGGCCGTGCGGCGGAGTGGATCGCTGAACAAAGCCTCGGTGCCAGGAGGGGGGACTGGCTGTTTGTTGTGAAGGTGTGGAGTGCGTGGGCGAGCTGGGGAATGCAGCTTTTGTGAAGGGCTATGAGAAATGTGTGCGCCGGCACGGCTTCCCCTTCAGGCTATCGGTAGGATGTATGTTGGAGCCAGACCAAGTTTGAGATGTATATATCTATATCTCGTATATAAACTTTTCTGTGGAGGTATTTTACTTACTGATGAGTTTCAGAAAAGTGGAAGAGCTAAGTAAAGGGGGCTGGAGAGAGAGCAGTATATCACATACACTGTATGCCTGCATTGACCTCTGGAGATCTGCATCACACTTGATGCCTCTGCAGAATGTGATGGTTTCCTAACTTTCAAAAGCATGCAGAAATGAGCTTCTGCCCATCCAAAAGTCGTTCTTCATCTGCTCCTACAAATTAGGCAGTGGTGGTGGCTGGAGGCTGCCAGCTTTCCTTCCCCTGTAAGCAGAGCTCTTGCTCCAGACCCTGTTCATATTTACCTGTAAAAACCACAAGAACCGAAACCCAAACCCACCATGACCCTGGTTTAAAACGGGAGGAAGGGGATGGGGGGAGTTACACAGTTTGTTAGTCGGTGTCTTAAACTCCTCTGAGAACCTCATTTGACAAAAAGCTTATGTCAATAACTTGCCCTTACGGCAATTGGTAGATCTGATGAACATGAGACTCGCTGGAGGCTTGCATGTGGAAAAAATAAAGTGTGCAGGTTAGTTGCAAGTTTTGTGGCAACAAAAAGCACAGCACATCCCTCTAGAGTTCACTTTCACATAAAATGTAGCCAAATGGAAAGCGTCTCCCACCTTAAGTGTGTTCTTCAGAGTCGGGGCTGCTTTGAATGACTTCAGTGCTCTTCATCCCACGTCTTTGTCATTGACTTCCATCAAAGGCAGTCACTATGCTGTGCTGGACTCTTTGCTGTTTTCAATAATACATAATTGGTTATTGGTTACCACCGTGTTTGTTCTAGAGTAATCTAAATCCCCAGGTGACAAAACCCAATTGCATTTTCACTATTCTAATAGGAGTATTACAATTTTTTATTTTTTTTACTAATACATGTATCTTTAGACCATCTGGAAGAAGACACAGCTTTTACACAGTAAGTCTGCACTGTGGATCCTAATTGTTCTTTTGCAGATAAATGTGACCTTTTCAGGGGATGTGACACTTTTTACTGGCTGTTAAGTGTTTAAAGGACATCAAAATATCCTTTAAACTATGGGTGCATTTTATTAGTTATTCTGTGCAGTGTTTAGCAGGTTCCTTTCAGATTTCTCTCTTTCCCTCCATGTGCTGTTGGCTGTTCACAGAACTACCAGTGCAAGTTTGGTTTGTCAGGATATTTTGTCTGCATTGCTGAAGGGACACCAAACAGGGAAAAACAACCTTTTATCTGGTTTAGAGGGATTTGGGGGGGCTGATTTGTTGTTGGGTTTTTTCGGGCTGAGATTGTTGTTCATCCATTCATCCATTAGTATATTACTGAAAGCTTTCAGAGATGAAGAACTTTGTTTATTCTGCCTGAGGAGAGATTAGAGAGTCTTTTTCTTCCTTTGGGACTGCCAGTCATTGTTCCTGTTTACAAAGAACATGTATTTTTGTAGTTGTAAAAACTGTGTGTTCGAGGGACTGCTGGAAAATGATGGAAGAGGGAGTAATAAATTTCAAACCTAGTTCTTCTGAAATTGCTGCCTCCTGGCTGAGCTTGATTCAGATACCATTGGCATCTTTGAAGAAATCCATTGTCTGCTGGAAAAATCAGTCTCTGCTTTCTAATAAAGAACCTTTTAATTTCAAAAGCCAGAGCAGGATTCTTTGTTGTTAAAATTCAGCTTATTATGAGTCTACATGAGGGATGATGGTTTGTGGAACCAGCAAGGGCAACACTTCAACCATACAGAAGAATTCCAATCACACTTGCCTAAGTAAGGTGCATTATGAAAATTTTCTATACATTTGTTAATTTGGGGGTTCATTCTTGCTTTTTGCTTCCAAGATTTTTCCATGATGGTTTCCATTGCAGGATAACTCAAAATAGTATGAAAGGCCCTGATGCAGCAGGGGACCAAAGTGATTGCCTATAATTAAGAAGGTAAATAATTCTGTGCACTCTAGTGGGACTGGCTGCTTGATCAGAGTGAGGCACACACTTGGGTGTCTCCTGAGACCAGGAGGAGCAGGGCCAGCAGCTGGCCATGTGTGTGAGAGACATTTCCTGAAGGAAATGTTACTAGAACCTTAATTATAATGGAATCGCTCCTTGGAAGAAACAAAGCAACTTATTTTTTTTTTCCACTGTTTTAAATGTTAACAGCTTTGTCTCCTTTTCCAGCTGTTGGCTTAAGTGCCTGAGTTAATGAAAAAATATTTCCAAAACAGCTACAAGTCTGTGGTTTTAAGGAACAGTTTTGCAAAGGCGAAAACTCCTTGGTCTTCTCCTCTAGTGAACAAAAGGTGGAAAAAAATTAAGATTCCAAAATGTGTTGCTGTGGGGATTGTATTTCTAATTATTGTAACTTCTTAAAAGGGTGGAAATGCAGCTACTGCTTTTAATTTCTGGGGAGCTTTTGGATTTTATACAGTTCAGTTAGTATATACTGTTACACTTGCAGACAGTAGCACAGCACTGGATTGCTCAGGCTTTAACTCAATTCTTCTGGTATATTAATTTTCATTTCTAATATAATTTTTATCTGTTCTAACTGGCTTTGCAGTATCACTTTTGAAGACTTGAGGTTGGAAATGTTGTCTTCCTTACTCATTTCACTTTCTCATGTCACTTTCCAGACACAAGATACAGTCTGCAATGGTTTTGTGTTGCTGTGATTTCATGACTCGCCTTATTTTGAAATAGAATGTTGTTTTTCTGAATCTGCCTCTGCTTCTTAAGTTGATAAAATATTTTTCCAAACTGCTTAAACAGTTTGGAGGTCTTGAGGCCTAAGTGTATAAACACCTTGGGGATCTGCACTTTACCTGTTGTGTTGGGAAAAAATGTAGGCAGAAGTTATTCCTTGTGAGCACACGAACAGAAAAGGCAGAAAGAATTGCAGTGGTAACATACTTTTATTTTAATCATCAGTTACGGGCTGCAAATTTGGCCATAAAACTTGTTTTGATAGGAATGGAAAATGCACACCTTCAGAACAAAAAAGGGAACTTTGGTGCCTGTAGGATGCTTCCCAGTGGATATTTTGTGAGGAAAGATGGGAATTCTGGGGAGTATTTTCTTGAATTTTAATAGTTGTCCTTTTAACTCTACCAGAAGTTTTCTCCTCCAGCCTGACTAGAAGAGCTCTCTGCATTTAACTGGTGACACCAGTCTCTCTTGCTTGTTTTTTTCTGGGATGCTTATTCTTAATGAACCTTTTGGAAATTCTGGTATGCTCTGTTCATCAGTACAACAGTTGCTGCTGCTTTAAGGCTACCCTGGATTACTTTTTTTTTAATATCTCCTATTTTTATGCCATTTTGTAAGTCCCACTGTTGATCCCCCACCCTGCAAACATGCCCTTTGAAAACAGTTCTACTCCCCATTAATTCAATAAATGTAACCTTAATAAATAAATAGTTTTTAAATCTGTTTCTGATGTTGTACCAAGTGTTTGTGTTAGTGGACCTGTAACATATCTGTGTCACAGGAATGCTGGAAACTGTCTAACCAATCAGACTGGCAAACAGGGAGCAGATTCCACAGCAGAGTTGGTTACTATGCCTGACAGATGCCAGAAGAAAAACCTTGATGTAATCTGGTATAATCACACTGCCCAACATTGGAGTAAGCTCTGCTCAGAAACATTTATATTTCTTTCTCCAGCCTTTGTAGGGCTGTTCAGTTCCCTCACATGTAAAAGGGATTAAGTTATTTAGCAAGGGTCATCATATTTATTTCACTTAGTTCTAGCCTTTAAACTTAAAGGTACCTGTTCAGTCTAATGACATGGTTGTGTTTGAACTTTTTGCATTTAAACTTTCCATGTAAAATGTGGCCTATCTGCAATTTTTCTGATGTACTTATTTTCCATTACAGCTTTAGTTGCTCGTTTTTCTCTTCATTTAATACTAACACACTTTGTGTAGCTGATATAAACCATGCAACACAGCACTGCTATTGCAGAATGTGGAGCTGACCCAGCTTTGCTGCACAAGCAAAGAACAGTATGTAAATCAGCAGCAGAAACAGGTCTGAGAGGAACAATTGTTTCAGTTAAAACAATCTAAATTGCTTATTGCTGTCTGTAATCAAACCAGTTTCAAAATGAGGATAGTTGAATTGAATATATTACATTTTGTGCTATTTCAACACTTAAATTAATCAGCAATTGTAACACTTCTTCTGCCTAAGTTCCCTGGCTCCATTTTCTCCTTCCATACCTTTCTCTGCTTTCTTTCCTTCTTCCTTCCTTCTGGATTTGTTTTAAATGAAATAGCAGCTTTACTTTCCTTTGACCCTCCAATTTCAAGCTCAAGGACTTGTTTTTATAATTGCCATTTGTCTTAATGTCTTCAATTCCTCTCCCCTCTGTGTGTAAGCACAGACACAGCAGTCAGAAACTTCACATTCAGATTTCTGTGCAAAATTCTCCCTCTCTCTTTAAGACAAGCTCCAACAGCCTTGCCAGAGACTAGAGGCAGATTTTGTCACTGCTGCTGCTTTTTGGTTTCCCAAGAAGTGTGTTAGCCTGGGAATCTTGCTGAGAAGTTCACTGGAAATTTTTGATCTCAGAGCTTTTTTGGGAAAAGGCAACATTGTGGTTTTGGGGGGAGGGAAACAGAGGAAAGAGGTTTTAATTAGTTTAATTCATTGGGGTACTTTTCTTCTAAAATGCCAGCGTTTTTATTTTCTGTTAAATACTAACATATTTTAGCTGGCACTTGATGGACAAGCCAATTTTTTGCATTCAATTGATTTCCTCACATCTTGTTGCCACTGAGCTTTGCAGTAATATTTTCCTCTCAGTTAATTTAACAAATGGTTGCTGTAACCGTCCATATATTCCTCAAGGTACGTGCCAGAAGTTTGACTCTTAAGAAATTGACTTTTTAGATTAAGTTCTGATAGTTCTCCTGGCTGCACAGCACACAAATGGCTTCACAACTGTGATGAAAGTGCCTAGAGGAAGCTGTTTCCCTTTAAAGTCTGTTTTGTTTAGTTGGATTAAAGGGGAAGGATAGAAAAATTGATTTACTAATTCTCCCAGGCGACCTGAGAAGTTAATGAACATGGTATTGATTGTGACATCACTAAAAGATGGGAGTTGTCAAGATCAGTTTTGTTTATGAGATTACAGCTTCCCTTGACAAACTGCTGAATATATCATCCTTAGATGCTTAAGACTTAGCACTAATGCCCCACTTAAAATATTTGCAAGTGTAATAACAGCAGGCTAAAACTCAACATACAGACAAATATAAAAAAAACCCAGATGCAATAAATAATTTTCTACTCGATCTGTGTGAAGGAAATGAAAAGGATGTATTTTTGAATCAACTTAATCTCTTCACAGATGATTTAAAAGAGGACAAAAGTGTAGCATGTGAAGTTTGCAGATGATTAGAGTGAAAAGTATGGAAATCACCACGTAGATGACATTGGAAACAAACTAAGTTGTCATAGTTGACAGCCGGTTAAACACGAGCTGCCAAAGTGGTGGCTCAGAGAGGAAAACATGATTGTCAGGTGTATAAACAACAAAACATGTGTGTTCTGTGGAGGCTTTGGTTACTGCAGTACTGAATCCAGTTTTGGTGTCCCTGATTTGTCATGAAAAAGATGCTGGCAAACTGAAAAGGGCTCTGGAAAGAGCTCCAGAACAATTTGATGTCTGGAAAACCTCCCTCACAGAATAGAGTGAAGTAGCTCAGTGGCATTTAGTTTTGAAATGACAACTTTAAAGTTTGAGGAATGACTCTGCCTCAAGGAATATAACTGGAAAGGAAGTCAGATTTAAATGCTTTGTTATAGTAGACCTGTGGCTTCAAGAAGTTATTTGAGACCTTTATAATCTGTCCCACATAGATGTAGATTGATTGAGAGATGAGACTTGAAGAGTTAAGCCTAATAAGTAGTGAATTTAGTAGTAGTCTACATGGAAAGGTCTTATTTACAGATGTGGTCATTTTTCCATAGTTTGTTGTTTTTCAAACAAAGCTCATAACTTCTTGTCCTGTGTTACAGGCTTGACTCAGGTCTCCCTTGGTGAAATTTTATAATCTAGATTATGCAGGAGGCCAGCTGCAGTAATCATAAAGATCTGTATGGCAAGCAGGGTAACTGGTATATAAATAAAAATATTCATTTAAAAGTCTGATTTTTTTCACATTCAACTTTTTAATTACCACTTGGAAGCTGGAACAAAGAAGAAACCAATACTAAGCAACCTATGGCTCTTTGCAGTTTTATAATAAAAATTTCATTATTACTGCTGGTTTGTGGATATGGTGTGAGAATTCCTGTAATGTGCTGAAACCTCACTGAGGTCTTGCACATCTATATTTGATGGTATTATTAGACTTGTGGATTTCCACTCATTTACATTCTTCAGGGAGGCTCTTGCACAAATGGATTTTAAAGTACTAGGTGATGAAATCCTTGTTTCAATGTTTCTCCATTGAAATATCCTGCTGGAAGGTCAGCACTGAATGTGTAACTGTTGGCACAAAGTAAAATTGGAAAAGAAGTCATCAGGAGCACGTGAGGTGTATTTCCCAGAGAGGGATGTTAGGTTTGTTCAGAGAGAAAGGAAAGGGAGGGGTCAGGAGGTGGCATTACAGCCCAGAATACTGAAATAAAGAAAGTAAACCTAAAAAGCATCTTTGAGGTTGGGCTTTGCTTGTTCTCTTACCATTATGAGTCATCACATTAAATGGTTGCTGAGTTAATCTGAGGAGAAGACCAGTTAAAACCAAACAATGCCAGCCTTACGTGGTAGCAGGGAGGGTTTGGCTGCTCAGGGAGTCATCTGTCCCCAAGAGAGAGAAGATGGCAAAGTGCTGGAGCGCTCACCTGCCTGGTGACACATGCACTCCATGAAAAATAAATGCTGGAGCTGCTGCATTGGAAGAGATTTGATTCAAAGCCTTGGGAGAAGCAGGGAGGGTCAATATCCACGAGTGCTGTGCTGGTGCTGAACTGAAGTTCAGCTTTAGTCAGCTGTCCCTCATTGCTTTCCCCCTTCCCAAACAGCAGCAGGCACTCCCTGCCTTCTCCTCATAAAAGGAACCTAAAATGTCACAGAAATTACTTTCAGTTTGAAGAACTCGGTGTGTGGTCAGTCTCATCCAAACTTGTGTGTTTGTGCTTTATTACTTGTGCGTTTCCTGGAGCTTATTTTGGTTTTTATCTGTCACAGCAGATTGACAATCTGCTGCGTGCATAACATGGGTGGGGTGGATTAATAAAGGAAGAAGGGGATGGGCTTTTAATTTGTGAGTTCTGAGGGGTTGTTATGAAGGACAAGGATGGAGGAAGCAGACTTCTCACACCATGCAGAGATGCTGTGAGGGCCTTTTGAAGATGTGATTGTTTGTAATTGCCTTGTTCTGTTTTTAGAGGCAGTTGCAAAAGGCCTTGAAAGCCATGGACTTAAATATGCTCCATTAAATTGCTTTTTTTTGTCTTGACTGTAATCCCTCTTGTAATCTCTTTTTTGTGTGAGCAGCAGTGCAGAATGTGAACGTGTCTTGCTCATAAGAATCTCTAACCTCTCTTTCCAAAGTGTAATGATTAAAAACTTGGACCACAAACCTGCTTCTGGTTCAGACACCACCTGTCCAAGTATTACAGAAAGGTCAAAACAGAGGCAGCAGCAGAGGAACAAAAAGCAATAGAAAATGGCACAAAGAAAGGATTGTTCAGAAGATACAAACGATACCATTCTGTAACTTAAATTTAATCTTGATTAGTTGAAGAATAAGAGTGATGCTAATCAGGTTAGGCATGCTGGCAAGACAGTAGAAAGAGCAGCAAGACAGCTGAGGAGAAGAAATCCCTCCAACCTTCCTCTAAACCTTCGCTAAAGATTAATCCATCTCTGCTGGATGCACTAATACGTAGGGGAAAAAGGAACATCTAGCAGAAATAGCAACAGAAGGGCAGTAGATTACATATCTGAGAGGCTTGGGTGTCTAGAATTAATTGTGACAGTGTCTTTTTATTTGCTATTTCCATGCCTCTTTTTTATTCTCCCTTTAAATCTATAAAATGAGAGTAGAATCTGTCTAAACACGTGAACAAGTGGTTGTGACAATTTGTAAATGACTGCCTGGATAGGTAAGAAGCCTATGGAAGGAAGCTGGCAGAGGTGTTTTCTTTTTTTCTAAAATCACTCTTTGCTCTTTTACTCCTTAAAAACAAAGACGAGTCCATTCAAAACTTGGGTCAGTGGAGGCCTATTTCTGGGTGTATAATGTAACAAAAGTAGTTTGTGAAGCACAGAGGTGAAGATTAATACATCTTCCTGGCTGCACCAGTGTGAAATGTTCTCCTGAGAGGTGGCTGGTCTATCTGTGGGTGGTTAAACACGAGCCTAACTTTAAATGTGTTTAACTAGAGATGACATTGGTGCTGCCTGCTGTGCCAAAGTGCTCCAGAAAGGCACTGGAAAAGCTTAAAATTCTGTGGAGCCAAACTTTATAAATACAGCTGTAGTCCTAGGTCACAGTGATGTGATGGATGCCATGATGAGAGGAGGGAAAACCCCAAAATTTGTAGGGAGTTGTTAGTGGGGATTCCAAAGTTGCATGGTGTGAGGGAAATGAACAGTAGCCAGCAGGTTCTCCAGTCCCAGGCACCTGTAAAAGGTAACCTTGCCTCTTGGAGACAAAGTTTTATCCTAAACAACCCACAAGGCCTTTGTGCAGCAAAGAAGCTTTTGTGCTGTAAACTTAGAGCTTTTTGTGCTGTAAAACTCAAACCATTTGGTTTCAGTCAGAGATCCATTTAGAGCTGGGCCCTGGCTAAGAGGTTCACCCCAAGCAGCCTCTGTGCTGATGTGAGGGGCAGTGGTTTGTCCTTCTTGTTCCTGCTGAGTGACATTTGTTGCCCCTTCTTTGTGCTGTTAGAAATCACTGTGCTGTAAATCAGATCACAGGCTGGATTTTCCCTCAAGGAAACTTCTGCCCCGCCCCTCTTGATTTTATCAAAAAATGTCACCCTACTGAGAGCCCTTTTTGGCCGAGTTGAGGATGTAGAGATAACAGGTTGAGGAGGAAGGAGTGGAGATTTCTAAAGCTGGTTCTGCTGACAAAGTCAGCATGTTTGAGGAACTACACCCTAAAGCAAAAGGTTAAGGAATGTAGAAATGCTAGAATATAAACCATGAAAGGGTGTGGGGAAATGCTTCCAGAGTTAGGGTTACTTTATGTTGGAAAGTTTTGATACTTTTTTTTTTTAACTTGTTGATTTTAAGACACTTATCTGCTGAATTGCATTCTTTCAGTTTTGGCATGTATGCAATGGAATTTCTATGGCTAGCTAGAAGAAAGTAATACAGACATGTACTTCAAATATAGACAAGAAGTAGGAAAATGCAAAAAGTTTTTTGGGAAAGAAACACATGATGTGAAGGGAAGAATATGAGCAAAACGAAGTGATGCAATAATTCAATACTGGTAATGTATGCTGGCAAGACTTAATGAAAGCAAGGATCTCATTTGTGGTCTGCAGACCAGTTCCATAAAGAGTGTTACACTGAATTTAGGAAGAATGTCTGGTAGACATCAACTTCATTTTTCCACTCTTAAGTCCAGGGACTTTCTGTTCATGTCAAATGTATCAGCATCAGGGAAATCCATATAGATCTCAGGAGGGTATTTTGGTTTTTGGTTTGGTTTTGTGTTTTTTAAACCAAAAACAAAACAAAAACTAGGAGAGAGAAAATAGGTTATGTACAGAGAAACACTTTTATTACTGTGCCAGGCTGCCCAGAGTGATTGTGACATCTCCTTCATGAACCACATTAGCAGCAGATGAAATTAATAGGTCAAAATATTAATTCATCTGCTCTGTCTTCCAGGGAAGCAAAGAACAGCCAAGACTTTCTGTCTGATGCCCTCCCTGGAAAAGCATCTCTGTGTTTATGAATGCATTATGAGAGATTACCTAAGGTGGTGTGAAAGTACATGGTTTTCAACTTGGAGATGATCTATAAACGGGAGGAAGGAGCTTTTCTTGTGATGCATCTGAAAAGATCTTGAAAAACCCAATTTCAGGAGGGTTCTACTGTCATTTTTATTCAGGCAATGCTGTCTCTGAGCAGCTGAGAAGGAAACTTACATTTAGTCAGAGTGGCTTTTGTATTTTGTGTGTATATCAGTGTATACTGAATGCAAATGTCTAATCCACAACAGGAAGAAAACCTTTCATTTTGGGAATCTTACTGAGATGTGCTTACCTGTGGTTTACAGTCAGGGGCAGTAGGAGTACAGCAGCACCTTAATTCCTTCTCCAAATCCTGGCAAAATTTCACCAATCTGCTAGTATTTTTTTTTTTTTTATTTGAAGAGTTTTCAGTTCATCTCTTCACGTGAGTTCAGAAATAAGGGTTTGTGCATTTTTCAATAGCAAAGTTAAATGTTTAAGACTGGTGAAGAAGGGTATTCCAAGTGATTATGAATTATTTGAAATACTTACTCATATAATATGTTAGCATGAAGGGTTTTTTTTCATGTAATGGTACACAATGCAGGAACTGATGTCTGTCATTAACATCACCTAATGTTTTCCTTGATAATGTTTTTGCTCTCAAGTTGCTGGTAGCAACTTATTTAAATGTTCTCTGCTGGGTTGTGTGTAAGGATGGTTCTAAGAACTGGGGTTGAGGGCAGGGAGTTGGCTCCTTCCATTCCAAAAATGAACTCTCAAGAAAATGTGAATGAGTTTGGTGAGTTTGCCATAAGGACCCACATGATTTTGGACTTCTGACTTTTAAAATGGAACAGCATTTAAAACTGGAACACCATGTTTATTGCCTTGGTAATAAACATGTACCTGTTGTCCCCTTTCTAAAATTTGTTCTGCATTTGCATGGCCCTTTGGGCATGTTCAGTGGAGAGCTGTTCAGTGTGGTGGCTGTGATTTGGGATGATTCCACCTGCCAGGAGTGCATTCCACTTGCTCACAGCCCTCAGAATGGGGTGTGCCTTGTAGCTGCCAGGTGTGCCAGGTGGTCCTGTGGCAATGAATTGTTCAATTACAGCTGAAAAATAATACCCAGGTGTGAATTCTTGTTATTTTTCAGCTGGAAGAGCTGAAATGCTGTGTGATGTTTCTGAAACCTCTGTATGAGGTGAAACAGTCATTAAGGTTCTGTCTTCAGCTTTTTGGGGCTTGTTTTTTTTCAGTTACAATATCTGCAGAGTATGTACTGCAGTTTGGGAAATATGCTTTTCTGTCCTTCTAAGTTAAAGCTCTCTAGTGTTTAAACTGAATGTGTTGGCTCTTGAGAGGATTTGAATAATGCAAATATTCAGCCTTACAAAATATTTTTGTTTTTCAGTTCTGAAAACAAAGGGACCGAAGCCATAAATTCAAAGAGCAGCCAAAAGGAAAGCACAACTCAGCCTGCACTTTTGAAGGTAAGACTTTTATTGACTGATATTTATTTTAGGTAAAACCTGCCACCTCTACTTGTGACTATTTCTTAAGAGTTCTGGGGCTTCAGTGCTAATTCCACATGCCCCTGAAGAAGAAAACTAATATTTTTATCAAGCCATGTTTTCAGGCATTGCTCTAAAGCACCATTTCTGTATAATTTAGGAATATTTAACCAGCAAGTCATTGCTTGCCTGAAGGTCTGCTGGTTCCAGCCAGAGCACTGTCAGATCTTTGTGCTGAAATTTGTCTGTGGGTCGGGTGCTCCTCACCAGTTACCCGTGTTAATCATGCTTGTCTTGTCCTGTAAGTGTTGCACTGCAAGCAGAGGACATGCTCCTCTGTGAGCAGGGCTTTCTCCTGTGGCACCACACACACCTCTAAAGCTGTGCTTAGATTCAGCCAAATATTATAAATAATTATGTACAGGATGGATGAGAACAGCTGTCTTTGCTCTGTCACATCTTGCCCTGCCAGGGGATGCTCTAGTGATCCAGTCACTAAGCAATTTTGCTTGAATTTTTGTTGCTTTTCAGAGTTGTTTCAGTTCAGTGCAGATAATACAGTGGCTGCTTCCCCAGGAGGAGCTTGGCTAGTGTGCCAGATTTATTTGTAGGCTTCTTAACACACTTAATCTGAGATTTCTATTGCATGTTGCATTTATTGAGCACTCAGGGTGTGTGGAGAAGGAAGTGCTCACCTTCTGCAGGGCCCTCATCTCTGTGTAGTTGCATCCTCAGTATCTAGGGACCTTTTATTTGGGCTTCACCAAAGTTGGAGACTTTGCAGTTGCCTCTACAAAGACCCCAGCAGGGTTATTTGCTCAAGAAAATTCGGTTTTGAGTGTGGGTTGTCTACAGCAAGGTGGAAAACAGTGTTTGTTCAGAAGCCAGGTGGATTTAAGCCAACTCTGTCAGTTCAGAGCTCCTGGAAAATGCCACTGCATGGCTTCCTGTTACCATAAATCATTGATTTTATGCCTTGGAATGCAGGCAGAAAGGTTTCTGATAAACCAGAGGAGATTCTAGCTACTATAATAGAAGAAGAAAAATTTCTCAGTTTTAGAAGAATGTTATTTTTCTGTGTCAGATCATTGAAAAATTCCAAACCAGACTTTCCTTTGGAGGAGGGTTTGGACTGAGGAAGGGGAAGCATTCAGCATATGTGCACAGCCCTTCAGCACTAGGAATTTCTTAAAAGGAAGTATGAATAGGGCTAGGTCTCAAGGAAAAAGCAGGATGTGTAGGTGGAGCAAAGCAAGCACAGCAAGTTTAATTACTTAAGAGTATTTCTTTCTTGCCAAAAACTAAATCTGATTACTTTTTTTTAATTTACAAAAGTCACAATTCAGAATCTTTCCTGCTGAATCTGTTTCAGTAGTCTTTTACTCAGAACTCTTATTTTTATAATACTGTACTAAAAGCTGGTGCCAAAATCAGTGCTGTAAAGTTGTTTTTTTTTCCCGAGTATCTCATCTTCTCTTTGTCTTGCCATAACTTTTTATTTCATTATATTGTTCTATGTTAAAAAGCCTCAAACCATGACATTGTCTTTGAAATAATACCTGGTGTTTGTACAGGCTTTAGGAAGAAGGTGTGGTTTTCATATTACTAGAATGTGCTGGTTGTTTAACTGTACTGACAGCTTCCTGTCTGACTTACTTTCTTCTTGGTTCAAATAAATAACCAGTATTATTTGGTTATTTATTGCTCCAGAAAATAAATAACCTGCTCAATAACCTTGTGATACACTTGAACAATTTCATATGCATGGTAGTGAGTACTTTGAGCAACCTAATTTTTGATCTTGTGTGCATGGAAATTACAACTAGATAGTAAAAACTTACTTAGAGGAAGTAGAGAAAGTCTTGGTTTTCTGATGCTCCTCTCACTACGTTTTCTGAGGAAAATACTTTTCTGTTTTTTCCTCTCACTGCTGTCTCAAATACACTCTTGAAATTTGGTAACACCACATTGGCCAAAATAAACTGTCTTCTGCAAAGATCACCAGACTGCCCCTGAGCAGTTGGAGAGAACTGATGCTGTCTTAATTGTGGTCTTGGAATAATCTTAAGAGTCTTTCCAGCCTAAATGATTCTGTGAAAAGTATGTGTTATTAGAAGATGCTTCAGGTTTTTTCATCCAATCATCAAGGTTACTGTAGGCTGACAAAAAAGTAGTTATGGAAAGTGTGCTTTGTGAAGAGTGTCTGAATATATCAGTGGATCAGTTTTGGGCAGGTTTCCAAGCCTTTGTCCCTGAGCTGTGCTTCTACCTCAGCATTTCAGGTGGATGGTGACTAAAAGTGAAACCGTGTTGTGTCTGTGCTAGCTGTCACCAAGTTAATGAGGCATCCTATTTCTGATAGACTTCCTTGCTGGGATTTTGTGTATTCATTGGCCACCTCAGCACGAGGCCAGGGGCAAAATAGCAGAGGAGCTGTAAAGTCTCTGATTTAGCAGCAAAGGTCCAATGTCTAAATTATAACTGACTGGGTGAGTGGAGCTGGGAATTGTGCTGAGCTGTGGTGGTTCTTTGACTCTTCTGAGCACTGTAGACACCACTTCTGTACTTTACCCCAGTTACTTTTTCCCTACAATGAAATATTTAGCTCATAAAGGGAGGAAAAGATCATTTTAATATGTGCCTTTTGAAAATATTAAGGCTAATTTTTCTATGCTAATTTTTTTATCAGCCAGCACTTGATCACTTTCAAGAAAATATTCCTGAAATGTATTTGCTGTTAATTGATTGCAAAAGGAACACCACCCCCTCTCAATATTTATTTACAGATTTTGTTTTGCTTGTGTTTCTTTGCACTAGGGCTGTAAAGAGTGTCCATTGTGGGTAAACACTCCCCATTTGAGCAGCGTGATTGTTGAACAGATGGTTGTGTGGATATAAACAGCTCTTGAACTTCATGTTTGGTGTACTAAGTATCTGCACTACATGGTGTCCAGTACATGTTAGTATATCATTAACCTCACTTTTAGTGCTACAGGGACTTTGTTTTCAAAGGGAATATTGCAACAGTGTGTCCCTGAAAAAGCCTGTTTTGTGGTCCCTGGATATCCTTCCTGTAGCAGTGCATGGAGAAAATAGCACATTCTTCCATAACCCATTAGGAAGGAATTCTTAAGCACCTCAGCACAGGAACCAGCACGTGGGCTCTGTCAGGCAAACCCAAAAGTTCCAAAAAGCAAGTGCAAATTTGATATACCAAATGTATAATTTAGATTACACTATTTCAGTAGCATCAAGTATTCTATCATTTGGCCCAGAGGCTCAAGCCTGAATTAACCTGGGACAGTCTCAGTCTTCATAGAAAACTCAGGGGCAGAAAGTACAGCAGAGATTATCAAGTCTGTTCCTGTGCCCCAAGGTGAGATCTCTGTATTTATGTCTTACCTGATAAAAGTTTGTCTGACTTGTTCTCAAAGACCTCCAGGGATGGAGATCTCTTAAGATCGTCTCCAACCTCATCAGACAACTGTTCTACCAATTTCATAGACCTTATAATTAAAAAGCCTTTTGCTTAGCATGCCATCTAAAGCTTCTGTGCTGCAAATTAAACCTTCAGCTAATTGTCCTCTGACAAGTACTCCTGTACACTGTGAACACAGAGAAGAGATTATTCTGTAGCTCTGCTTTCTCACATGAATTTCATTTCAAGGCAACATAAAGATAGCTGTATTTAAGCAGGAGACATGGTATTAAATTTTGATGGCAGGGACTGCAATTATGTGATAAGATGGAGCCAGCTTCTTTTTGGAGTTGCAACGGGTACAAGTTGGAACATGGGAAGTTGGGAAATTCCAGTCACTTATATGAATTTTTCTTTTTTTGCTCTTTAGTATAAAAGTGGTCACATATTGGAACAGTTTGCCCAAGTGAGTTGCAGGATCTTTATGCTTGGAAATACTCAAAACAAAGCTGGATGAACCAGAGCTGCTTTGTGCAGGAGCACAGACTGCATGACCTCCCCAGCCACATTCCTTTCAGCCTCATTTGTGCTGTAATTCTCTGTCACAAAATTTTTCATCCAGTGTGCCAATTTACAAAATATGTTTTTAGAAGTCCCATGAACTTGCTGAATATAAGTTGCTATTCATATTGAATGTCCCTTATTCTGACTATAGTTTTAAGTCTTACAAAAGAGTTAGAAATCAAAATTAAACCTAGGGTCTTAGTTAACTACATACTGTTTTTCATATAGCCTGGGGTGGGGATTTATATTGTCATGGTTTCATTTTATATTGATTTAATTTCAAAAGTCTCATCACTTTAAATTTCATCACCAATTATCTAAGTAAAGTCTGCTCAGGCTGTCTGGGAATTCCTGCTAAGTTCCTGACTTAATAATTAGAAATCAATTAGAGAGGGATGCTTTGTCTTTTAGGAGTCAAGGGAGATGGACTACTGCTGCCAACCACGAATTTTTGAAAAGCCTGGGGGTTACTTTTAAAACCTGTTGCTGTTACTGCCCACAGCAACAAATGCAAGATAAAACAAGAATGATTTTGGAGTTTGTACAATCAAGATTTCTCTTGTGAAAGCGGAAAGCAGATATTTTTCTCCTTACATGTGATGTAGAATTTTGTTGAAATGGAATTTTACAGGTGGTACCTTCTGGTTTCCCAGGACACTTTGTTAAATTGATGGTTGGTGTTAACAGCTGTGTGTGTTGAGGAAGATATTTCAAGATCATGTCATCTAAATTCCCTTGTCATACTTAAGATTTTTAGAAAGAATGATCTTGAAATGTGCTTTCCTCTCTACCACTTTAGTTCTTCAAAGAAGGGATCAAGATCAGTGAATTTGGTTTCAGGATGGGTAAAAAACACCAAAAAAAGGCTTAAACCTTGGTCTGTTTAGCTGAGAAAACCAGCAGACAGATGAAGCACAAATGTAGTGCCAGGTGCTATAATGTGCCAATAGAATGTAAATGCAGGTGAAAATCACACTGTCTCATCCCATTCCCAGTGTGATGTCACCTTCTCCATTGAAAAGGTAAATTTCACCTTTTTTTTTCTTTCAAACTCCAAGAAATTGTCAAATGAAAGAGAACAGAAATTGTTTTATGTTTGTGAAAACGTATTCATTAAAAGGCAGTGAAAGTGTGGTACTGGAAGACTTTGGGGGAAAGAACAGAAGTAAGGCAGACAATGTAATTCTGTTCTCTCTGGCTCCACAGTAGCCCTTGTAGAAATGAGGTGATGGTTGCATACTCAGAGGTGAATACCAGTTTTTAATCTTATCAGAGCTTTAAAATAATTTAATGAGAAAATTCAGAAAGGAAAATTTTTGAGCAGCTCTGCAAATGGTGAGAAGTGAAGCTTTTAAATTAAAAAGTTCATTTTGTCGTTTAGAGACTCACTGAGTTTAAAATTTTCTGTGAAGGTGACCTAACAGAAACTTTATTTCAAACTGTATCTCCTTTTTTCTACCTTTTCATTTGAAATGTTCACTCTTACCACTTCATCTGTTGTTCCTGTCAGGGCATGTATCTCTGGATAGTTCCTCAGATTTTAGGAGAATACTGTAGAGTTTCAGAGAATGTTTGTTTCATCTTTTCTTTCCTCATCTGACAAATTAAATAGACATTGATGACTCCTTGATGTTCCAAGAATTCAACTGGATAAACAAATTTATAAAGTCCCAGTGCTGAACTTTGAACAGATGCAGTTGTCTTTCCAAATGTTAAATAGTCATTGACTTTAAATAGGTTTATTTTTAAAAATGCAAAACTGATGCTGTTTAACTAAAAGCCTCTTCCTGTTGTTTAACTTTTATTCCTGATTAGGAAGATGCCATGATTTCATTAGTTTTCTGGTTACTCTTGTCTTCTGGGGTTGCCATGACCTGTTTTTTTTCATGTTAAACCAAGCAGAGAAATGAGGATGTGGAAGGAAAACTTCACAGTATTAAAAAGCCAAAATATTCAGGTTAATTGGGTATTTGTAGAGGTGCTGAGTTCATCTTTAGCTTAAATTCCCCCAAAACCTCAGGTCACTCTTCGTTTCTTTTGGGGGGTTTTTGCTTTTTCTCATTAGTTAAAAGATAAGTTTTAGTAAAGACTAAATAGTTTTTTACAATGGTGGGCCTCCCTTACATCTTCTACACCACCATTGTCATTACTGGCTTAAATAGGAAAAACCCACTTGAACCATGTGTTTTTTCAATCCATCTGTCTCATGAACACTAGCAGTAGTGGGTTTTAGGGGTTCTTATTGTGCATTTCACTGTCTGATAGTACTTTTGGCTGAATTTTTCTTAATGCCATTCTCATTTCTTTAGACAAGTCTTGTTCTTAATCTATGTCTCACTATGTCCAATAACTTTTCATTAGGTTGCCATATGTATTGCCTCCTGTTGGTTGCAAAAGCCTAGAAGATTTTCCTCACAGTACTTGGAAAAAGAAAAGCTTATTTCACATGTGGATTTAAGGCACCTCAGTGTGTCCCACTCACTCAAAAAAAGTGGGAGATTACACCAAAGATGCTTTAACCTCCCAGAGAAAGAAAATCTGCTGAAAAACCAGCATTAATGACTCACTGTGGGAATGAGCTAGACTGCCACCAGCTCCAGCTAGATCACTGTGGATTTTGCTTAGCACACAGAATTTATATACTGTGTCAGTGTTCAAACTGAATGAGATGCTCATAATTGTTAAATGAAATGCAGCCATCTCAGTTGTGCTGAAAGGTCAAAGCTAAGGCCAGGAACAAGATTAATTTTCCTGTACTATAGGTGGCAATGCCTAGATGTGCCACTTTGTGCACCCAGCACTTCAGCCTGAAGCTGTTAAATGATTTCTAAATGCCAGCAGACAGAAACTCAGGAGTAATGCCATGACCCTTTCTCAGATGAGTAAATTGGGATGTTGGGGTTAAATGGCTTGTTGGAAATCCCTGGGGTGAATTAGTGGTGATCCTGAATTTCTGCTGGCAGGCCATCTTCTCCCAGAAGCGCAGGAGGGATGAGGTGGTGGAAGTGTGTCTGTGCAGGAGGCAGGATGTTCTCCACCAGCAGCAGCTCCCAATGCCTCCTGCAGGACAGGAGGTCCCTGCTCGCCTGTCTGGGGCTCCTGCTTCATAATGAGCATTCATTCATGGGGAGGGAAATCTGAAATGTCTGCCAGCTGTGGCTGGAAGCTAAGCTTTGTTCAGGGGAACTGTGTTTTAGTGCTGTTAACGTTTTCATTTCACTCATTAGGCCAATAAAAGAGGTTGTGTTTTTGGCAGACAGACTCAGCCCTTGCTGACTGAGAACCTCGGGCGACTCAAACCTCAGCCACGCAGCTGCTGAGAAAAGGTGCTTTACAAGGGTGGCTGTTCCCTGCTGGTGCAGGAGGTGAGGGAAACTGAGGCAAAGCTGGAGGAGCACTCCCTGCCCAGGGTGCTGTTGTGCCACCTCGGGGCATTGTTCACGCTGGTGGCGAGCCCTGGGCCTGCCTGCCAAGGCGCAATTAGGCCGAGGGCGGATGTCTGTGCTGCAGCCAGGAGTGGATTACAGCCTGGAAAACACACCTCGGCTGCTGCTGAATAAATCAGCTGGGATAACAATCCTGCCTGAGACATGGTGGGCTTGTCTCCTGAGCCCCAGCTGCTGCCAGGCTTCTGTGCAGCAAAGTGGGAGCACAGTGCCCAGGCACAGCATCACTCACTCATTGCTGCAGTCTCCTCAGTCTCCTGATTGGAGTCATAATCTCATTTCACACTCTGCCACACCAGCCTCGTTGCATGTGAGGGCACAGGCCCATGGGATAATTCAGGTTGAAGGGACCCCAGGATGTCACCCAGTCCAGCCTCAGTTCAGCTGCAAGGTCAGGCCAGGTTACCCAGGGCTTGCCCAGTGAAACTCGGAGGAGCGAGTTGCCAAAGGACTAAAAGCTAATTAAAGCTTCATGAAGCATGTCACAAGCAGGAAAGCTCACAGAGAGTGGCAAAGGGGAGGCAAGGGGAAGACTGATGACAGTTCATTCCAAGAGGAGCAGAAAGACAACACTGTAGCAGGAAAATTTTTTTCCTTGCATCAGTAAGGATCTCAAGGGGGATCTGGCAGGTAGGTCTCCATCCAGAAACTGCTGTTTTCTTGGTGAGCCTGGGAAACTATTCAGACTGCTGTGACACTGGAAGAGGACTTTTCAAATTTATTTTTCTTTGACTGATGACATGAGGTGTAGGTAAAACAAGAGCCACTGGTATTCCTGCAGTGTTGTGAATATCAGACTGCTCAAGCTTAATTGTGACACAGAATCACATACTCTGTCAAGGTCAGCTACAGCCCCTGACTGTGGAAAACTGGTGGGATGTACCATGCAAAGGATTACTTTATATATACCCTGTGCCCTTATGTTTTTTCTGTCCCCTGAGTGTTCTCTGGGGGCCTCTGTCCCCCTGAGACAGACTGGGAATGATAAATGAAAGTTTCTGTGATACTGGCTTGTGGAATTGCCACTGTGCTGCATGTTCATCAGGCACTCGTGCCTGAAGGCTCCTGCTGTGCTAGAGGCTTACTGGCTTTCCTAAAGTAAAATCATGTGCTTTCGTCTCAGTAATTTAATTCATCTCAAAATACAAACTTCAGAATCTGCAGCAGGAACAGCGCTGTTTGTATAATGCCTAAACAGGGCTTCAGACTTTGAATTGAGATTTTGTGTGCAAATGATGAAATACCAATAGCTCAAGCTGTCTTTTATGGCAGAATGGAGCAGGAGGGAGAATATATGGAGAGTAGGATTGATTATATTGAAGGGAAGAAAGAAGGATTTGCATAGTTTCTGTGTTAGGACTTAATACCCACATATATCTTCAAATAAGTACAGTGTAAATGTTCTCTGTGGCTTTTTTCATGCAAGATGCTATTTATGGTTAAAGGTATGGAAGGACCCTTTCATATTAAAACTTCCTGTTCTTTTGATTTACCAAAAGTTAAGTAAAGAAAGGAAGATTAAAGAGGAAGGAAAGTCTAAATAGATTTCTGTTTCTGGAAGCAGAGACTACAAAACAGCTTTTCAAGCCGGGCATAAATTATGCTCACAAATAAGCAGCACAGTCTTTACAAGTGTTATGTCTCAGAGCTGCTCGGAGAAGACTTTCACATATAGGGATTTAATTATATTTGATGTCTCAGTTCCTAAGACCAAAAAAACCCCAAACCTTCCACTCGTTTCTGAATATAAATGGTTTTAAAAAATGGGCAAAACCCCACCAAACAAAACAACAACAAATAAAAACACTTATAAGACGAAACTGTTGTCAAGTTTTTAATGTTACAATTTCTTTTATAGTTAATGCATTTCGTTGTTAACTTCATAGATGTTTTAATAGTTAATATAAATGTTTATGGCTTAAAAGGGTTGTGCAAAGACTAAGATTTGTGTGCATTTCCTGCACTGTGGTAGTCTTTTAGATTAGACAAATCTGTGTGAATGGTACAAATCACACAACTATGGAGTTACTTAATTCCATGCATTAATTCACTTACAGTTGAATTAAAATCTGGTGTTGAAGAATGCTGAGGTGTTAGTTAAAGGGAAGGAAGAAAATATGACAGTAGAACTTTGAAGTTGACATGGTGAATCATTCAGTCACCAAATTTTGGAAATTGTTTTGTTTTCTTGTTTCTGTTTTGTATTTCCTTATGCAAAACACCCAGCTCCTATCAGATAAAGTTAATTATTCAAGAGATGCATTCCAGACTCTGGTGCTACTTGTCTAATGCTGAAGACAGCAGCCAGAGCTGTGGCACATCTGCAGGCTGCACTGTTGGTATCTTCATTTCCAGGAGTGGGTTTGGGTAGAGTTGAAGTGTAAAGTGGTAAATCTCTGATCCCAGGGGGCTGACTACACCCCTTTGTGATGCATCAGCTGTTGATCATTGCAACACATTTGTGGGAGTTTGTCACAGGTGGGATGAAAAAAGGCCAGTTTGACTTAGCCCACTTTAATAGTTCACTTAGAAGTTCA
The DNA here is from genome assembly GCA_037834095.1 of Argya squamiceps. Taxonomy (NCBI): domain Eukaryota; kingdom Metazoa; phylum Chordata; class Aves; order Passeriformes; family Leiothrichidae; genus Argya; species Argya squamiceps. The sequence continues at coordinate 4,017,381 of JBBMKD010000001.1, forward strand.
GTGTGGTTGTACAAGTGTCTTGCCTGTACAAAAAAATGGAGGTGGTGTGGATTTCTCAAGGATGAATTAGTTCTGTTCAATTTCTATCTTCACATAAATAATTCCATTTTCAACACATGCATCTTTTAATATTAAGCAATTGCATCTGTTCTGTATTTAAAGGGTGAAAAAGCATTGCTTGAAGTTCAAAGACCACTGCTCCAGTGTCACTAAATATATCTTGAAAGATCTTAAGAAATTGCAGTTCCCCAAAGATGAAGCTGAGTTCATTAAAACACTTTTTACATCATTAACATGATCCTAGATGGCCTATAACAAATAAGCCTGCTGGCTTATTTAAGATTACTTCAAGTGGAAATAGGATTGGTCACCTAGTGGAAATAGTAGCTTTCTGTGTGGATTGCATGGGTAGGTGTTACCCAATTTGAAACAATTACTCTTATCCAAATGCATTGTTGACACAGCTAAAATTTGCATAGGACTTTTTGTTCATGTTCTTTCCCACTCCTGCTGAGCAGGATAGATTTCATCTGAGAAAAGCAGGGGTAACTTTAATCTGTGTTAATAAACTTGGTTGAATCAGGAATTGAAATTACAAGGGTTGTACTGTAAAGATAAAATAAGCAGCAGTAGCATATGGCACCCACTACAAAGGGTGGGGATGGAGGGAGGTGCTTCCCAGAAAACTTTAGTCCAGGGAAAATAAAACATTTGCAGATTGTGAAGCTGAAAATGTGGTTACACGTGGTGTTTGTGAAGCCTTTCAGTGAAGTTGCATCATCCTTTTGGGCAGATGGTCTTGAGAAAAGTAACATGGGCTTGGACAGCAGTCCTTGGATCTCTGAGGGGAGCTGACACAGAGGAAATCCAAGGGCATAAATTGGTGAGGAACAGAGCTTGCCTTGCCTCTGGGTGTAGATAATGTCGGTGTTTGGACCCAGGGTTAACCCAAGATTAGAAGGAATTGGATCATTCAGAGAACTCAGGTCGAGCCAGTGTGGTTAACATCGACGTTCTACGAGCCAGTGTGGTTAACATCGACGTTCTACGAGCCAGTGTGGTTAACATCGACGTTCTACTTTATTTCGACTAAGATGGCTGCTTATATCCATTTCTATATAGTTTACATTTACAGCAACTTTTTCATTGGCACACAGCAGAGAGAAGTATGCAAACACACTTTATTTTACTTACTCTTAAGGTGGCTATCACGTGCCCACTAACAATTCTACTCAGTGACCTTCACAACTGTATTATCTTCCCCTGACACCTTAACTACTAATTTCTAACTGCGCCACACTCGGCTAAGTAATTTTAACTGTGTCACAGGCTTCAAGGCCTCAGTTAGGCCTTAGTGAAGGCCTCAGCTTGGGTCGTTCAAGGCCTAGATATACATCATGTCCACCTTCCCTGAGGAATTCTGTAACAGGTAGATGCTCAGCTGAGTTGAGGGAAGAAATGAACATGTGGCTGGAATGAGGTGAAGCCCTGCCTTGGTGCTCCTTCATTTCAGTTCACTGATGGGCAGCTCAGAAGGTCAGAGGTGCTGCTCTGTAGGACTTTGGCTGGGTGGAAAACCTGCCAGTGTGAGTGCTGGAGGCTGTGGGAGACAACAAATCCATTGGGAAACTGCTGTGCAGTTGAAGGAGAGCTGGCCAGAGGGTTCAGCATCAGGATAATACGTAGGATTCACCTCTGGGGTGTGAGTTGAGTTTGTTTTATCCCAATTCTGTTCTTGATTCTCCTCAGTTTTTCAGAAGTGCAGCAGGCTGTGGTGTGTGTTTGTTTGGCTGTGCTGTTTCTGCCTAGATTTTCAAGCTGAAAAGTGTTCTCACAAGCACATGGAGGTTTGTTTATGAAGCTGTGCTCCCTGAGGGGATTTGTCTGAAGTGTGAAATAACTGTTCCTTGCTTCTTCGCCATGATTTTTATGCCAGTTGAAGTAATTGTTGCCATCTGTCCTGTATTTTTTTCCACTGCATCTTCTTTGGGAATATTCTAGACTTAGTCGTTTTTATTTTTGGTGGAATAGGGACCTCTTTGGTACAAGAAGAGAAGACAGCAAGCAGTGGGCTTTGACCTTTTTTAAATGACAGATCTCCTGAAAGGAATACAATGCACAGGCACAAATTGAAATCAAGGAATTTGGGAATGTGTGAAAATGACAGGAACCACCATCTTTATGTACTTTTTTTATTTATCTTAGGCTTGCCCAAGTGAAGAAAAGAACCATTCCACAGAAGAACTTAGCAAGTCTGAAATCCAGGAGGAGCTGAAAAAGGCTAATAGCCTTCCTAGTTTGACTCCTGGAATCAAAACATCAGATAAAGACAAGCAACCCCGAGAAGGCTTTTTTCATTTCCTTGGAAGCTTATTTAATATTGCAACAAAATCTTCTTTGGTAGAATCTAAACCCTCTACCTTCCAGGATGAACCCAACAGATGCGAAAAGGATTTACAGAGCACAAATACCTTTCCAAAGGACATGCAGCCAAAGCACCCAAAAATTGAAGAACATACAGCTAGAAAAAAAGAGGATTCTGTAAATAAAGATGGTGCCATCTTAAATAATATTGGGAAGGATAGCACACGGGATCTTCAAGGAGGCTGGAAACAATCCTCAGATACAGAAAAGTAAGTTTTATAATTTATTGTTAAATATGTTGATGTTTGTGTGTTTGTGTACAGAACTGTGCTGACCAAGTTCTGCTGACTGTGTGAGAAGTGTCTGTCATTTCTAAGGGTGGTTGGAGTGTCCCTGGCTTGACTTGGTGCAAAACTCCAACTGCCCTAAATAAATGAGAAGGAGAGAAGTCAGCTGCAACAAAATATAATTATAATGAAGTTGTTTAGAAGTCTCCTGACTAGATGTGGCATTTACAAATATGTTAAGAAAAAAAAATGTAACGAGCTTATTTCCATCCATTTTATGGCCTGTATAAAGACAAACATTCTGTCCTTTTTATATCTCAGCAGTTCAATAATTTTACTTCTGCAAGTAAGGTTTTCTCACTTTTAAATTATCTTTCCTAGTTTATTTGACTGGGTGTTTTTTGCTTATGTGTATTTTTCCCCCTAGTTCTTTGGGGATTTCCTGTGATGTAAAGAAGGTTATGTAAAGCAGCCAATTTCAATTAGCCCAAACATGAAGCATTCTTTTTAGTCTTGTAGTATTTTAAAAAGAAGATTAAAAAATAAAAAAAGTGGTGGCAAGGGTAGAAGAGTATCAAGAGCAGAAAAGTTAAAATACTGGCTGTGGTCAACACTGTGCATTACAAAACCTTTTATGACTCTCAGAAACATAGCTATTAGTTTTCCAAAATAATTTGTAGCTGTTATGTAGAAAATTTGCCTACCTGTGGGTCAGCACAGCAGAGATTTGGAGTTAGGTGTGAATGTTTGCCTGTGGTACCTGTCCAGTTTTTGATGGGTGTGTAGAACATGGACTTGTTTGTGGGCAGTGGGTGTGCAAGTGATGATGACTCAGGCTTTCAGTATGAATATTGAATAGAATATTTATTTCAAATCTAAGCAGAAAGTAGTGATTGGGAGCAACCAATAAGTCTGTCACAGTGCATTGCAGAATGGGAGGATGGACTCAGAAGAAACACCTTTTTTTCTTTTAATTTTTTTTAATTAATCTGAGGTGTGCTCAGCCTGTTTAATGGTGGCACGTGAAATATTTCACCTCCATGTAGGAGGTCAGAGACAGCCAAAAGAGCCACTTATTAAATTCCATTTCCATGCTGGGGATGTCTCCAGCACTCTGCCCTTACCTGTTATTTGGCAGAATGCTGATTTGAAGCTTTGTTATTTTTGTTATTAATAGCTTGGTTGTTACATTATTATTATTTATAAATGCAGTGGCTGATCAGGATATGAATAGGTGACGTGATACCTATTTAGGTGAAGTTAAAACTGTATTAATAACTGTTAAAACACAGTAATTAATAGTAAAAATGGTTGTGTTCTCATGAGCACTCTGGTTTGCCCTGTGACCTGGTTTTTATCCCAGACTCTTATCATGGCATCACCCATCTGACTGTGCTTTTTCCAAACTGCAGCTCAGCACCACCACTGCTTTGATCAATGCAGGAGAAAAGTTCTCCTCCCCTCACTTGTTCCCTGGAGAGCCCAGGAGCAAGGTGTTATTCTCTCCAGTGCCTGAGCAAACTCTATTCCCTAAAACCTGCTGGACAGGCTGGGTTGCTACATCAGTCTCTTGCTGCTGTTTGCTGGTTCTGTAGTATTTCCTTCACTGTGTATGCACAATTTACAGGGTAAGATGGATCTCATTCCCCTTGTTCTTCTTGTGAATTCTTCATAAAAATGTGGATTAATAAAATAAGGCATTTGTCAAAGTTTGCAGAGTTTGGGAAGTGTGGGTGTTAACTCACTGAAGTGGCTTCTTTTTGCAAAAATTTTTGAGTTATTTTTGCTTTCCTGAAGTCCAAGTTATAGGTGGATTTTTCAATTGTCCTGTATTTTTAGATAACCTTTGCAAACCAATGTAAATTTTTTTTCAGTATAGTTTATGTGTCTCATGGCTAGGCAAGCATGAAAAAATGTGTATTGCTAGTTTGGAGGTAAGGGTGGGTTGGCCTGTATGCAGAATGCAGCTTTTCCATAGAAAATAACCTTTTTAAAGTTTATTTTTCATTGTAGCTATTGTAAATTAGGGCAAACATTAAACCAATCTATGTCCTTTTAAGCTCATTCTCAAAAGTACAGTGTACATTCTGCCCTTTTTGGCTTGGGACACTAACAAATCAGACAATCTCTGTGTAACTTTAATTATGTTTTTCTCTGCCTGACCACACAATGTGAACTGCTCTTCTGAAGCAATTAGTAAAGAAAAATTGCAATGACTGCAGGGAAGCAGAGGCTTGCATTGTTTACCTTTCTAAAAAGTTTGAATAACTGCTTTTTTAGTAAGGATAAATGTTTGGGGTTTTTTTTCTTTTATGGAAGTGGTTATGCTGGATTTGTTCTCTTTTGGTTTATAAAAGTTTAAGGGATGTAGAGTAGTTTATTCTTTCCAGTACTGGAAAGAAAAATGCTGGGTTTTTTACTAAATATTAACTAGCTGGTATTCAATTAGCATAGCTAAAAATGCTCTTGGTTGTTGCCAGCTGGCTAAAGAGTCTTCTTGGGAATGGGTTCTACAAGCACATGAGGAATGATGGGGAGAAGGGGTAAAGACAGCACAAAGCAACAGGAAGGTGTGGAAACCATGAAGAGCAAAGATGATGTGAACCTAAAAGTGATTGAGTCCTAAAAGTCAAATGAGATGTGCCAATGAACCATTTAAAGCCAAAGGTGTTGATTCCATTGATTGTTGAATTAAACTGCAATTTTAGCTTGTCCTGTCGAGGCAGGGTGTAGCAGAGAGCTTTACAAATCCTTGTGACCGCTGCATTATTTATCTTGCAGCAGTTTCCTTTGTCGTGAGGGGGATGTAAATGAATTTATTAATTCTAAACTGCAGTGAAATGCTGTGTTAAGGACTGCCTGTGGTTGGTGAGGAGGATGCAGTGATAAGGGGTTGTTAGATTGCATAATCCCCATTAGAGTTGTATAAAAACTAAAGCCTAAACTAAACAACCTTTCTGATTTTCAAAACCTAGCAAATGCTCTCAGATGCTTCTACTCAGACAGCCTCGTTCTCCTCAGATCCTTAAAGCAGTATTTGGTGAAACACAGGATATCAGAGTGCCCTGACCTGCAAACTGAGGTTCATTTTGCCCTCAGTGGGAGGTCTGGCATTTGGGAGAGACTCGAGTTTCCAGGCCTTGAGCCAAGGAAAGTGGAATTCATGAGCTCAGGCTGTGTTTTTGAGGGACAAAATGTGTAGGTCACACTACTCCTCCATCACCCTGGCTGGTTGGCTCAGAGGTAATTTGTACCTCAAAGGCTTTTGCTCCTTTAATCCCAACAGTGGCAAGTGGTAAAGGAGGAGGACAAAAGACAAGGCCATGATAAATTTGGTTAAGTCTCTAGACAACAATTACTGTGGACAATAATTGCAGCACAGAGGATGGGTGAGGAGAGTTGGGCTAAGTCTCCAGTTATTTCATCCCTTGGTCTTCCATTTCTCTGGGATGGTTGAAGGTTTCTTTGCCTTGAAGAAGTGAAGGGGGAGGAAGTAATTGCAAAGTAGGGAATTTGCTACTTAGTGTAGAAAAACCCTCCTACTTAGGTAAGATGGCAGCTTCTGGGTAGAATAGTCCCTTGTGGCTGACTGGTAGGTGTAAAAGGGAAAACTTTGTGTTCACTCTTGGCCTTGGCACTCCTTAATGATGTTAAAAGCCAACCTTTAATTGATGAAAAAAGCCCTAAAAATAAAACCATGGAACAGGGAGGGTGCACTTCACCTCATTTCTCATTGCCAAACGTCTACATGAGAGAGATGATGATTTCATAAAGTAGGTGACAAATCTAAAACACAGATTTGCCTCATTATCTTTCTTTCTTATAATGTAAAATTCTTTCACTTTCATATATATATTGTCTGTCACTAAAAAGCAATGATCAGGCTTCAAAATTGAGAATGGCAGTGAGTACATCCCATCTTCTCAAGAATGCCAGTGGTGGCAGTGGGTGGTGCTGTTTTGTGCAGGTGACTGAGGACAAAACGTGGTGTTTTCCTTTCCTCCTGCCCCAAGACTAATGACCCAGATCTGTTTGCCATTTGTCTGTCCTCCAGTAGATTTTCTTTTTTGTAACACAATAAGTGGATGTTGCAAATAGTGGTGTGCAGAACAATAGTGCTTGTGAAAGTGCACAGCTTGTTCTGGAGTTCAGCAAGGAGGAGCTTTATTGCCTTGTTGAGCATGGCTGAAGAGGCAGAAATCAAAATTGTACCTGTTCTGAAAGTTTTGATGAAATAATCCTGGTTAAGGCACTGACACCCCAGTTCAACAAGGCACTTTAAGGTCCTGAATTCTTCCTTGTGTTGTGAACATTGTAGACTTGGGAGTGAGAAAGAACCCCACCACTGGAAGGATTTTCTAACTGTAGGTAAAAGAGGGAAGTGATTTCAAAAGCAGATCCTCAAAACATGCAATTACATTTCACACCCTGCTAAGAGCCAGGTAATAGGAATAATTTAGTGAGAGTATTGCAAGCAATTTCATTCAGAGGGAAGATACCCCTAAGGAGAAAGAAATTGCAGTCCATTTACAGTTCTGCTGGGTTACACATTATTGGGTTTTGTGCGGGAATGGGGTTTTTAAATTAAATTTTAGGTCAACTAAACCTGTTGCTATGCATCTAATTGATGTGTATTAGCAATTAGTATTTCCCATCTTGCTACTGTCAGCAAATCCTGCCCTTTTATTTTGATAGAAATACATCTGCTAAAATCCTTCAGGTTTACATAAATCTGGTTAACAGGTTTGTTTCAGAGCTTGTAATTCTCTTTTGTGTTGCTTGTCAGAGGCAGGCTTGTGGTGATAACAAAACACAGCCCTTAATTTGTCTGATGGATTGTTGTGTGTTGTGGTTTTGATTTCAGTCAGTAGCAGCAACATTCATCTTTCCCTATAGATGGCTTTGGCAGAAAATCAAGAATAAATGAACAGAAATTCATCACTTAATTCCAAGCAGTAGTCTCAGCAGATGATTCCTGAGGAGGAGTGGGGAAACTGCTGCTCCTGCATTTGTTGGTGTTGATTTGTTGATCTTTTGGTGGCTTTCTGGCCGTGGAAATGCAGTGTTGTTCAGTTGCTGGTGCTCAGGTGGACAGGGAGTCATTGCTGGGAGGGGCATGAGCTACCTGGGCAGCTCCACACTTCCAGGTCAGCCAAACACCACCCAAAATGACCAGGCTGTCCTGGGGAAGGAGCAGGATCATCCTGGCCCTGGTTTGCTGGGTGAACTGTGGAGGGTGGCTGTGCTGTGGGAGAAATGCAGACCCCAGAGCATTTCTCCACCTGCCAGAGAGGGCTGCCTACCCAGGCATGGGATGTGGTCCAAAGGAAAGGTTCTTGTTGCTGCCAAAGCAAAGATGTTTTGTGTTTCTGAAGAATGAAACTTTATTTATTAAGAGTAATTCTTAACAGATGTGTGATGCCAAACTGAGCTAACTAGAGTCAGAAACTAATTCACTGGATTGTTTTCTCTGCTGAACTTCTTTGTTTCTAGTAAGGTTGTTCAGCTGTGCAATGTTTTCAGCTGAGTCAAACCCTTTGCTTTCCCCACCACACCTGAAGCTGCACTCTTGCTTGAAGGGAGTAAAGAGATGCCCTGCCTTTGATTGCTCATTACATCTCAGAAACCAAGAGGAGTGGCTTTCTTCAGCCTTAAGATGAGAAATTAAGGGGACACCTCACTGCTGTCCCCAACTCTTGCACAGCAGTGAGAAGCAGCTCTGCTTGTCCCTGCTCCCTGGGAGAGGCAAATGCCAGGCCCCTGAATCCCTGAGTGTGACAGAGGGAAAGGGAGGGGCAGGAGGTGAGGATGGCTCTCCCAGGGATGGGGTAGGAAGGCTGGCTGCTGCCAGCTCCTGGGGAAAGGGGGCAAGGAGGAGCTAGGGGTGATCCCAGCCCCTTTGTGCTGGTCTCACAGCCTCTGGTGTTTGGGTCAGCCTTGGTGTGTGCTCTCTGCCTTCAGACTCAAGGAATAGGTTTTCCCAGATGTGGGAGATAATCAAGGAGTTCTACCCTAAAGGGCAAGGGGAAGGAAAAACATTCCTTCCAAGGTCACACAGACTGAGTTTGCTTTTATTGAAATTGTTGTTGGCTTTTAATTGTCCTTATGGAACATTAGCTTTGAAATTTCCTGCAGAATCAACTGGGTGTAAATCACTTTGTTCAATCAAACTTTTGACCTTTTCAAACATACATTGTGATGTCCCAGGACACTGTGTATTTCAGGCTGCAGATTTCAATCATGAAGCTATCCCCTCTGGCTAAAAAAATTTTCTTTCATCTAAGTTGTGTATGGCAACTATTCAGTGTCTTTTTATCCAGCTAGTCTTTAATTTTTCCCATTTATTAATATCTTACATGAGGATAGAAACCAGCTGAGTAAGCTGGATTCCAGCAGAAGGTGTTTCAAAGTGACTTTAAGGCAGTTGTTTCCAGATGGAGTACCTTAACATAATTTTTTTAAAAAGCTGTCAGTTAAATATAGAGTGGAATAAAAGCTAAGCAGAAAGAAATTAAAATAAATAACAGCATAATTTTAAGATGGTCAGAGAGGAGTAGCCAGGAGCCACAAGTACCAAATCCAGATCAGTGATTTTCAGCCTGTAGCCTGCAGATCCCTCTGGTAGCTCCCTCTGTGGGATCTATGAGAAGACATTGAGGGAATCATGCATGGATATGATTGTAAAAGCATCAGACTGCTGGAGTGGGGAGAAAATACCTGGAAGAGTGAGGTATGAAGGGAAAATTCACCATGGCCTGTTCTGGGAGAGGCAGGTTGGGCAGCAATGCCCTGCTGTGCTGCTGGGGCCTGAGGTGCTCTGTCAGCCTGTGTGGCCTTCCTCCACCTTTTGGAAGATGTACAGAGCTCTCTGCATTATTGTATGGTACAAACTGAGTAGGAGGGATTGCATTTTTGATGGCAAACACTTAAAAAAATGCAAACAATGTGTTCTCATGGGGGCACTGGAATGAGGCATTTAAGGCAGCAGGTTTCCTCCTGTTCTGGCCTTCCAAACCAACAGGACTGTTTTATAACCACTGCCACTTGGGCAAGTTACACAAGATGTCTGGCATATAAGATGTCAGAAGATGTTCCCCTCTCCTCCTTGAGTTATTCCCCCTTTAACTTTTTATATCTTTTTCACAATAGAAGAAATATCTACAAGCACCTACTTTTGACCAATTTAATGTAACTCGTGTTGACATCCTCTCTTGTTGCTGTCAAAGTCTTTTGTTGAAACTGATTTTAAGGCTTTATAGGGAATTGAATAGCTTCCTGTGAGGACAGGAAAGAAGGAATCTCCTGCTATTTGAAATATGTGACAGAATGCACACTGGCTTCTTTGTATAATCAGGCTTTCATCTGCATCCTCACATGAGCTGAAAAAAAATTTTGCAAAGAATTTTTAAGGTAAGTTTTGAACTGGCATATTCTTTTGGTGATCAGAAATTAAACAAGTCTCTAGTGACACTTCCAGAAGATTTTTTTTTGATTGTGGCACAGCCTGATTCTAAATTTGTTTCATAAGACTTACAGCTGAGTTGCTGGTAGGAACATGGGTTTTCATTTTTTAAATGTCTTGTTGCATGGGAACATTCAGAGTGACTTTGCTCTCAAAGGAAATGCATTAGGACTCAAAGGTCTGCTGGCAAAATCTTTTATAATATCCTGAGCAGCAATTTCTTTATCAGAGCTCAGAGACCCTGAAGTTGCCTTGTCTGTGGAGGAAAGGTTGGTTGTGACTGAAAACAGAGCTCACTGACAAAAGTCTTGGTGGAGTGAAGTCTGCAGGAGAGCAGAGCTGTGTGCTGGGAGGCACTGGCACAGGGTGGAGGTGTGCAGCTGGAGCCAGTGCTCCTCAGCATTGGCTTTGTGCACAATTCTCCAAAGGGCAAATGGCTTGGGGTCTTCAAACTGATCAATCAGAGCATAAAATTCCCTCAGAAGACAAACAGAGAGCAAAAAGAATTGGGAGAAATTATAAAGGTCACCACATAGGCAAAAAAAAAACTTCTGAGTATGTTTTTTTGTCTATCTGTAATAAATATTGGTTTGGGGGGATATGTAGCTCCAATCAGTGTAAATATAAAACCCAGTCATGCTGGGTTCTTCTTGCCATCCCTTCTGTAAAAATTACTTATTCATCCCATAGCTGGATGATTTGGCTTTCAGAATTTCTGAGTTCACATGAAAAAGGCAAAGTTGGGTACAGGAGACAAGTGGAAAGGAGTGTTCCAGGTTTCTTCTGGAATACTGGCTCTGACCACATGTTTGTACATAAAGCTGAATTCTCCCCACTGCATGCCACACAAAAATATCAACCATGACATAAAAAGACTCTTCAGATAAAAGGTAATTCTTGTCAGGCTGTTTATTCATAGTCATGCCTTGGTTTTAGTGGAAATGAGTGTTTGGCATCTTGCAATACCATTTATATGCTCACTCCAAATGTGTTATTACAGTTGATCTGTTCAAGAATCCATAAAACTCTTTTTCTTCTTGAGAAATAATATGTGTTCTACTTCTTAAAAGAAATTTCATCTGGATTCAGGGCACTTGTAGACCAACTCTTATTTTTAAGGTTGGCCAAAATATAGAG
>JBBMKD010000001.1:4028730-4043665 GCA_037834095.1 Argya squamiceps
TTATATGCTCACTCCAAATGTGTTATTACAGTTGATCTGTTCAAGAATCCATAAAACTCTTTTTCTTCTTGAGAAATGGTGCCAATATGTGTTCTGCTTGTTTTCTTAAAAGAAATTTCATCTGGATTCAGGGCACTTGTAGACCAACTCTTATTTTTAAGGTTGGCCAAAATATAGAGGAGCTGCTGGAGTTTGTAAAAGCTTAATAGTGATTATTTAAAGCAGGAAAGGTTACTCAGTGAGGTTAATTCTGAATAAGAGCATGATTAGGTCTTACATTCTTAAGACTTATTTTTAGTATGACTATGGCTGATGCTGAGTGAACATACTGCACTGCAGAACTCAACACATCCTTCCCCTCACATTTTTAGGATCTCTGGAGTTTTAGAAAATATTAGAATAAAATTTTCTGTGGAAAATAATCACAATTTTTTTTTACTACCTTTTTTCTCCACTGTGTTTTAGTTTTTTTCACTCAGAAATGTTTAAGTTTCTTTGGAGGGTTGTGAATCCTCACCTCAGCCATTTTCACAAATGGAGTGTGTGATGTTCAGCAGGTACCACTGCTGCTATCTGTGAAAACCAAAGTGCTGCTGTAGGAGACTAAATGTGGGCATCTGACTTGGCAAGTTGGCAGATGTGCTATTTATACAGGACTTTCCTATTTCCTCTGTGACTTGGCACACCTGGCCAACAAACCCTATGTTGAGATTTTGCTCCATCAGACATGACAGAGAATTTAATCCCAGTACAAACTGAATTTTCAAGTTCTTGCAAAGTCTAAATTCCCCTATTGATGTATTTTGGCATTAGCCTAAAGATACCTGACAATGTAAAACATGCATCTAAATGACTGTTTACATCTCTTTTTTAATGTTTATGAATATGGATAATTTCACATTCAGTTCACTTGTACTCTGTGTGTTTATTCTTTATTTGCCATTTTAAATAGCATTAAGTTCTCTCTTCAAAATAAAATTAATGCTGAAGTAAGAATCTTGGCCTCTAAAATCTTGACAGAAAAGATATTGAATTTTTAGATTGGTGAATCCACTCCATTTTAATATTCTTATGTATATGAATATATATAGAATATATATGCTCTGAATTCATACAGATGAGATTTGAAGTTACAGTTACTCAGTGATACTCAAATGTTTCACTTTCCTCAGTTAATTTATTTTTTATTTGTCACTTAAATTATTTGTTCTCAGCTCTAGATCTGTAGGAATTTCTAAACAAATTGAACAAAGGGGGAAGGTGCAAAGAGCTTTCAGAGGTTATTAAGCTGTTTTTGTATATTGCAATGCCTTTATATTAGAAATCAAAATCTTAGCCAACACCTTCCTTTGTTGTTGTTATTTTTTTGCCTAAAAAAGTCTCCTGAAATGAGTGTGACAATTTTCCAGACAGACAATGTCTGATTCCAGCATTCACTGTGTTAGCAGATATAGGGCAGGCTTTGAAAGGTTTTCTTCTTAATTTAAGTGGAGGCTGAGGCAGAAGGGAGTTTAAGTCTAGTCTGAGCATCTACTTTGTCTGAAGGTGAAGAATGGTAAAGCTGACAGTGACTGATTTTTGCAAGAATTCTTTAACAGGCAGAAAAATAGGGGGAAAAGAGAGGAGCATTTGAAAGAAAGGTGAGTATTTGTGATGTCTCCTAGTTTTAGGAAAGGAGAAAAACCACTTCTTCAGAAAATTGAAAGTGACAGGCTCTGAACTTATTCTTAGTATTATGAGAAAGAGCAGTGAAGGAGCAGATCACAATTCCTCTGTGGTGATTCTTTCATTTCTTAGTTTTTGCATTCACTGGTTTTTTGCTGCTAAATTTAAGACTAATGAATGGCTAGATCCACCAATTCATTGTCACATTTCTATTTTTCCCATTTTGGTACTCCCTCCAGCATTCCAAGAGTCCTCATTCTTACCCATTCTCCATTCTGTTTCTTTCCTTACTACCCTGTAGTTCAAAAAAGCATCCCCTGTTATATACTTTCTTTTTTTCCCCCACATTTTGTTTCTCCTCATCCTGTTTTTTGACAATACGTTGAGAGCTTGGCTAAAAGTTTAAATTTCAGTTCAATATTTTAATAAATGTTAGTACAGCAAATTTCCTTCACTTTTAATGTGCAGACCTGCTTTAGAAAGACCAACATCTTCCAAACAGGATGATTATTCCTGTCTCTGTGAATGTTGCCTTGCAGTGACACTTGTCAGTAGTAATTCCCTTGTCTGGTAGAAAATAAACAATAGAAGTTGGTTAAGAAGTTGGTTAGAAGTTTTTTACTTCCAGTTTATGTTGGCTTTTGTGGTAAAAGGTGGTGCCCTTATCATTTGTCACATGACTGTATTTAGAGAAGGAGGAAAATAGTGTTGGGTGCAATCTGCAGTTTGTGCTAACCTGTGGAGGAAAACAATATTTTACATCATCTCCAGCTAGTGCTAAGCTTTATTATCACACTTATAATAAATTTATTATTAATTATTTATTATTATTAAGCTTCATTATCATATTTATAATAAATTAATCGTTATTTATTTATTATTTATTTATTTCTGTCCTGGTTCCAGGCAGACACGGCGGAAGGCGGAAGCGCCCGCGGTCACGTACGCGACGTATCGCGGCTCCGCAAGGATCAGGCAGCTCCTGAGGAGCCAGTCACAAACTGGGAAAGGAGAAAAAAGTCCTGAGAGCAGAAAGGCTTCAGCAGTCAAAGAAAATGGAGAAATCCAAACAACACTGTCTGTGGAATCAGGATGGCTAACAGCAGAAAATGGAAAGGATGAGGGTAAAGGTCACCAAGGTGATGCCGTATTAAATTCTTCTGCAGTTGGAGTGGGAAGCAGACAGTCTGGTAAAGCTCAGCATTGCTTGGGCAGAAATAAACATGAAAGAGCTGCACAGGCCACAACTTCATCCACTGCATCATGTCATGAGCTACACTTAAGAAATACACCTGCTTTAGCTGCAGCCAAAGTTAAAAGGACGTTTTCACTAGATTCATTATTACCATTTAGTGGTAGAATCAGTGGGATCCTAACCAAGTCCACTTCCCAGAGTACTCATTCCCTTAAAGCCAGCTCTGCAAATGATTTGGTTGGGAAAGAAGATGGGCTGCCAGGAGAAGCAGAAACTTTGTGTCAGACAGACAAAAAAGCCACTTCTAACTTGGATAAAGAGAATTATTGTAGTAAAGCAGGTAATAAGGAGTCCCCAAAAGAAATACAAGATGATTGTTTACATTCACCCAAGTCAAAAAGCAAGCCAGTTATTGAAGAACTGCAGGTGGGGAAGGGAGAACTTTGCTGTAATCATCAAGTGGATAATCACTCAGAGCAAGCATTGGATGTCCAGAGGCTTCATTTCAGTACCACTACATTTCAGCAGAAAGCAGATCAGCACACCAGGAGTGACAATAAAGATGGTGATCCAAGAAATGGTGATGCACAGAAAATTGTGACAGCTGTGGAAAGAGAGCAAAATCCACAGAACTTTCCTGCTACTTTTCCTTTTAATGAACAAATGCCTACTTCACTCAGCATGGAATCCAGAGGAGGAAAGTGCTTGGCCACAGGCAATCCTTCTGCTTCAGTGTCATTTATTGGACATGGTGAAGATAGAGTCACGGGCAAGGGGACTTGTGATGAAGAGCTGAGTGAGTCAGGGAAAGCAGTGCAGGTACAAAATGGTCATGGGCTAACCCATGTGGAGAATTCTAAGGATACTGCCACACAGCAGGCTGGTTTGCCTTGTCCAGGAATGGAAAATGAGGAAACAATGAAGGATTTGTCTGAGGTTGCAGTGGAAAACCTTGCCAACGTGTCACCGTGTGCACATGGGTGTCAGAGTGTGAAAACAAACTTTGGTGAGCTGACAGTGCTTCCAACCCACGAGTCTGCCTCTGTGGTGGGTCCTCATTCTGCCTTGAGGCCTGAAGGAAAGCCTTTGACCAACCATTCTGCTTTCACCTGTGAAAAAGATGATGTAGACTTAATTTCTGAATCTCCACCTGTTGCTGAAAATAGGTGTATTAATTTTTCTTCCAAGAAGGAAAACAGCAATAAACTTAGACTATCGCCCACAGTAATTGATTCTTCATCTGACAAACAAGGAGAAATGTTTCCTTCTGCCACTAACTCTGAAAATGGCCAGATTGGTGCTTCTGAAAAGGATGGGTTGATTTTTCCAGCTGCAGAGTCTGGGAGAACAATTCCTTTGAACAGGATGACTGTGGGGCCACCTTGCTCAGGAGACCTGAGAACTCTGTGCACAGCAAATTCTCTGGAACCTGAGATTACTCCTCCTGTGCTTGATAGCTCTGCTGATGGAGTAGATGCAGAGGGTGTTTGCATGTCCAGATCCACTTCTCCTCCTCTGGTATCCAGAGGAGCCTCCAACCTTCCTGTTTCTGCCTTGGAGATGTCCAGCACTGCTCAGGGGAACAGCAATTCTTCCAGTGACAGAGCTGGTGATGGGGCAGATGAGGCCCTCTCCACACAAGAGGCTGACAGCAGTGTCCTGGCAGAGGCAATGCCATCACCCCTCTGTCCCTTGAAATCTTTGGAAACTGCATCCAAGTCAGCTTGTTCTGAGACTGTGTGCAGGGATGCTGTGTGCAGGGATGCTTCTGCTCCCTTGGAAGCCCATTCTGGCCAAAAAGCTGCTGCACCTGCCCAGGCAAATGGGCTCTGTTCTGGGAAGGGATGGGGAGATACTGATGTGGAGGGACAAGAAGGTTCTTCTTTCCCAGATGCTGCTGTTTTGCTGAAGAAAGCTGAAGAAATAGTGGACTTGGTTTTACACTTGGCTACAGAGGAAATAATAGCAAAAGAAGGCTTTGGTGTGTGCCAGCTTTGTGAGAGCAAGGATAGTTTAATAAATATGGATATTGCAAATCATCAGAAGGCTGAAAGTGTACAGCTAGCAGCAGGAGAAATCCAGTCAGCTGTGCAGTCATTAAAAGATTTTAATGAGACTGGTAGAGGAGCCTCATCTTCCTTTACAGGAAATGAAAGAGTGGATACAAATAATCAAGATGAAAAGATACTCTCCTGCATCCCTGATAAAATTGACCTACATAGGGCACTAGCACTAAAAGCAAAAGAAACAGTTGATGGGGTCATTAACTCAGCCATACAAAAACTGGCATCCAATCAGCAGCCAGGCACTGAGAGGGAAAGGCTTTCTGGAAAGGTTCAGCCTAAACCTGAGGATGAAGTGCCAAAGACTTTAAGTCTGGATGTGAGGTTTCCTGCCAACACTCAGGAACCAGCAGAGATGGATGAAACTCAGACTGTAAACTGTGAAAAGGCAGATTGCTCAGGTCCTCCTTTGCTTCCACATTGTGTGGAAAATGGCATAGGTTGGCCCCAAAGAGATGAAAAGGTACCAAATAATGCAATTACTTGTCAAACAAATGGATTTCTTCCCTCTGGCAGTTTAGCAAGGCCAGAAATAGATCTTCTGACACCAGCAAAAGAGAGGCACAATGGAGAGGTGCGTGACCATCTGGCTGCAGCAGAAATGTGTGGCAAAATATCAGCAATAAGCAGAAAAACTGATGGAACTTTACATTTTAGAGATGCTGCTGTGACTGAAGAAACACTTTTGCCATTGCAGTTCAAAGGTTCATGCAATAATACAAATATGCCAGAGTGCACACTGCTGCCAGCTGTAAATGTTCATTTGGCATCTTTTATGCCTGGTGAAGAATGTGAGAGTGACTGCAGAGATCAAAGCAGCCCTCAGATGTCTCTGGAAAGCAATGCAGAGGGCAGTCTGTATGAACACTGTGGGAAAGAGGCTGCAGAGGAAGTACCTGGAGGAGTAAAAGCAACCTTACAGAATTCAAAGGCAGCAGAGAGTGAAGAGGAACTGGCAGAAGGGGCAGATGAGGGAACAGAGGTTAATACTGGGTTAGATACACAGCCCATGGTACCTGAACTGTCTGTTCCTGGAGAGGGCAGTGAAGGGAAACACTGCTTCACAGTCTGTGCCCAAAATAATGAGAATCTGAAGGCAGCACAAGTGAAGGGTCAAGACATGAAGAGAAATGACCAGCTTGAAGAAAATGGCCTGGACTGCAGCAGTGACATGAAGGAACCAACAGAACTTTTGGCCTCTTCTCCACTGATTGAACAGTGGGAAAACAGTTCTTTCACCATCATTTATGAAGGTGCTCTTCAAACTGAGAACAAATCTGTCTCGACTGATGAGGTACAAACTGGTTCTCTTTCTCCTGCTGATTTGCCTTCAGATGATACAGACCATCTAAGGCTTGCTAGAGCAGGGAATGAGCAGGAGTCACTCTGTCTGTATGGGCAGGACAGCAAGGTGAAGGAGGCAGCAGAGAGCCGAGGCCCGGAGTCGTTCCTGAGCGTGGAGGCCAAGCGCTACAGGGTTTATCCTTTCTCTCTGTCTCCCATCTATGAGGATGACAGCTCCCAGGAGGATCTGCTGTCCACAGATGTGTCTCCAGAAAGCCATCCTGGGGCTGTCTCCAAAGACAGCTCTGACCACACTTCTGTGCTCTCCCTGCTCCAGTCGGTGTCCGAGCGCCTGCAGTTCACCGCTCGCTTCAGCGAGGACCAGGAGGACGGGCTGGAGGAAGAGGAGGAAGAATCTTCATATGAGGAAAATATTCTTGATGTTGAGAGAGAAGACAACTGCCTTTCCAGTCAGTGCAGAGAGAATTTTAAAGCAACCTCTCAACCAAATGACCAGAGTAGATCTTTTCTTGAGCAATCATTTCTTCTTTCAAAAGAACAGCCTGACTCAGAGGAGCAACCAGAACGGTTTCCAAATGTGTCTTCTCCCAGTCAGACACCTTGTAAACCAGTTCCAGAGAAAGCTGATGCTGCTGTAACACAGCCTCCTACAAGTGTGTACTACCAGTACTTGAAATCTGCCAGAACAGGCTCATCTGAAAAGGGGGCCAGGTTTGGGAGCATTCTCCAGGATATGCTGCAGCCAAAGACTCATTGGTTTCGAGACAGCATCGTGCCAACACTGGGAGAATTGTCAATGGTAAGATGTCACGCCCACATGATGTTTATAATCAAAGTGATTAGCCCAGGTCCCCCTTGCTACCTTTGAATTAAGTTTTTTTGGCCATAAAAGTGATTAACAGTTTTTATCAGAAGTTATTAGGCTTTTTTAATGTCATAGTTTAGGAAAAAAGCCTTCTGATAAAATAATTTTTGGAAGATAACAGTCTTGGTTCAGCACGCAGGTGAAAGTGATTTAGCTGTACAACAGAGCATGTGAACAGAAGGTAAAATAGGCAAGTATGCATAATAAAAAGTCTCTACAATAGCACAAGGCAGACTTCCCCATGTTAACGACATTTCAACCTGAAGATGATGGAATTGCCTTTTATATGAAAATTGTTCTTTTATTTCTTTCACTTCTGAGATTAATAGAGCTGTCTTGTCCAAAAAAAAGGAAAAAAAATCACCTTACTGTGCTCTTTGATTGTTTCATCACCATGTCTTCTACAAACTATAGCCCAGTTAGCAAGTAAATAACAGAGCTGCTTCCATGGATTAACATTTCATTTTTTAGTTTGCTTAAATCAATGGCAAAGAGGGGTATGGAAACAGTTCTTCCCACGTTTAGAACCTGAAAGTGCCACACAGACCACGTGTGTAACTGAAGAAGTCTGTCCATCATGTTGGGAATACTCCAGTCTGTGTTAGATGTACCTTTTATTCTTTCCCCTGTTAAGAAATGCAGTTTATTGTTTGGTAGGAATGGGCAATACATTTGTAAAGGTTATAAGTTCCATAACAACTCTCCCTTTCCAGCACATGCTGCTTTCTGCTGGTTGACCCTGTTAAATAATTTACACCAGCTCTGAATGGCAGTGAAACAAATCTTGGATTTTTCTACTAAAGACAGTTGTGTACATGCACAGGAATAGTGGACCCAGGATAATCTGTGCCACTGTTGTAGTTGTTAATAGTTGTTTGCCATGTCCTTTTAATTTCAGAACCTCCTTGACAGGGCAGGTCTCAAATACAACCCAAGACCAGGGAAGGTAAGCAGAGTTTGTGTCCCTTAAATCAATATGAAACATGGAATAATTTGTCACGCTGTCATTTTTGAATGGAAACCATCTGGAGGTGTTAGTCTAATTTTCTGTATTTTTATGTATTAATAGCATGTGCTTCCCCATGCTAATAGTGAGAATATATTATTTAAATATATTTAGAATATATTATTTAAAATCCTGCCATTAGTAATTTTGCTGTCTTTCTCAGCAATTGTTGTTCTCATTGACTAGAGTGTTTCATAACAGAAGAAACTGTGTAGCCTCTCAGCTGAGTGGGCACAAATTGCAAGCAAAAAAAAACCCAACTCTCTGTGCTCTGTGTGGAAATGGGCCCTCATTTGCATGCATTGTGTATTGTTTCAGATTATTATTTATGATACTTGTGGCAACAAAAGTAAACAAGAAGTTCATTCTGATGTGCTGGATGCCTCATCGTGGATCTTTCCCACTGGAACAGTGCTCAGGATAATTAGAGGATGGTAAGAAATCCAGGTCATATTTAAATAGACTCCTTGCAAAAGACTGCCTGTGTGTTCCTCTTGTATTTTTATTTCTTTTATTTATGACCCATGTCCCATCTGCAGCAGTGTCTTTTTCTTGCTTTATAATTAGACTGATACCAATGAAAAAGCATAAAACAAGGCTTTAAATGCTGCACAAAAAAAAAATATTGTTTCTCCTGGGAGCTAGCTTCAGACAGAAAGTCTCTAATAGAGCCACAAGTGAATTTAAAGCTCTTGCCTGAAATGCTGAGCCAGTGCAGCCGTAATCATGACTAGGAATATGTGTATTAACAAAAAAAGAGGTGGATTTTTACAGTTCAGTTTCATTATACAGTAGCTGTTGCAAAAGGACCATCAAATGAACATTCTCAGCTGCTAGTTTTAATGTGGCATTGAAAGGAATGTGGATCCACAAGGATACATACAAGGGCCTTTAAGTTGGCTTTGGGAAGCTGGGGCCAGGGCTGTGTCAGTTGTTGCATTGGAATTTAATTGCTGGAGCTTACAGGGGAATGTTTCTGACTGTCAGCCATGCATGTCACATTTATGCAGTTTTGAGGCAGCCTTGTGTGGTTTTGCATACATTCCTTTCACATCCTAAGCAATGCTGAATGCCATTATTAGCATGTTTTATGCCTTTTATAGTGTCTGCCTGAACAGGGCATGTTTTGATGTGACAATTAATATATTTTTCCTGGTAAAATAAGGCTGTTCATTCACATTGTAGTTTAGCTTTATTTTTTATATATATATTTTGTCCTGGAGAAGAACTGTATGTTTTACTTTTCAATACCAAAGTGAATGTGACTACTGAGGGACAGCATAAGAAAGAAGTGATATTTGTCTTGGGGAGAAGAGCTTTTTCCTGAGCTTTCCATCAGATGTGCTCTACCAGCAATGCCTCAGTTCATTTTATCTTTATTGCAGTTGGATTTTTTATGAGAAACCAAAGTTCCAGGGTCGAAAACATGTACTAGAAGAAGGAGAAGTTGTGCTGGATCACCTTTGGGATGTCCCAGGCATGAAACATCATCAAAGAAACCTCACAGTTGGTTCAGTCAAACACGTAACAAAGGTACAGACTTTCTCCACAATATTCCCACATGCATAATGGATTTGTTGGTCACAGTGGTGTGTTACCACCACAGCAATGGAAAATGTGTGTGTAGTGTACTTGACTTCATTCAAATTTGCTGTGACTCAGTTTTTTCACTTTCTAGGTGATAAATTCCAGGGCTTTTCCCTTTCTTTCTGAGTTAATGAGCAGGTGGATTATGGTTCTTTCCCCTGCTTTTAGATGTTTACCTGTCCAGTTATTTGAAATTAAATGGAATCAATTCATATTTTTGAAGAAGTTTCTGGTTTTGTCTGCTGTGTCTGTGTGGTTTCTGCTTCAGTAGTAGTTGGGTTTCCAATCCTGTTTGTACAATGTAGCCTCCAAAAACTGCTGCCATTCCTTTACAGCTTCTGTGCCATCTGTAGGATTTCCACTTGGACCAGTGGTGCACCTAGAGCACAAGCCATCAGTGTAGAAGGCTTTTTGTTGAAAAGATAAGAATCAAATGTCTAAAACTAAATCTAATGCATCCATTGTTATTCAGTGAATGAGGAATATATTTTCCAGATCTTGTGATTTAAGGAGACTTAGTGGGCTCCTTGTTCAGTGTAACAATCCAGTTACTCACAGGGCAGTGGCCCTTGCTTGAGTGAATTATTATCATTTGTATCACAATGTGAAAGAGTTTCAGTGGTTAGTGTTCTCTGCTGGTATGGAGGTCATTTTAAAATTGAAAACCTTTTTGTCATCAGTACAGAGGCATAATGTCAAAAGAATTAGAAATACTTTTTCATTCTCTTAAAAAACTTAGAAATCAGTTAACTTGAAAGAGGCTGATTGAAGGCAAGAATAATGAAGTTAACAGTCATTTGAGCTAAACAAATTAAAGCCTTTGACCAATATGTAATGTGAATGTTGATCAGTAATATGGAAGACAACTAAATAAATGATGTTATTCCACAATAACAGCCCAGGGAAGCTGGATGTGTCTTAGGCATGAAGGAAAACTCTTGGATAGGAAAGATACTGTGTTTAACTGCATCGTGCTTGATAAAAACCTTTGCAATACAGCTAAATAGGTTTGACTTTTGTTCTTCTTCCAGTCTGTGTTTCATTTATACAGAACACAGATGGAAAACTTTGTTACTGTGCACTAGTTCAGTAATCAACACTTTCCTTGTGTAAGTTAAACCTCCAGCAGGCATGGTTGGTGAGTTTAGTGCCCTCACTAGGCCAGCTTTTGTCCTCTAAACCTTGGTTCATGAAGGCATCCCTCCTTTTTTAGGTTGTTTTTTAGCTGCTGGGGAACTGCTTTTGGAAGGTGGTTTCCCAAAGTGCTACCTTGATTATTTACTTTGTGGAAAATACTTTGTTTTTATTTGACAAATAGTGGATTCTTTTTCAGGCAGCTCGTGTGTGTGTTTTACTGCCATTCTCTTTTCCATAGGTTGTCAGTGTCTTTTCTCCAGGGTGGTTTGGCCATACTGGCTCTGTGTCCAATTTGTCTGGCTTGTCTTCCAGTTTTTCAAGTGCTTTTTTTAATGATCTTTGTTTAATGGCTGCTCAGTTGCCTTGTGTTAGCAGATTTGAACATTGGCTAAATATTTGAGAAGAAAAGAGCTTGCCAAGGAGAGGAAAAACAAATTTGTACTAAGGAAACTGTAGGAGGTACATTTAATATTTTATTTTTTTACTAGCATATTGACTAAAGAACAGTCTGGCAGCAGCTTTGTGCTCTTGATTTGGCTTCAAGCCTCCCCAAAAAGCAGAGATTCTGTTAACTTTTTGGTTAGCTTGTGGCCTGGCTAACCATGGATATGCATTAGGTGCATCCATGTGTACTTAATTTCAGAAAAATTGTGGGGAGAAACAAAGAAACAGATTGTGCAGCCAGTAAAATGAAGATGTAGAGACTGATTTCCTCTCAGGCTGCATGAACCAAGGCTAGCAAAGTCTGCCTGCACAGCCAGGTTCAGTGCAGCTCCTGTAGCCAGATCAGTTCTCTGACCTACTGTAAATACATATTTTGACCTTTTTGCACATCTTGGGCTTTTTTCTGTCTGTTTCTGGAAGCCCAAAGAGGGTGCTCAATGTTGTGTCCCCAAAAATAAGAGCCAAGAAGAGTTCTTGACACCTCCATTCTGGAATAGTCTTGTGAACCACACTTTTGCAAGGTGACAGGGGATCTGAAACAGCAGTTTATAATCACTGTCTGCAAGATGGTTAGGCAGGGAATAACTGGATTCCTTGTGGAGTCTCCTTAAGCAAAGCCCTTTGTAATGGGATTGTTCACACTGTTACATAAAGGGTGTGTTTATTTTGTTTGTGTGGTTTGCCAGATGAAAAGAAGCTAATAGTTTAGGCAGGGACTACTTTGTCAGATGCCATAGCAAAGACACCCAGCAGCTTCAGATGGTCTCATCTGTTGGCTGGTATTTATAGGACAGTAATAATTTATTTCCTTCATATTGTTTTATTTACCATCCTTGTTGAGTTCTGTAGCTGGGTTTGGTGGTGTTGGGTGGTAGCAAGAGTGGTACAGTTGGAGCACTGGGGGCAAGAATTATGAATGGGTAAAAACCTGGAGGATCAACAGGTCCAATTAAAAAAAAAAAAAAAGCTCCAGAAGCAGATAGCATCCTAAAGACAACATGTGTATCTAAAGTAAAAAAGACAAAATGTGTATCTAAAGTAAAATGGTGCCTAGACTGTACTACAAAGCAATCATGTGAATACCAGAACTAATTAGGCCTGGTTTTCAGTAGGCTCTTCTCTCACCCTTGTTGTGGCATTAAGAAGGCAGACTTCAGTCATTCTGTGTCCTGTTGTTGACACTAAACTGCCCCAGCTGAGCAGGCTGATTTGATCACCACAGCTGAGAGGCCCAGGGAGAAAACCCAGCAGTGCTGAGTTTATTTAGCCCTGCTGGAGCTGTCAGGGCTGTAATCCTAGATCCAGAAGAGGGACAAACAACCAAGACCACATTGAGGGGGTTGAAGGCTTTGTCTGTCACTTCTGCTGCACCTCTTGGTCAGGCTAGAGAAATATCAGAGATGCCACTGAAGGGGAATATTTAGTGCTAAAGGCTTAAGGGTTGTGTTAATCCTCTTCAGAAGGAGCTTCCACCTTTTTACTGAGGGCCATGTTGCTCTCTTGGAGGTGTCTGTAAGTGTTCCACGTGCTGTGGGAACATCCCAGCTCCCTGCAGACCACGAGGGAAGCACTGGCATTCCAGGATGACTCTGTGGAGGTGGGAGGAGAGCACCACAGAGTAAGGAAGGGATGCCTGGAGGCTGTGACCTACCTAAGCATTTGCTGGTTGTGTATTATCCCTGGAAATGAGCACAGCTGCCTGATCTGTTTGGTTTTTATTCTGGTTTTGCCTGATGTGTCTGTAGGACAATGAATGACATGAGTTTGGACTGCTTGTGGTGGAGGGTGGCACAATTTGGGGGGTGGCTTTAGGGAGGAAACCTTCCAGTTTGGGATCTGCAAATCCAAATTCAGTTTTTATCATGCAAAACTGTGGTAGCAGCTTTGCATGATAATAGTTGTGTATCTTATTTCCAAATCTTGACGCCTTGCAGATGACAGGGCTTTGGAGTGAAGGATCTGGTTCTCCACCTGACTGCTGTCATATTTGTGTGGATTTCATTTTGTTTCTAAAGATGGTGGAATCTTTATTGGGAATGTTAAAGGAGCCTCTGAAAGTAATGAGGGCTGTTAAATATGCTCAGGCAAATATGAACATGCTGGGGCCAATATTTACCAAGCTAAGTTTGCATGCTTGAATTGTATAAATTAATGGCACGGCCCAGAGTGTACATCTGCAAATACATAGCTTTCATCTCATACAGCAGTAATAAATGTTATCATTTTGTACACTCTGTGCATCAGTACAGGTAAATTGAACTCCATATTTAAGTCAAAATGTGTATTTGTGACTTTAAAAAAATGTGTTTAGAAAATATGATGTACTTCTTGGTCAACCACATTACCACCTTTAAAAATAAATATTTGAATTTGCTTTGATGAAGACCTCAGTTTATTCTGTGACACTTGATGAAAGAAATTTGTGGACTTAGTCTAGAATATACACAAAATTACAGTCACTATGAGTAGAGGTTTTTTATTGTTCTCAAAATCTGGCTGGAGAGAGATGCTGATAAATAGGAGAGATTTTATTACAAGTGCTTGTGCTTTACCTACCCTGGTACATTTGTCATCTCTTGAGCTGGAGACTGCCTCATGAGCTTCAGAGTCAGGAGAGCAGACTTGGATAGAGCTTACAGACTGGCTTTTTTCAATCTTAAATGAAAAACAAAAACAAAAGCCTCCTGCTGAATTAAAATTAAACATACTCCATCTCATATTCTGTCTGAGCCCACAGGCAGATACTTTTATTTTGCTACTTGTCTAGTCTTGTATGTACTTTGTTTCAGAATTTATCTGAAGCCAGTAGGAGTCTGGCATCATTATTTGTGGAGTTCTAGGTGTAACTTCTGATTTTCTGGATCAAGCCTTATTGTTGGATTTAAGAATTTCAGCCTTCTTACATATCAGATATTTTTAGGAAAAAAAAGCCCACAGACTTCAAATATTTCTCTATTGTGATTTCATAAGATACATATACATGTGAAAACTATGGGGAGATTTTATTTTTTTTTTAATCTTGTCAATGAGCTTAGAATTGAGCAGTGGAGTTCCTTAGCATTTTCCCATAAAGCAGCATTGTACTAGAAAGTCTTTTTTCCTAGTTTTTCTGGGTTGGTTAATCTGAAAATAAAAATTCCTGTATTGCAGTTTTTGCTGTAAAAACAAAGAGTGAGCATTGTTTGCAAGGTACAATACAGAGGAAACGTGATTGTGCAGGAGGGAGAGTTGCCAAAGCAATATTACTGTGTTACCTCAGGTCTCAGGAGGAAAGTGAAACAATATCCTCAAGTGCATCCATTCTAACTGCCACACTTAGTACTGACAGTTCAACAGCTAATGAAAAAATCTTATTAACCAAGAAAATGGTGTGTTACCCTGTGAAAACCCTGCTAAAAACCCACATGGAAAAGGAGAGCACTGCTGTTGTGAAATGAGGTGCTAGTTACAGCACCTCAGGGCTTTTGTGGGGTTTCCCTGCAAGGATTTCTCTGCAAGCTCTTGTGTTCTTCCTTTCAGAAGCCACAATCCATGCAGGATCTGTGTCTTGTGTTCTTCCTTTCAGAAGCCACAGTCCATGCAGGATCTCTGTCTTGTGTTCTTCCTTTCAGAAGCCACAATCCATGCAGGATCTGTGTCTTGTGTTCTTCCTTTCAGAAGCCACAGTC